>CM046039.1:33425897-33775897 GCA_025215565.1 Flaveria ramosissima | reverse complement strand
CTGAAAAACTAACATCTGTTAGTCTTAATACTTTAACTTATTACAAAAAGTAAAACATAATACCCTAACTTGTTACAAAATACCTTTAGTATCCAAATATGTTATTTTAGATAAACCACAGGAACCAGATATGTAATTAACTCTTAATGTTTATTACTAACTTATTACATGACATTATCACTATCAAAGCGATGCTTACATGACGTCCAAATAACAACATTTATTAATCACTTTCGTTCATCGACTACGGATGGTCTATGAATAAAAATACAAAATATATAGAGAGATTATTACTAATGCTGATAAGCCTGATTAGAAAGCTAAATTTATTAACATAATAAATAAGAAATGGTTATTATATATACATGTTTGTATTTTAACGCATGTTTATAAAATCATTAATATATATTATCAAAGTATACGAAAAAATAGGTAAAATTTTAATGCACAATCATTTTTCTCTTCCACGTTTAAAATTCTTTTTACTAGAAAAACTAAAAGTATGATTGAAAACCACTTTCTCCTAATATTGACTATTTTAATTTATTTACTCATTGAACATGAATATTTTTAAAGTACATTTCACTTTTGATATTTTCGTGATTTTAATAAATTTCAATATACGTGGAACGAGGTTAAATCTTCAAACAATGTATACTATAATTTATTTTTCTTTCATATGTTCATAAATATCTTAGACAACAGAAAAAGAAAAAGAGAAAAAAGATTTGTTGAAATGTGTGTATCCATGTTGTAAATGATATCTATTTTCTTCAAAACACACTTTATTGCTTTCGGATATTTGTCAATTTATATCTTGATCTGTTTTAAATTCATGCTTAAATGGTTGTAAAGCACTAGAAGTTTATAAATCTTACTACTTTAGTTAGTCCGTCTATAATACGGGTTAAAAAATTAAATAGAAATAAATTTATTAATTAAACAAATGATATTATAAGATAAGATATAATTGAAAATTTTCTTTTATAAATAGAAATAAACAAACATTTTAAACAAATTTTATTTTTAATTTTTTTTTATTATAACTCTTGGTTTTTAATTATTCTTTATTTATAAAAAATTTAACTTTCAAAAACACCAGTTTTGAAATATTTTATATTTTTAAAAAATTTGATGTTTTAGAAAATTTTCTTATTTTAAAAAAATTATTTATTTAGAATAAAATTAATAAAAATATCTCTTTCTTAATTTATTATTATTTATTTTAAACTAAAAAAATTAAATTATACTGTTATTAATTATTGTGATTATTCAATAAGAAAGAGAAACATAAAAAAATTAGTTAGAAGAAATGTGGTGCTGTCACATATCGGTATTAATTACTATTTTATTTGATAGAGATAGACTATATAATAGAAGGTTTTTTAGCGACACCTAGCAACTTCTGGTGAATTCTAAATTTTTTGTTTACCGCATATTTCTCCTATTAAATCAAAATGGATTGTAAATAAGTAAACTAAGTAATTGAATATCCTAAATATAAATTGGTCGAATGGTGAAAAGTCAATATGTAAGATTTTTATTCTCATGTTTTATGCATGAATTCATAAGAAATATGGTTACTTTAGAAATGTTTTTTGTTTTTGTAGGCAAAACATGAAGATCATGAAGATTATGGAAGAAACGTGCTAAATATCGAAAGCCAAGAGATGAAGAAACATAGAATAGATGTTGCACAGTAACTTCAAACGAGTATAAATTGAGCTAAAAAAGAGTTAAGGGATCCACGATCTATCAACGAAAAGCTATTGAAAAGTTACAAGTGAAAATCGAAAGTACAATAGTGTTAGTGGCACTGACGCCACTCTGGGCGACACTGACGCCGCCACCGTCCGAAACACCGTTGATCAGTAAATTTCAACCCTGTTGACACCACGGGCGTCATTGACGCCCGGGGTGGTACCATTGACACCGTTGATGAATTATTTATTACTTTATTAATTGCTAGTGACATGTAATATATAAAATATTTATAATGTCTAATGATTTTAGTATGTTTAATTTTTTCTACCCATGTAATACATGAGTTTTTAACCTAGTAATAATGTGTAAACAATAGATTTATTCTTTTAACAAATTATTTAATGACTAATAAAATTCTCTTCCAAAAGTGACTAGTCTAGATGACAATTTTGTTGTTTAACTAGAGAATTACATCAATTGAATTTGAGTTGTCAAAGTGAAAAATAAAAAAGGAAGAGAAATACATGAATATTGCCAATCTTATATGAACATATTATTATATATTATTAATTTTCAATTTGCTTATGAATTATTAGTTGTATCTCGTGTTTTTATAAATTGTAATTTTATGTTTTTTTTATATCTTTACTTTTAACACTAATAGTTTTCATCTTTTACATTCAACCATATCATTTTTTTCTCTTTCAACTTAGGTCTGATATACTTTTTATATTTTATTAATTTCATTCTTTTTCGAGTTAACATGTCGCAACATGCGTATGTGGTTAAACATTTTTACCTCTATTTTTCCCGTTTAATGTAAGCGTTGTGTTTCACGTTTCAGTCTAATTTTTGCACATATAAACACGCCACAACGAGCGTGCATGGTTCAACCATTTTACATCTACTTTTCATTCGATTTTATTTTTTTTTATTTTTATTTTTGTTTTACGAGCTTTACCGATGCTGGTGGTCGCTAGGGACGGTGTGACATTGATGTTACTTGACATGGTTTTACGCTCTGCAGCAATGCGTGGGCTTAATGCCAATATTAGTTATTTACAGATACAAATTTAATTAGAGCGATCTTTTAATACATTAATCTTCTAACTCTAAATACATCCAACCATTTAAACCTATATGTACATCCATACTCTATTATCCATACCTCTACCTTTATGCCCATTAACTAAGTTAATTATGTCTCGATTAACTCTTACTAGATAAAACTCATTAGGAGTCGATTCTAGTGAAAGGATAAAAAAGTCTTGAATTTTAGTATGTATGATGTCTCCTTAAAACCTTGGAAATCCTTATAGGATTAACCATGACCAAAGAAAATAAAGTGGAAATATGCAACACATTTTTACTCTTGATGATTATGTTACTTGAACTCTTTTAAGTCAAAAGAACTCAACGTCATGAACTAGTTGTTTAAATGTTAAGGTGGGGAGTACACTCGTAAATAAATCCATGAGGTTGTTGCTTAAACAAACTTTTTGAACCATGAAACCTTCAGTTTTTCTACAAGTACCGAATGGAAAAAGAATCTTGAAAGCATATATTTGATTTTATTATGTTTGATGTACCCTTCTGTAAGTTGATTGTTGAATACTACATTATTTCCATGTAGAATTATTGATGCCTTTTTTCTTAAAGAAATGTCATAAGATCCTTGAATGCATTGTTTGACATTTCTCAACCAAGCAAACCCTCTACTTCACCCATGAATTGTTAATATCTTTGCATAATTATAGCGGTTGTTTGCTTTGTAAAACGCTATAAAATTACAACACTGCTACTTGTGAATACATATCTAGTTCGAAACGATCAATTTGAAAATCTGACACATATCTTGCATGTGCAAATCACCTAAACTTATTTTACACAAGTAAAATATAAACTCATATCTTTTGTAGTTTAATGGATTGATGCACTTTTTATGATGCCTCCTTATAAGACATAAAATATATCTCGCTAATAAATTTAAAGAAAACAATATAACACGTAGCATATGACCAACAAGAAATATTAATACCCTAATGACACTTAGATTTAAAACCGTAGACTATGAATACGTTTATCATCATTCAAAGCTTAAAATGAGTCTTCTTCAATATCAACTAACATCACAAGCATTAGAGTGTTAAGTGAATATGGTTTATCTTAGGATGATTGTACATGTAAAATTCTGAGAACCTAAGATACCTCTGATGATGGGTGAGTAAACAAGTAAATTTCCATTCACTTATGCCGATATGGATAGAAAAATGTACTCCCTAGCGACAAGCATACAACATCTATCATCTATAACCCTTATATCCTTTCCCATATACCGGTTTGAATTATATTCATAAACCCACATAAATATATATAGACTAACACATGTATATACATATTACATGAATTATACACATAAATAGTCATCTATACCTAGACTAATAGGGTAACTTGTAAAAATCATTGATTCATCCCCAAGTTAATTGATATAAGTTAAATAGTTACAAATCACAAGCCCTAACTCCGCTTCTATGTATGAATAGAAGAGGAACTAGTACTATCGTCAATCTCTCTTATACTCGAATGTTGATGATTTAGTTTTATTACCCATTTTTGAATAAATGAATTTACTTAAGACAAAAAGATTATATATTGAGAATCGTATTTCTCTCCTTATCAGGTGCTTTGGTCCTATTATATGTGTCGGAGGTAGGGGTATCATTGGAAGTAACCTCTCTATCCTAACAAATAGAGGTTAGGTTTGCTTATAGCCTACCTTCCCTAGAACCCATCAATAGTTAATGCTATGGATGAGAATGATTAGGTTTGGTTACAGTTATGGTACTTAAGACCAAATGAGAACTTAGAATAAACACAAATATGATATAGAAGGTGTGAAGTATGCACTCATTCAAGACTATTATGATTTTAGGCACTTAGAAATCTTTAATGTTATAATAGATCTAGTATTGATCTTAAAATAATCAAATACATACCTGACTTAAAATTAAATATAATTTCAGTTACTACTTCTAAAAATAAAGGGTACCATATAAGTTTAAACAACGGCAAAACTACGATTGTCAAGGGTTCCATGGTGGTTTTATTAGGTACAAGAAAGGGAAATAATATTTATGTCTTACATGGTAAAGTGAATTAGGGATTAGTGAATATGGTTAAACAAAGGAAAGGATCTATTGCTAAGTTGTGGCATATGAGAATAGGTCACATTAGCAATCAAGGCTTGGTTGAGTTAAACACACAAAAGTTACTTGGTGATCTACATGATTGTGACCTAGGGTTTTGTGAGCATTATGTGTTAGGAAAATCTTATAGGGTAAGATCTAGTAGAAGTGTACATAAAACTAAAGCAATTATAGATTACATTCATGTTGATCTTTAAGGGTCTATAAGGACTATGTCTCTAAGTGGAACTTCTTATCAATCATCGATGAGTTTTCAAGGGGAGTACGTGTATATGCACTTAAGATAAATGATGAAGTCATTGAAAGTTTAAAGAGTGAAAAAATTTGGTTGAAACACAAATTAAAAGGAAGGTAAAGATATTCAGGACTAATAATGTCTTGAGTCTTGTAATGGTCTGATGTGTGTAAAATATATATATATATATATATATATATATATATATATATATATATATATATATATATATATATATATGTATATATATATATATATATATATATATATATATATTTAATTTGGAAATTCACAAAATTTATTTTAATTATAAAGAAACGATTATCACCTTTATACTAACTCACACAATAAGCACACCTATCATATAATAGTATAGCTTGAGGCAAGAATCGAGTATTGAGCCGTGAACATAATGGATCCTAATACTAAATATCATTATATTTAACCGATTAATTGAGTTTGGATTTGTGAATATTTTAATTAACCAAAATGTAAGGATACCTATAAGTCTGATGCAACCAAAACATCCAAAGTCTCTCTGCATGCATGCACTGAAGAACAGAAGTAGAAATGCTTCGGAAGTTTAACACCATGTACTAAAATTATTCTAAGTGTAAAATCTTCCGAAACCAATACCAACATCTTCCGAAGCCAAAAGTGAAGTCTTCCGAAGCTTCAAAGACAAAGTCTTCCGAAGCCAAAGAGTGAAGACAAATTTCTTCCGAAGACTTACAGAGACATGCTTTTATCTGATGTACTTTACCATAAAGCTGGACCACCTTTCCGCTGCAACTCTGTAAAGTCACCAACTTACATGAGTTGGTGAAAAGGTCCATGCTTTTGGTAACTGTACATTAAGGTCTTGAGTCTGTGCTTTCTACTTTATATACTTTTATCTTTTTTGTAATATATTAGGAGGTGAGCTATGGCATGTCATAGTCACTACTCAAAAGGCAAATTTGCCTTTGACTCTACATTTGATTTTGTAGTTGTCTAGTCAGTTGTATCCAGCTGGCTTTCAAAGTATGGCCGGTTGTAGGATGTAGTATAAAGTATCTCAAGTACTTGTAACTTTCTATCGTATGCTTTGTAACATTTGTAATAGAACTTGAGAAGCAATATACAGCTTTCTTGAAAACCAATCACTTATGTTGTTTGCCATCTTGTTCTGTCTTATATTTACTTGTGTTCTTACAAATAGTTAACCAGTTCCCTATTTGATCTGTTAAGTGTTCTAAGCAACTCTCCTTATTGTGTTATTATGTTGTAAGTGCATATCCTTTAACGGTCCTGCATTTGGTATCAGAGCTTTTCAGGCTCTTGATATAAGATCTCACCATCTTAAGATCCCTCACACACACAAAATACTTAACAACTAAAATGGCAACTGCAGGACCGTTTAAGGGCCGTTTAAGGGCCGTTTAAGGGCTTAAACACAATTACAACACAACAGCACAATGATGAGATTAACTAAACTTTATCAAACAGTGAACTGGGTAACCAAAGTGATACAAAGAACACAAGTAAATCAAGAGACAGAACAAGAGAGTATGGGTTTCAAGGAGGTAGTATATGCTTTCTCAAGTTTTTTTACAAGTGTTACAAAGCATAAAGAAAGATACAAGAACTTGAAATACTTATACTACAACCTACAGCCGGCTATACTTTGAAAGCCAGCTGGATACAATTGACTAGACACTAACAAAATCAATTGTAGGATCAAAAGGCATATCTGCCTTTTGACTTTGTGACTATGACATGCCATAGCTCACATCCTTATACATTACAAAAAAAAGGATAAAGTACATAAAGTGGAAAGTTTCAGACTCAAGACCTCAATGTACAGTTACCAAAAGCAAGGCCCTTTTTACCAACTCATGTAAGTTGGTGACTTTACAGAGATGCAGCGGAAAAGGTGCTTTATGGAACAGTACATCAGATAAAGCATGTGTACTAAAAGTCTTCGGAAGAAATCTATCTTCATAGGTTGAAGCTTCGGAAGACTTTGTCTCTGAAGCTTCGGAAGACTTCATGTTTGGCTTCGGAAGATATTGGTCTTGGCTTCGGAAGATTTTACACTTAGAGTATTTTCTAATGCATTGTGTAAAACTTCCGAAGCATTCTTCACTTCAGTACTTAGTGCATGTTGCTGAGACACTTAGGATGTTTTGGGTTGCATCAGACTTCAGGAATCCTTACAAACTCCCCCTAGGCTGATGCTACCAAAACACTTAGAAGATCTTCAAATGTTGGTAGTCTTCAGTACAATCAGGACCATTCCTTTCTTCATTAGATGGTCAGGATCATTAAGACTCTCATAGTATCTTCTCATCTCAAAGAGATCATGCAGAGGTAAGTTGATTATGTCTTGCCATGAGTAGACATTCTCAACACCTTGATCTCTGATAACATTCCATCTTTCTGGATTGGTAGAGTAAGTCCAGGACAAGATGGGTGTCTCAGTAGTTAGAGGAGCCACTTGAATAGGAGTTGATTGGGCTGCCTCATCATGCACTTCCTCAGGTTGATCTGATTCAGCCTGAGGTGCAAAGGTAGATGACTTTGGCTTCTTCTTCTTAGTCTTTGGTTTAGAAGCCATCCTCTTCTGCCTCTTGGATGTCTTTAACTGAGAAGACTGGTCTGCAGCACCATGTTGATCATCAGTGTCTTTCTCAGTTGGGTGTTCCTCCCTCACAGGTTCAGAAGGAGAGGGAGTTTGACCCTGCCTAGGATCAGAAGATGAAGCTTGCTGAGGCTCAGCTGGAGGTGCTGGTTGAGGTGTCTCTGGTTGTTCAAACTGACCTCCACTTCAGGTGGGACTTGACTTGGAAGAGAGTGCAAGTCAATAAGTTCTCCACTTTTAATCTTCTGCTTGATCACCCTAATATGCTCATCCATAGTGGATAGAGACATGGGGCCAAGTCTCCTTCCGGAGAATCCATATATCTTCAAGAAGCTCACCATTCTTTGTCTGTCAGCAGACTTCTTTGCATTCTTTTGAATGATGGCTCTTGACTTTGCAGCTTCTTCCCTTAGCTTCCTTTTAGTTGTCTTTCTTTCTTTGACTAGCTCCAGCTCAAGTGCTTTAGGTACTCGAACTCAATGAAGTCATATGACAGGAAGGAAAGAAGTGCATATGCCTGATAGAAGCCTGTGGCACTCAGGTAGTTGATCATCTTGATCCTATCTTCTTCTTTATCTACCTGAGGTTCTTGTGGAGCCACATCTTCCTGTGCAGGACTTTCTTGAACTGGTGAGAGAGTGGGAGCATGCTTGTAAAGTCTTTTTCTGTTCTCTCCTCTTTGAGTTGGAGAAGTAACCTTGCATCCTCTTTCTCCTTCAACTCTCTTGACACTTCCATGTCAGCCAGTTCATTTAACTCTTCTAAGGGGAGGGAGATGATTCATCAATGTCATAGTTCCTGGTCTGTAGATAGGTAATCCTGACTGCCCTTAACTCATCATCTTGAGTATTTGGTCTGGGGGCAGCCCTGATTGCAGCTTGCATGAAGCTAGATGACCCAGTAGAACTTTCTCCCCTTAGTCTCCTTTTCCTCTCTCTCTCTTCCTCCTCAATTTCCTCAGGAGTCATTATCCTTTTCCCTTGTCACCAACATGCCTTTGTGACTCATGGTGGATTGAGGTTTGGCCTTCATTGCTTGGAGTAGCTTCCATGCTCTGGCCAGAGAGAGGCTGAGAACACATTCACCAGCAGGTGTCTCAGATGGAGTTTGGACCTCTGCAGCAGTTGTTGATGATGAGACAGGGGTCTCAGGTTCTGCCACTGGACCTTCAGTCAAGGTTTCCCCTATGAAACTAATCTTAGGGTCCACCTCAACATCCAGTTGACCGATAACATTGCCTGAATGCCTAAGTCTCCTTCTTAGAGTGAACTCTGCAAGGATCCTGTCTGGATTCTTTGAGCCAGCTTGTCAGCTTGTCTTGAATGCTTGGATTGACAAGTGGCAAGTTGACTAAATCCAGTCTTTCATAGAAGCTCAGGCTTTGGAATTGAAAAACTTCTTGTTGGCTTGAACTCTGTGAAGTATAAGGGCTCTTCTGTCATCATCATACCTCCACCTTATGATGTAGTTGCCAGTTCCTTGTGGTGGAGATGAGACAGCCCTTGGTATACCTTCCTCAAAGAGACTCCTGATGAGTGAGTCTATAGAGTCCACATTAATGTGAACTTGAGGAAGTTGCTGAGAATGCACAACAGCAAGTGAGGATGGTGAGCTCTATATCCATTCTCTCTGAAGAACTCCCAGGTTCTGTGGGTGTAACAACTTTCTCCCCCTTTTGGTAGCATCACCCACTTGCATAGGTGAGCTGGAGGATAAGTCAATGACTTCACAGGTTCTTGTGTTCCTGGTGCTCTCCTTAAAGGTCTCCCAGCTAGTTTTTCCTCAGATATGAAATCTGGAGTTGCTGATCATTGACCCTGTTTTGCAGGGTAGTCACCTGAGATTCCAAGTGACTAACCTTAGAGACAAAATAGGTGCATGTTTTTGAAAATTTCTGCACCTTTAGTCTCAAATTCCCCTCATCTTCATCAGAAGAATCATTGGGGGATGAGATGATTGGACCAAAGTCCTTTCTCTCACCACCAGCTTGAGTTTCTTGGCTGCTGGTTTTCTCTGCTCACTGGCAGCCTCAGTTGAGATGCCAGTGGGCTGAGTTGCCATGGTTGAGGTCTTAATGATGTAATCACTTTCAAAGTGAGAGCCTCTTCCATATGGACATCCTGAACAGGTTCAGAAGTGTCCACCTCAGTAGTAGGTGACTGATGTGGGATAGACTGAGGAGAGTCAGGGTACTCATATCTCTTTGAGTAGGGGAAGAGAAGAGAGACTCATGATACTCACTGAATCTAAGTCTTCATCAGTGTAAAAGATAGGTTGGGAATTGATTGGTTGAGATCCAAAGGCGGGGATGGTAGCTGTCCCCTGAAGGTTGTTCACTTGAGTGTGAGACTCAGAGTGAAGGCTTAAGGCTGTTGGGCTAGTGAGCTCATCAGGGTGAGCTTGAGGAACCTCAGCCCTGATAGGTGTGAAAGTAATGGGAGTGGTTTGCTCCTCAGGAGAAGTGGGAGCTCTAGTGTCCACTTCTTCCTGTAAGGTTGAGTATATGGGGGCCTGCACAGACTCAAAGCCTGAGCAGGGGTTCGTTTGGATTTCTTTGGTAGGTGAGGTGATTTTCTGGTCTTTTTAGGGGTAAGGTAAAAAGAGATGTGTGGGTTCAACACTAGCTTGGTGTTGCTAGGGTTGTCACCTTGAGCAATGAGCTCTAACATTTTTGGGACTAGGGCTGTTTCTACCCCTGAGAAGCCTACAGTTGGCTTCTTCATTATTTTAAAGATGCCGGGCTTCATCTGTCCCAATTTAAGAATATTACTTGTTTCCCTCAACTGTGAGCCCAGTTCACAGTTGAGAATGTGTTGAACATATCTAGGAAACATGTAATACTCTAAGGAGTCTAAGTTTGCAAGTAAATTAGTATAAACAAATTGTGAATACCTGAACTTGACCCCCTGAACCATTCCATGAACTATAAAGGAGAGATCCTCAGGAATCTGGTCCCATCCACCATGCTTGTTTGATAAGCTGTGGATAACCACATGGAGCAGGAATTTCCATTGGGATGAGACCTTCCCTTTCCTGAAGGTCTTTACAGAGATATCTCCCTCATAGCCCATCTGCTCAAAAGAATGATTAACAGCTTCTTTTGGGAAGGACACCTCACCTTCTTCCTTCATCATCCAGCTGCAAATGTTGGTTAATGATGGCCGGAGTGATGAAGATTGTCCTCCCTTGCACTGTGGCAGACAGTGCCTTCTCCCCATCCATAATGACCTCTTGGCAGGTCTTCCAGAATTCAAGCAAGTGATCCTCATATAGAGTAGGATCAATGGTCAGGGAGGTGAAATAGTTTGACAGAGTCAAGAATTGGCAAATCTCTGAGAAACTTGCATCTTTCTCAGAGCTTAACAGAGCAACTTGATTATGTTGCCTGTGAAGTTGCATGGAGAAATCGGGTTGTTTCTGCGGTTAAGGTTGGCCATTTCAGAAGCTTAAGGGTGAAAGGTAGAAAGCAAAGGCGGTTTAGAGAATTAGGTTAGAGGAATAGTAGAATTGAGGAAGATAGTGGGAAAGAGGGGGAACCGTTGGGTATTTATGTGAAAAGGGATTTGAACCAAAGTTAATGAAAGAGGATAAACTTTGAAATCCGGAAGTCGGTCCCACCTCTGAAAAGGTAGTTTACTTTTGCTCAAAAAGTAGTTTTCTTGGAATTCGAAAAGCTTCCAAAGGTTATTTGTCTTCGGAAGTTTTGATTGAAAAAGCTTCCGAAGCTAAAATGGCTTCGGAAGATTTTCCTGAGAGTCTTGAAGATTTATGCTTCGGAAGAGAAATAAACCCTTGATGCTTTGTATAGGAATAAACAAAGCTTCCGAAGGTTAATTTTGCTTCGGAAGGAAAAGGTCCTTAAAAATGAATAAGTGTCTGAGATAAGAATTTTAAGCTTCGGAAGATGAATTTTGACTTCTTCCGAAGGTAAAATCACTTAGACAGTTATTTATTTTGAAGACATGTTTTGCTTCCGAAGATAAAATTTTATCTTCCGAAGTATCAAAAATTTTCAAGAATCTAAGGAAAGTCTTCAAAAAGAATTTTACATCCAAAGAAAACATGAGCTTATGAAAGTGATGAACTGACAACTTAGGACACATATTTTAAGAAGAAATAATTAGAATTAGTTTTAAGAAAAAGTCTACTCAAGGTTATCATCCCAATAGCTGATATCAGATACTTAAATCTCTGTTCATCAAAAGCTTTTGTGAACAGATCAGCATATTGTTCATCTGTATGAACTTTGACTAGTTTAATTAATCCTTTTTCATAGTTATCTCTTATTAAATGATACCTGATGTTGATGTGTTTGGTCCTTGAGTGCTGCACAGGGTTCTCAGTGATAGAGATAGCACTATTGTTGTCTATATGGATAGGAGTCTCTTTGAAGTTAAATCCATATTCCAGCATCTGATTTTGAATTCAAAGCACTTGAGCACAGCAGCTTGCAGCAGCAATGTATTCAGCCTCAGCAGTTGATGCAGACACACAGGATTGTTTCTTGCATTGCCATGAGACCACCCTTCCACCAAGGAATGACATCCCCCAGATGTAGACTTTGTAGTCATATTGCAACCACCATAATCACTATCTGTATATGCATACAGATTGAAATTTGGATTCTTTGGATACCATAGACCAAGTGTTGAAGCACCTTTGAGGTATCTTAAAATCCTTTTCACAGTGATTAAGTGAGACATCTTAGGGTTGGCTTGATATCTTGCACAAATACATGTAGCAAACATGATATCAGGCCTGCTAGCTGTAAGATACATAAGAGACCCAATCATAGCCCTGTATAAATGTTCATCTACACACTCCCCCTCAAGATCTGGACCAAGGGAGTGGTTTCTGGCTATGGGTGTCTTAGCAATCTTACAATCAGTCATGTTGAACCTCTTGAGTATGTCTTGAACATACTTTGACTGACTTATAAAGATGCCATCTTCAACCTGCTTCACTTGAATTCCCAGAAAGAAGTTGAGTTCTCCCATTGAACTCATCTCAAATCTGTCTTTCATCAGCTTCTCAAAGTCTTTGCAGAGCTTTGGATTAGTTGAACCGAAGATGATGTATCTACATATACTTGAACCAGCAACAAGTCATTTCCCTGTCCTTTGATGAAGAGAGTTCCATCTATAGTACCTCTTCTGTATCCATGTTTACAAAGATACTCAGATAGTGTCTCATACCACTTCCTGGGTGCCTGATGCAGCCCATAAAGAGCTTTGTCAAGCTTGCAGACATAATCAGGATGATCAGGGTCTACAAAACCAGGTGGCTGTTTGACATAAACCTCCTCATCAATCACTCCATATAAGAAAGCACACTTTACATCAAGTTGGTAGACCTTGAAGTTCTTGGATGCAGCAAATGCCAGAAATATCCTAACAGCTTCTAGTCTTGCTACAGGAGCAAAGACATCAGTGTAGTCAATCCTTTCTTCTTGTGTGTATCCTTGAACAACTAGTCTTGCCTTGTTCTTGATGATGATTCCTCTATCATCCTTCTTATTCCTAAAACCCATTTGGTTCCAATGGTAGTCTTCCCATGAGGAAGAGGACAAAGGTTCCAAACTTTCTACCTTTTGAATTGAAGCAGCTCTTGTTGCATAGCTTCAACCCACTTCCATCCTTTAGAGCTTCATCAACTTTCTTGGCTCTATCTGAGATAAGAAACAAGAGTGAAGACAAACATTTGCTTCATGGGTTTGTCCTCTTGTTCTTACCCTGTGACAACATCTCCAATGATGTTGCGGTGGGGTGAGACTTGTGGATCCTTAGCTGAGGGATCACAACAAGTTGTTGAGAAAGATCCAAATTTGAGAAATTTAGATCTGGTCTGGAAGATTCACCCTCCACATTATCACACTTATAAAGATTAACTTGATCCAATGAGTGTGTGACATCATTGATGTTGTCATCTATGGTATGGTTATTAGCATCAAGAAATTCCTGATCACTATCACCATCACCATTGTTGTCTTCTACAAGTGAGGTGTCTTTATCTGGTTAGAGGCCTCTGAGCTGGAATTTGAAGGCATGCCAGATGTATCAGCTGAATTTGTCATTGTTGTGCTGATAGAAACCTCATTTGCTAAAATAGTTCCAACTGGAGCTGAAGATGTATGAGTTGAAGGTCTTCCTAGCTCAAATCTTGGATCAGGATCACCTGTATTTAAATTTTCTACAGATCCTGAAACATGCTCACAAGATTTGTTAAAACAGTTGGTAACCAAATCAAGATCAAACAGCCAATCCGGACCAGAACCAGCTACACAAGGAGTGTGCTCATTGAAGGTCACATTGGCTGACTCCTCAACAATTCTAGTTCTGAGATTGTATACTCTATAAGCTTTAGCTTGAGAAGAGTATCCAATGAAATGTCCATCATCTGATTTCTCAGCAAACTTGGCAATTTGATCTTTGGTATTCAAGATGGTGCAGGGACATCCAAATGACCTGAGAAAACCAATGAAAGGTTTCCTCTTGTGCCAAAGTTCATAAGGAGTTTTACCATGTGTCTTAACTACTAAAACTCTGTTTTGCACATAGCAAGCAGTATTAACTGCCTCTGCCCAGAAGGTGATAGGCAGTTTAGAGTCAGACAACATAGTTCTTGCAGCTTCAATAAGTGTCCTGTTTCTCCTCTCAGCAACTCCGTTTTGCTGAGGAGTCCTGGGAGCACTATATTGTCTTGTAATACCTTTTTCATCACAAAAATGTATCAAGGATTTGGTTCTTGAATTCAGTTCCTTGATCACATCTTATGGTTTTGACCTTGTGATCACATTGATTCTCAACTTTTAAGATGAAATTCTTCAGAATCTCAGGGGTTTCATCCTTAGTTCTAAGGAAGAAGACCCAAGTGAACCTTGTAAAATCATCTGTGATCACCGAACAATAAGAGGTCCTTCCTAAACTCATTACACTGGTGGGGCCAAAGAGATCCATATGTAACAAGTGTAGGGGAGTAGTGATAGAGTTCTTTCCTTAGGCTTGTGAGATACCTTGTGTTGCTTCCCTTTCAGGCATGCAACACAATGATCATCACTTGTAAACTCTTTCTTTGGCATTCCAGTTACCAGATCATGTTTAATTAATTTATTCATGTTCTTAAAGTTTACATGGCACATTCTTTTATGCCATAGGAAAGACTCATCACTATTTGCTTTAGATAGAAAGCATGAAACTTCTCCAGAGGGAGATGTTTCTTGCAAATCCATCTTGTACATGTTCCCTTTCCTGGGGGCTCTGAGTAGGATATGCTCATGAGGAATGACCACTCCAGGCTTGAGAACAATGCACTCATGCTCAGTAAAGAGCATGTTATGACTCTGATCACAAAATTGGGATACACTCAGAAGATTGTACCCAAGCTCCTTAACAAAGTTTACCTTCTCAATGCTGAGCTTACCATTTGTGACCTTGCCCCTTCCAGAAATGTAACCACCTTCATCTCCTCCAAAAGCAACTGGTCCTCCATCAATTCTCTCAAAATTATGAAGTAGAGACCTATTGCCTGTCATGTGCCTGGAACAGCCACTGTCAATTATCCAGACAGATCCTGTTTGTCTTGAGCTGTTCCAGCACAAAGAAAATGATTAGTTACATTTGGAAACCCAAGCCTTACTTGTCTTGGGCTCGTAAGTGTAATAGAAGGTAATGCAATAGTAATAGATCCTATGGTTGTACTATGGGGATCTTCAGCTGTTGTTGATGGAGAAACCTCAGTCATTTGGTCTTTCTTAGACTTCCACACCACCTTTGGAGTCTTGGACTTGACCTTCAAAACCTTAGAAGCTTTTGGAACTTCACAAGTTTTGATGACTGAACCTTCGGAAGAATCTACAGTCACTGCAGCAGACTTCAGTGCTTCGGAAGAACTCCTTTCTCCGAGACCAACTTTGCTTCCGAAGGTAATTTTCCATTTACCTTCGTCTTTGATTTGGAGCTTCCGAAGGAAACAGACTTTCCTTCCGAAGCTTGAGACTTCTTGAGACTCTTTGAAGTCTTTGTATTGGTCATGTGGACAGTACTTTTAGGATTGTATGGGCAATCCTTAGCAATGTGAGAAGTACTTTCACACATGACACACAACATTTTCTTCTTCAAAGAAGTCTCCTTTTGAGAGCAAGACTGGCTTTGGTCACATCCCTTCTCCACCTTCATCTTGGTAGATGCTGAGACAGTTCTTTTGGGCTTGAACTGTTCTTGAAGTTTGATGGTCTAGGCTGTGCAGTAGTGGTACACAGCAGCTCAGTCTTCTTCTTTGCACTGAGATGATTTGAACATGAACCATGACTCTTAGCTGAGGAGTCTTGGTTGATGTCTTCAGTACTTACTACTTTGAAACCTGCAGAGATAAACACTTGTTTCTGTTTAGCATCAAAAGTAGCCTTGATTTCTTGAGCCTTCTTTGCTTTTCTTTTGCTCTTCCTGATCAAGTTCTTTCTCTTGGACTTGGTCATCACAGTTGAATTCTTCTCCTCAGAAGGATAGTGGCCCTTGGAAGAATCCTCTTCTTCACTCTTCTCAGAGGAATTCTTCACTATCACTTCTTCATCATCCTCACAATGAGAGATTAACTAAACTTTAATCAAACAGTGAACTGGGTAACCAAAGTGATACAAAGAACACAAGTAAAGCAAGAGACAGAACAAGAGAGTATGGGTTTCAAGGAGGCAGTATATTGCTTTCTCAAGTTCTTTTACAGTGGTACAAAGCATAAAGAAAGATACAAGAACTTGAAATACTTATACTACAACCTACAGCCGGCTATACTTTGAAAGCCAGCTGGATACAATTGACTAGACACTAACAAAATCAATTGTAGGATCAAAAGGCATATCTGCTTTTGACTTTGTGACTATGACATGCCATAGCTCACATCCTTATACATTACAAAAAGGATAAAGTACATAAAGTGGAAAGTTTCAGACTCAAGACCCAATGTACAGTTACCAAAAGCAAGGCCCTTTTCACCAACTCATGTAAGTTGGTGACTTTACAGAGATATGCAGCGAAAAAGGTGCTTTATGGAACAGTACATCAGATAAAGCATGTGTACTAAAAGTCTTCGGAAGAAATCTGTCTTCATAGGTTGAAGCTTCGGAAGACTTTGTCTCTGAAGCCTTCGGAAGACTTCATGTTTGGCTTCGGAAGATATTGGTCTTGGCTTCGGAAGATTTTACACTTAGAGTATTTTCTAATGCATTGTGTAAAACTTCCGAAGCATTCTTCACTTCAGTACTTAGTGCATGTTGCTGAGACACTTAGGATGTTTGGGGTTGCATCAGACTTCAGGAATCCTTACAGCAACTATTACCAAAGCTGATATGGAAACTGGAACTAGTCTCCACTGATCACTTCTGAATACTTTGATACTTGGTGTCAAAGAATGGAAGGCTTCATCAAGTCTCAAGACTCCAGGATTGGGACTCTGTTGTTGAAGGACCTTACATACCAAGCACCACTTTTGCTACTGGTGGTGGTATGATTCCTAAGGCTGTGGCTGATTACTCTGAAGAAGATAGATAGAGAATAGAGATTGATCAGAAAGCCATGACATCCCTTTAAACAACTCTTCCAAACTCCATCTACAGAGGCTTCAAGAAGTGCAAAACTGCCAAGCAACTATGGAAGCACTGAAGCTGATGTATGAGGGGTCTACTGAAGCAAAGGAGAACAAGAAGGATCTCTGAAGCAGCAGTTTGAAAACTTCACCTTTAAGGTAGTGAAACCATGACTCAACAATACTTCAGGTATGTTGAGATTGTGGATACTCTAATGGATGTTGGAGTAACTCTTGAGAACATGGACATTGTAAGGAAGTTTGTCCTCTCTTCCTAGATAATGGAACATTTACTGTGTTGTTATCAAGAGGACAGAACCTTAAGACTCTTACTCTTACAGAGTTGTATGGTATTCTTAGTGGCTAACAGATGGAGATGAACATGCAAAACTCATCTGGTAACTGCAAGCAATCAACTGAGTTCAGCTCTCCATGTGGTTCAAAGGGAAATCATTAAGCCACAACATCATCTTATATGCTACATTGAGAACTCACAAAAGGCCCTTTCATCACCTTCCGAGACTCCAAGGGAAAGCTACACTCAAGGAAGTCCTTTCCAAGAGACAAGTTCTTCTCATGCCTTTGTCTCTGCTGATGAACCAGGCAACTTCCTCTTACACTTCCTCTTCACCCTTGAGATTTGGACTGTATCCATCCAGATGATCTGGAGTACATGGAGATAGTCCAGCATATGGCTCTTCTCACTCACAAAGCCAAGAAGTTCTACAAGAGGAAAGTAGAAAGTTTCCAAGCAATGCAACCAATGGAAAGTTTGGGCTGGATAAAAGCAAAGTAAAGTGTACAACTGTAACCAGATGGGACACTTTACAGGGAGTGTAAGGCACCAAGGACAAATGGTGGCCAAGCACAAACCTGACCAAACTACACTGAGAAAGCCCCCCAGAATGAGTAGCCAAAGCAGCAAGCTGCAGTTGCTGTTGAAGAAGGAGGCTTTTACTGGAGCTTTAAGGTAGAAGATGCATCTCTAAACCAAGCACTCATGGCAGACCACGATGAAGCGAAGGTATTGAACATCTTTGTACTCCTGAATGCATTGCTAATTCAATAGATATAGGTCCTATAATTTAGAAATGAGATCTGATCTTGAGTCCTTAAATATCTTAAAAGCTGATTTCAAAAGTGCTAAAATGATTATAAACAAAAGATAGAGGACTTAGAGAAAACCATTTCAACTCTTAAACATGAGCATACAAACTACAGGACTCAGATCAAAGACCTCATTACTAAGTTAACTGAATACCAGGATGAGCTTGTGATCAGCAAAGCCAAGACAGAAAAATGTGTTCTTGAAGAAGAGACCTTCAAGAACATAGTATCCTCATCTTGCATGCAAAAGTTTTTGTATCAAAATAAGCAGGGACTAGGATCTTGTGAGATAGCTCCTCCACACACAATCTCGTCTGTAAGATCTCCTAGGTGTGAAACTTGTGAAGATGAGCTTCTCCTCATAGATCCTGTGACTGAAGAGGATGAAAAGGAGATGGTGGAGAATGGCTCTGATAAGAGTGAAGAAGGAGCATTCTAAGAAGGTCACCATCCCTCTGAGGAGAGCAAAGCTGTTGGGATGACCAAATCAAGAAAAAGAACTTGATCAGAAGGCCAAAAGAAAGTCCAAAAGGCTCAAGAGATCAAGGCCACCTTCGATTCTGCACAGAAACAAGTCTTCATCTCTGCAGGATTTGAAGTGGTGAAGGATGAAGACACCAGCTTGAACTCCATCAACAAAGTTCTGGTTCATGTCCAAATCATCCCATCATCAAGAAGAAGGCTGATCAGTTGTGCAACCACTGCTGTACAACCTGAACCATCTAGCTCTAAAGGTAGTTCCATACCCATAAGAACTGCCACAACATCTGCAAAGATGAAGATGGAGAAGGAAAGTGATAAAGTTCAGCCTTGTTTCACAAAGGAAAACTCATAGAAGGAAAATGGACTGTGTGTTGTTGGGAGTACTTCTCATCTTGCTAAGGATTGTGTTTACAATCCAAAGAGTACTCTCCATATGACTAAGAAAGAACTTCTAAGAGTATGGAAAAGAAAAAAAAAGCTTCAGAAGGAAAAATCTGTTTCCTTCAAAAGCTCCAAAATAAAGAAGAAGACAGTAAAAACTTAAATTCGGAAGAAAATTTGGTTTCGGAAGAAAGGAATACTTCCGAAACACTGAAGCCTGCTGCAGTGAAAGCAAGATCTTCCGAAGGACTAGTAATCAAAACTTCCGATGTCATCAAAACTTCCGAAGTATTGAAGGTCAAGTCTAAGCTTCCAAAGGTGGTATGGAAGTCAAAGAAAGACCAAGTGGCTGAAAGTTCTTCATCAACATCAGCAAATGATCCTTCTAGCATGACTATAGGATCAATTACTGTTGCATTGTCTTCAACTTCTTTTGATGAGCCCAAGACAATGAGGCTTGGGTTTCCAAATGTAACGAACCATCTCTTTGTGCAGGAACAACTCAAGACAAACAGAAATGTATGGATCATTACAATGGCTGTTCCAGGCACATAACAGGCAATAGGTCACTACTCCAAAAGTTTGAAAGAATTGATGGAGGACCAGTTTCTTTTGGAGGAGATGCAGGAGGTTACATTACAGGAAGGGGCAAGGTCACAAATGGTAAGCTCAGTATTGAGAAGGTAAACTTTGTCAAGGAGCTTGGGTACAATCTTCTGATGTATCCCAATTTTGTGATCAAAGTCATAACATGCTCTTCACTAAGCATGAGTGCATTGTTCTCAAGCTCGGGGTGGTCATTCCTCATGAGCACATCCTGCTCAGAGCCCCTAGGAACAGGGAACATGTACAAGATGGACTTGCAAGAACATCTCCCTCATGAGAAGTTTCATGCTTTCTGTCTAAAGCAAATAATGATGAATCTTTCCTCTGGCATAAAAATATGTGCCATGTAACTTTAAAAATATGAATAAATAAATTAATAATGATTTGGTAACTGGAATACCAAGAAAGAGTTACAGTGATGACCACTGTGTTGCATGTTTGAAAGGGAAGCAACACAAGGTATCTCACAGGCAAAGGAAGAATTCCATCATTAATCCCCTACACTTATTACATATGGATCTCTTTGGCCCCACCATTGTAATGAGTCTAGGAAGGACCCTTACTGTTTGGTGATCACAGATGACTTTACAAGATTCACTTGTGTCTTCTTTCTTAGAACTAGGATGAGACCCCTGAGATTCTGAAGAATTTCATCTTAAAGATTGAGAATCAATGTGATCAAAAGGTCAAAACCATAAGATATGATCAAGGAACTGAATTCAAGAATCATCATTTGATACATTTTGAGATGAAAAAGGTATTAAAAGACATATAAGTGCTCCCAGGACTCCTCAGCAAAATGGTGTTGCTGAAAGGAGAACATGACACTGATTGAAGCTGCAAGAACTATGTTGTCTGACTCTAAACTGCCCATCACCTTCTGGGCAGAGGCAGTGAACACTGCTTGCTATGTGCAAAACAAAGTTTAGTGGTTAAGACACATGTAAGACTCATTATGAACTTTGGCATAAGAGAAAACCGTTCATTGGTTTTCTCAGGTCATTTGGATGTCCTTGTACTATCTTGAATACCAAAGATCAATTGCTAACCTTTGTTGAGAAATCAGATGATGGACACTTTATTGGATACTCTTCTCAAGCTAAAGCTTATAGAGTATATAATCTTAGAACTAGAGTAGTTGAGGAGTCAGCCAATGTGACTTTCAATGAGCACACTCCAGTGTGAAAGGTTCTGGTCCGGATTGGCTATTTGATCTTGATCTAGTTACCAACTGTTTTAACAAATCTTGTGAGAATATTTCAGGATCCACAGATATACACCTACAGGTGATCTTGACCCAAGATTTGAGCTAAGAAGACCTTTCAAGCTACACATCTTCAGCTCCAGTGGTAACCAATCCTGCAAATGAAGCTTCTACCAGCACATCAATGACAAATCCTCCTGATACTTCTGGGGTGCCTTCAAATTCCAGCTTAGAGGCACAAAACTCAGAGGAAGGAGCTTCAAATGGTGGAGAAAAGGTGGTGGTGAAAGTGATCATGAATTTCTTGATGCTGATAATCACTCCATTGAAGACAACATCAATGATGTCACACTCATTGGATCAAGTCAATCTTGATAAGTGTGCTGATGTGGAGGGTGAATCTTCCTGTGCCAGATCAGAATTTCTCAAATTTAGATCTGTCTAAGAAACTTGCTGTGATCCCTCAGCTAAGGATCCCAAGTCTCATCCTACCTACAAGCATCATTGGAGATGTTGATTAAGGGTGAGAACAGAGGACAAACCCATGAAGCAAATGTTTGTCTTCACTCTTGTTTCTTGTCTTAGATAGAGCCAAAGAAAATTGATGAGGATCTAAAGGATTGAAGTTGGTTTGAAGCTATGCAAGAGGAGCTGATTCAATTCAAAGGCAAAGGTTTGGAACCTATGTTCTCTTCCTCAAGGGAAGACTACCATAGGAACCAAATGAGTTTTAAGAATAAAGAAGTATGATAGAAATACTTGTCATCAAGAACAGGCAAGACTAGTTTGTTCAAGGGTATACTCAAGAAGAAGAATTGACTACACAAATGTCTTTGCTCCTGTAGTAAGACTTGAAGCTGTTAGGATATTCCTAGCTTTGCTGCATCCAGAACTTCAAGGTCTACTAACTTGATGTCAAGTGTGTTTTTCTTATGGGGTGATTGATGAGAGGTGTATGTCAGACAACCACCTGGTTTGTAGATCCTGATCATCCTGATTATGTCTGCAAGCTTGATAAAGCTCTTTATGGTCTGCACCAAGCACCAAGGAAGTGGTATGAGAGACTCTATCTCAATATCTCTGTCAACATGGCTACAAAAAGGTACTATAGATGGAACTCTCTTCATCAAAGGAACATGAAATGACATAATGCTAGTTCAAGTATATGTAGATGACACTATCTTGGGGTCAACTAATCCAAATCTCTACAAAGACTTTGAGAGCTGATGAAACAGGTTTGAAATGAGTGCCATGGGGGAACTCAATTTTTTTCTAGGAATTCAAGTGAAGCAAGTTGACAATGGCATCTTCATAAGTCAGTCAAAGTATGTACAAGACATACTTAAAAGGTTCAACATGACTGATTGTAAGGTTCCCCCCTCTTTCACTATCTTCTTCAATTACACTATTCCTTAAACCTAAATTCTCTTAACCGCCTTTGTTCTTCAT
Organism: Flaveria ramosissima; assembly: GCA_025215565.1. Classification (NCBI taxonomy): domain Eukaryota; kingdom Viridiplantae; phylum Streptophyta; class Magnoliopsida; order Asterales; family Asteraceae; genus Flaveria; species Flaveria ramosissima. The sequence goes on along the minus strand of CM046039.1, from coordinate 33,753,323 downwards.
ATTCCTTCACCCTTAGCTTCTAAATGGCCAACCTAAACCGCAGAAACAACCCAGATTTCTCCATGCAACTCACAGGCAACACAACCAGGTTGCTCTGTTAAGCTCTGAGAAAGATGAAAGTTTCTCAGAGATTTGCCGTTTCTTAGCTCTATCCAACTACTTCACCTCCCTAACATTGATCCTACTCTCTATGAGGATCATCTGCTTGAATTCTGAAAGACCTGCCAAGAGGTCATTATGGGGAGAAGGCACTATCTGCCACAGTGCAGGGAGGGACAATTTTATCACTCCGGTCATCATCAATACTCACTTGCAGCTGGATGATGAAGAAGGCGAGGTGTTCTTCCCAAAGGAAGCTATAAATCATTCCTTTGAGCAGATGGGCTATAAGGGAGATTTCTCTTGTAAAGACCTTCAGGAAAGGGAAGGTCTCATCCTAGTGGAAATACCTGCTTCATGTGGTTATCCACAGCTTGTCAAACAGCATGGAGGGTGGGACCAGATTTTGAGGATCTCTCCTTCCATAGTACATGGAATGGTTCAGGGGTCAAGTTTAGGTACTCTCAGTTTGTTTTATACATTTGCTTGCTAACTTGGGACTCCTTAAGTATTATATGTTTCCTAGATATATTCAACACATTCTCAAACAGTGAACTGGGCTCACAGTTGAGGGAAACAGATATATTCTTAAACTGGGACAGATGAATCCCAACATCTTTAAATTATGAAGAACCAACTGTAGGCTTCTAAGGGTAGAAACAACCCTCTCTCACAAAATGTTAGAGCTCATTGCTCAAGGTGACAACCTAGCAACACATCTATGTTGAACCCACGCCTTCTAACTCCCAACCACCAAAATGACCACAAATCACCCTCACCTACCAAAGAAATCCAAACAAACACTCCTGCTCAAGCTATTGAGTCTGTGCAGGCCCCTATACACTCACCCATACAGGAGGAGTGGACACTGGAGCTCCCTTCCCCTGAGGAGCAACCACTCCCATCTCTTCAAGAATCAGTGGTGAGGTTCCTCATGCTCACCCTGATGAGCTCACAGCCCAACTGCCTTAAGCCTTCACTCTGAGTCTCACACTCAAGTAAAGAACCTTCAGGGGACAGTTACCATCCCCAGCCTTTAGACTTAAATCAACACCATCTCCAACCTCTCTCATTCTATACTGATGAGAGACTAGGTTTTAGTGAGTACCATGGGTCTTTCTACTCTTACCCTACTCAAAGAGAGATAAGTACTCCTGAGTCTCCTTTGTCTAGCCCACATCAGTCACCTATCACTGAGGTGGATCTCCTTGACCCTGTTCAGGAGGTCCATATGGAAGAGGCTCTCACTTCTGCAAGTGATTACATCATTAAGACCTCAACCATGGCAACTCAGCCCATTAACACTTCAACTAAGACTGTCAATGTGCAGAGGAAATCCAGCAGCCAAGAACCTGAATCTAGTGGTGAGAGAGAGGACCTTGGTCCAATCATCTCATCCCCCAATGATTCTTCTGGTGAAGATGAGGGGAATCTGAGACTAAAGGTGGAAAAACTGGCAAAAACATGCTCCTATTTAGTCTCTAAGGTTAGTCACCTTGAATCTCAGGTGACTACCCTGCAAAATAGGTCAATGATCAGCAACTTGAGATATCTTATCTCAAGGAAAAACTAGCTGGGAGACCTTTAAGGGGAGCTCAACCAGGAACACAAGAACCTGTGAATGTGATTGACCTAACTCCTAGCTCACCTATGAAAGAGGGTGATGCTACCAAAAAAGGGAGAAAGTCATTACAGTCACAGAAGCTGGGAGTTCTTCAGGGAGTATGGACATTGAGGACTCACCATCCTCACTTGCAATTGTGCATACTCAGCAACTTCCTCAAGTTCACATTGATGTGGACATTATAGACTCTGTCATTAGGAGTCTCTTTGAGGAAGGCATTCCAAGGGCTATGTCATCCCATCCCCACCTCAAGGAACTTCAAACTACATTATTAGGTGGAGGTATGATGCTGATAGAAGAGCCCTCATTCTTCAAAGAGTTCAAGGGCAGCAAGAAGTGTTTAATTTTCAGACCTTGAACTACTATGAAGGTCTTGACCTGATCAACATGCCACTTGTCAACCCAAGTCAATCAAGACAAGCTGACAGGTTAGCACTCAGGATTCAAGACAGAATTACTGAAGAGTTCAGTCTTAGAAGGAGACAAAAGCAATCAGGTAATGTCATTGGTCAACTGGATGTTGAGGCAGACCCTGAGATTAGTTTCAAATGGGAAACCTTGGCTGAAGGCCCAGTGATAGAGTTTGAGAGCCCTGTCACACCACAAACTACTTTAGAAATTCATCCCCTCAGTGAAACACCTGCTGGTGAAGGTGTCTCACAACCTCTCTCTGGCCAGAGCTTGGATGCTACACCAAGCAATAAAGGCCAAAGCTCTCTCCACCCTGTGTCACAAAGGTCTATGAGTGACAAAGGGAAAAGAATTCTAACTCCTGAGGAGATTGAGGACGAGGAGAAAGAGAGAGAAAGAGGAAGCTAATAGGAGAAAGTTCCTCTGGGTCTTCAGGCTTTATGCAAGCTACAATCAGGGCTGCCTCCAGACCAAACACTCAAGATGATGAGTTGAGGGCAGTCAGGATTACTTACCTGCAGACCAAGAACCATGACATAGATGAAACATATCTCTCCCCTTAGAGGAACTAAATGAGCTAGCTGACATGGAAGTGTCAAGAGAGATGAAGGAAGCAGAGGATGCAAGGCTACTTCTCCGATTCAAAGAGGAGAAGAGACAGAAAAGGTTATACAAGCATGTTCCTACTCTCTCCCCAGTTCAAGAAAGCTCTGTGCAAGAGGCTGTGGCAACTACACAAGAACCTCAGGCAGACAAGGAAACAAATAGGCAAAACATGATCAACTACCTGAGTGCCACAGGTCTCTACCAGGCATCTGCACTTCTTCCCTTGTCCTTTGAGTACATTGAGTATCTCAAACAACTTGAACTTCAAGTGCTCAAAGAACAAAAGGCAACAAAGAGAAAGATGAGGGAAGATGTTGAAAAGTCAAGAGCCATCGTCCAAAAGAGTATGAAGAAGTCTGCCGACAGACAAAGGATGATGAGCTTTTTGAAGCTGTATGGATTCTCCGGAAGGAGACTTGGCCCTATGTCTCATCACAATGGATGAGCATATCAGGGTAATCAAGCAGAATATCAAGAGTGGAGAGCTGATTGACTTACACTCCTTTCAAAGTCAAGCTCCACCTGAAGTGGAGGTTAAGGTTGAACAACCTGAGACAACACAACCTGGACCTCCTGCTAAGCCTCATCAAGCTTCATCTTCTGATCCATAGCAGGGTCAAACTCCCTCTCCTTCTGTACATGTGAGGGAGGAACACCCAACTGATCAAGACAAGACTGATCAACAAGGTGCTACAGACCAGTCTTCTCAATTAAAGTCATCTAAGAGGAAGAAGAGGATGGTTTCCAAACCAAAGTCAAAGAAAAAGAAGAAGCCTGAATCATCCACCTCTACACCTCAGGCTGAGTCAGATCAACATGAGATAGTGCATGAAGAGGCAGCCCAATCAACTCTAATTCAAGTGGCTCCTCTTACAGCTAAGAGACCCATCTTATCCTGGACCTTCATAACTAATCCAGAAAGATGGCATGTGATCAGAGATCAAGGTGTTGAGAATGTCTACACATGGCAAGACTTATTCAACCTACATCTGCATGATCTCTTTGAGATGAGAAGATATTATGAGAGTCTGAGTGATTCTGACCATCTGATGAAGAAGGGCATGGTCATCATCATTATGAGGTCTATCAACAGCTGAAGATCTTCAAATGTTTAGTAGCATTAGCCTAGGGGGAGTTTGTAAGGATTTCTATAAGTCTGATGCAACCAAAAACATTCAAAGTCTCTCTGCATGCATGCGCTGAAGAACAGAAGTAGAAATGCTTCGGAAGTTTTACACCATGCTCTAGAATATTCTAAGTGTAAAATCTTCCGAAGCCAAGACCAACATCTTCCGAAGCCAAAAGTGAAGTCTTCCGAAGCTTCAAAGACAAAGTCTTCCGAAGCCAAATAGTGAAGACAGATTTCTTCCGAAGACTTTTAGAGACATGCTTTTATCTGATGTACTTTACCATAAAGTTGGACCACCTTTCCACTGCAACTCTGTAAAGTCACCAACTTACATGAGTTGGTGAAAAGGTCCATGCTTTTGGTAACTGTACATTAAGGTCTTGAGTCTATGCTTTCTACTTTATGTACTTTTATCCTTTTTGTAATATATTAGGATGTGAGCTATGGCATGTCATAGTCACTAGTCAAAAGGCAAATCTGCCTTTTGACTCTATATTTGATTTTGTAGTTGTCTAGTCAATTGTATCCAGCTGGCTTTCAAAGTATGGCCGGCTGTAGGATGTAGTATAAAGTATCTCAAGTACTTGTAACTTTCTATCGTATGCTTTGTAACATTTGTAATAGAACTTGAGAAGCAATATACAACATTCTTGAAAACCAATTACTTGTGTTGTTTGCCATCTTGTTCTGTCTCATATTTATTTGTCTTCTTAGCATATTTCACAAAAAGTTAACCATTTCCCTATTTGATTTGTTAAGTGTTCTAAGCAACTCTCCTCATTGTGTTATTGTGTTGTAAGTGCATATCCTCCAACGGTCCTGCACAAAACAATTAGCAAATTAAACTAATAAATTAAGGAAGTAAAGACGAAGATTCACAATCAGTTAAAGATACCACTTGGACTTTATTTCCACTTAGTATAAAATTAACAACTAGCACAAACTCGAGGTGAGACTATTTTTTACACATGATAAATGGAAGTATCCTAAATCCCCATCAAGGATATCTAGACATATAACCATTCGAAAAGCTAGAACGATAAACACACAATAGCCACCTAAAATTATGCCATGAAAAACTAATGATACAATTATATCAATGTTAAAGATGAATTGGACTCCCGTTAGGGTTATCTAATTCCATAAATTTTTGGAAAGTTAACACGATAAACACATGACAACCATCTCAACTTGCGTAAAATAGACAAACCTATAACTACCCTTCAACTCATGAACATCAAACTAGGATTACAAAATCAATTCATAACCAATGACAAGAGAGATTCATGACATACACCATGGTTTTCTCAAACATAAGCATAAGAGTGCATATTCACCCAATTTTACTAAACCCCCAACCTTCATTAACCATTCCTAGTCAAGTGTTACAAAATTACATACAAAATATGCAATCATATGCATAAATCTTGTAAGAACATGAAGCTTTTCAACATAACATTCTTACAACACTCACAAGGTTAAACATTTCATCAAACTAGAACAAATACACATAATCATTGAAGAATAATCAAGTTTCATCATGACATTAACATAAACAACACCAAGAATCATGTACAAGTTGTTAAATCATGCAAAGTTTCATCTAATCCAAGTGATAATAAGAGTTTAGCCCATAAGGCTTACAAAAAAGCACACCCAAACTCAAGAACATGGAAGAACTCATAGTAGATCTAAAGGAATTCAAACTAATTTTGAGTGGAAATGAGGTGGATGATGTTAGATCCTTCTTGAAAGTGTGAAATCTTTAATCTTGATCTTCAAATCTTCAAAAAACTCTTGAGAAATGCTTAAAAACACCTAAGGGTTTGAGGGAGGTTAGGGTTTTGAAAGAAATGAAACTTCTGTTGGAAATGAGGGGTACTAGGGTTATAAACCTATTTTCTGCCAGAATATGGCCATATCAGAAGTGATATGACCATATTCAGCATAAAAAATGAGCTATTTGGACTTTGACAGCTTATATGACCATATTTAGCTTCAATATGGTCATATCAGAAGCATTTTTTCCTCTTGAACTATTTCAAATCTTTGGATTTATTCACAAAGATCCCCGAGCTTCATCCGAAAACTACAAAATTCAAATAAAACACAAATAAGTGTCTAAATTATGAATTTTGTATCAGTTATGACTTAAAATGCAAAGAAATATATATTGTAAACATATATATTTATTATCATATCAAACATCTCCACACTTGAACTTTGCTTATCCTTAAGCAAACTCTCATGCAACCATTTAACAAAGGAAATCCCATTAACATAAAAGATGGTGAGAGGCAAACCATTTGTTAAATGAAGATCTAAACTCGTAATTGACTATCAAACATGACATACTAATAAGACGAAACCGAGTGTTTTAAGCTTGCTATTTTAAAAAATACTAGTAATATTCAAATGAGCCTCACATGCCTACGCAATTTCTTTTATGCATAAGAGTAAACCGATCACAAAAATCACTCAACACTTGGTTATTTATATGTATAAGTGTATAAGTGAATCACTCAATGCCAACCAGTGATACAAACATAGTAATAAGCTTGCAAAGGGGTCAAATATCTACTAACTAACATGAGAAAATACATATATCAAGAGGACTTTTAACGGGTTGTAATGGGGCTTGGGTAAAAAGGGTATCAAATTTTTGGTAAAAGTGGTTAAACGGATAAAAATTCCGGAAATCTAGATGCTAAATATGATACATTCCACTAATACATAAACACGATTTAATATAACTAAACTAATACAAATCTACTAAAAGTGAGCTATGCATAAAATTTGTTCTTTTTATGCATCAAATAACTCACATTTATTTATTCATATTCTAAACAACATAATATTACACCAATATAACATTCTTTTCCTTACTTTTTTTTTTTTTTCATCATTTTCTATTTCTCTTTTTTTCATAGAACAATGGACGCCTAATTAAAACAAATAAATATTAAACAAATTCGATGCCAAAATTTAGACAACTAGAAATAAACGAAATTTTATCAAAATGGTTTAAAAGACAAAAATGGCTAAATTGGCTAAGTGGCTAATGATATGGGTAATAACAAAGAAACAAGGAAAATGGCTCAACATGGTGACTAATGGTAACAATTGGGTGAAGTAAAAGAAAAGAAATTTGGCTTATAAGATGGGTATCCTAATGCTTTGTTATTTTCATGCAAAAACTCAGTTTATGGTCTTAAAATGCATATCTTAAGCAAGTTCTCACATGAAAGCACATCTGGCACACTCAAGAATCAACAAAAATGTAAGCAAACACTAAATTATATGATCTCGTATGATAAAGGGACAAATAAGCTTACGGAAATAGAGGGATAAAGGTAAGGTTCAAACTCATGCATAAATATCACATTTTCAACTTGCAATGCTCACTGAACATCCGAAACATTTTATCGTAATCCACTTGGTTTCTTTTAATTTTATGATGTTAACAATTCAAGCATGCTTTAAGATCTAAAATAAATATAAATGGATGCCATTTATTCAAAATTTTGAAATATTTTATAAAAAATGAGATTGTTTTAAGGCACAATGAGATATATGTAAAAGATTTGCAAAAGTTCACAACAACTCAAACATCCCCACACTTGAAATGTATATTGCCCTCAATGTACCAATGTATGGACACGTAATGCAAAAACATAGGGGGTGGAGGAGAAAGGTGAAATAGAAAACTCCATCAAAGTTCATGAAACAACTGAGCAAGAAGTTCTCAAATGGCCGCTAAGCGATTCCGCACATTAAGATTCCAACCAAAACCATCCATTCTCAAGATGAATCACACTTCAACATCGTTCTTTAACTGAAAAAAATAAAGCTAATTAAAAAAATACACAAAATCAAATAAGTATGAAAGACTTACAAACCTTGGGTTGCCTCCCGGAAGCGCTTGTTTATTAATGAGTCATTAGCTTGACTCGACCCTACATGCAAAACATTCCAGGGCAAGTAATGGAACAAATTAACAAACGGGTGACTTATTTTATTTAAAAACTTATCCATCCCATTTGATTTAGTGCATTCACCACCTATTAATAAGAAAACCAATGGTAAACACAAACACGATGCAAATGGGTCGTGCCACCAACACTTGTATTTGCTCATACAAAAAATGATACAAAATATGTAATGAAGGAGGCGATCATCCTGATAATATGTTGTTGATTTGCAATTTTTAATGCAAGGATGTCGCATTTTCATCATTCGTTGCTCCGTGAAGTAGTTTGCCATCTCTCGTGATTTATTTGATTTATGTGACGAATCATCATAATGCTCAATAATGAGCCAGCTATCTTTGGTGCAAATATGAGGATCGGGTATCACCATGGTCATTGGTTCGTTGGCGAACCCATCCTCTTGCAAATATTCTTCTTGGTGCGGTTCTTCTTTGATCACCACGGTTGGCTTCCCATAAAGTAGTGCTTCTAAATCATCAAGGTCACTAACCGGGTCGAACCATCATACTTTCCAACAAGAGGTATGCTCACCAATTCATTTCCAAACTCTTCCTCCCAAAATGGAATAGTATGGTTTGTGGTTTCCTCATCAATGAGACTATGGAGGACCACTTTCATCTTATCCATGACCTACTCATATTGTTCTTTCCTTTGCAATTCCTCCACATCTTGCTTGTCATCAGTCAACACACGGTGATAATTTAATTGTGGCTTATCAAACTCGAATGTGTTTTGAACAAGAGGTGGGATTTTTTGCTTTATCCATTATATTCTCCTATTTTGTTTCTTGATTTAACACATCAAAGTATATAACAGGCTTGGCTTTAATTCCATCCTTCTTTTCTAAATCAGTGCTCGGATCTGTGTTGCAAGATGAACTCTCTTGTAAAAGCTGGACATACATCTTGTTAACTTCAACACTCAATGCCTCTAATCTACGACGTTGTTTAGCGAGTTCACTAGCACAGTTTTCTTGTTTCTCAACCTCATCTTGATTACAACTAATGGTAGGTTGTGAAAACATATCAATTCCTTATTGCAACAACTTATATAATAATGGACATGATTCGGTTTGGAATGGCGTTATGGTAGATGGATGTGAGTAAGGATACGACTTTTCATAATAATTTGTGGGGTACCCCTGAAAATGGTAACACTCTGGTGTGTAATGATGTCCTTCACATATCTCATACCAAATACCCTCTTGGTAATTCCCATGATTAAAATGGTATCCTCCATAGTAACTCCCGTAGTCGCGATCCATGAGAGTCAGTACAAAGAACACTCAAACAAAAATATCACGGGCACCAGATAGAAATAAAATAAAAATAAAAATACAAAATAAACACAAACATAAAAAGAATCTAAAATATACACAAATAGTTAAAGTAGCAATTCCAATCTTTTTTGAAATCATCGTGTTCCCAGCAACGACGCCAAAAGCTTGATGTGTGTAAAGTATATATATATATATATATATATATATATATATATATATATATATATATATATTATATAATATATATATATATAGATATATATACATATACATATATATACATATACATATATATATACATATATATATATATACACACACACACACACACACATATATATATATATATATATATATATATGGAAATTCACACAATTTGTTTTAAATATAAAGAAACGATTATCACCTTTAGACTAACTACACACAATAGGCAAACACACCTACCATATAATAGTATAGCTTGAAGCAAGAACCTAGTATCGATCCGTGAACATAATGGCTCCCAATACTAAATCATCATTACTATTTAACCGATCAATTGAGTTTGGATTTGTGAATATTATAATTAACCAAAACGATTAGCAAATTAAACTAATAAATTAAGGAAATAAAGACGAAGATTCACAATCAGTTAAAGATACCACTTGGACTTTGATTCCACTTAGCTAGCACAAACTCGAGGTGAGACCATTTTCTACACATGATAAATGTAAGTAGCCTAAACCCCCGTTAAGGATATCTACACATATAACTATTCAGAAAGCTAGAACGATAAACACACAATAGCCACCTAAAGTTATACCTTGAAAAACTAATGATACAATTATATCAATATTAAAGATGAATTAGACTCCCGTTAGGGTTACCTAATTCCATAAATTTTTGGAAAGTTAACACGATAAACACATGACAACCACCTCAACTTGCGTAAAATAGACAAAACTATAACTACCTTTCAACTCATGAACATCAATCAAGGATTGCAAAATCAATTCATAACTAATGACAAGAGAGATTCATGAAATACACCATGTTTTTTTTCAAACATAAGCATAAAAATGCATATTCACCTAATTTTACTAAACCCCAACCTTCATTCACCATTCCTATTAAAATGTCACTAAATTATGTACAAAAATGCAATCATATGCATAAATCTTGTAAGAACATGAGGCTTTTTAAAATAACATGCTTACAACACTCACAAGGTTGAAAATTTGATCAAACTAGAACAAATACACATAATCATTGAAGAATAATCAACTTTCATTATGATGTTAACATAAACAACATCAAGAATCATGTACAAGTTGTTATATCATGCTAAGTTTCATCTAATTCAAGTGATAATAAGAGTTTAGCCAATAAGGCTTACAAAAAAATACACCCAAACTCAAGAACATGAAAGAACTCATAGTAGATCTAGAGGAATTCAAACCAATTTTGAGTGGAAATGGGGTGGATGATGTTAGATATGTCTTGAAAGTGTGAAATCTTCAATCTTGACCTTAAAATCTTTCAAAAACTCTTGAGAAATGCTCAAAAACACCTAGGGTTTGAGGGAGGCTATGGTTTTGAAAGAAATGAAAGTTTTGTTGGAAATGAGGTGTACTAGGGTTATAAACCCGTTTTCTACCCGAATATGGCTATATCTCAAGTGATATGACCATATTCAACATAAAAATGAGCTATTTGGACTTTGACAGTTTATATGACCATATTTAGCTTCAATATGATTATATTAGAAGCATTTTTCCTCTTGAACTTTTTCAAATCTTTGGCTTTCTTCACAAAAATCACCGAGCTTCATCCGAAAAGAACAAAATTCAAATAAAACACAAATAAGTGTCTAAACTATGTTCGTTGTGTGTACTACAAGGAGTATAACGAGATGAATATGTCTAGTTATTATTATATGTTAGTGATATGTTAGTGGCTTGTAAGAATATGTTACAAATTACAAACACTAAAGCCTTATTAATGAAGGCATTTGACATGAAAAAGTTACGGAAAGCTAAGAAAACATTAAGCATAATTCATAAAAATAAAACTTTTGATTTGCTTAACTTACCTAAAACTATTATATAGATTAAGTGTTAAATAATTTCTTTATGGATAAATGTAAAGCTGTTCTATGGGGAAACAACTTAAATTGTCCAACCAAGATTCTCCTACAACAAATCAAGAAGTAGAGAGAATGTCAATAATTTCTTATGCTAGTGCTGTTGGCAGCCTTATCTATTGATGGTCCACAGTCACAAGACCTGTGAAAGGCTTAGCTGTGAGTATTATAAGCATGTAGTTGAGTACTCATGGTAAGTAGCACTAGGAAGGTGTTGTCTTGATCTTGAGGTATGTTAATAGTACAAGAGGCATATGGCTTATATTATGAAAATATGACGAGCAAGAACCAGTTGTGTAGAGGTATGTTGACTCAGACTTTGTAAAATATTTGGACAAAGGAAGGTTAATTTAAAACGGTTAGTTGGAAAGCATCACTACATCATGTTGTAGCTTTTCTACAACAAAATCAAAGTTCATTACATTAACTAAGCCTGTGAAGGAGTCAATGTGGTTGAAAGGGTCCAGTTTTTAATTGGAAATTCAAATTACTAATAGTTAGTTTGTTATTAAAACACTTTGTGTTATTAATTAAAGTCAAATTCAAGATAGAAGTTTGGGTGGCTAATTAATGTTAAAAGTTGAATGGTTGTTTGCGTAAAACTGAAAGTTAGTATGTTAATTTTCTATTAACAATGATTAGGTTAAAGCAATTTGGGGAATAAGATTTAATTGTAGAGAGAGATATTAAATCACATTGTTATTCGGATTGGATTGCTAACCGGTTATCTTACTGGTCGATTAGTCGGACCGGATTTATGAACCGGATGACTTCATAATTACACACACACACACACACACACACACACACACACACACACACACACCACACACACATATATATATATATATATAATATATATATATATTATATATATATATATATATATCTAAAGTATTTTTATGTATATTATAGTTATATATCAAAGTCAACAATAATTATCTATCCAGTACTCCAATTCATCATCTGATCTACCCGTTAAACTCCATAACAATTTTTTTTGAATACCCAGTCCGACCCGTTTCCCGGTCCAACCGTCAATCTGATTCGAACCGGCCTGTTCTTGAGAAGAAAATGAGTTGGGGTGGATCCATCCGGCGGCCCAACCTAATCACGGTCTGACCGGTCAAACCGACAGTCAGACCTGAGTCTAACAACATTGGTATTTCCTTGTATTAATAATTTTGGTTGGTTATGAGATTGATAATCATTTAATAACCATTTTGGATTTCATATTTCCTTTTGATCTTGATTTCTTGAGTTCGTGTTATCATTAATTCCCATTTTCTTTAACACGACCCAATACCATGTTAATTGCTTGACGACCCATGATATACAAAATATATATTAGAACAAGATTAATCATAATATACATATTATTAGAACAAGTATAAATGCATATAGAAAATATATATCAACAAGAGGATGGTATCATAATCATTATGAATCATAATATACAAAAGTTTATGGTGCATGATTATAAGCTTTGAAATTTGACTGGGTGTCATTTGAGTTAATTAATATTAGAACATGATTATGTACCGTAATTGTACATTATATGATTTGATGTACATCACTCTTGCAACTTCAAGAAATACTTAAGGTTAGTCCATTGAGTTGAGTAATGAGCCAATTAGGGTACTTTACTTTATTTTTCATCTGTCTCTAAACTTTTCATCATGTTTTAATCGAGGTGCAGGTGTTAATCAAGAAGCCTTCTCCTTAGTGAATAAAATTGATGCATGTCAATTTCTAAGCTTGTAACAAACTTATATCTATATTTTTTTGTTCTTTATTTTTTCTGACTTTAATTCATAATGTACACCACAACTGATTGATTCACACTACAAGTTTTGACCCTATCGCGACGATAAATGTCGTCGCCATAGGTGGCCTCTGTCGTCACCATAGCCTATCGCGATGACATGTCGTCGCTATAGGGGTAGTAGCCATAGTTCCGTCGCAATTGGTCAAAAAAAGTCATTGGCCCGTAGACTTTGTCGCCATTGCCACCTATCGCGACGACATGTCATCGCTACAGACATGTCGCTATTAATTTTTTTTAGTTTTTTTAATTCAAAATTTAAAATAAATATCTAACCCGAGACCCTATGGCGACGACATGTCGTCGCCATAGTTATTTTAATATAATAAATAATAAAAATGGAAAATGTATTAAATTAATAAAATTATTTTCTAATTTTACCTACCTGGTTAAATAATTTATTTTTTAAATTTTGATTTTTTCCAGGTTTTTTACCTAAAATTTAACCCAAATCAGATACGCAAAATGAAACCTAAATATTACCAATACTTAAACGTAGATCAAACAATTCTAATTAAGTACATACCAAACAAAACAAAAGTACCAAATTAAACATATCTTAAGTTTTTACAACCCAAACAAATTAACTTCCTAATTGTCGTCATCTTCGTCATCTTCGTCGTTATTGGGATTATGTTTTCTTCTTTCAAATTCATTCTTCCTTTCTTGCATTTCTCGCATTTGTTGCTTTATTGCTTCTATTTCTTCATTCGGATGTGATGATGACCCGCTTGATTGTTCATAACGAGAGATATTTTTTACTTTTCGTCCACCCACCTCTCGTATGACCACGCCTTTCTCCTAATGCAAGCTCTAAACATTGCATCTCATTAACGGGCGACTCTCCCGCCTCCATTTGCATTTGGGCGTATTGATTTTCAATTTTTGCCTGCAATTTTAAAGAATCAAAATGAAAAGGTATTAAGATTTTTATGAAATTTTGACAGCATAATTGTAACAAAATGAAAAAAAGCATGCTAAATCATAACTAAATATAACATAAAATTCCCAACTTTCAAGATATAAACACAACTTATCAAAACCAAACAGTTCTCAAATATATATAGCATATAGATTATATTGGGTCAAGATCACTAAACACAATATATTAAATAGATATGACATATGATAATAACATTCTTAACATATTAAGCTTACCCATCTTCTCTGCCTTTGGTTGACTCACCTGTAACCCTTTTCTGTAATGGACATATTCCACGTTTCGATGTAACTTGGGGTCCCGGTTTGTTGCTCCTATTAAAAACAAGATTCATAATAGCAGAAAAGAATTAATAAGACATAATTAAATAATATATGTTTTCTTACCTGAAGATATCGCCTTTGAGCATATGATCGACTACCATGCAGACGTGGATAGAGTTGTTTTGCCCTATTCTCTACGCCTTTTTCAGAAAGGCGTTTATGTTCTTCACTTAAGAAAAACTCAACCACCCGCTCCCATGCCTCCCGACTTTGACCTTCAGGTGGATTATTTACAGCGTGCTCAATATTACCATAACCTCCATGATTTAAGAAATGTTGTTTCATATTAAATTTTCTATCTTGAAATGCTCGCTGGCAATCCATATGGAAACCAAGTTGGATTCCATGCCAATGGTCTGAACCACGATAAGCTTCTAAATCAAAATATTCCTGCAAAACAGAATAGTTAAAAATATATAAAAGTTATGATTACTAAATTACAAATAAAAGACTACATAATACTCGCCTCCAGAAAATTAAACAATGATATCTTAAACGTATCCGGGACTTTTTCCCAAGTGGGATAATGAAAAGGAACAATGGCAACATGATTGGATAATGCTCTAACAAATAATTGACTATTTTCTCCCACAGCTTTAAATTGTTTTCCTGTATGATCAAATTCCACGGGCAGTGGTTGGTTGTTGTTTGTAGCCCGTTTCTCATAAAAATTTACATTCCTTCCTTTTGATCGTCTTTTCGTAGCTGACGCTATATTAATATAAAAAAATCAAAAGGTTAGTAACATTTAAAATATATTTAAAATTTAAAACATTAAGTTACATGATTGACAACTAGAAGGAAGAGTATATCCATGCCCGTGGGGATCCCTACTCCCACCGTCACCACCATGTGATCCTGCTATGGTTGAAGACATAACCTGCAATAAAATCATGTGTCACTTTAATAATAAATAGAATAAAATGTGACATTTTCATAAGAAATAAAATAAAGTGTTCTTAATACATATAATCAATCTGAGTTATTACTATAAAGATTTTCATCTTCGTTTACAAGATCATCATCGCTCTCATCCATACTATCATTAATATCTAATGCATCTTCATCTTCTTCATCATCATTAATATAATCTTCCTCATTTGAGAGATATGCATCTTTATCTTCTTCATCATCATTAATAAAATTTTCATCATGAACAAGTGGAGCAACAGGCAACCAACTTAAGTCTACGACTAAATCACAATTATCATGTGCATCTCTCTCATCGTTAATAACTCGTGCACTTGATTCACCAACTTCAAAATTGCTATCGACTACTAAGTTATAATCAGATGACTGACTGTCGTGCAATACATCTATCTCATTAGCAACACTAATACTAGGATGATCCCAAAGCTTTCGATGATGAACATCCTCCACAACCCTCCAATTGTTGGTGGCTTTAGAAGGATCTTCAAGATAAAACACTTGTTGAGCTTGTGTTG
This sequence comes from Flaveria ramosissima, assembly GCA_025215565.1. Lineage (NCBI taxonomy): Eukaryota > Viridiplantae > Streptophyta > Magnoliopsida > Asterales > Asteraceae > Flaveria > Flaveria ramosissima. The sequence continues at coordinate 33,737,531 of CM046039.1, read as the reverse complement.
CTAAAATGAAAGGCTGATCACGAAACCATTCACGGCTGACATCGATAACAACAACGTTATTCTTTCTAATTACAGATCCCTTTCGTGATGTGTTGAACCATTTACAACGAAATAATACAACACTGTAACCATTTATATAGTTCAACTCGTAGATGTCTTCTAGCTGACCATAAAATCGTGTACCATCTTCTCCTATTGTAACAACACCGCTGTTTTGTGTAGTGCGTCTAATATCACGGCTATTTACCACAAATCTAACACCATTGACAATACAAGCTGTGTAAGAATATGTGCACACGGGGCCATGTGCCAATGCCTTGAGTTCTTTGTCAGGAGACGTATTGAACTTATTATTAAGCCATGAAGAAAATTCATTTTTTACATCGCTTCCAGGGAATTCAAATTCAAATTCACTATGTCAGAAATATAATATTTATATTAGTTTATCATTTTAGCTAAAGTGAAACTAATAAGAATAATTTAAACCAAAAAACTTACGACATGTAGACTTTAACTTCTTCACAATTGTTCAGCACAAACCATTGAAATGATTTCTTAGAATTTTCACTAAGGAAAATGATTTTGTTCTTTGAAATTGGTCGACACTGTGATGAAAAAACAGAGAACTTTCTCTTTGGAATGCCATGATCTTCATTCCTATCATGACGGTTAAATTTGGTTTGAATACCCTCCAAATACATAGAGCAGAATATCAATGCTTCATCTACAACATAACCCTCTACTATTGATCCTTCAGGCTTAGCTTTGTTTCGAACATAAGCTTTCAGCTTTTTCATGTATCTTTCAAAAGGATACATCCATCTCATATATACAGGCCCTCCAAGAATAGCTTTTTAGGTAAGTGTAGAATTAGATGAAACATAATATCAAAAAATGCTGGAGGATATATTAGTTCCAAATTGCATAAAATATTAACCACTTTTTTCTATGCTTTAAACATGTCATCCACATCTAGTGATCGTGCATAAATCTTTTTAAATAATGTGCAAAGGTTAATAATTGTTGTTGAAACATTTTTAGGTAAACCTACACGGACCCCGATTGGTAGCAAACGTTGCATAAGAATGTGACAATCATGAGACTTTAACCCGATGATATTTGAGTTATTAAGAATCACCTTATTTTTAAAGTTTGATCCAAAACCATCAGGTAGTCTCACTCTTTTAAGGAACTGACAAAATTTAGATCGATCACTAGGTTTGAAAGAGTAAGAAGCTTGTGGTTGTATGACCTTGTTGTTTTTCACACTTAGCCATAAATCTGATCGTATTCCCAAATTTTTTAAGTCTTCTCTTGCTTTGTGTGTGTCTTTTGATTTTTCATTCATCAACAACGTACCTAACAAGCTCTCACACACATTTTTCTCGATATGCATAACATCAAGATTGTGTTTTAATCAAGAGATGACCAATAATCCAACTCAAAGAATATACTCTTTTTTGTCCAATTCAACTCTGACTCTCACGTTTTCTTTTCACGCCACCATGGTTGGGATGTTTACCCGAAACACGATCGGGAAGACGGTTAAGTTGTTCTAATATTTTTGAATTAGTTAATGCTTTTGGATGCTTTCTTAACTCTTTCTAGCCATTAAACAACAAGCTTTCTCTCCATTTATTACTTCTAGGCAAGAATCTTCTGTGACCGGTAAATGATATTTTATTAGTTACATGGCACGAGGGTGTGTCCATATTACACGTCGCACATGCAAGATAACCTTGCCCACTCCATCCAGACAAGCTGCTACGAGCAGGATAATCATTAATGGTCCATAACAACGCCACACACATCGTGAATACAGTTTCTGTCAAGGCATCTCTTATTTGTACTCCATCCTTCCATAATTGCTTCAACTCATCCACTAGAGGCCTTAAAAATATCAATGTCTTTTCCAGGTGATTTAGGACCGGGAATAAGCAAAGTTAACATGAAAGAAGACTCTTTCATACATAACCACGGTGGTGTGTTATACGTTGTTAACACGACTGGCCACATACTGTAAGCTTGACTCATGTTACCAAATGGATTAAAGCCATCTGCAGCTAGACCCAAACGGACGTTCCTAGGCTCTTTGGCAAATTCAGAATGTCTCTTATCAAATTCTTGCCATGCCTTCCCATCTACCGGATGACGCATAATACCATCCGTTGAGCGTCTAGTGTGATGCCAAATCATATCCTTTGCTGTGAATCTGGAACTATACCTTTGTTTAAGCCGAGGAGTTAATGGAAAGTACCGCAATACTTTTTGTGCTACTTTTTTTCCTTTTGTGTTTTTATCAACCCATCTGCTCTCATTATAAACCGGACAATTTTGCAATTCTTCATTCTCTTTCCAAAAGAAAGCACAATCATTGATGCAAGCATGGATGGATTCATATCCTAACCCATCGTTTTCAGCTTCTTCTTCGCCTCATAATGTGAAGATGGAATGTGATTTTCTTTCGGGGAATGCAACCTTTAAAAACTCTAAAAGTTGATCAAACGAACTATTTTTCCACTTGTTGATTACTTTAATATGCATCAGTTTTGCTAGAAAGTTTAAAGAAGACATCCAATTACAACCGGGTTATAACTCAGTGTTGACCCCATTATAGAGTTCATCAAATTCCGAGTCTAAAATATATCCATCCTCATCTATATTTTCTTCATTCTCTGCGATAACATATTCAATTGCATCAAACATCTCATTATTTGATATATTACTTGCTGGAGGAGTACATGTTATTGTAGCAAATTGTTTTGCAGCATCAGAAGAACTAGAGACCTCACCATGATAAACCCATTTCGTATAATGTTCAGCAAAGCCACGATCATGTATGCGAGCATTAATAATTTTTAAATCATGACGAAAAGCATTCACACAATCTCTACACGGGCATTTTGTTTTGCCATCACTGTCGACAAAGTTCTTAACATACTCCATAAAGTTTTTAAGACCTTCTAAAAAACCGGAGATGTTCGATTTTTTATTTTAATCCAGCTCTTATCGATTGTCATAACTGTTTCATACACATACATTATCATTCTATTAAAACAAATAAACTTCATATATTAACCTATAAAATTATCATTCAACAAAACAATCCAAATAAACTTTATATCTTAACCTATAACATTATCATTCTAACAAAACAATCTCAATATACTTTATATATTACCTATAACATTATCATTGAAGCAAAACTACAACTACATTAACATCTAACAACATAATACAATTAAACTAACAACCTACAACTACATTAAACTAACAACCTACAACTATATTTAACCAAAACTACAACTACATTGTAAAAAATATTAACCTTCAAGAGTATATCTACTAACCTACAACTACATTTAACCAAAATAATACTTTAGTTTATACAATTAAACTAACAACCTACAACATAATACAATTAAACTAACAACCTACAACTACATTAAACTAACAACATACAACTACATTCAATCAAAACTACAACTACATTGTAAAGAATATTAACCTTCAAGAGTATATCTACTAACCTTCAACATAGTGTTTTGAACACAAATCAAAACAATAATGGTGGTAGTAACCCTAACACGTCTTGTGTGATGGCAAACGGTAGCGGTGGTGGCAGATTTGCAGCGGTGGTGCCCAATTTGGTGGCTGGTCGCGGTGGTGGTGCCCAATTTGGTGGCTGGTCGCGATTTGGGGTTGAAAACCGCGATTGGGTGAAGGTGTTGATGCGTTTTGGTGAAATTGGGCTTTAATTTGGGGTGGTGGTGGCCGATTGAACCTCAAAGTCGTGGAGGTTGTGAGTTTTGGTAGAGTAAAAGTAAAGCTGCGCGCGGTCGGGCTGTGGTTATATCTGTATGGACCCTATCACGACAACATGTCGTCATGATAGGTCCAGTAATTTTTTATTATACATTATTATTATTATTATTACATTATTATTATATTATATTATATTATATATATTACTATTATATTATATTATATTATCTTCTCTTTCTTCTCTTCTCTATTCTACTTCTATTATCTTCTCTTCCTTCTCTTTTATCTTCTATTCTCTTCTCTTCTCTTCTCTCTCTTCTCTTTCTTCTCTTATCTTACTCTTCCCTCCCTATTATCCCTTCCCTTCCCTTCCCTTCCCTTCCCTTCCCTTCCCTTCCCTTCCATTACAGGACATTACATTACATTACATTCCATTATATTATATTCCATTATATTATTTTACATTACATTATATTTCTATATTAGATTATATATATTATCTTATATTATATTAATTATCTTATCTTATCTTATCTTCTCTATATTAGATTCTCTTCTCTTCTAATTATCTTCTCTTCTTTCTCTTCTCTTCTCTTCTCTTCTTATCTTCTCTTCTCTTCTCTTATCTTCCTTCTCTTCTCTTCTTCTCTCTCTTCTCTTCTTTCTCTTCTCTTCTCTTCTCTTCTCTTCTCTTCTCTTCTCTTCTCTTCTCTTCTCTTCTCTTCTCTTCTCTTCTCTTCTCTTCTCTTCTCTTCCCTCCTTCTCTTCTCTTTCTCTTCTCTTCTCTCTCTTCTCTCTCTTCTCTTCTCTTCTCTTCTCTTCTCTTCTCTTCTCTTTCTTCTCTTCTCTTCTCTTCTCTTCTCTTCTCTTCTCCTTCTCTTCTCTCTCTTCTCTTCTCTTCTCTTCTCTTCTCTTCTCTTCTCTTCTCTCCTCTCTCTTCTCTTCTCTTCTCTTCTCTTCTCTTCTCTTCTCTTCTCTTCTCTTCTCTCTTCTCTCTCTTCTCTTCTCTTCTCTTCTCTCTCTTTCTCTTCTCTTCTCTTCTGTTCTCTCCTCTTCTCTTCTTCTCTTCTTCTTCTTCTTCTTATTCTTCTTCTTCTTCTTCTTCTTCTTCTTCTTCTTCTTCTTATTCTTCCTCTTTTCTTCTTCTTCTTCTTCTTCTCTTGTTGTTGTTGTTTGTTGTGTTGTTTGTTGTCTTAACAATAATATATCAATCCAATCTATTCTGTCGACAGTTGTACTTCGATTAAAGCTCCCATTTGACGTATGTAATCACCCCGCCTCATTATAAGAGCACACTTGATTTGAATATAAACAATGATGTAATCATCTTAATCGTCATAAGAACACCTTTGAGTATGTAATCAATCCTGATCGTCATAAGAGCATATTTGAGTTAAACATAACAATGATGTAATTAACCTTAATCGTCATAAGAGCACATTTGAGTTGAACATAAACAATGATGTAATCAACCCTAATCTTCATAAGAGCACATTTAAGTATGTAATCAACCCTAATTGTCATAAGAGCACATATGTAATCAACCCAAATCGTCATGAGAGCACATTTGAGTACGACATAAACAATGATGTAATCAACCCTAATTGTCATAAGAGCACCTTTAAGTATGTATTCAACCCTGATCGTTATAAGACAACATTTGAGTTGAACATAAACAATGATGTAATCAACTCTAATCGTCATAGGAGCACTTTTAAGTATGTAATCAACCCTGATCGTTATAAGACCACATTTGAGTTGAACATAAACAATGATGTAATCAACCCTGATCGTTATAAGACCACATTTGAGTTGAACATAAACAATGATGTAATCAACCCTGATCCTCTTAAAAAAACTTAATATTGATAATTATAATTGGATTTAACTGATATAGTATTCTATAATTATAAATTATTATAAATTATTATTCCCACAAAGTACTATCAACGTATATAATTTAAAATCGATAATTATAATTGGATTTAACTAATATATGTTATCTATAATTATAATTAATAAATATATTATTATTATGATTATAAATATAATAAATATAATTATTATTTTATAAGTATTATTTGTAACATCCGTATTTTTCAAGTTATAAACCCGAACCCATTTTTTTTAGTTCTAATATTAAACTAGTATAATAATTTTAATGTACAAATGCATTAAATGTGCCATTTAATTTGTGAATTATTCATTTATTAATCATCTAAATAACTTGTAATAATTTATGGATTATAAACAATTTTTTATAAAGTTATAAAGTTTTATTATACATTTTACAACAAATAACTAAATGGAAAAGATTTATTAAAATTTAAAAAGTTATAAAATGGATTTTAATAAACTTATAAATTTTACTAGTAATTATAAATTTTAATATTGGAAAATGAATAATTAAAATTATAAAGTTTACAAGTTTATAAAAGTTTAATAAATAATTAATTTGATTTATTATTAAGATTAGTCTTATAAGTCCAGGGTCTAACATGTAATTCCTGAAACTTGAAATAAAAGTTTTAAAACATAAAATAACAAACTTGATAACAACAGGGACCAAGTGAAATTATGATTTAAAACCAAATTTCTTTCACCGTCGGCTTCCCATTTCCATTCCGGGCCAACCTCCGGCCATCGCTCCGGCGATCATCAAAACACCAAAACGCTTCATTTAAACACAATTAAAAAACCGGCTTTGACCTTCGCAACATCGGTTAGAACTTGAGGACTGCTGCAATTCGAATACCCATATGGTTAAGCTTGTGCAAATGAAACCGAAACATTGAATGCAAACTTAAACTTGTTTGAAACAAAACTGAACGAATTGAACACGCTTAAACAAGGGAAAACCTTCTAATTAACCTCTTAAAAGTTTTTGTAACATCAATTACACTTACAACACTCGCATACTCCAAATCGATCACCATAATTGTTCGCACTGCAACTTAATCGTGAACCATCTTCGAAGCTCAGTTACACAAAATTGGTTGAGGGTTTTTCTTAGCATCACCATCCGAAGCTTCATACAAAGTTAATTTGATTCCCAGCAATGTTTGCATCTCGAACATGATCAACCGTGGTCGCGACTAGACCTTCGTCTTGTAACCCCATTGCGATCATCATTCTGGTAATTAAATTCGCATATACACTCGTTTTCATATGGGTAATGAAAGCCCTAAGTTAATTCCATAAACAACATCAATCTGATGATCAATTTGGATCAAGATCAAACTAGGGTTCTTGTTGAATTTGGGGATTAAAACAATTAATGTTTTAAAATATTTTAAAGGGGTTTTTAAACATATCTGGGCTTTAGCACAACTCGAACCGGGCCTCTGCCAACTTTTTTTTAATTATTTTCTTACATTTCTTTTATTCAGAAAATTATTATTATACTAATTAATCTAAATAAAAATTATTTTGTTAACTGAAATATTTCAGAAATTATTAAACTAAATTTTTAAAAGGTTTTAACAACTATGGTTTTAAATTTAATTACTTTGTAAAGGATAACAAAGATAATAAAATATTATTAGTTATTTTATGTAATTTAAATGTTATAAAGCTATTATGGTTCAAATGTAGATTATTATATACTTATATGGTAAATAAATAATTAACTAAATAGTTATTTAAATAATCATTTAAATAATTAGTTATTCATCTATTTATTTAATCATGTTATATAAAATTAGTTAATAAAGTTATTTCTTAAAATTTTAAGTTCTTGAAACTTATAAATAATACAACTTTTTATTATACTTTATTCTTATTTTAAGGATTGATATTATAAGACTTTATAATAAATCATATAAAAGCTCAAAACTTTATATAATAATTTTAGATAAATTTAAGATCATTTAAATATTTAATTAATTACCTTTATCAAATTTTAAGTAATTAATTATTAAATTTAATTATTTCTTTTCACACATCATATCTAATCTTTATTAATTCAATAAATTAAATTATTGAATTCTTATTTTCAATTGATTAATTCCAACTTTATTTAATCAAAGTATAATCGATTGCTTTATTTTATTTTATTAGATTTAGTTATTAAAAACCCCAAAATTCCAATTGAAACCCTAGTTCACGTCTAATCATTAATCTTATTATTAAACCTCATCTTGGAATCTATACGTTTAGGCAACTTGTAAAAAAATCATTGAAGCCTTGTTTAATTTCTCATCATCATCTTATATATATCATGTGAGTTCTCCATGCCCCCTTTTTACTTTATTTCACACCTTTTGGGGTGAAACATGTTAACCTTATAAACTTACACTTGTAAACATCTTGATACTTGTAAATGCACATGCAATTCATCTTTATCTTTTTGTCATGGTTATTTGTGTTATTGTAAGTCTTATATGAGATACATTTTTTGTTTACAATCATTAACTATTGCTAGCCTGGCGACGTATTAGATCTTTGGGCCTGACAAGCCTATTTGGTGCTAAAGTCGATGTATTGCCGACTCCTGATGACGTATGCTTGTTCATCATGGGAACCAAATACACTTAGCCAATCTTATATACTTGTAATCAAGTTGAGGTTTGGTTGTAACGATATGTGTTTCTATACCTTACTAACTTATAACCTATGACATGAATTGCTATTTGTAACCTTGTTATATTATGTATGAAAACCTTGGAAACTCACCAACTATTTTTAGTTGACCTTTTATTTTCATCATGTTTCAGGTTTACTTCTTGAAGATTTTCGTGTGCTCATATAGGACTTGGACCTAGTTTAAATTGAAAGACTTATGTTTTTGGTTGTATTTTGATTGTAATGTTATTATTTTATTTGTCTTGTAATGTTTATTGAATAATGATATTTAATAATATTTCAACTTAATTAGTTCCATGTGCTATGAGCAATCGTCTCCCATTCGTCCGCCCCAGTGATTCCGCCGTCGGTCGGGGTGTTGACTGATTGGTATCAGAGCCATGGTTTTAGGGATTTAGGTTATTAGAAATGGAATGACCTAGACTATAACTAAGTACCTTTACACATGAGCCCTCTCATGTATTTATATGCTTAGATAGGATTTTATGTGCCTTAAATGTTTATATTTGATTATGTGATTATATGCTGTGAATCCAAGGATCGTCAACAGGAATTATCGGTGTGAATCGATGACAAGTCAACGTTAGCGGAATTAACGTTGATTTGGTTTAATTGTGTTTAAACAACTTTAAATATCAATGAAATACATCAAGAATACACGAAACAACACACATTAATGATTAATCAGTATTTTATTATAATGTGTTGATGATTACAAAAGAATTGAATGTACAATATCAAAGAATGCTATGATGTTGTGTATGTTAAAGTTGATCGAAGACTTTTGATGATTGTTGTATTGCTATTGCTGTTCTCAATCAATCAATCGTCTAACTCAATCGTGTTTGAATCGAAACCTAGGATCCATATTTATAGACAAAGGTGTTTCAGTTATAGGAAACACCGGATCTCTTGGGATTTGATTTGTTTCTGTTAAGAATCATCGGATTTCTCGGGATTCACATAACCGCCTTGTTGACTAGTTGACTTGTTGACTTGTATCACTTGTATAATACAAGTGTTTGGACTCCGCAGGAATATAGTCTTCAGTAGTAATTTTGTTCTTCCGTAGATAATGTTCTTCCGAAGGTATCTTGTTCTTCCGAAGGTATCTTGTTCTTCCGCAGAAGATCTTTGGATGCATAATTACTTGTAAGAACTATATCTACGAAAGAACAAAATGTTCATCCGTAGATGTTTCTTACACTTGGTCAATTTCACAAATTGACCAATAATAATTTTGTTCCTGCAACCATACATAAACAAACACATATATAAATGGGTTAACCTATATATTTAATGCATACACAATAATGAAATACAAAAGTTCATTACAGATATTAATTCAAGTACTAAGCCTATACATAATGACTAGATCTACTGATTCTAGACCTAACAATACTCACCCTTAGGCTTAGATACTTGCAATCAGTTCTTCAAAACTGCAAGATCCTTGATTCTGGCAATCATCTTGTTGTAGAAGTAGAAACAGCAGTCTTCTGATCATCATACTTATAGTTGATCTTCATCTTGCTGATCTTCTTCAGAGTCTCTAACTGATTCCCAGAACATCTTCCTCTGTAGTGAGTGTGTCTAACACCTTGTTGTTATTCACCACTTCTAGCTCATCTTGTTCTGTGATTCTGAGTTCTGTTACTTTTACTTCATCAAAGGTTGTTCCCTTCAGCAGTCCAGCATTAAATCTTCTTCTTTTATATGCTTTGGCATGTAGTTTGTCAATTACTTGAATCACATGTACATGCAGGAACAGATCATTTTGTGCTTTTTCATCAGTCAGCTTGGGAAAGAATTTGTCATTAAGGTATGAGGTGTAGCTGGGATGGAGCAGTTTGATTTCCCACAGGATCAAAGATCCTGATCTTTTCAGCTTTCTTGTTCTTAGCATTTCTCAGCAGGACCAACTCTTTTGTCTTCTCACATATCCCCATTCGGTGATTGGGTATGTGAATTGAGTCCCTTCAATGCATTTAAGTGCTGCTTTGTTTCTGTTGTTGTAGCCAATCCTCTTCAAGAATTCATCATCTACATGTTCTGAGGCATTGGTCTTGAATCTTTTGAGCCCTTTGATTCTCTTTTGATGTTCTACATCTTCTCTTTTGGCTTCTATAAGCACATCATCTTTAAACTTTATCTTCAACTTTCCCACTAGGGTTGAGAAATCTCTTCCTCTAGGGTGAATTGGATAATTGCTGATGATTAAACTTTGAAGATCTTTGATGTCATTCTCTGGTAGACTCACCACTGAGAGTACATCATGGAAGTATTCAACTCTTCCAGATGTTCTTTTAATAATAGCACAATCCCAGTCTGGATCATATTTCCAGGCCATGATCCTGTTTTCTTCTTCCACAGAGCTGGGAGTTGTGAGGTGATCTATCAGTTGAATTAGAGTGGACTTTTGCTTAGTTATCTCTCTAACTGAAGTCCCAAGTGGCCATACTTTGCCGGGTATAACTTCTCTTTGCTCTCTAATCAATTTCTCCTTTCCTTTGCGTTGATCTTTAGGTTCAGCTGTTATAGGTTCAGCAGGAAGTTTGCTTTGTTGTTCATAAGATGGATGTGGAGCTTCAGTTCTGAATTTTACTCCAGTATCTAGCTCAACTTTCATCACATGCTCCATCATCCTTCTGAGTTCCCCTACTGATCTTCCTTTAAGCTCATGAGGTTTGTAATTATGTCCTTGTAACCAGCAAGTCATGTTGTATTTGCTTAGCTTGGCTGTGTCACAATGTCCCAACTCCTTCTTTGTTTTCTGAATTGATTGAAAGGTGCTGAAGGCTTCATAATCACAATTTGGAATCATAAAGCATGCAAGCTCAAATTCTTTTATCAAGTTCTTCATCTCTGTCATGTTTAGTCTTTCAACCATGTCATAAGGGAAACCATGGTTTATAAGTGTCATGAACATGGTTGATTCAAGGCCTCTCTTCAAATATGTCACTTGTAGTCAAAGATCATCAGCCTTTGAGACTTCTTGTTTTGGTGGAGAGTCTTCTTTGATTAATTCTTCCCACTCTTTATCACTTTCATTTTCCTTTTGAGAGATGGGCTTCTCAGTAGATAAATCTATTGAGGGGTGTGTTCAGGAGAAGTCAGCTTTTGTTTCTTTGAAACACTTTCATAAATAGTTGGCTTCTTCTTAGCAGTACCAAGGTACTTTCTTTTCCTTGAGTACAGGATCATTTCTTTAGATGCCTCAAGACCTTGTTTTGTTTGAGCAGTTGAAGCCTTAGCATGAGATTCCAATGAACTGATCTTCAATTTAAGTTGCTCAATTCTTCTTCTTTTCTCTTTATAATGTTTGACTGAGCATCATAGTGCCAGATGCTTGTTCAAGTTTCTTCATGATCTTTTCTTTTTCTTTCTTCTCAGACTCTGCTGACTCTTTAAGCTCAGCTTCCTTGTCTAGCAAAGCATCAATGACTTCTTTATCACTTTGAGCATCTTCTCTCTCAGTCTTTTTATTCTTGTTTGTTGTCTTATCAATTCTTCATCCTTTTCTTTTATCATTCCCTTCAGCTCTTGTATTCTTCCCTTTCTTTTGTTTGATTTGAGCACCAGCTTGTTGTACTCAGCCACCAGATAGCTCTTACTCACAGGAATGTCATCTTCACTTAGACCATCTTCATTATAAGCAATCACATCAACATGATCTGCTTCTACATCTACTTCCTGATGCTGAGACTCAATCTCATCTTCTTTAACTTCCTCATGATCAACACTTGCTGAGCTTGACCTTGGTTCAGTGGCTTGATCTTCATGCTCTTGAAGAGTTTGTTGTTGTTGCTGATCAGTCACTAGAGAAACTTGTTCAGTTTCATTTGAATGCACAGGGGATTCAGTCTTGGATATGACATTTTAAACTGTACTTGCTGTAAGGCCCCGTTCCCGGGACGCTTACAATTGGTCATTCATCGCACATAAAACATATAATTACGTTACATTAAGAAATCATTGCAGCGGAAACATTCAAAATGACATCACGTTTCATTATATTACTTTTGCCAAATAATATATCATTATCCAGTTACAAAATTCATGTTTGCATTACATCACAAAAGCTATATAATTGGATGCCATCCCAAAGAGCCGAGTAGCCACGCCGTGCCATCCTCAGCAATCATTTACCTGCCAACTGGAAAATGCAATAAAAGTCAGCGTTGCTGAGTGAGTTCTAGTTTTAATAATAAAACATACTTTACTTTCATTGAAAACCATTCCTTTATCATGCGATCATTCAACATACGTATACACAGATATTATCATTATTATCTTTCATCTTATTCATTATCTTCCGTTCTTTTCGTTCATTCTTTCTTCCGAGTCTTTTGCGACAACACGGTCGCTCACCTCAATGGCAATCTCAATGATTGCTCGCTATCCGAGTCTTTTGCACCCCTAAGGTTGCTCATCCCAATTGCCCATCACGATAGCAAGCTATCCGAGTCTTTTGCAACAACAATGTTGCTCACCCCAAGGCAACGTCACGATAGCACTTTACTCGAGTCTTTTGCAACGACGAGGTTGCTCACCTCATAGGCAATCTAAATGATTGTACTTCATCCGAGTCTTTTGCAACACAAAGTCGCTCACCCCAATATATATGCTTGCAAGCCTTTCTTTCATTCATTCATTCATTAATGCATGCATTCTTACTTCATGTTCCTCTTTCATTATCTTTCGCTTTACATTACATAATACTTCACTCACTCATTCATTAGCATGACATGTAAAGCCACAAGAAAGATAAACACACATCATAATAAGGAACATATCATACACATTCATCATCATACATGGCAACATCATAAAGTCATAATATGCATAAACGTGCAACATCATCATCATCATGCCCTACATGCTCTCTAAGGCCATAACAATTCTCTTACATGCTCTTACGGGCTACTTTACGTCAAAACTTACATCTGCACCTTTCCTCCGAAGGCCAGAAATCAAACTACACGTTCCTTCGAGTGCAACAGCCCTATTCGGGCGTATGGACACTCTTCAGTCGCATGGCCTCCATGCGACTGAACATCATGCGACTGGACTTATGCGGATGGTCATCTATGCGAATGAACATCCAACCGTGCGTATGGACCTTGTGCGAATGGGATTACCGCGAATGGGCACCTATGCGACTAACCTCATGCGAATGGACTCATGCGACTAAGCATCTATGCGACTGAACCCTCAGTCGTACAATTCTCATGCGACTGGACTCCCAGTCGTGCGACTGAAACCTTAGTCGTGCGATTGAACCCTCAATCATGCGGATGAATCCCAATCGTGCGAATGACCTTCAATCGCCCTCATTCGGCCGTATGGCCTTCATTCGGTCGCCTAGCCCTAGCTGATGCAGAATGGAGTTCATCCCGAACCCAATCTGCCATTTTCGGCCTCCAAGCTCATCCAAACCCATTCTAAGCCTAAGTCAACCCTCCTGGACCTTAGGAATGCATACCTTAACACCATACAAGCACACCCAAGCCCGAAAACATACTCTAAACACATCATACACATCACACCCAAATGGGTCAAACACACACACACATAAAAACGGGTTTTGAACATTTTCCAGCCCCAAAATCAGTTGAAAACGAGTAAAAATGGGGTCCTAGAACTCACACAATCGAGCACAAAGTCAAGAGCTTCGATTTGGCTTGCTACTTGACGGATTTGGACACTCGAATCACCCGAAACACCACTTTTTCTCCTTTTCTCTCCTCTTTCTCTCTTCTCTTCCTTTGAATCTGAAATATGTGAAGTGTGGGGAGAGTGGGCTGCCCTCTCCCTACACATATCACCACATCACCCAACTTTTCTTCGTTGGCGAGTTTGGTCCCTCGACTTTGAACTTTATTTCTTTTATTTCTTCGTCGGCTTCAAAATAATAAATTTCCGGGTGTTACAAGTCCACCCCCCTTAAATAGGTTTCGTCCCCGAAACCTGTCATTCCTCGAACAAACGTGGATAATGTTGTCTCATTTCTTCCTCAGCCTCCCACGTTGACTCGGATCCCTTCCTGTGCTTCCACTGTACACGCACAAGAGGAACCACTTTATTCCTTAGCCTTTTCTCCTTTCGGTCGATGATTGCCACTGGTTGCTCCACATAATTGAGCCGTTCATCTACCTCGATATCTTCCAATGGGACAATCATATCTTCATCTGCTAAGCACTTCCTTAGATGAGATACATGGAATGTCGGGTGGATTCCACTTAACTCATCTGGTAACTCCAGTCGATAGGCCACCTCTCCTACTCGAGCAATGATTCGGAAAGGGCCTATATACCTTGGGCTCAACTTGCCCCGCTTTCGGAAGTGAATGATACCCTTCCAAGGTGAGACCTTCAACATAACCCGGTCACCCACTTGGAACTCAATCGGCCTGCGCCTCTTATCAGCATACGACTTCTGTCTGTCTTTGGCTGCCTTCATGAAGGCTTTAATCTTCGCAAGCTTCTCAGTCGTAGCCTCGATAACCTCGACGCTTCCCAATTCCCTCTGACAATGTCACCCCAACAAACGGTGTTCTGCATCTCCTACCGTATAGCATCTCATATGGGGGCATACCAATGCTGGCATGATAACTGTTGTTGTATGAGAATTCGGCTAACGGTAGGTGGTCATCCCAACTTCCACCAAAATCAATCACACATGCCCGAAGCATGTCTTCCAGCATCTGTATGGTCCTTTCTGACTGACCATCAGTCTGGGGATGATAAGCCGTGCTAATGTGTAACCTCGTCCCCATAGCGTCGTGGAATTTCTTCCAGAATTTAGATGTAAACCGGGTGTCGCGATCCGACACAATAGACACCGGCACACCATGACGAGTCACATCTCCTTGATGAACAGGTCAGCCAACCTCTCAGATGAATATGTCTCGCGGATCGGTAGGAAGTGAGCACTCTTCGTCAAACGATCAACTATCACCCATATGGCATCGTACCCTTTCGGGGTACGCGGCAGCTTTGTTATGAAATCCATGGTGATGTGCTCCCACTTCCATTCTGGTATATCCAAAGGTTGTATCTTCCCATACGGCTTTTGATGCTCGGCCTTCACCTGTAAGCAAGTAAGGCACTTACTCACATACTCCACCACATCGCGCTTCATGCCCGGCCACCAATAATCTTTCTTCATGTCATGGTACATCTTCGTGGCACCAGGATGAATGGAGTACCGAGTCTTGTGAGCTTCATCCATAATCTTCACCCGTAGATCCCCAAAACGAGGAATCCACACACGATCAAATCGGGTTCTAACACCGAGCGTGTTTTCACCCAATTCTCCAACCAGACCTCTCATCCTTTCAGAGTTAAGATGATCTTCTTTCAGTGCCTCATCTTGAAACCCTTTAACCTGCTCCATCACATCGGAGGTCATGATCAACTGATAGGCTTTCACCCGAATCGGCTCGGGCCTCTCTTTTCGGCTAAGGGCATCAGCCACCACGTTGGCCTTGCCCGGATGGTAGTGGATCTCACAATCATAATCCTTTATAAGTTCCAACCACCGCCTCTGCCTCATGTTCAAATCCTCTCTCAAAGAAGTACTTCAGACTCTTGTGGTCAGTGAATATGGTGCACTTCGTCCCCATACAGATGTGCCTCCAAATCTTTAATGCAAAGACCACAACTGCTAGCTCCAAGTCATGAGTAGGATAATTGACCTCATGAACCTTCAACTGTCGGGATGCATAGGCTATAACCTTCCTCTCTGCATTAACACCACACCCCCAACCCCGATAAGAGCATCGGAATAAACCACCAGATCTTCACTCCCATCGGGTACGACACCGAACAACTTGAGTCAATCTCGCCTTCATTTCTCCAAACGCCTTCTCTTGAGCTTGACCCCATACGAACTTCACCTCCTTTCGGGTCAACTTAGTCAGTGGAGAAGCAATCTTAGAGAAGTCTTGGATAAATCTTCTGTAGTAGCCCGCCAAACCCAAGAAACTGCGAATCTCGGATGGCGTCTTTGGTGACTTCCATTGCATAACCACCTCCACTTTCGCCGGGTCCACCATTATTCTGTCAGGATTCACCACGTGCCCAAGAACTGAACTTCGCGCAACCAGAACGCGCACTTGGAGAATTTTGCATACAACTTCTCCCTCCTCAGCGTCTCTAGAACCTCCCGAATGTGTCCGGCATGCTCTGCTTCGCGCCTCGAGTAAATCAGGATATCATCAATAAACACAATCACTGATTTATCCAACATAGGCCGACACACACGGTTCATCAAATCCATAAAAGCAGCTGGCGCGTTGGTCAAGCCAAAGGACATGACAAGAAACTCGTAGTGACCATAGCGCGTACGGAAAGCTGTTTTAGGAATATCTTGCTCCTTCACCTTCAGCTGATGGTAACCAGATTGAAGATCTATTCTCGAAAACCAACTGGCACCCTGAAGCTGATCGAACAAATCATCTATCCTTGGTAAGGGGTATCGGTTCTTCACTGTCAACTTGTTCAGCTCGCGGTAGTCGATGCACATCCTCATACTACCGTCCTTCTTCTTTACAAACAGACCGGAGCACCCCAAGGAGAGATACTCGATCTAATGAACCCCTTATCAAGCAACTCTTGCAACTGCTCCATCAACTCTTTCATCTCGGTCGGAGCCAACCGATACGGTGCTTTGGCGACAGGTGGGCACCCGGTATCAGATCAATCTGAAACTCGATCTCTCTCTCTGTCAGGTGGCACTCCTGATAAGTCTTCTGGGAACACATCTGGAAAGTCACACACAACCGGTACATCAGCTAGTTGTGGTGTTGGCGTATCCACATCCTTTACATAGGCCAAGTAGGCACTACATCCCCACCTCATACACTTTCCCCGCCACCGCCATCGAGATCACTTTCGGAATCGTAGTAACCCGATCACCATACACTGTCACTGAACTACCGTCAGGCGCCAACAACCGAATCATCTTCTTGCGACACACAATGTTCGCCTCGAAGTCCGCTAACCAATCCATCCCAAGAACCAAGTCAAAACCACCTAAGGTCATCACGAACGGTCTAACAGGAAACTTATGACCCTCGAGCTCCACATCACAGTTCTCTATCATCTCAGAAATCCTGGTAGACTTACCTATGGCAGTTTCTACATCGAAGGGCGCGTCAACACATCTACTACTAACAGGCAGCTTAGCACAGAAAGCAGCAGAAATAAAACTCTTACTAGCACCCGAATCAAATAACACAGAAGCTAAAGTTTGGTTCACCAGAACGTACCGGACACGACATCAGGGTCCGTTCTAGCTTCCTCCTGTGTCATGGTGAATGCCCTGGCGCTCGCCATCGGTCCATCACCTCCCGTCCTCTTTGCCCTTGAACTCTCAGCCCTCGACTTCTTACAATCTTTGAGCACGTGCCCCTCTTCACCACAGTTAAAGCATCGGACCGCACGATAGTCCTTTGCCATGTGCCCCGCCTTTCCACACTGAAGCACAAGTTCGACCCAAACCTGCACTCCCCGCTATGCTCCCGTCCACATTTACCACACCTTCTCGATCCCGCACCTGACATAACCACACGGCGATCATCCACCCGTGCCTTCTTATTACCCATCGAGGCATTACCCGACCAAACCTCTTCCCCTGCCAGTTCCGATCACCATCGCTCTTTCCTGCCACCATCAGTCACCACCACCGTCCTCTCATCGTACAATCTTCCCGCTAAATCCACCGCCGACCTAAACGTGCTCGGCCGCGGGCGCGATCATGTGCCTGCGAATATCCGCCGGCAAACCCTGTATATACCTCTTGATCTTTCGGGACAGAGGCGTCACTTGATCCGGCACCAGACGTGCCATCTCGTTGAACTTCGTGGTGTATTGTTGGTGTGTCATGGTTCCCGCCTCCAGTTGCAGAAACTCCCTTTCAACCTTATCCATTTCCCGATGAGGACAAAACTCCTCGATCACCATCTTCTTCAGTTCGGACCACCTCATCTCTCCCGATCGCCCGATTACCCTCTGCTTGGACAATGTTGTCCCACCAGCACAGTGCCGAGTCCACGAAGGAATGGGTGGCAAACTTTACTTTCTGATCTTCTCGGCACTCGCTGATGTCGAGAACAGCCTCCATTTCTCTCACCCATCGGTGAGCAGCGGCAGCATTGCCATTACCGTCAAAAGTAGGGGGCTTGCATCTCATAAACACCCCGTAATTACAGCCTCGTGCCACCTCCCGCACAGGCTCCTCTTCCTCTTCCTCCTCATTATCGGAGAAAATTGTTTCAGGCTCCGGTTGCTCCCCCGAGGCCCGGTTTCTCTCCTTCCTCTCTCCCTCCTTCACAGCTTTGATGACTTCGGTCACCACAGACGGTAAGATTGTCTGCATGACCTGATGTACTTCCTCCACAACAGCCTCCTTTACCGAGGCCCTTAAGTTCGCACTCTCATCCCCTGCTTTTGGATGAGGAGTCTCAGGTTCTGCAGGAACCTCTTTCTCAGCTCTAGGCCTTCCTCTTTTAGGGCGTGGTTCAGCAACAGGGCCATCACGGCCTCTACCCCTAGAAGCTCTAGAAGATCTACCACCAGCCATTCTCTATCACACTGAAAGATTCAAACACCAACACGGTCATTCAAGGAAACAACTCAGTTTATGTCAAGTATAGTAAGTCCCTAATTACAGTGGCCAATTGTGATTAGCCACTTACTGTACTCTTCATACCCCAAGTATTACCTGTCCTGACTACATCAGTATTCAAATCTACATACAACACATAACATATACCATGCGCACATAAAACCGGTTAACTTTAAGAAAATACCTGATGGCACGCAGCTACTCAGTTTGGCATCCCATTTCCTTTTCGTCCCATTTTCAGTTTAAGTTAAGGTTATTTTGAATATTTACCCATTTCACTTAAACTTTTGCTCTGATACCAACTTGTAAGGCCCCGTTCCCGGGACGCTTACAGTTGGTCATTCATCGCACATAAAACATATAATTACGTTACATTAAGAAATCATTGCAGCGGAAACATTAAAAATGACATCACGTTTCATTATAATTACTTTTGCCAAATAATACATCATTATCCGGTTACAAAATTCATGTTTGCATTACATCACAAAAGCTATATAATTGGATGCCATCCCAAAAGAGCCGAGTAGCCACGCCGTGCCATCCTCAGCAATCATTTACCTGCCAACTGGAAAATGCAATAAAAGTCAGCGTTGCTGAGTGAGTTCTAGTTTTAATAATAAAACATACTTTACTTTCATTGAAAACCATTCCTTTATCATGCATCATTCAACATACGTATACACAGATATTATCATTATTATCTTTCATCTTATTCATTATCTTCCGTTCTTTTCGTTCATTCTTTCTTTCCGAGTCTTTTGCGACAACACGGTCGCTCACCTCAATGGCAATCTCAATGATTGCTCGCTATCCGAGTCTTTTACACCCCTAAGGTTGCTCATCCCAATTGCCCATCACGATAGCAAGCTATCCGAGTCTTTTGCAACAACAATGTTGCTCACCCCAAGGCAACGTCACGATAGCACTTTACTCGAGTCTTTTGCAACGACGAGGTTGCTCACCTCATAGGCAATCTAAATGATTGTACTTCATCCGAGTCTTTTGCAACACAAAGTCGCTCACCCCAATATATATGCTTGCAAGCCTTTCTTTCATTCATTCATTCATTAATGCATGCATTCTTACTTCATGTTCCTCTTTCATTATCTTTCGCTTTACATTACATAATACTTCACTCACTCATTCATTAGCATGACATGTAAAGCCACAAGAAAGATAAACACACATCATAATAAGGAACATATCATACACATTCATCATCATACAGGGCAACATCATAAAGTCATAATATGCATAAATGTGCAACATCATCATCATCATGCCCTACATGCTCTCTAAGGCCATAACAATTCTCTTACATGCTCTTACGGGCTACTTTACGTCAGAACTTACATCTGCACCTTTCCTCCGAAGGCCAGAAATCAAACTACACGTTCCTTCGAGTGCAACAACCCTATTCGGGCGTATGGACACTCTTCAGTCGCATGGCCTCCATGCGACTGAACATCATGCGACTGGACTTATGCGGATGGTCATCTATGCGAATGAACATCCAACCGTGCGTATGGACCTTGTGCGAATGGGATTACCGCGAATGGGCACCTATGCGACTAACCTCATGCGAATGGACTCATGCGACTAAGCATCTATGCGACTGAACCCTCAGTCGTACAATTCTCATGCGACTGGACTCCCAGTCGTGCGATTGAAACCTTAGTCGTGCGATTGAACCCTCAATCGTGCGGATGAATCCCAATCGTGCGAATGACCTTCAATCGCCCTCATTCGGCCGTATGGCCTTCATTCGGTCGCCTAGCCCTAGCTGATGCAGAATGGAGTTCATCCCGAACCCAATCTGCCATTTTCGGCCTCCAAGCTCATCCAAACCCATTCTAAGCCTAAGTCAACCCTCCTGGACCTTAGGAATGCATACCTTAACACCATACAAGCACACCCAAGCCCGAAAACATACTCTAAACACATAATACCCATCACACCCAAATGGGTCAAACACACACACACATAAAAACGGGTTTTGAACATTTTCCAGCCCCAAAATCAGTTGAAAACGAGTAAAAATAGGGTCCTAGAACTCACACAATCAAGCACAAAGTCAAGAGCTTCGATTTGGCTTGCTACTCGACGGATTTGGACCTCGAATCACCCGAAACACCACTTTTTCTCCTTTTTCTCCTCTTTCTCTCTCTCTTCCTTTGAAATCTGAAAATATGTGAAGTGTGGGGAGAGTGGGCTGCCCTCTCCCTACACATATCACCACATCACCCAACTTTTCTTCGTTGGCGAGTTTGGTCCCTTGACTTTGAACTTTATTTCTTTTATTTCTTCGTCGGCTTCAAAATAATAAATTTCCGGGTGTTACACTTGCTTCTGAGACTAATTCTGTCTCCCCAGTGTAGATGCTCTCAATATCTGAATTTGTAGGTTGTTGGTAAAGTTGCATCTGAAGCTGATTTGGTGATTGGGGTTGAATGGGAGATATTGGTTCAGTATTTTGACTGGCTGGTGATTGTGTTTGGGGTGTTTGTTGTTGTTGTGGTGATAGGTGGAGGATTGGAGAGATAGGTTCTGTATTTTTTGCTGTGAGGAGATGGTGGTTGATGTGGTTGTTGTTGTTGAGGTGATGTTTCTGGTGATGAAGTGTCTTGAGCAGAGCTGGTAGCAGAGCTCTCTTCATCAATTTCCCAAACAAGCTCTTGAGGTATGTCTGCATTAGCATCAATCACATGAGCAAACATGTCTATGTCACCTCCTTCATATTTCCCTGAGATTTTGTTCAGCACAGATCTGCCAAGGTGTGCTTGGATAAACACACCACCCTCCACAGATGTTCCAGGCAGGTCTGCATTAATGATGAGCTGAATGAATCTTGGAAACATATACATCTTATCAGCCTTTTGTACTCGAATGTGATCACACAAACAATTGAAGATGTACTTTGAATAGTTGTAAGTCCTTCCCTCAAAGATGCCAATGATACCAGATGATATATGTCTTGAAAATCTGTCAAGCCCAGATTTTCTGTTTGACATACACTTCAGATAAGTGTGACACAAAAATCTGTATGGCTTACAGAGTCTTCCCTTCTTAATTTCTCCTTTTTCAAAGTCTCCATCATACCCCATTAAGAGAAAAACCTTTTCTATGTATTCATTATCAAATACATCAGGGTGTCCAACTTCAACATCTCCCAGTTCTAGAACCCTTCTTATTGTTTGTTCATCAATTCTCAGCCTTCGATTCTTAACTTCTGCAATAATGCCTTCACCATCTTCTTCTATATGTGCAGAATTCCAGAAATCACTGATATGAGTGCGATAAATCGTCGGCTCTGCTGATAGGGCATAGAATATCCTCGATCTTCTCAAATATCTCATAATTTCTTGGCATCCTTCTGACACAGGATCGTCAGGGTTCAAGAAAGCACACACATTATGTTCTTTTGCAAATAGTTGATCCATCTGTTCATAAGAAAAGACTTCGTTAGAATCACATTATTGATATGAGAATACGAACAGTTGTGAGATAAAACAAGAATCAACTGGTTCATTCTTGATGATTACGACATGTTTTACCTTAATAAACGCTGATTAAGAACACAACTATATGTTTGCTTAAGGTTTTGATTTGGTAAATTTTGAATGTTGAGGAAGTGGGAAAAGTTTTGTTGAGTGAGATTTTCTAGGTCTGAAAAAGTGAACGGAAAAAGTGAATAATGAATTTGACAAGTCAAACCTCATTATTTATACCCTCAGACATATTAATTTTCTCTGATTTATTAAGTGGGTCCCACATTGTATTCTTCCGTAGAAGTAATTTCTCATTAATTAAGTGGGATCCACAATTTTACTCTTCCATAGTACATCTACGGATCAACAACTTCTACTGATGTGAAATTGTAATCATTAATTTATTGATCTTTATTCATCCGTAGTTTACCAATCTACGGATAAACATTAAGATTGATGTACACACAGTTGTATGTATGGCCCAAATCCATTGGTTGAACCATTTATTGCTTTAGGACCTCGTTGGCTTTGCATACATGGCAATTTAGTACAAGTCAATTTAAAATATAATTTTTAACTAAAAATTTTCATGTATTCAACAGCTAAGATGATGCTCAGATTTCAATTTCTTTAAATTGATAATAATATAGACATTGCTGCTGCTGATTAAGATGAATTCTATTCCCCCTAACTTTGTGATTAATGAAGAACTTAAACATTTATCATAAATTTCTTTAAGAGGAATAACATGAAATTGAACTATATGATAATGATCAGATACACATAGGATGGGATCATACTATGATGCTAAACCTCTTCCTGATCAGTTATGTTGTTTTTGTGATACAAGAACAAGTTCTGATTGCAAGTATGTTGTCCATATAAATTCATACAAGAGCTCATGTATCAACTAGGCATGCTGTTTATCATGTTTTCATATTGTTTTTGAAATAACTGTCATGGGCTTCACATTTGATTCACAAAGGTGTTGTCCTCCCTTTGCAAGTCAAATCATCATTTAAGACTATGTACTTTAAGTTATAATAGCTATCTTGAGATGAATTTGGCATCTCATTGATGCAATGTTGATAAAGCTCAAGATAATATACAGTTGATCACTTAGGATTCTTTTGAGAGCTTTAGATATGATCATCATCAGGTCACCAGGTCTTTACTCACGTAAAACAGAGGTGCCTTTAACCCAGGTCTTTGTTCACACAAAATAGAGGGATGATGAGGATCATGATCTTTTCACCTTTGTTACTGATATTCAGTATGGTGATCATACGCCCAGGTCTTTGTTCACACAAAACAGAGGGAGTATGATTTGTAAAGATAGATAGTATAAAGTGTTTTACATAGTGTTTAGATGAATGATTTGATCACATTAGGATAAGACTCACTTTGTTTTCTCAAAATGAATTTTCTCACAGACAATTATTATAGTATTATGTTTTGCATGCACTCAGGTTTGTTTCCACTCAAGATGAACCTACTCACATATCAAGAAACTTGCTGAGACATATTGTTATTTGTTTATGCAGGTATAGGCAAAGCTATAGTGTACTATCATTTCCCATGCATATGTCATACTGATGCATTATTGCACACAGCATGTTGTTTGTTTAGACTTGATTTAATCTAAGTTAATCATACCTAGAGACTCAATCAGAAAATTAAATTTGACTGAATCAAGGGCCTTAGTGAATAAATCAGCAAGCTGATTTGATGTATCCACTTTGACTAACTTAATCAATCCCTTTTCTGAGCAATCTCTCAGAAAATGATACCTAATCTCTATATGTTTTGTTTTACTATGTTGCACAGGATTAGCAGTGATAAACATAGCAACAGAATTGTCTATATAGATTGAGGTTTGAAGAAAGTTGTAACCATAGTCAAGCAATTGGTTTTGTAACCAAAGTACTTGAGAGCACCCAGCTGAAGCAGCAATGTACTCAGCCTCAGCTGTGGATACAGAAACATTTGTTTGTTTCTTGCACTGCCATGACACTAGCCTTGGTCCAATGAATTGACATCCACCGGTTGTTGATTTTCTATTGCTGTTACATCCACCATAGTCACTGTCTGAGTATGAGTAGAGTGTAAAGTCTCCATCCTTGGGATACCATAGACCAAGTCCTGGTTTTCCCTTGAGGTATCTGAAAATTATTTTGACAGCATTGAGATGTGACTCCTTTGGATCAGATTGGTACCTAGCACATACACACACAACAAACATAATATCAGGTCTACTGGCAGTTAAGTACATAAGTGAACCTATCATAGATCTAAATAATTTTTGATCAATAGATTTTTCAGTGGGATCAGGAGCAATCAATTGTTGATGCTGGTGTTTTGCATGAGGATACTTCAGCAAAATTTTATTTCTTCGGTATTTGATGTATGTATTTTTCTTGATTGATGAATATTCCATCTGCTTTTTGATGAACTTGAAGTCCTAGGAAGAATGTTAATTCACCCATTAAGCTCATCTGAAATTCAGATTGCATCAGCTCTTCAAAATTCACACACAATCTCTTATTAGTTGATCCAAATATAATGTCATCAACATATACTTGAACTACTAAGAGATCTTGATGTTCTTGTTTGAGAAAGAGTGTCTGATCAATAGTTCCTCTTTTGTAGCCATGCTTGAGTAAGAAAGATGATAGTGTTTCATACCATTTTCTTGGTGCTTGATGAAGACCATACAAGGCTTTATCTAATTTGTATACCCTGTGAGGATAATGAGGATCTTCAAATCCGGGGGGTTGAGACACATAAACTTCCTCATCAATTTTCCCATATAAGAATGCACACTTGACATCCATCTGATACACAGTAAATTTCTTATATGATGCATATGCCAAGAACACTCTTATTGCCTCAATTCTTGCAACTGGTGCAAAAACTTCATCATAATCTATGCCTTCTTCTTGAGTGTATCCTTGTGCTATCAACCTTGCTTTGTTTCGGACAATAATCCCTCTATCATCCAGTTTGTTTTTGTATAGCCATCTAGTTCCAATAGGATGTTGACCTTCAGGTAATCAACAAGAGACCATACTTTTTGCTTTCTGAACTGTTGAAGCTCTTCTTGCATAGCTTCAATCCAGCTATTGTCTTTTAAAGCAGCTGTAATGTTTGGAGGCACCACTTGAGAAAGAAAACAGTTGAAGAGACAAAGGTTGGCTGTACCACTTTGGCTCCTTGTAGTTCTCTTTTCAGGGTTTCCAATGATATTGTCAAGTGGATGAGACTTATGAATTCTCATTGAGGGAGTTGACTCAACTGGAATGGATGATTCCAGATTAGTCATTTCCATTGCCTCTAACTGATTCATCTCAATTTGAGAAGTCAAGAAATAATCAAATTGAGTCTCTGTTGATTGAGCTACAGAAGTATCTGCAGTTGGATTTTGCTCTTCCGTAGGAACTTCTGCGGAAGTATTTTGTTCTTCCGTAGGAGCTGCTCTGGATACATTTTGGTCTTCCGAAGGAAGTTCTCCGGATGTATGCTGATCTTCCGAGGGAATTTCTCCGGATGCATTTTGGTCTTCCGAAGGAACTTCTCCGGATGCATTTTGGTCTTCCGAAGGAATTTCTCCGGATATATGCTGATCTTCTGAAGGAACTTCTCCGGATGTATGCTGATCTTCCGAAGAAACTTCTCCGGATGCATTTTGTTCAGTTCCACATGTAATATCTGCTTCTGCTGAAGTATTTTCACCTGAAGATGGATGTATCCTTGGGGGATCAGTAGATAAAGTTACTTCAGTCATAATAGGTGGAACAAATGGATAGCATACTTCATCGGATCTTTGACAATTAATGTTCTGTTTTGAACATTGCATGCAGTATTCACAACCTCAGCCCAAAAGGTAATAGGTAGTTGTGAATTAGCTAGCATTGTTCTTGTTGCTTCAATGAGAGTTCTGTTTCTTCTTTCAGCAACTCCATTTTGTTGTGGAGTCCTTGGTGCACTGAATTGTCTTGCAATACCTTTGCTCCTGCAAAAAGAATCTAGTTCAAAGTTGACAAATTCAGTACCATTATCACTCCTGAAAATTTTGACTTTTGTATCAAGTTGATTCTCGATCTTGATGACAAAGTCCATTAATGTTTCTGATGTTTCACTCTTTTGTTTTAAGAAAAATACCCATGTAAATCTAGTGAAATCATCAACTATCACCAAACAATATTGCCTTTTTCCAATGCTCATTACATTGGTTGGGCCAAAAAGATCCATGTGAAGCAATTTGAGTGGTGTAGTATTAGTATTGATTGTTTTTGGTTTATGTGACACTGTGTTGTTTTCCTTTGTAACAAGAAGAACAATGAGTTGAGCAATGAAACTCTTTATTTGGTAATCTAATGACCAGGTCATGTTTCACCAATTTATTCATGTTCTTCATGTTAGAATGAACAAGCCTTCTATGCCATAATTGTGACAAATCTTCTGAAAGTTTAGATATAAGGCAAGTTTCATGTTTTGTGAGAGAAGTGTTGTTCATATCCAAAATATAAGTGTTTCCTTTTCTTGCTGCTTTAAGAGAATCCAATCTTCAGGGACACTAAATCCTGGCTTAAGAATGTAACAGTTAGTGTCATCAAACAATGTAGTGTAGTTTTGATCACAGATTTGAGATACACTAA
Source organism: Flaveria ramosissima (assembly GCA_025215565.1). Lineage (NCBI taxonomy): Eukaryota > Viridiplantae > Streptophyta > Magnoliopsida > Asterales > Asteraceae > Flaveria > Flaveria ramosissima. The sequence continues at coordinate 33,710,401 of CM046039.1, read as the reverse complement.
ATAAATTATACTGTAAGTTTTTACAATAATTTACTTTATCAAATTTAAGTACACCATTAGTCATCATTCCTTCACCAACAATTTTACCTCCCTTTTTATCCCCACCAAATGCCACATAAGAAGCATTTTTATGTTTAAAATCATGGAGAAGAGAACAGTTTCCTGTCATATGCCTGGAACAACCACTGTCAACATACCACATGTTGTCAGCTCTCCAATATTGTTCCTGCAATCAGAAAAGAAAATCAGTTAGAAGTGACAACCCAAGTCTTAGTGATCTTGGGTTTATCAACAGGATCTAAAACAGTTACTCTTTCATGAACAATTTTTGAAGTTTCAGTTTCAGATTTAATTGATTCAGTCTGATTTGATTTAGATGAGGATGATTCTGCTGAATTGGATGTTGATGAAGTAGATTCATGATTCATATTGTCTGCTTTACTCAGAGTAACTTCATTTGTTTGTGTCTTTTGTTTTGATAATGAACCTTTAAATGTTTCACTGTCTTTTGTTTTTGAAAGAGGTATATGAATGCCTTTGTCAAATTTATCAAAGAATGAATCATCATCCTTTGATTCTTTGTCTGACAAATCTACTCTTTTGTGTGGTGTTTTTGACTGCTGAAAAGATGGTCTTTTCCGCAGTATATGAACACTTGATGCTGATTTGTCCTTTGGTTTTGCTTTTGATTTTTGTTCAAACTTCTTCAGTTTTGAGCCCTTTGTAGAATCCGTAGATTGAGAATCTAATTCAGATTTGTCTGATTCTTTCTTCTTTGAGCTTTTTGTCTTGTTCTTTTTGTTGAAATAACATTCCTGTGTGGAATGATTATTTTTGTTGCAGATAGAACAATGTTTGTTGAAGTAGCAATCAGTAGTCATATGATTGTTTATATTGCAAATAGAACAGTAGCTGCTGAAGTAATAGTCTTCAATGTTATGATTTTTCATGTCACACCATTTGCAATACTTTTCTTCTGATTCTTTCTCAGAATCATTCATTTTGTTTGCTGATCTTTGTTGTAGCTCTTTCTTCTTCAGCTTTTGATGTGCTTCACCTTTTTCTACTTTGTGCACATTTTGATTGTTTGGTGCTGAATTTCTCTTCCGTAGATCAACAGCTGAAGTTTTCTTGTTCAGTTGATGATCTACTGAAGCCTTTTTCTTTCCTTTGAATTTTCCTTTTTCCTCAGTGATGACAGATTCATCAGTCAATTTCTTGGAGGAGTCTTGCATACTTAGTTCTTGAAGACCTTCATTCAATTGAGCTATCCTCTTGCAGATGGTCTTCAGCATGTTTCTTTGTTTAGGAGGATATGGCAACTTTGTTTCTTCAAGCACTTTTAGGATATGGGCTTTCAGTTGAACATTCTTACCAGTGCTTGTTTGATCAACATCATGTTCATCAGAATCATCCAAGTCATCACACTTATCATAATCAAATTCTGAATCATTTTGATCTAATGATTCTGATTCAGATGATTCAGTTTCACTCACCTCAGCTTTATCATTAATTTTAGTTTTAGTTGAATCTTTTTCAAACTTAGTGCCAGGCACAAAATGATTTGACAGAGTGTTTGTCATTTTTGTAGGTAAGGATGTGTAATTATCATTTATAGGTGGTGCAACTGCATTATAACCCAACCCCACCTTTTCTTTGATTCAATATGAGAATTTAGTAATTTCTCATATTGCTGAGATGATAATTGAAACTTCTGAAGTTTCACTTCAGTTGATGCATGATCAGCCATGGATTTTGTTAAGGAAGTAGTCAAATGCTCAACTTGGGCTTTTAGGCTATAATTTTCAGAAACAAATTTTTCTAAATCCTTTTGCAATGAATTAATTTTTATTTGATATAATTTATGTTCTCTAACATGAGATTCATTCAAAATCATTGTTTCTTTTACTTTATCAGCCAACTGTTGAGCATGGACTCTATATCGTTCAACTTCCTCAATACAAGTTGATGAACACAATCTTTCTTTTACCTCTTTTGCCATCGGTGGAACTGTTTGATCCATATGGGCCATCAATGCTTGATTCTCTTCCAAAACTTCCTTATCATACAAACTCCAGTCACACGTTCCATCTTGAAGTATGATCAGCCCTGACTCCTTTGAGTTACTAGGTCCAGCTGATTCTTTAGTGGCTGGTGGGGAAGCATTGATCAGTTGAGATTGCTTGTGCAGAGGTCTTTGAGAAGATTGTTGATTTGCTTGAATCTGATGTTGTTGATGCTGCTGGTGTTGTCTCATCTCTGGATATGACTGTTGATTGCATTCTCTTGAGAAATGTCCATAGAGATTGCATTTGTAGCATCTCACTTTTGATTTGTCAACACCAATCTTTGATGTTTTGCTTGCTGAAGCCAAGTTCTTATTTCTCCTGAGATATTGCTTAGCTCTATAAGCAATCATGGCCATCTGCCATTGTAGATCCATATCTTCCACTACATCTGGAGGTAGTTCTTCTAAGTCTTGTTGGCAAATATTGGCTGATGTCAGAGAGCTTCCCATATATGCTTGAAAACTTGAGCTAAAAGCTGCAAAGGCTGCTCTTTGTTCTTCAGAGTCCAATATCACAGTTATTGGTTTTGACTGATTTGCTGAAAAGGAAGACTTAGCTGTTGCTGCAGTTGTATCTTGTCTATCAGTAGTTCTTCCTTTATTCTTTTGCTGCTTGTCTTGAGATGATTTCTTTGAGGGTTTTGAAGCATAGAAGCTAACTTCCTTCTCATCATCACTCCTAGCACAAGAGTTATCACTTTCATTGTTTGAAATAAATGCACTTCCTACATTATTTGTTTCTTTGAAGTGATAGGGTGAGACATGAGTTCTCACACTCTTGTTTCTTGATTTTTCGTCCATTTCAAGAGCTTCCACTTTTGCAACCAGAGTATCTAAGCCAGTTGCTTTCAGATCTATAGTGTTCTTGAACATGGACACAGTATGCTTCCAACTTTCTGGCAAAGTGTGGAGCATTTTCTTGTTTAATTCCTCACTAGTATACTTCAACTCTAGAATATTCATCTCAGTGACTAACTGCATGAATCTATGAAGTTGCTGAGGAATTGACTCACCCTCAATATGATGAAAAGTTTCATATTGTGATCTGAGGGTGTCTCTCCTTATACTTCTTATCTCATCACTCCCTTCGCAGAGAGTGTGAAGTATCTTCCATAAGGAGTGTGTTGTTTTATAGTTCTCACACCTGATTAATATCTCTTCAGGTAAAGCCATACTAAGCAAACTGTATGCTTTTATATCAACTTTAACCTTTTTGACATCATCAGGTGATAGATCTTTCGTACTGATTGGTTGATTTTTGTCATTATAATCCGACCCAAGAGTGGGTGGAATATAAGGACCTTCAGTGATGGAAATCCACAAGTCAGAATCAGTATAGTTTACATGATTCCTGAACTTGATTTTCCAAGACTTGAAATCTGCTTTTGTTTCCAACTTCGGAGGTTGGTAAGATGAACCACTGAAGTTGCTCATGATGTTAACAAGATCTGCTATTCAATTGATTTGAATATAGAAACAAGTTAATTAAAAACGATTGCTGTTAAACGAAATCAAACACAATTAAAACACAACTAACACTGATAGATCAATTGATCTAAATCAATGAGCGCTTGGCTCTGATACCACCTGTGAATCCAAGGATCGTCAACAGGAATTATCAGTATGAATCGATGACAAGTCAACGTTAGCGGAATTAACGTTGATGGTTTAATTGTGTTTAAACAACTTTAAATATCAATGAAATATCAAGAACACACGAAACAAAACACAATTAATGATTAATCAGTATTTTATTATAATGTGTTGATGATTACAAAAGAATTGAATGTACGATATCAAAGAATGCTATGATGTTGTGTATGTTAAAGTTGATCGAAAGACTTTTGATGATTGTTGTATTGCTATTGCTGTTCTCAATCAATCAATCGTCTAACTCAATCGTGTTTGAATCGAAACCTAGGATCCATATTTATAGACAAAGGTGTTTCAGTTATAGGAAACACCGGATCTCTTGGGATTTGATTTGTTTCTGTTAAGGAATCATCGGATTTCTCGGGATTCGCATAACCGCCTTGTTGACTTGTTGACTTGTTGACTTGTATCACTTGTATAATACAAGTGTTTGGACTCCGCAGGAATATAGTCTTCAGTAGTAATTTTGTTCTTCCGTAGATAATGTTCTTCCGAAGGTATCTTGTTCTTCCGAAGGTATCTTGTTCTTCCGAAGGTATCTTGTTCTTCCGCAGAAGATCTTTGGATGCATAATTACTTGTAAGAAATATATCACGGAAGAACAAAATGTTCATCCGTAGATGTTTCTTACACTTGCTCAATTTCACAAATTGACCAATTATAATTTTGTTCCTGCAACCATACATAAACCAACACATATATAAATGGGTTAACCTATATATTTAATGCATACATAATAATGAAATACAAAAGGTCATTACAGATATTAATTCAAGTACTAAGCCTATACATAATGACTAGATCTACTGATTTTAGACCTAACATATGCCTTATGTGTTTATGCTTATACCTAGAATCTTATCAATGCACACACGAACCTTAAATTATATTCTAAGGCATTATATGCCTGAATCAAATGGTTTTTAAAATGTGCTTTTGAATCGTTATTCGTGGTTTTCAAGTCTCGTCAAAGTCTATGTCCTATAACTTGAAACATGTAATGCTGGAAGAGTGGGATGCCTGTATCTCGAGGTGTTCTGTCTAGGCAAGGTATTCATATAAATCCAAATCAACCGATGGATCCGTTTACCTTACCTGGGAACCCTTGGGGTGAGTGTCCGCTTATAGGTACGCATGTCTTCATTAAGGTTGTAGTTGACCTAATACTTTGATAAGTCAACGTAATGTTTTGGTTTGTAAACCGAACGTTACACTCCAAACATCTTGTTATTTTGACTCGTTTCTTCATTGATTTTGTTCCCTTGAATCTTAAACTCATTATTCCAAATCTCTTAACGACCCTTAATAATCTTTCCGAATGGCTTCCCCTCAAAACCGAACTTATCCTGAAAACCTATTACAATGATGCACTTATCATAAATTGAACCCTTAATCTTAACAAAAGCGATTCTCATATCAACGTTAAACTAATGAAACTTTGAAAACCTCAACGAAATAGAAAACAAGAACCTTGTTAAAATTATGAACTCCATATTCCATCCAAAAACATCCTGAACTTATGTCTCGTATCACACTAATACTTAGTGTTGCCCTCATGACAAAATCTTCCTAATAGTCTCAAACCATCTAAAATACAAAGGTTTATCAACTAAAAAATTCTAAGTTAATGACCTTGAACACTGTGTCAAGAAACACATGAAATCATGAATTATGAAACTTAACAAACTTAAGCATAGCAAAACATCAAAAAATTAATCTTGTTGAATTTAAATTCTTCCAAGAGTTCTTGTGCAAATGTGAAATCAAATCCACGTCTCCTCATATCTTTGAAATTAGTCTACTTGTGATTAAATTTCGGGACGAAATTTCTTAAAGTAGGGGAGACTGTAACATCCGGCATTTTTCAAGTTATAAACCTGAACCCATTTTTTTTAGTTCTAATATTAAACTATTATAATAATTTTAATGTATCAAATGCATTAAATGTGCAATTTATATTGTGAATTATTCATTTATTAATCATCTAAATAACTTGTAATAATTTATGGATTATAAATAATTCTTTATAAAGTTATAAAGTTTTATTATACATTTTACAACAAATAACTAAATGGAAAAGATTTATTAAAATTTAAAAAGTTATAAAATGGATTTTAATAAACTTATAAAGTTTTACTAGTAATTATAAATTTTAATTATTGGAAAATGAATAATTAAATTATAAAGTTTACAAGTTTATAAAAGTTTAATAAATAATTAATTTGATTTATTATTAAGATTAGTCTTATAAGTCCAGGGTCTAACATGTAATTCCTGAAACTTGAAATAAAAGTTTTAAAACATAAAATAACAAACTTGATAACAACAGGGACCAAAGTGAAAATATGATTTAAAACCAAATTTCTTTCACCGTCGGCTTCCCATTTCCGGCCAACCTCCGGCCATCGCTCCGGCGATCATCAAAACCACCAAAACGCTTCATTTAAACGCAATTAAACCGGCTTTTGACCTTCGCAACATCGGTTAGAACTCGAGGACTGCTGCAATTCGAATACCCTTATGGTTAAGCTTGTGCAAATGAAACCGAAACATTGAATGAAAACTTAAACTCGTTTGAAACAAAACTGAACGAATTGAACACGCTTAAACAAGGGAAAACCTTCTAATTAACCTCTTAAAAGTTTCTGTAACATCAATTACACTTACAACACTCGCATACTCCAAAATCGATCACCATAATTGTTCGCACCTGCAACTTAATCGTGAACCATCTTCGAAGCTCAGTTACACAAAATTGGTTGAGGGGTTTTACTTAGCATCACCATCCGAAGCTTCATACAAAGTTAATTTGATTCCCAGCAATGTTTGCATCTCGAACATGTTCAACCGTGGTCGCGACTAGACCTTCGTCTTGTAACCCCATTGCGATCATCATTCTGGTAATTAAATCCGCATATACACTCGTTTTCATATGGGTAATGAAAGCCCTAAGTTTAATTCCATAAACAACATCAATCTGATGATCAATTTGGATCAAGATCAAACTAGGGTTCTTGTTGAATTTGGGGATTAAAACAATTAATGTTTAAAATATTTTAAAGGGGTTTTTAAACATATCTGGGCTTTAGCCCAACTGGTAACCAATAACACTTCTAGGCAGGAGGTCCCGGGTTCGAACCGGGCCTCTGCCAACTTTTTATTTAATTATTTTTCTTACATTTCTTTTATTCAGAAAATTATTATTATACTAATTAATCTAAATAAAAATTATTTTGTTAACTGAAATATTTCAGAAATTATTAAACTAAATTTTTAAAAGGTTTTAACAACTTATGGTTTTAAATTTAATTACTTTGTAAAGGATAACAAAGATAATAAAAATATTATTAGTTATTTTATGTAATTTAAATGTTATAAAGCTATTATGGTTCAAATGTAGATTATTATATACTTATATGGTAAATAAATAATTAACTAAATAGTTATTTAAATAATCATTTAAATAATTAGTTATTCATCTATTTATTTAATCATGTTATATAAAATTAGTTAATAAAGTTATTTCTTAAAATTTTAAGTTCTTGAAACTTATAAAATAATACAACTTTTTATTATACTTTATTCTTATTTTAAGGATTGATATTATAAGACTTTATAATAAATCATATAAAAGCTCAAAACTTTATATAATGATTTTAGATAAATTTAAGATCATTTAAATATTTAATTAATTACCTTTATCAAATTTTAAGTAATTAATTATTAAATTTAATTATTTCTTTTCACACATCATATCTAATCTTTATTAATTCAATAAATTAAATTATTGAATTCTTATTTTCAATTGATTAATTCCAACTTTATTTAATCAAAGTATAATCGATTGCTTTATTTTATTTTATTAGATTTAGTTATTAAAAACCCCAAAATTTCAATTGAAACCCTAGTTCACGTCTAATCATTAATCTTATTGTTAAACCTCATATTGGAATCTATACGTTTAGGCAACTTGTAAAAGAAATCATTGGAGCCTCGTTTAATTTCTCATCATCATCTTATATATATCATGTGAGTTCTCCATGCCCCTTTTTACTTTATTTCACACCTTTTGGGGTGAAACATGTTAATCTTATAAAATTACACTTGTAAACATCTTGATACTTGTAAATACACATGCAATTCATCTTTATCTTTTTGTCATGGTTATTTGTGTTATTGTAAGTCTTATATGAGATACATTTTTTGTTTACAATTATTAACTATTGCTAGCCTGACGACGTCTTAGATCTTTGGGCCTGACAAGCCTATTTGGTGCTAAAGTCGATGTATTGCCGACTCCTGATGACGTATGCTTGTTCATCATGGGAACCAAATACACTTAGCCAATCTTATATACTTGTAATCAAGTCGAGGTTTGGTTGTAACGATATGTGTTCTATAACCTTACTAACTTATAACCTATGACATGAATTGCTACTTGTAACCTTGTTATATTATGTATGAAAACCTTGGAAACTCACCAACTATTTTTAGTTGACCTTTTATTTTCATCATGTTTCAGGTTTACTTCTTGAAGATTTTCGTGTGCTCATATAGGACTTGGACCTAGTTTAAATTGAAAGACTTATGTTTTTGGTTGTATTTTGATTGTAATGTTATTATTTTATTTGTCTTGTAATGTTTATTGAATAATGATATTTAATAATATTTCAACTTAATTAGTTCCATGTGCTATGAGCAATCGTCTCCCATTCGTCCGCCCCGATTATTCCGCCGTCGGTCGGGGGTGACATTATTTTTATAAATATAATTATTATTTTATAAGTATTATTTTTTATAAGTATAATTATAATAAATATAATTATTATTTTTTTATAAAAAAAAGTCCACAATGTATTATTGTTAACATTATTATTTTTATAAAAAATACACCCTATGGCGACGACATGTCGTCGCCATAGATGTTTCACAAAAGGCGGAGTTATTTTCCTCCAATCCAATTTATTTAGAGGGAAAAAAGAAACTTTTTTTTTACTTATAGAGATTTCAGAAAAGGCGGACATTTTTGCCGCCAATTTATTTTAGAGGAACTAAAATAAAAAATTGGTTTTTACCTATGGCGACGACATGTCGTCGCGATAGATAAAAGAAAATTCTTGAGTCATCTGAAATAAATATAAATTACGATAAAATTACCTATGGTGACAAAATGAGGTGACGGCTTTTGTGTCGTCGCGATAGGTGGAACCTAAGGCGACGACATGTCGTCGCGATAGAGTTTTGGTAGCCTAAAACCTAATCAACCCTATAGCGAGGACACTATGTCGTCGCCATAGGTCTAGTCGCGATAGGGTAATATTCTTGTAGTGTCATTATGGCTTTGACTTTCTTGTTGTAGGTGGTGTTATAGGTATTAAACTCATGAATGTGATGGATATGAGAGCCGGACAATGATCAATTTGATTAGTTAGTTTGTTTTAATTCGGATGAATGCATTTGTATAATGTGATATAACTTCTTAATATTTTCAGCTCTACTCTTATTTATATTAGAATCGAATGAAGTTTGGTTTAAAACTTATAGTTTGTATTTTTAGATTTTGTAGATTTATTAATTAAAAATTCTGGAAAATTGTTTTAAAAAATAAAACTCTTACCAATTGGGACGACATTTAGTCGCTATAGGTGTTATAAATTTTCAATAAAAATCATCTTTGGCCACTACTTTTCGTCGCAATAGGTATAATTTTATAAAATTAAAGGTTATTTTAATTTTTTTAACGAAAGGTATAGCGACTAATATTCGTCGCTATACTTCAATCTATAGCGATAAAAATATTGACCTAATACGACGGGAAAATAGCGACGAAACAATTGCGACCACTTTTCGTCGCAATAAGTTTTAGAGAACACTTTTCATCGCAATAGGTAAAAAAAATGTTTCGTCGCAGAACAGTTAGTGTGTCGTCATTCGTCATAGTGGGGTAATGAAGTCCAGATGGTTAATATTGGTTCCATTCTTTTTTAGTTTTGTTTTTCATAAAACAAAGTCCAACTGTTTAGTAGTATCCAACCCTATTAGATTAATTTTCAAATGATTTATAAGCTTGTTTAGTTTATTAACACTTATCTGTTACATTTATAAGTTCTTTAGTGTATGTAGGTCTGCAACATAACTCTACTACATTAAAAAGATAATCATGTAACGAGCTAGTACCCAGTTTTTTTTATTAAGAAACCGGTGCTCTACCTGGTGCTCTACTTGTTTACTTGTTATCGAACTAGAGATCAAAATTTATTTTTCTTTCTATAGCATTTCTTTTATCATCTTGTAGTAGTTTTTTATAAATTATTTGTTAATAGAAACTATACCTTAGTGATTATGGTTATCAGGTGTTTACATATTCAGCAACATTTCCGGTTTTATTGATATGTTATATATTTGATACTTAAGTTAAAACTAAATTAAATTTAATTCCGCGCGATCGGCGTGTTTGCAAACTTTGTTATGTGTGTTGCGGACGATGATATTAATGCGGTTAAGTATATAAAGGAAACGTATAACGCTGCGGTGACTTGGTTTTGAAAACAACTATATAACGGAATCGATGTTTTTCGGTCAGTATTGGTTTCCCAACACATTACCGTCATTTGATGTAACCTAAAATACAATAAAGATCACATTTTGAAGCTTGAGGGCTAAAATTGGAAATTTAAAAAGTTGATGGACAAAATTATAAGTTTAGCCCACCAACTAGGGGTGTAAACGAGCCGAGCCGAGCCGAGCCGGACCAACCCGAGCTTACTTAGACTCGAGGTCGGCTTATTTTGGTTTTAGAAAGATCGAGCTCGAGCTCGGCTCGTCAAGAATATTTCAAACTCGAGCTTGGCTCAGGCTCGGCTCGTTTATTGTTATTTTATTAAGTTTTTATATTTTTTATAATTTTTTATGTGTTTATAATCATACTTTTTATATATAACATAGTACATATTATTTAATTATTTTTATCATAATAACATATAATATGATTTATGTAAATATATATTTAATATGTAAATAAAAAGTTATATAAACAAAAAACACGTTTAGGCTTTGATGCGGGCCCAAGTGTGGATGAGCAAGCTTTAGCCTTTTTGGAGGCCCAAGATCGCTTATCCAAGGGGGCTTCACTAAAATGGCCATAACTTGGGCTAGAAGTCTCCGTAGGCGGTTTGGGTCATCGTTTCGGCCCAAAAACGGCTTATTTTAGGAGTTATTTTAATTTTTGTCTTATTTTTACATTTTGTTGGACTTTGCTTTTGGCCCAGTTTTCAGCCCGTTTATGTTTTGTGGCCCATTCGAATTTGTTTTTGTTTATTTATATGATTGTAAGAGATGGGAGAAAGATTATTCAAGTTTTATAAAAATCTGTTTTTTTTCTCTCTATCACTGTGTGTGTTAGTGATCAACCCTGATTATCGGTATTCTTTGTGAATCAACGATAGTTAGAAGAATTGTTCCTGGTATTCTCGTTGAATCAACAGGTCAATTATCTATCTCTCTGTTTCCGACTGCATCAGGCTTGCGAGCCGGCTCTAGCTTGACATTTGAAGCTCAGGCTTGAGCTCGTTTAGTAAACGAGCTATAATGTGAGCTCGAGCATTTAAGCTCGGTTCGATTCGATTCGAGCTTTTTTCAAGACGATTCCAAATAGTTTGCGAACCGGCTTGACTTGGTTTACACCCCTATCGCCAACCTTTGTGTTTGTGAGTTATGTAATATATGCTTGAGTTTTTTAAATAGTCGTTTCAGGAACGATAAAGATTACAACTCGTATATAATTAGTTTTGCACTAACATGGCATAATTATACTTTTCATGTCTTGGCAACAATCAACTTTGCATGTAAATATATACGTTGTAGGTAAAACTACGTATTGTTTGTTTAAATTGTTAGATAATATATACATTATGTTCTAAGTCATACTTATAAAGTCTAAATTGGTAACTTCGTATTAACCGATATATCATTCACAGGAGTGATAAAGCTTGAAGCTTGAGTAAACATAGCAACATACAATTATCGAATATACGTAGAAAAACAAATAAAAACATCCAACCTTCCATACATAAAATGCTAAATTTGTTGCCAACTTGCAAAATTTGTCACGTCCAATATGCACAAAACATATACATGTGCCCCAACTTTTCTCTTGCTTTCTCATTAAAACTTTTGTTACTTTCCTCACATACATTTACCCCATTAAAAACAACACAAAGTTATTGAAAATAAGAAGTAAAAAAGTAAAACATGACATGCACTCTATATAATCTCTTCTCCGTATCCCTTCACTTTACATCCACCAAAAATGGAGTCCTCCAAGAAGCTTACAGCCCTTTTCTTCATTTCAATGTTCTTGGTTTCTTCAGCAAGTCCCGTTCTTGATTGTGCCCCACCCACCGGAAAACCACCCGTCACCGTTCCACCAGTCACTCTCCCACCAGTGAAACTACCGGTCGATCTCCCACCCGTTAAACCACCGGTTGATCTCCCACCAGTGAAACCACCGGTCGATCTCCCACCAGTGAAACCACCGGTCGATCTCCCACATGTCCCCCTCCCACCTGTGAAACCACCGGTTGATCTGCCACCAGTAAAACCACCGGTTGATCTGCCACCAGTGAAACCACCAGTCGATCTTCCACCAATTCCTCTCCCACCTAGCACTCTCCCACCTGTCAAACCACCAGTCGATCTGCCACCAGTGAAACCACCAGTTGATCTCCCACCAGTGATACCACCAGTTGATCTTCCACCGGTGAAACCACCAGTTGATCTCCCACATGTCCCCCTCCCACCTGTCAAACCACCAGTCGATCTCCCACCAGTGAAACCACCAGTCGATCTCCCACCAGTGATACCACCAGTTGATCTCCCACAAGTGAAACTACCAGTTGATCTCCCAGTGAAACCACCAGTCGATCTTCCATCACTCCCTCTCCCACCAGTGAAACCACCGGTCGATCTTCCATCACTCCCTCTCCCACCAGTAAAACTACCAATTGATCTCCCACCAGTCGGCCTCCCACCCGTCCTCAATCCACCAGCTGTCACACCACCAAAGGGGAAACCCTGCTCGCCGCCACCAAAGTCTACGCCTATTCCACCCGCAACATGCCCAATTGACACGCTAAAGCTGGGAGCATGTGTGGACCTTCTAGGAGGACTAGTCCACATTGGTTTGGGTGACCCTGTGGTTAACAAGTGTTGTCCACTTATTGCCGGATTGGCGGAGCTAGAGGCTGCAGTTTGCTTGTGCACAACTCTTAAGATTAAGCTTTTGAACCTCAAAATATACGTACCACTCGCTCTTCAGCTGCTTGTTACTTGTGGCAAGACCCCTCCTCCTGGCTACACATGTCATCTCTAAATTTACAAGTTCTATACTCAGGTAACTTTCCATTTCTAGTATCTTCATGAAACCCTAACCCTAACTCTAATATAAACTTTCATTTTTTTCAAAATAAAATAAAACCCTTTATTTTACGTGTTTTCATGCATGTCGGGTATTAAGATAATGTACCTTCTTAGAGTTAAATTAATAGGTTAAATATAACACTACAACCACACTATATATATATTACCAGTTAATATGTATAAACAATTTTGATGCATGATTTACGACAATGTGGTTAGTGTTTGGATTATGCTTATATAGTCATTATTGAGTTCTTATACATGCATTCATTTTGCAGGCCGGGTAATTAGTTGATGGACGCATTGATGAACACTTCTCGAGAGGACGTGGATTGTTAATTTCGATTTGCTTATGAAAATTTGGATTTAATTTGTTGAACAACATTTTAATTAAGTAAAGATTATTATTGTTTCTTGATGTGTTTACATTTTTAATTGATTGTGTATGGAATAGCACCATTCAATGAATCAGAGATGTTATTTTCTTAATAATTGTGACTTGTGACTTGATCTGGTAGACCACATTCGAACCTCTGGGTTAAAGGCCCGCATGTATAAGACATAATTTATAATTAGTTAAAAAAATTTCGTCAAGAAAATATTTCAGTAGAAGGAACAAAATGGATGAAGCTTGTAAACTAACATGAATTTCAGAATTATTTTGTACCTAGAATGTATGCAACGTTAACTAGTAATTTGGCTGCTTAATAACTTGGAGGGTGTAAGTTCGAAATCTACATTGACCAATAGTTTTCTACGTTTCTTGATATACTTTTTCTTTAACATAACTGCATCAACATCGAAATCTACATTGACCAATAGTAGAGAGTAGCTGGGGGAAATTAGGGAACGTGTTGCATGTTACAATAGAAAGATGAGAGCTGATCCTAATGACCGGCTACAACACCAATAAATCAATTTTAGTTTAGCTCTTTTCATTTTCATTTGGTGATTGTAGTATCATTAATGTTATTTAATGTAATTGAATTGATTAAAAAACAAAGAAAAAATTGGATTATTATAAACATATATATATATATATATATATATATATATATATATATATATATATATATATATATATATATTGCAAGATCTCAGATTTGAATTTACTTGACTTTTTGATGCAGTCGGAAACAGAGAGATAGATAATAGAACCTGATGATTCAACGAGAATACCATGAACAATTCTTCCAACTATCGTTGATTCACAAAGAATACCGATAATCAAGGTTTACACTCACACACATAGTGATAGAGAGAAAAACAGATTTTTCATAAACTTCAATAATACTTTCTCCCATCTCTTACAAACATATAAAGAAACAAAACCAAATTCGAATGGGTCACAAAACATAAACAGACCAAAAACTGGACCAAAAGCAAAGTCCAACAAAATGTAAAAATAAGAAAAAAAATTAAAATAACTCCTAAAATAAGTCGTTTTTGGGCCGAAACGATGACCCAAACCGCCTACGGCGTTTTGACTGGTTGCAGGCCCAAAATGGAGACTTCTAGCCCAAGTTATGACTATTTCAGTGAAGCCCCTTTTGATAAGCGATCTTGGGCCTCCAAAAAGACTAAAGCTTGCTCATCCACACTTGGGCCCATATCACTTTTTATGTTTAAATGGTAAGATGTAAATATACAACTGACTTTATAAATTACATATTGTTAGTGTAAAAAAATTAAAAAATAATACAATTATTATAAATTAATTGAGATTAGAAAACAAATCAATTCTAGATTTTGAGAAATTGAAACGATCTAAAATAAATTGAAAGGTAGTGAAGTTAAAACCATATTTAAAGCCTAAAAGTTAACAGTTTTGTAATAGCTATTTCAAAGTTTAAGCATAGTATATGCTCATTATCAAAATGCTTAAAATTTAAACATTTTTTATTAAGCAATGATTTATGAATAAACAAATATTTATTTTCATGTAGCTCATTTTTAAATTTTATGTTTCATACGTTGGGTTGTATTTTGATATCTTGGAATTACAACAAAAATATTTTAAGCACAAAGTTAAGTATTAAATTGTTTAATAATAGATATAATAAATACTTAAATTAATGTGTACCTGTTCATCAATAAATATAGTTCACCTTGCTTGTGAACATTTATTTTTTTCAAAGTCTAATTATTCTACTATGTGCCTTCATATATTTTCATGTCAAGATCATTCAAAAAATTAAAGTTTTTAGTTCTATTTTTTGTCAAATAATTTCATAAAACAATATTAGTAAACAAAAATCAGTTTTTTTATCTTTAAGTCCCTAACTCACCCTTTTAAATTATTCATTCAAAAATACAAAGATGATTTTGACCATATTTGTCACATCCTGGTGGAAGCGTGAAATACTTGGGTGTGATTATTCAGCTCAGAACATATTGATTACAAAGTAAATACAACAAACATTATAATAGATGATATATCATAACATTATCATAGATAATTATGAATTCAGGTTACATCACAACTAAACTTTTGAAAATCTAACATAACCCTATTACAAAAGTTTGTTAACTGCTACATCTTCAGTAGTAGTGGAAATGTGCATTCATTGTCAAACTAAGATCATACATGCTCACAGTTAACTTAACACAAGTCCTTCCCATCACCTCGCCCTATCCATTGTATACATCAAACGAAAACATAATACTGATAGTCATTTTGAATACCTGAAAAAGCATACATAAAACAGTCAACATAATGTTGGTGAGAACATAGGTTTGATTACTTAAACAAAATACAATGATGCAACATAAATAATATTACAACCAAACCTATTTATAAGCCAGGTGATTTATAATTATCATAAATACAAATCACAAAATCAGATAATATAGCATCACAACACTCATCCTGTTGGTGCAGAAAATATTTTCCTAAGTAGCGCTACTTATATTACCATACGGTTCCTCATCCGAATTAATGGTTGTAACTTAAGGCATAATGACAGTAATCTCAGAAAGTCTTATTTATATAAACATCAATCTCAAAATAGTATGCTTTTCCTCCAAAACTTATGAACGTAAAATTGGACTATGAATCTCACCTTTATTCCAGCAAAAATTCTATAAAATATTTATATGTTAGAAATAAATCTTATTTTTAAAATTTTCAGCACTTATAAATAATAATTTTAAAACAGTAGTTACAATTGTCCATATATCACCAAATTTTGATAGAAGAAACATCAAAAAATCCAAATTAATATGAAAAAATTTAAACTAATAATTATTTACAGATAATTTTCTAGAATTTTTACAAAATTCAAATAAATTAGCAGAATTTTCTACGGATTTTCTAATTTTACCAAAATTTATTAGAATCAATATTCTGAAATCTATATTATCCCATAAATTTCTAGGTTATTAACTCATAATAGTAAATTTTCTATGATTTTTACTAATTTTACATAATTTAACATAAACTGTTAAACATCATTAAAATTTTCGAACTTCACACATACTGTTCTACCCAAAGTATCATAATTTATGTAAATTTTTCATAATTTAAGTCACCTTTTTGCTATTTCTTTTTATTTTCTAATTACATAATGTTCTAAATTATAAAACTCAGTCATACCTACGAATTAAATCATGAAATTTATTCAGCAATTCCTATAAAATATAATATCCATCATATAAGTTTTCTAGATCTTTAACAGGTTCGGAGCTTCCATATGGTAATTTCCTTTTATTACCTTGAATAAATAATATAAATTAATTTACTTATTATTATTACACCAAAATTTACAGAATGCTATTTCTTAATATTTTCTAACAAGTTCCTAATTTTATTCCCATAATCAGAGTCATTTAAGTATTTATTCTGATTCATCAAGAATATCTATGATTTAACCCTTTTATTTTTGTATTAAATCCTTGATTTTTATAAAACTTTCAAACTTTCTGTTTTTGAATCCTTTTCATACTGATTTTTGATAAAAATCATATGTTTATGAGTTTTTGCAAAGAACCTTGATGATTTAGCTAAAGGGTTAATCATATGTGTTAGTTAAACACATATATAATTTGTTAGTTATAGATTTGAGGATCATACCTTGTTGGATGAATGAAAACTTAAGGGAATTGCTTGGTTAGACTCTTGATGATCCGCTTGAGGTTCTTGTTTAAAGATTGATCATAAGCTTGGGAAAGTAACTTGGCCCATGTTGTTCTTGAGGTTGTTAGTGATCAAGAGATGGAGATGAGGTGAGAACCGAAAGTTGTTGGAGCATATATAGTCATATATAGTGTGTCCGTCGCTTGTCGAATAGTCTAGGCTTAATGTAATATACCTGATATATAGTAAACACATGAAACTGGGTCATTCGCAGGAGCATATGCGAATGAGACTCAGTCGTGCGACTGAGCCTTACTAATGGGCCAGTCGTGCGACTGAGAGATACGATTGGGTCATTCGTAAGACTAAACCATAAGTATGGTCCAGTCGCACGATTGAACCATACGCATGGTCCAGTCGTACGATTGAACCATACGCATGGTCCAATCGCACGAATGGGCCTAGTCGTATCTAATATGGGACGTGGCCTATATATACAAGTTTCAATGTGTAGAGAGATTAAGGGTTTAGGGAGGGAGTCTGCCCGGGGCCTAGGGCTGCCGGATGAGAGGGGAGGTCATGCTCGATCTCCCCTTGCCAAGAGTCTTGTATCTTATGTTGTAATGAGCTTGTAATCGTTAGGTTTTATCAATGAAACCAATTTTTTATAGTTCGTGTTATTGATTTGACTTTTGGTTTTGGTTGTTTATCCTTCCGTCAAGAACATGCTCGGATGTTTACCGATCCAGTGACATCACAATTGGTATCAGAGCCGGTTACTGCTGGAATGATCTAACAATCATTCTAGCAACCTGAGCTCTTGATTTCTGGATCCAATTTCAGATCTTGACGTTAAATCCACTTCGTGTTCTTTGTGTTTTACTCAGATCGTGTTACGTGTGGTATCTCTATGTTAAAATTGCACTCGAAACCACGTTCCTATCACCCTTTCGAATCTAATGATGTCTACTGTGTTTCGGTTCATGTTGAATTCGTCAGATTAGGGTTTTGGGTAGCCCTGGCGGCTGCAGATCTGAAAATCTGCGTGCAGACCCGTTCATGCGACTGGGCCATGCGAATGGACCATTCGTACGACTGGGCCATGCGAATGGACCATTCGTACGACTGGGCCATGCGAATGGACCATTCGTACGACTGGACCATGCTAATGGACCAGTCGTGCGACTGGACCAGTCGTATGTTCAGTCGTGCGACTGGACCAGTCGTATGTTCAATCACACGAATGGACATCCGCATTGACTCATCCGCATTTGTTCCAGACTATTTAAAAAAAAAGAGTCTGGAACTACCCCTTGTACAGATTTGAAGATGAGCAAAGCATATTCACCCCTGAGGTTCTCTTGTCAAATAAGTTCGATGTATACCCCATTATTCGTCTGACTTCCAGAATAGGTGAATGTCGTTGGAACACGAAAGAGAGAAAAGAAGATGTTAGCAGTTGGTGCTGATTTTGTGGGGTAGTCAGGAGCATCTGACTATTTATGGGCCAATCAAGTTATATCTATCCGCACAGAGAGGATTCTCATTCTTAGGGGGAATCCATGTATAGAGAGATTGAAGACGCAATCAGAAAGTGATGATGTGAGCCGGTTTCTGATGATGAATCTACATGCATGCTGATTTGTTTGATATTGTCAGCTATGGATTGGAACCTTCAACCTTTTGCCCAATACACCGTATGAAGACGCCAAGAGAGCACAACGTTTATATATTGGGATATGCTGAATGTGAGGGGGAATTTCTGCAGGTGTTAATGTTAATCAGGTTAGCCCGTGTGAAGATTGAAGCAATGGAAAACTGTTCATGTCATTATCTGGAAAAATTAGTCATATGGGGAATCTTGATGCTATGATGGTGTTCTGCAAAGTAAACGAAAGCTATTGTGCCTAAATTCATTTTCAGGGATGTTGTAGCAACCTGACGGATCGGCAACGTTGGCTAATATGGTTTTCGTTTGATTCTATTGACAACCAGAGCAAAGATTGACTGAAGATTGTAAGAGCTGTTATCTACTATTCGCAAGCAACGTCCAAGGGGGAATTTGTTGGAGCATATATAGTCATATATAGTGTGTCCGTCGCTTGTTTCATATATAGTAAACACATGAAACTGGGTCATTCGCAGGAGCATATGCGAATGAGACTCAGTCGTGACTAATGGGCCAGTCGTGCGACTGAGAGATACGATTGGGTCATTCGTAAGACTGAACCATAAGTATGGTCTAGTCGCACGATTGAACCATACGCATGGTCCAGTCGTACGATTGAACCATACGCATGGTCCAATCGCACGAATGGGCCCAGTCGTATCTAATATGGGCCGTGGCCTATATATACCAGTTTCAATGTGTAGAGAGATTAAGGGTTTGGGGAGGGAGTCTGCCGGGGCCTAGGGCTGCCGGATGAGAGGGGAGGTCATGCTCGATCTCCCCTTGCCAAGAGTCTTGTATCTTATGTTGTAACGAGCTTGTAATCGTTAGGTTTTATTAATGAAACCAATTTTTGATAGTTCGTGTTATTGATTTGACTTTTGGTTTTGGTTGTTTATCCTTCCGTCAAGAACATGCTCGGATGTTTACCCATCCAGTGACTTCACAAAAGTATAAGGATTGAGAACCGAGAGCGGGAGAGGAGGTGGGAATCGAGTAGGATGGTTGCGGGTGTGGTGGATTACGGTTGTGGTGGCTTGTGGTGGGTTGTGGTTGTGTTGACTCCATCGGCCGAGAGCGTCAAGTGATGGAGTCCATCATGATTAAGTCTAGGATATGAGGTGGGGTTGTAGGGATGCTTAGTCAAGTTATTAGGATAGGTGGCGGATTTTAGGAAGGGGTTAGTGTCAAGGGTTGGCTAGGTGGCAAGCTCTAAGGGTGATTAGTGTCATGGCAATGCTAGGTGTCATTCAATGGTGTTAATGACATTCTTAGTGGTTAAGTTTAGTTTAGTTAGTTAATTTGTTACTAATCTAGGTTAGTGAATGTCCTAATGAGCCGATACTAGTGTTAAGTAGGTGCTTTAGTTAGTGTTTAAGATTGGTTTAGTTTTGGTTTTTGACATAAAGTTTATAGATGTTAACTTGATTAGTAATTAAGTTTCAAGTCTTAATACATTACGTGCAATTTAAAGCATCTAACACTCAAGTAACTAATCACATAATCCTAAAATGACAATCACAAGATTTATATATATATGCATACGTAAACACTTATGCATGCATGCTCACATACTACCATGCAAAAATATATAAAAATTTTATATAAAGTTAACACATAAAATCGACTTAATAATTTTAATAAGGTATATAAGTATATAGGTCTACATTATCTATTTAGAGTAATTCTTAATAACGTTTAATTTACCTAACCTTGACGTAGGGTTGTCACAATATTTATATCAATTCCTTTAAACAATGTCTAAATCCGAAGATTACTATAGTATCAACTTTTTAATATCTTTTGTTCATAGATCATTGAATGTTGTTTCTAAAACAATTTGCCATTTCACGACATAAACTGTTTATTATGAATGATAATTTATTATATAATTTTAATTATAAATTGTCTTTAACTTAAATATTAATATTAGTTTTTAGTTTTAATTTAATGAATGACAATTTATTGTATTTTTATTACACTAAGGTGTTATTTTTGAAATAGTTACTTCTTAATTCATATGGAAATTTTAAGACAATTTAAACATTAAGAAGTTCACGTATAATCAGTAATTCGATATAGTTTATTTGATATCAAATTTTAATATGGAAATAATTTAAAACTTAAAATTATATTAATTTCTAATACAGAAACTATTTAAAATGTTAATTATGGTAAGTGTTGGTTGTTTTTTAAAATCATAACTTCCAAAATTAAATCCAATCATAATTTAATAACTTTTAGGCGGGAAAACTTAATTGAGAAGTCTCTATTTGATTGCCACATGTTTCTAGAAACTCTTCTTGTTGATTCTCACATGTCTCTAGAAAATGTTGCTTTATTCTAGGTAATAGATGAGTTAAAAAGTGCAAAATTATTCAAGAATATTGTAATTTGGAAACCAAAAAAACCAAGTACTTATGTTTCTGTTGATGAAGTTTCTCCTTATGTAACTTTCACCTTTTTACAGTTATAACTGACAATCGCATATTTTTTCATGAAGAGTTGGAACGGTTTGTTGCAATGATCCATCCTTTATATAAATAATTATTTAGTATGGTTTTGATAGAACAACACATATGAATCTTTATATAAACGAAAACTCAATTTTTGGAACGATTGTCTACATATTGTTTTCAAATACACATGAAACACATTAACATAAAAAAAATTCCATACAAGATTCAAAATTTTATCTTAGGCAATTAAGAAATCCAAACAATACCAGGAAGATAAAGTATCATGTTGACCATGGCTAGTGAAGAACGTGTTGGGATATGACAAACAAGTTCAGTATATTGAAAAAGTTTGAAGGGTAAGACTTTCGAAGATGGTAGAAGAAGATGCATTTTCTTCTTACCACTAGAAATGTTCTTTTTTCTTATGTTCCGAGCACTTTCATGCTTGAGTTTGCGGATGATAAGGCATGAATCAAGGTAAACGGTTATGGATACTTCCACTAATTAATTTAGCAAAATAATTACATAACTAATGATTCAAGACGTCTCATGGAGCAATATAAGGAAATTTTGCCTATCCTAGGACAATTTACTCAACGCAACATGAAGATGCATGAATCCATGACAACTTTTAGTGTGATTGATAAACTCTTCCTTTCTTAAAAGCATTTTAAGCATATTGTTGAAACATAAAATATTTTTTATTGGTCTAACTTGGCAGTCATCTTTGAATTGAAGAGTCCCTAAGGCCTCAAAAAGGTGGCAAGCGACATAATAAAAACATGGACGGATCATCTTTAATTATTATGGTAGTGGATGGTGGCTGTTTAAAAGGTAGAATTGTTAAGAAATGCAAGTTCAAAGACAACAACAAAGCACCCAATAAGAAGCCTAAATTATCTTGATCAAAGTGTGGTAAATCTAGTCAATTTTTAAAGAACTATAGGGTGGTAAGAACAAACGTGAGGTTGATACAAGCGGATCCAAGGATTAAAACACGCAACAAGATCAGAATATAACGCAAACTAATAAGTCCGTCTAGAATTACGTGTAACTAATTTCTAAGGTATTACATACGTAGCATGACAATATTACGTGGTGGGTTGATTCAGGATCCACTAGCCAGGTAATATTAAGTCAACCCTAATCTATTAATTTATTGAATTGTGCAATGTGTGTAACACCTTAAAAATCTTCTAAGAAGCTAATGGAAAATAAAAAAAGGGAACATGGTTTAAGTAAGGTCAGTTCATATGTTCTCGGTAAAAGGAAAGTATTGTGTTGGTACTTGGCCTGTTCATATGTTCTTGGTTCTTATGGGACTTGACCTAGAGTTAACTTTTAGTTGACATAGAATAAGCTTTAACCTAGGTTTGACTTGTGAAGAAGTGACTTCTTGTATGTTTTATCTAAATGGATCTCATAAATGATATGAGTATACGATATGCGGTACATGAAGAAATGATGAAAAGTATTAGGTAAAGCAAAGTGAAAGACAAAAGAACAATAGATGAAAGTGGAACCTGTTAAAAAGGATTGTGTGCCCAAATTATGATGGAAATTTTTACAAACACTAAATAGACTTGTCTTCACTTATGTGACGGCTAATTACCCATTGTTCACTATGGAGCAAACAAACCCTTAAATACGTGACGGCTCTTTGAAATTATCCTTGCATTGTGGGCCAACTATTAAGGGGTTTAAATAACCATGATTGTTTGTTGACAGTGTCTAATATTATTTATTGATCAAATGTTTTGGGCTCTAGGTTTATGCAAACCTAGTTGTATGGAAAATGAAAAGATAATGAACATCTTAATAAAAGATATGAAAGATATATGGACGTAATGGTTTAATATTAGTGAATACCGAGAAGATCAGAAGATGACGTTTGCTATCAATTTGTTTGTGGATTTAACGTTGTGTTGGTGGAATTTATTGTACAATGAGAGAGTGATTGAATAATTGTAAGAAAGAAGTTGTTTGAGTTTAAGAAGATGGTAGTTGAAGAATATTAGATGCATCTAGAACTAGATAAATTTAAGAGGTAGTTTCTGCATCTGGAGACAGAAAACATAACTCATGAGAGTATACAACAACGTTTAATGAAATGGCAAGACTGGTGCTAGAACTAGTGACTATAGAATCTAAAAAAATCAAAAGATATATGCACAGGCTGCCTATGGACATTCATAGAGACATGATCATTTACCGATTACGGACGTTTAGGTTGATGGTGGAGTTAGTAGAGAGGTTATACTATCAGTGAGAGTAGGTTCCAATATATGAGTTAAGGAAGATGTGGAATGATAATTGTAATGAAAATGGTAAGTGTTTCAAAAACAAGGACATCAAGACTGGAAAGATAAGGGTAAGAGTAGAGGTTTACCAAGTGGAATTATAGAAATTCTAACAGTCAAAGGGAATGTAAAAAGTATGACAAAAAACATAATGGAAAATGTAGATAAGGGACAAATTTATGTATTAAATATGGGAAGTCTGGGCACATGGTCAAAGACTTTATGTGGATGGTGGTGTTACAAGTACGAATAAATGGGCAATGGGAGTAAAGGAGGCAAGGCACCGAGGAAAAAGAACCCGGGGTTATATAAAGGAAACTGGGATCTGTAGAAAGCGAAAGCAAAGGCTTTACTATGATAAGAGGGACAAAAGAACCCGGGAGTATACATCATTTATTTCTTGTATTTTTCTTGTGAGATCACCAAGTAACCATTCAAAACTACAAAATCCAAATAAATAACAATTAAGTATCAATATAGGTGGATTGGTAACAAAAATGTTCAAAATAGGGAAGGATATGCATTATTAACATGTATATTAATTCACATATCATTTTCCTAGATGTATGATTATTTTTACAAAAGATAGCCATTTGTGATAAAGTTAGGAAAAGGTTTTTATGTTATATTATGCATTGAATAGTATGGTTTTTCCCATGGTATGAACTAGGTGTGGTCTTGGCCTTAGAAGCCGGGATTTGTATTTGGTCCTTAGTAATCGGTAGATGAGTTCTTGGCATTAGTAATCAACAATGTAAGTAATCAACCATATGATAGTATTCGGTGATTTAGAGTACCCAGTGTACGGGAGTATCCGTTTGACCATTGTACTCGGTCCATAGGAGTACTCGGTATAAGAAAAGTATTCTGTCAGTGTTAGTACTTGGTTTGTTTATATGCTCTTGGTTTCTTTGGAGCTTGACTTATAATTGACCTAGAACATGCCTCGATCTAGGGTTAACTTGTTAAGAAGTGATTTATTGTTTGCTTTATCTAAATAGACCTTGCAAATGATGTGTGTGAGTATACGATATATAGTATGTGATAAAATGCTGAAACATATTAGGTAAAGTAAAATGGAAGACAAATGAACAATGAATGACAATATAACCTAAAGAAAAGTAATGTGGGCCCAAATTATGAATTGAAAGTCTTGCAAGAAATAAGTAGATTGGTCGTGGCTTATGTACTAACTAATTAGCCAATGTGCACTATGGGGCAAATAGATTCCCAATACATGTCAGCAATCTGAAGTGAACCTTGCATCGTAGGTCATCTGTTAGTAGTTTAGCTAACCTTGATTGTTTTCGGACATGGGTTTGACTTTCTATAAGCCTAGTTTTATGTAAAGTGGAAAGATAATGAGTGGCTAAAAGATGACGAGCACCATAATAAAAGATGTGTAAGCCAAATGGACTTGTATATATGAACTATATGTGTTCATTAAAGAAGTAAAAGCTTATTTTCTTATATATACCAAACTAGAACTTATTTAACAACATTAACTTTTATATGCATATTAACTGGTAGATAATTGCTAAGGTTATTTTAGTGTCACCAATGTCACTTTATGTAATTAGATTTGATTAAGACTAAAATGAAAATTTAGAATAAATATTGATATGATTTAGAAGATATATAATGCACACCTTATTAAAAGATATTCTAATTTCTACAATGAACGTACCTAGTGGCCTGTTCCAAAGGGCAATGATAGTCGTGCTAGCTAGTCAATTTGAAAAAAATTAAATATTGATAAGTTAGTTATACACATAATGGATGATAAGTAGATTGGATTTTTTGATCAAAAAAACCTTATATATTAATAGTAAGTTCTTATCGATCATTGTAGAAACTATGATCAATAGCAAATTTAACCTTCGGTAGTAATTGTGCATCAATAGTAACTATGCATCGTTCAAAACTAAGTTCATCGGTAATAATAAAGGCATCTGTAGCAACATAACATTACTAGTAAACAATGGATTAGTAGCACTAGTTAGGGATGTCAATCAAACCCGAACCCGACGGAAATATCCGAAACCCGAGACATTTGGGACGAGTATGGGGTTGGGTAAGCGGGTATGGGACCGGGTATGAGATTCTTTTTTAAAATTTCCGCGGGTTTGGGACGGGTATGGGATTACATGACATACCCATTTACCCGCCCCGTTTACCCAATTAAGCATACTCGTTTACCCGATTAGGCATACCCGTTTACCCGATATATACCCAAAATAATTGTTGGTTTTTCTTTTGTTATTTTAAATATACTATATTTATTTTTAGTTATTTTAACCATGTTGATTCTTCTATTGATTCTTCTTTGAACCTGCCTATATAAGAAGAGTGTTAGTGAAACATTAGCAAATAGATTTTGTCGAAAATAGATAACGACAAAGAGATTTGTCCGAAATGTTAAAAAGATACCCGATGGGTATAATTCATGAAATAAATTGGTATACCTGATTACCCGCGGGTATAGCCGATACCCGACGGGTAAATACCCGATACATACCTAACGGGTTTTGTGCCGCGTATGGGACACACTTTTCTAACCGGGTATGGGGTTGGGATAACCTGAACCCGTCCAAAACCCGCCCCATTGCCATCCCTAACACTAGTATATCTGAAATGGTATGCATGCTGTTGGAATAATTAAATAATGTTGTTTCTTATTGAATGAAGATGATTCATCATTGGCTGTTCTAGGGGAGATTATTGGGACCGAAGAACAGTTAAAACAAAAAAAATAAATAATTAAAAAAATGAGTTTAAAGATCCTCTGATCTAGCCTTAGATCATGGTATATAATATCCTTTAAGAAATCCTCTGATCAAATCCTATAATCAGTAAATTATTTACTAGATTTGAAGAACCTCTGATATGATCCATTTAAAAAATCCCCGTCAGAAAATCCTTTGATCGGAATTGAGCAAAAGAATCGTTTGTTTCTAACAGCTGATTAGAGGAACACTTCTATTTAATGAACACTTCTATTGTCGCCCTAGGGTCATTTTGGTTTTCGGCTACCGTAGGCGTATGATGACGACAAGTTGTCGCCTTAGGATAACCGATCGCAACAACACAAAGTCGCCGCCATAAACCATTTTATTTTATTTTTGATTCATTTTCAAATAAAAAATAAAAATTGTGTGCACCTTATGGCGACGACATGACGTCACCATAGTAAAAAAAACCTTTTTTTTTCTTTTTTTCCCTCTAAATAACTTAGAGGGAAATAAACCCGTCATTTATGAAACATCTATGGCAACATCCTATTATGTGTTAAAATTTTTTTTTAAGAAAATATTTATAAAAATAATACTTATAATTATTAATATCATTATTAAGAATAATTTATGTACATATCATTGCTATTATTAAAAGAACTATTGTTATTATTACAATTATTATTATAATTATGAGTAATGATAATAATATTATAATAAATATTATATTTGTTAATTATAATTATAAATTTATTAGTGTCAATTATGATAAAAAATGTTTGGTTATGATAATTAGGGATTACATACGTTAAAAGTTATCTGTGATCCAATTATGATTATCAATGTTTAATTATACATGTTGATAGTAATATATGAGAAAATTATGCTTATTAACTGTAGGTTAAATTTTTTTATGCTTAATTATCAACAACGAGTGTCAAACGATGTGAAATATATTCGGTTATGATGATTAGCGTCTATTATATTCGTCAAATGTTAATTATGATCCAATTATGATCATTGGTTTTCAATTATATATTGTGAAAATAAGTTACAAGAAATTATTCTTATTAACAGTAAGTTAAATTTGTTTATGATTAATTATTATTAATAAAAGTCAAAAATTGAATCAATGGATGTCTAACAAGATCAACAATGTTTTGTATGTACAACCACTTAATTAAAAAAACACATTTATAACCAAATCTATTATATCTAATAAAAGAAGATTTTTTTTTTGCTTTTTGTTCTTCTCTTGACCCACATTTTTGTCATGTGTCCTTCTTTCTAGACATTTTCATAACTTTTTCCTATAAAAGGGTATTATAATAATTTAAACACTCAAATATATTTATCTCTTTTATTAAAAATCAATTTAATTAATTGCTATATTTCTCTTTCTCATCTAGATTTCTTAAAACTATCTTTTTCAAATTAAATTTTATTAAGAAAATTAAAATGGCATCTTTTTCTTAAAATAGAAATAAATTTAAACAAATAATATTGTTATATAAAATGAATTTTATAAAACACAAAACCTTTTGAAACCATATATTTTAAATCAGTCCCTTTTTAAAAAATTATAAAAAGGTGAATTATTTGAAAAACAATCTTATTAAAACAACACGAATAATTACAAAACAGGGTTTAAATAAACAAGATTTTTATAAAACAAATAAATTTTTTGTAACAAATATTTTTACAAATAGCTGAAAATAAAACAAATTAGATAAGAGAGTTAAAAAATATAATTATTTCATTTCTTGAACTATTACATATATAATATTTTAATTTTACTAAATATAATACATTTAGTAAATAGGTTTCTAGCATATATATAAATATATATACATATATACATACATACATACATACATACATACATACATACATACATACATACATACATACATACATACATACATACATACATACATACATACATACATACATACATACATACATACATACATACATACATACATACATACATACATACATATATATATATATATATATATATATATATATATATATATATATATATATATATATATATATATATATATATAATAAAAAACTAAGATAAGACATGACACAATTGTAAGACTTATCATACTAATAATCATTTCTCTACATTATTATTAATGATATTGAATACTAGTAATATTACTCATACCATTTTTAAAATAAAATGTATAAGTTAATAAATTAAAAGCCTATTTTTTATTAGAAAGAAAAGTTTTATAAAATATAGAATACAACGAACTTTTTTTTTAAAATTATTTTTCTTAAATAAAATATTTAAAACACCACAATTTTTTTATAAAACAAAAGTTTAAGAAAAAATACATTATTATTTATTTACTTAAAGTAGATATTTATACATAATCATAATAATATTTTATTTTCAAGGATGGTTTTATAATTCATAAATTTTTATTACTAATTATATAATATTTTATTTATTTAACACTTGTAACATACGAAATGCTAAGCTAGTATTTTTATAAATAAAAGTTTAATTTTATAAACAAAAGTTTAGTGTCATCTAGGGTCATGTAGGGTTCTTTTTATATGGTTTGGACACTTGTACACCCCTATCTTGATATCTCACCCCTTCACTCTGCGCCACTTGGCAATATGCATGACCACCACTGTCATTGGCTTCTATCATTCACCCAATATCATATTCGTTTAACGTTTACATAAACCAGTAAAAATAATATCAAATGCCTATATATATTATGGCATAATTTCTCAAGCCCATTAAAATAAGTATTCTTTTATCAATGACATTTGAACTTGATCACACTATAAAAATATATAACAAAAAAGCGAGACTAGGAAAAAAATTTCATTATAAAATACGTTTTGACTTTTTGTTAGTTCGTAAAGTTTTATTGATGATAGATATGAGATGGAGGATCGTACGCTGCAATCCCTCTCATATCCATATTTAACGATGTGGAGTTATCAAATCTATTTATAACTAGAGTTTTTGCATTTATATTGTTTTTTCTCATGCTTTTGAACTTCAATTAACTAGTGTATTGAAGTACCATAAACAGGAAAGACTATGTTGTATCGTTTATCTCATTGCCCTTTTAATAAAAATATGATTACATGAACTATATAAATAATCAAATATAAGAGAAGAATAAAATGATAAGGCACATACCATTCTCTACTTGATAGAATCTCTACTTGATAGAAGAATAAATTACTATGATAAGTTGAGAGATTCTAACACTGCTTTGTGTCCACAAATAAAGAGATATGGATCAAAACTAAAATTTAAATGAGAATAAAATCATTAAATGTATATTAGATATATAACAGCTACAAAGATTTCGCTCATTAGCAGAGATAATTGTGGCCGCAATTAGCACATTTTTACACTGCTAAATGTATTAACGGCGACTTGTCACCGCTAATGTGTCGCCGCTATTAATTCATCGCTAATGATTAAAATATCTCCATTAATGTGTTGTCGCTATTAAGGTTGCTGCTAATAGAAGTATTAGCAACAACATGTCGCCGTTAAAAATGTAGAAAAAAATTCTGAGAATCGCCACTAATAGTCACTAATTTTTTAAAATATTTTCTTTATATTTTCTGATAATCAGGTTTACAAACCAATCATACACCTATAAAAATAAATCTTGATTTACCAAAAACACAAATATACTATACAAAGTTTGATATTCATAAACAACATATACACAATGTTCAAACATAAACATTAAGTAATTAGCTTAAAAATCTTCTTAAACTAAAACATAAAACTACTCAATAACTACATAAACTAGACATTTGATACACTATCTATTGCCCTCATCCGAATTATATTCGTCGGTTTGATTTGAATCCTTTTTTGAACCCATAAATTGTCTAAGTTGTGATAAAAATATCAGATTTTAAACAAACTTGAAATTGAGCCTAGAAAACAAAGTATACAGTTATTTTATTTTGACATAGTATACGCTACTTTGTGTCAATAGATAAAGAGATACAGGTCAAAACTGAAATTTGAGTGAGAATAAAGTCATTACATGTATAGATGATATATAATATTATACCATTCTTATGTCAATTTTATTCAAGAAAGAAAAAACAAATAGGGCTACAAAAGGGTAGAAATTTGGTTGGACTTTGCATTAGTAATAGATGCTATTCAATTTTCCTCTAATCATTATTGGAATAACTAATTTTTAAAAGATATTGTAGACATTTTATATAACAAATATGAAAATTTTATTAGGAAATAAAATAAGCATTATTTTATACCATGATGACCGGTCGAAAAGGAGATAAGATACTTGAGATGTTTTGTTGAATGTACCACAAGTTCTAAAAGGAGCAATGACAAACAAAGCTCATGTGCATTTCTAAGGCCATGGTCCCCAACCCCAACCCCTTGAAAGGAAAGCCTCATACGTACGCCATATACGTCCTAAGTATGTGTATATATTGTATAGGAAGGTAAATATATTTAATGATCTTCTATGAACATACATTATTACTTATTATAGTCATAAGTAGGTACTGTTGGAGATACATATGCACTCAGTCGGTTTAATTTGATTGGAGATGAGATCGGACATTGGTTTCTTACATTTGTTTGATGCACGGTGTATATATCACACGTTATGTTATGTAGTACAAGCTAGATAAAACACAAAGAATACATAAAAAAAAGACTAGAGATACTAGCTCAATCATTTTTAGTAGTCTTGTTTTCACATATATTGGATGGTTGCCTCCTCATGCCATCTTTAACCCCCTTGAATACGGGAGCAGAGTTAGGTAATGAGGATATATAATTGTCACATGAGATAGGTAAATTACTTTATGTGTAATATTTGTATCTATGAGTCGAGAGATATCATATATTCGAAAGCACCTCATATCTGTGGATAGTATATGCCCAAAAGATAGAAAAGTTGTGTACGTGACATTAATTAAAAGTAGTTTTAGACTTTTTGCATCGGCTGAAGAATCAATATATTGTTTCTGTTATTAGCATTTCTTGATGTTAATTAGATCATACATTACTATTAGAATTTTGGCCAATAATAACATCCCCTCCCCCTACTTTTTTTTGTCATAAGATGGTTTAATACATGTTAAGTTTTTTTAAGTACAAATCAGTAAAACAACTAGTAAGTCGATTTAAATAAACTATGTCAAGATTTTACGTTGTAAGCCACCCGAACCTAATGGTTAACACACCAAATAATTGTATATGTATCAACCACTTGACTTTGGGTGTATTAATTTCAATTATCATGGGACATACACCATATCTCATTCTCTCCTTTCTATCGAAAGCTGGAATATCTAAACTCCAATTAAACAATGCACATGCATGAGAATCAAGTGAACAAAGAAACAGTGATCTGGATTTGGACTTTAGTATTGGAATGAATAATAACCGAATACTTGCATTATCTCTTTTTGTTCTCTTATATATGAACTCACTAATGCTTGTAAACAGCTGAAAACGACATGCTGGTTTTTTTTCTTCTGGAGGGTAATACATTTTGAACAATAATATTCATGTTATTGAATTTATGATGAGTCATATTTCTCTTCCATTGACATATTTGAGGTTATGCCTTGATCTGCTATGTGAATACAATACATGCATATGTATATTGAACCCTCAAAGAGTGTTGATCAGATGCCACAATTGTTATGAATTGGAAACATTTCAGTATTGGTTTTATCTTATACTTTCATGTTTAATGATGGCAAAAGAGTTTTTGATAGGTTAGATTTTGTATACAGGTTTTAGATTCTTATGACAATATGAGCACGAATATATACAAGTATTTTTAAACTATTGTACAATGGACCCATTTGCATGTTGCTAAACAACCTAATTAAATACTTTATAGCACACGTAAGAATTTTAAATATACAACATTCACCACCAAATTACAGACTAATTTCAAACAAATTTACAACAGTGCATCAAAAAAAGCATCAGACGACCAACATGTTATAAATAATGTTTGCCAGGATAACACTCATGAGAAAAGCTTTTAGAAACGACTCCAATAAAATTTCTAAAAGCAATACGACAATTTTCCCACAACATTTACTAAGAGTATTTATTTATTTATTATTATTATTTATTAATTGATCAGTAATATATTAGTATTTAAATTTTCACCAAAAACATTTCCTTAGAGTATCTCCAATAGGGCGTTTTTAACCCTTAAAAACGTCACATCATCCGTTTTTTAGACCAAGAACCATTGGGGGGTTGTTTTTGAAGGTAGAAGTTCATGGAGATGAACACCAAAAAACATCTGACATTTTCAGATGTGGACCAGGGTTGGGTTTTAATATTAAAAAAAGAAAATAATAAATTTATATTAATAAAATATTTAGTTTTTCAATATTAATTTAAGTGTTGGGCGTTTCAAGTCAACCTCATGCGCCTGAATAGTGCTCAAGTGCCTGAATAGTGCCCCCGGAATAGTGCTCATGCGCCTGAACAGTGCTCATGCGCCTAAACAGTGCGCCTGAACAGTGCTCATGTGCCTGAACAGTAAATTTAATTTTTAATTTTTTACAATAAATTATTATTTATTAAATTTAAAGTTTAAATTTCAAATTTTAATATTTTAAAATTTTTCTCTAAAAAGCATTTAACTTTTATATTTTAAAATTTTAAATTTTTAAAATTTCCATCCAACAAAAGATATATAAATATTTTCTTTATATTTATATTAATATATAAGATTGATATTAAAAAATAAATGTAAAAGGTGATAATGATGTGGCAATGTTTTAGGTGTTTTTAAGTTTTATCATTGGAGAGGTTTTTTGAGTTTTTGAAGAATGAATGGTTTTCTGATGTGGTTGCTGACTAGGCATGTTTTTTGGTGTTTTTTTTATTTCACCATTGGTGATGATCTTATATCTTTAATATTTCAGATAGATTACTGAAAAATTTTAAATTTTTTTAACTTTTCCTCTTCCGACAGTTAGTTATCCGACAATTAGTGAATTTTATTTCATTTTTTCTATTACTTACCATGAAATTTCAGACAAACTATTCATTTAAAGATAAATCCAAAAAGTTCTAAATACTAGATGTGTTCTGTAAAACTTATAAGAAAATCCAAATAAAAACTTGTTTTATTATATAACAATTACAAAGTAACTAAATATAACACATGTTTTAACAACTGGAATTACTTATCTACATATATGACACGTGTTTTAATACAAAACAAATAAAAATTACTTATTGACTAATTTTTGTAGAATTTCCTTAAATTGTTTTTATAATTTTTGCCCATTTACACATCGTTCGTACCCGCTCTTGGTTTTGTAACTTTTGTTCCAAATGGTTTTTTAAGTTTTATTGGAACTCCCGTTCTTTTTGTAATTTGGATTTCACATTTTACACCTGAAATTTGATAAAACATATATAATTTATACATAATTCATATTTACATACAAACACACATACATATGCTCAAAATAAAATATGTAAGGTCATTACTGATCAATTGAAAACAGATTGATATAAAGAATATCAAATAAACAAAGTTATAAAATTTTTAAAGTAAATTGTTAAAAATCTTTCCAACATCTAAAATATCCTACAAAACTCAACTATGTACTATATCATACCTACCAATTAACACATTCGACTAAATCACAGCCAATCAACATATCAACATATTTACATACATACATGTAACAAACATTTGTAATAACCTTTCATATAAAAATTAAACTAAAACAGTATTTATTAATATAAGCAATACAAAAGAATATAAATTCACAACTCCTATTAAGCCCCTGCATTGCGGCTGGGCGTAAAATCACGACAAATAGAACCAATGTTACAATATTGACAGTTACCACTAACACCGGAAAAACTCGTATAAAAAAATAAAAAATAAAAAAATAAAATCGAACGGAAAGTAACGTAGAAACGTAAAACATTAAAAACAATAACTTAGACGATCTACGACCTGCATGTTGCGATGGGCCGTTAAACGGGAAAAAAGATGTAACAACGTTGAACCACACACATATGTTACCAATTTGTTCTCTTCAAAATTTAAAGGAAATGTAAAACGAAAAATTTGTAAAAATTAAATGTATATGGGGCCTAAGCTAAAAGTAAAAATTATATGGGTTAAGTTGTAAAATATGTAAAAGTATTTGACTTAAAATAAAAGATTAAAAGAAAAAAAAAGACATGTACAACTTTTAATGCTTAGAATACAATGTTGTATGCAAACTTGAGCTGGTAATTAGTATACATTAAATTATAATATCTTTTACAATGATCAAAATACAAAAATAGAAGAATAGAAACATAAAAGGCTAAGGATTGTGTTAAACATGAGATCCTTAAAACAAATTCCGAGCCTCACAGGAGAACTCGTTTTGTTTCTCAGAGTACAACAGCCGAAGCAGTTGGTATTGCCGGGATTGATCTAAAACCCGAATTAGTTTGAAGAAGAGAACCCAGAGATGGAGGATATTTAGAGAACCTGTTTGCTGCAAGTTTTCGAGTTGTGTTGGTGTCTTTGTCTACTAAGATACCCTCTGTATATATAGGGGATTCGAGCTGTAACAGCCCTTTCAACCATTAATTTGAAATCCTAACTGCTCATTAAATTTGTCAGTAACTTCATCAGTTTCAGTCAACACGTAACTAAACTGTAACAAATCACAGTCATTTCGAACCACATGGACTCAAACCACGCACCAAGGTTAGTCGCACCTGACCAGACCCTCGAATCAACCTTCAAATATACTAAGGCAGCTCTCAAGCGGCTCGCGGCTATGGGAGCGTACGAATTGCACCATCAAAGTGCCACATCACCATCAAATTGCCACATTGTGCCCATATGCCCACGTCGTGCGCACATGTGAGAGTACGAGTTAAGGGTGTTTCGCATCCTTCGCAAATCCACTTAGTGTGATACTTTAAGAAACAGTATAATCAAGAGGTTATAGAATATAGACCACTTTACATTCTTTCTTTCCTCCAATGTGGGACAACTTCCCACTCCATTAATTCCTAATACCAATCCCAACTTATGAGCATTGATATCATATTCAACATATTAACTTTATTGATTAAATATTAATAACCATATTAATAATCAACAAATTTTTAACAATCCCTCACATGAATGAAAATCAATTCTCTAGAAAATTCAACAGTTGAAATGTTATAGGATAGGTAGGTGCTCCCTTTGAACCTTCCTTTGTTATGCATGCTTAGCCTCCTAGTGGTGTGTAGATACAATTTCTTTGAACAAACCCTGTTTGATGTAGACGACAATATACATTCACACAACACTCTCCCTGGTTTGATCAACCCCTTATTTTTGTGTCCGTTAATGGTCATGGAACACTTTCCTAGTTCTACGAGAGCTCTAGGATTTGCGCATCCCCATAAATACATTCAAAGCGACCCTATTTCTCTATAATATAGGTGATTCGATGAATCATTAAAAGCATCATGGTTATATTCATTCTCACGAATCATCTAACCTTAATATGTTTAACCTCTCTTTGGTCACTGGTTTAAGGTACTCCTCCAGAGTGAATGGAGAAGGAAGCTTGTGACTCTCTTTTAGTTTTAGGGTACTCCCCTAAAGTGACGTCATAGGTCATATGAATAAGTTGTCTTATTGAACCTAGATCTTGGGATCTTCAGTTAACTAGGTTAGGTTTTCCTCATATTCCCCTTTTCGTGGGCTTTAGTCCTATTCCTCTTGACAACTTTTAAACTAATTGTGTGTTTAAGCCTTTTGTTAACGGGTCTACAATGTTATATTTTGACTTGACATGGTCAATCATAATAACACCTCTTGATATTAGTTGTCATATTGTGTTATGTATACACCTGGTGTGCCTTGATTTGCCATTATACATTGAGCTTTTAGCTTTACCAATTGCCGACTCACTGTCATAATGTATGCAAATAACCAATATTGGCTTTAGCCATCTTAAAATGTCTTCCACAAATTGACGTAGCTATTCAGCCTCTTCTCCAGCCTTATCCAAAGCGATAAATTCCAATTCCATTGTGGATCTAGCTATTACCGTTTGTTTGGATGATCTCCAAGATACTGTTGCTCCACCAAGTAAGAACACATACCCACTTGTTGATTTGGGATCTTTCATATCTGATATCCAGTTTGCATCAGTGTACCCTTCAATCACGGCTGGATAGCGGGTATAATGCAATCCATAGTATCTTGTGTATCTTATGTATCTAAGCATCCTTGTTATACTCTTCCAATGTTCTGAGCTTGGATTACTAGTATATCTGCTTAGCCTGCTCACCACGTATGCTAAGTCGGGTCTAGTACATGTCATTAGATACATGAGATTACCAATGATTCTTGAATACTTTAACTGAGCAACACCATCGCCTCTATTTTTCTTTAGATGTTGGGTGTTATCAACCAGAGAACGTACTACACGCGTATCTCCCGAGTTGAATTTTTCAAGAATCTTGTCCAAATAGTGAGCTTGAGTTAACACAAGACCATCTTGGGTTTGAACAATTTTTACTTCTAAAATTATATCCGCTAAACCCATGTCTTTCATGTCAAATCTTCCTTTGAACATGTCCTTAGTATATTTGATTATTTTATCATTACTCCCAATGATAAGCATATCATCTACATAAAGGCATAAAATTGCATAACCTCCCGGTGTATCTTTCACATAGACACATTTGTCACACTTACTTATCTTGAAACCATTATCAATCATGACATAATCAAATTTTTGGTGCCACTGTTTGGAGCTTGCTTTAAGCCATACAATGACTTGACAAGTTTACATACTTTAT
Source organism: Flaveria ramosissima (assembly GCA_025215565.1). Taxonomy (NCBI): domain Eukaryota; kingdom Viridiplantae; phylum Streptophyta; class Magnoliopsida; order Asterales; family Asteraceae; genus Flaveria; species Flaveria ramosissima. Next base: position 33,673,173 of record CM046039.1, on the reverse strand, counting down.
CCTTTTGACCATGGCCAGAGAAACCCTGTGGTTTCTCCATGTAAATCTCTTCTTCTAAATCGCCATTTAGAAATGCGGTTTTGACATCCATTCGATGTACTTCTAAATTTATTAATGCCGCAATAGCAAGAACCATTTTTATAGAGGTTATTTGGGTCACAGGTGAGTAAGTATCAAAATAGTCTAGACCTTCCTTTTGTCTAAAACCTTTGACTACTAACCTTGCTTTGTTATCAATACTTCCATTAGCTTTCATCTTCTTTTTGAAAATCCAATGATATCCAAATGGTTTGCAACCCAAAGGAAGATCTACTAGCTCCCACGTATGAGTTTGCACCTCCAATGAGTTGATTGCAGGACCGGTGAAGGGTGGTCACTTACAACACAACAACAAAAAGAGGAGATTAACCAAACTTAATCAAACAGTAAACTGGATTAACCACAATAATGATACTAAGAACACAAGTAACAAGTAAGAGACAGAACAAGAGAACACAAGAGATTGGGTTTCAAGGATGCAGTATATTGCTTTCTCAAGTTCTATTACAAGTGTTACAAAGCATAAAGAAAGATACTAGAACATGGAATACTTATACTACAACCTACAACCGGCTATACTTTGAAAGCCAGCTGGATACAATTGACTAGACACAAACAAAATCAATTGTAGAATCAAAAGGCATATCTGCCTTTCGACTTGTGACTATTACATGTCATAGCTCACATCCTAATATATTACAAAAAGGATTAAAGTACATAAAGTAGAAAGCATGGACTCAAGACCTCAATGTACAGTTACCAAAAGCATGGACCTTTCACCAACTCATGTAAGTTGGTGACTTTACAGAGTTGCAGCGGAAAGGTGGTCCAGCTTTATGGTAAAGTACATCGGATAAAGGCATATCTCTAAAAGTCTTCGGAAGAAATCTGTCTTCACTATTTGGCTTCGGAAGACTTTGTCTCTGAAGCTTCGGAAGACTTCACTTTTGGCTTCGAAAGATATTGGTCTTGGCTTCGGAAGATTTTACACTTAGAATATTTCTAGTGCATGGTGTAAAACTTCCGAAGCATTTCTACTTCAGTTCTTTAGTGCATTGCTTGCAGAGAGACTTTGGATGTTTTGGTTGCATCAGACTTATAGGAATCCTTACATTGATAAAGATACATGTGTTTGTCCTCGCATTGGAAACACCTTTTCAAAGCATGAAGCATTCCCTGGCCTTATATACATGATATTGTTCCTTTGTACATCGGGATTCTTGAAACCATGTACAAGAAATCGATATGTATTACTGTTTTCAGCACATCGGCATTCCCTGGCCTTATATACATGATATCCAATTAATATGCAATCAAAAGTTTTGGGTCCTAGTTTTGAGCTTTAGGAGGTGGTAACATCACCTTAGCTAGACACCCCCACACTTTGAGATAATAATATGATGATTTTCTACCCATCCATAACTCATAGGGGGTTACATCCCTTTTCTTTGGTGGTATTTGATTTAAAGATAATTGGTCGAGAGGATAACTTCCCCACACATGACATGGCTCATCCCAGAACTTATCAACATCGCATTCATCATTTCTTGTAAAGTACGGTTTTTTCCGTTCCGCAATGCCATTTGATTGTGGTGAGTAAGGTGTCGTACATTCATGTATTATGCAACTTTTTGCACATAAATCGGCGAAATGTGCAACTTATTCACCACCTCTATCGCTTCTCACAGCTTTAGTTTTCTTGTTTAGTTGATTCTCAACTTCGTTTTTATACAAGGTAAACTTGTCGATTTCCTCATCCTTACTTTTAAGTAAGTATGCATAACAATATCTAGTGCAATCGTCAATAAACGTGATGAAATATTTGTTGCCACCTATTGTTAGGTGTGCTTTTAAATCACATATGTCGGTGTGAATTAAACCAAGGGTTTCGGTTATTCTTTCGTCCGGTTTAAATGATGATCTTGTAATTTTTGCTTCAACGCATGTTTCGTATTTAGAGTTTGTGTCAATATGGAATGTAGGTATGCATTTTAAATTTATTAAACAACGAATAGAATTATAATTTATATGTCCTAGTCTACTATGCTAAACATTTGAAGAAGCATATAAATAGAAATAGTAGTATTATTCATTTCATTTTTGACCACTATTAGATTCAACTTAAACATACCATTGAGGGCAACCATCCCGAAATAAGATTCTTGCGAATCTCTGGGACATACAAGGTGTTGCTCAAGGTGAATTCCTTCCCAGAAGTCATCTTTAAAATCACATTTCCTTCACCTTTGATGTCGGCCATAGCTTTATTACAGATATAAAGCTTTTCATCACTCTTAACCTCTTTAAAAGTGTTAAAGAGGGTCTTGTCACCACACACATGATGGGTAGCTCCCTTATCAATGAACCGTCCATGTGGGTTGTCACCCACGAGGTTGACTTCTTTCACTATTGTTGATAGTTCGGTGATCATTGCCACTAGTGGTGCACTATCTTCATCCACCATATGTGGACGCTCATGCTTTAGTGCTTGCATTGATTAGGCTGGTACCCCGTCTTATTGCAATTATAACAAATCCTATGGAAAGGTCGAGGTGCAGGTTTCTTTTTCACAACCTATTTCTTTGTTCCAAGGTTCACATTTGGTTTCCCAATTGGCATTTTCCCTTTACTTTTATAACCCTTTGATGACTGTCCATATTCAACCCCACCCGTCGGTTTGAGATGTGTGCTTTTTTGGGCCATTTTGTTGTCTTTTTCAATTTGAAGATGAACAATAAGTTCATCTACAGTCATCTCCTTTTTTTAATTATAAGATAGTTCTTGAACCCTATCCAACTTGGAGGTAACTTTTTAATCATGACTGCCACTTGAAATGTGTCATTCAGAGGCATCCCCTCGGCATGAATTTCATGAAGTATAACTTGTAACTCTTGAATTTGGCTAATCACAGTCTTGTCATCAACCATTTTAAAATTCAAAAACCGAGCTACTATAAACTTCTGCTACCGTCATCCTCAGTTTTATACTTATTGTCTAAAGACTCCCACAATTCTTTGGTAGTCTTTGTATTGCACTACACGTCATACAATGAGTCACAAAAACCATTAAAAATGTAACTGCGACATAGAAATTTCGAATGCTTCCAAGAATTAATGGCACTCAAGGCTTGAGCATTATCCCCTTCTTTAAGTAGGGGAGCAATTTTCTCTAAAAACTGTGCTAAGTTCAAGGTGGTCAAGTAGAAGAACATCTTCTGTTGCCATATTTTAAAGTGGACACCTGTGAACTTTTTAGGTTTATCAGCATGGTTTGCCATAGTGGTCACTCCCACAGTGGTTGTAGTTAAAGGGGTTGACAAAGAGGAACTCAAAGCATTAGAATACATATTGTTTGTTGTTTGACAGAAACAGTTTAAGTTATAACAATTTTAAACAAAATTGAAATAACAAATAAAATAGGATGAAATTTTTAAATTGTTTTTAGAATTTTATAACATTCAGCAAGAGATATTCTAAGTCCAACTTTAAAGGTCACCCGTGAATAAGAAACGAAAACAGTAAAATAAACTTTTAAAAACATAGATTAACTCGTAATAATATATGAACAGTGCTTTTAATTTTTTTTAAGTTTATAGGAACCGTTCATATAAAAATTAAACTAAAACAGTTTTTATTAATATAAGCAATACAAAGAAATATAAATTAACAATTACAATGTCTTTTACAATTGTCAAAATACAGAAATAGAAGAACATAAACATAAAAGGCTCAGGATTGTTTTAGACATGGGGCCTTTAAAACAAATTCCAAGCATCCCTGGAGAACCCGTTTTGTTTCCCAGGATACAACATCTGAAGCAGTTGGTACTTTCGGGATTGATCTAGAACCCAAATTAGATTGTAGAAGAGAAAACAGAGATGGAGGATGTTTAGAGAACCTGTTTGTTGCATGTTTTTGAGTTGTGTTGGTGTCTTTGTCTACTGAGATACCCTCGGTATATATAGGGGATTCGAGCTCTAATAGCCCTTTCAACCATTAATCCGAAATCGTAACTGCTCATTAAGTTCGTTAGTAAATTCATCGGTTTCAGTCAACACGTAACTAAACTGTTACAACTCACAGTCCTTTCAAACCACATGGACTCAGACCACGCACCAAGGTCAGTCGCACCTAACCAAGCCCTCAAACCAATCAAAGTGCGCCATCAAAGCGCCACATTGCGCCCACATGCCACGCCGCGCGCGCGTGTGCGAGTGCGAGTTAAGAGTGTTTCGCACCCTTCACGAATCCACTCAATGTGATACTTTAGGAAACAGTATAATCAAGAGGTTATAGAATATAAACGACTTTACATATTTCTTTCCTCCAATATGAGACAACTTCCCACACCATTAATTCCTAATACCAATCCCAACTTATGAACATTGATATCACATTCAACACATTAATTTTATTGAATAAATATTAATAATCATATTAATAATCAATAAATTTACAACAATAATTACATTTATATATACAAACACATGTACATATACGTAAAAAAATACACATACATATACATATATGTAGAAAAACACAGATACCCATAGTTGTACATATACATACAAACACATGTACACATACATACAAACAACTTAACATATACATACATGACACACATACACAATACAAATAAATATACATACACATATAAACACTATAACAACAACACCACCAACACCGGTAGCAGCAGCAACATCAGCAGCAACAACAACAATAACAGCAACAACAACAACAACAACAACAACAACAACAACACCAACACCAACACCAACACCAACACCACCAACAACAAGACCATCACTACCACGAGCAACAACGATGACAACAACAACAACATCAATAGAAACAATAACAAGTATAACTAACAATATACAACAATAACAATAACAACAAAAACAAACATCACCACCAACAACTACAACAAATAATAACATCATCACCACCACCACCACAAACAACAACAACACCAGTAGCAATAACAACACCAACAATAGTAATAACAATAGCGACAACAATAATGCCATCAACAATAGTAACAACAAAAACAATAACAACAACAAACAGCACCATTAGTATTAGAAGCAGTAGCAAAACCACCACCACAACTAATAACAACAAAAAGAACAAGAACACCACCACCACCAACAACAACAACAACAAGAAACAACAACAACAAATAACATGAGCAACAACGATAAGAACAACACCAACATCGACCATAATGATAACAACAATAATGACGACAATGACGATGATGACGACAACATGAAAACAATGATTTTGAAGATCCTCCTAACCCGGTAGCAACAATTACTAAACAAACCATGTAAAGCATCATGATAACAATGAATTTCAAAACTAGTCCTACTAAACTAACAAAAAACAATGCCTAAACAAACCATGCAATGCAACATGAAGCAATAATGCCTATACAATATGATTAAAAACTTAAAGTGTAATGCATAAACAATAACAATAAAAATAACAATAGCGATACCACGTGCGATTGTTGGGATTCACACTATGATCTTTACCCATAATGAGGGTGTTCTTGTCACCAAGAGATACAAATCAGAAGATCCTATCCTGAATATCTAGTGTCCATGACCATCAGGATGCATAGTCTCCCGTACAGGTTGTGGATGTTGGTGTTCCGGTCATCATGATCCTTCTGATGCTAATTATGGTCCTTCACCTACAACCTCCCAAGTTCCCTGGTGAACGATCCTTGCATTCTTATCAAAACAATGTGATTGTTACTTATTACTAGTTGGTAAAATAATTATATATAAATTATAAAAATAACTTAAAAATGATTATTTTGAATCGTTTCTTAACAAACTTTTATTGATCATGGTCTTACATCAATTTCCCTAACCCATAATCTCTTGTTGCACTCCTTAGTGGTGTAGGTATCAATAAGACTATTTTAAAGCTAATCGCTCCACATTTTATTTCTCTTACATTAAAAGGAGTAATGTAATTGATGTGTGTTAAATATACTAACACAGTAACACATACTAAATTTATAAATATAATTAGCTTACTAATTGAATTTGTATTCATCAAAAATCTATTAACCCATCTATATGATGGGGTACTTCCTTGAAGCGGCTCTTTCTACCTCATGCGGACCTTTTTAACCATTTCGGGGTATTCTAGTGATGTAAATAGTAAGTATATATGTATTACTAGTTTTCGTAAACCTATATATTACATGAATTTAATAAATAAAATATTAAATACAATGAAGCTTTACTAATTATAAACGATATTTTAAGATAATATATTATTATAGTAAAACAATATTATCAACTTTTATTTTTGTTTTTAAACTATTTTTTGTTTCTTCTACATTTCAAAAATATAAAGCAATAATACTTAAAAAATAATAATAATGTATTAACTCGATTACTTTACATAAACGTTGTTATCTCTTTAGAGACACTTCATCGACATAGAAATTTACAAGTTATCTTGAAATTATGTTCATATCTACAATATCATGTCGGGCCTCCATGACTTTCTTTTCAGATTTTATTCATAAATCCTTCATGAAATTTCTAAAATAATCTTGAATATGAATCCTTTTTATATGTCTTGATTGTCTTACAGAACCCATCTGCACTTGGTTTGTAAATATTAAAAGATATAGGTAAAAATACAAAATTAAACAAATAACCATAAGATATACAAATTATTAAGGGCGATGGGGGCGCTCACATCGCGGGCACACGAGGAGGACCGACACTGTGCGGCAACACTGCCACCGGTCCCCAATGCTATGAACGCCGAACTATGCTACATCGCTGACCCACACCACCCTAACAGTCAAATTTTGAACCGTTACAAACCAACCCCCCCCCCCCCCTTCCCAAACGGCTAGTTGGGAAAAAATTACACTACAAATATAATATAGTCAAAGATTCATTAGAATCTCCTCTACTTACTCTATTCACTAACTATATTTAAAAAATATCCCGTGATATTTATTGTGTTTCCTACTCCTCATCTTGCCGAACATGTCGACGAGTCTAAAAGTTCGAGAAAATTGATCTTAAAATGTAATCGTGTTGGGACTAATAACGTTCTTATGAACGATTATTTTATGGAGAACCCAAAATACACAGATGAAATGTTTAGAAATAGATTTCGGGTATCTCGAGATTTATTTCTACATACAGTTGAAGATATACGGAACAACTTTTTATGTTTTAAAGAAGGGTTCGATGGACGATGGAAAGAAAGTTTCACAGCAATTCAAAAGTGCACTTCGGCAATACGTTAACTCGCAAAAGTTAGTTTACCTGACACATACGAAGAATACTTAGCTAGGTCTGCTAGGACTTCTCGTGAATGTTTTGAATATTTTTGCAATGCTATTATTGAATTATGACGTACTAGTCATGACACTGCATTATTGTACGTTGCACATCTGTAAGGCCCCGTTCCCGGGTCGCTTACAGTTGGTCATTCATCGCACGTAAAACATATAATTACATTTGTCTCATAAAAACATTGCAGCGGAAACATTTAAAAACGACATCACATTTCATTATAAACACTTTTGCCCAATAATACATCATTATCCGATTACAAAATGCATGTTTGCATTATAACACAAAAGCTTTATAAATGGATGACATCCTAAAAGAGCTGAGTAGCCTTGCCTTACCACCCTCAGCAATCATTACCTGCCAACTGGAAAACATATAAAAAGTCAGCGTTGCTGAGTGAGTTCTAGTTTTATTATAAAACTTACTTTACTTTCATATAAAATCATTCATTACTTTAACATGATCACACATCATACGTACGCATAGATAATATCATTATTATCTTCTTCATTCATTCATTCGTTCATTCGTTCCGTTTAACTTTACTTGCGCATCGGACATCATCCGTACCAATACCATATGCTACACCCCAATTAGTCTCAGCTACCGGGCCGAAGTCAATAAATGAACAGCTAAATGTATGCCACGGTACTAGGGGTAACCGATCAGTCTTAGCCACTGGGCCGAAGTCAATAAATGAACAGCTAAACGTATGCCACAGTACTAAGGGTAAGCGGTAGAGGTTTTACATTAATGGTCAATCACAAAGAAGGACCCGTTATCCGATGCATGCAAGACGTGTCATTTCTTTCCACTTTACGTTACATAATACTTCATTTCATTCATCATAATACGTAAAGCCATAGGAAAGATAACATACTTCATACTAAGGAACATTAACATGCATCAACATCACATCATATAGGGCAACATCATATATACATAACATGCATAAACATGCAACATCATCAACATCATGCCCTACATGCTCTCTAAGGCCATAATAGTCTTCTTACATGCTCTTACGAGAAACTTTACATCAAAACTTACATCTGCACCTTCCCCCGAAGGCCAGAAGTCAAACTACACATTCCTTCGAGTGCAACAACCCAGCCTGCATCGACTGAACATCATGCGACTGGACTCATGCGGATGAACATCTATGCGAATGAACATTTAATCGTGCATATGGACCTTGTGCGAATGGGACTACTGCGAATGGGCACCTATGCGACTGACCTCATGCGAATGGACTCATGCGACTAAGCACCTATGCGACTGAACCCTCAGTCGTGCGATTGAACCCTCAATCGTGCGAATGAATCCCAATCGTACGACCCTCAATCGCCTCTCATTCGGCCGTATGGCCTCCATTCGGTCGCCTAGCCTAGCTGATGCAGAATGGAGTTCATCCAGAACCCAATCTGCCATTTTCGGCCTCCAAGCTCATCCAAACCCATTCTAAGCCTAAATTAACCATCCTGGACCTTACGAATGCATACCATAACACCATACAAGCACACACAAGCCCGGAATCATACTCTAAACGCATCACACACATCACACCCAAATGGGTCAAACACACACACATACAAAAACGGGTTTTCAATGCTTTCCAGCCCCAAAATCGGTTGAAAACAAGTAAAAGTGGGGTCCTAGAACTCACACAATCGAGCACAACGTCAAGGGCTTCGATTTGGCTTGCCACACGACGAATTTTGACACCCGAATCACTCGAAACACCCCTTTTTCTCTTTTTCTCCTCTTTTCTCTCTTCTCTTCTCTAAGATGGCTGAAGTTTGTGTATGGGGAGAGGGTAAGGGCTGCCCTCTCCTTTATATACTCCGCTCATCCGACTTTCTTTCGTTGGCGAGTTTGGTCCCTCGACTTTGGACTTTATTTCCTTTTCTTTCTTCGCCGGCTTCAAAATAATAAATATCCGGGTGTTACAAGTCCACCCCCCTTAAATAGGTTTCGTCCCCGAAACCTGTTATTCTTCGAACAAACGTGGATAATGCTGTCTCATTTCTTCTTCAGTCTCCCACGTTGACTCGGATCCCTTCCTGTGCTTCCACTGTACACGCACAAGAGGAACCCCTTTATTCCTTAGCCTTTTCTCCTTTCGGTCGATGATTGCCACTGGTTGCTCCACATAATTGAGCCGTTCGTCTACCTCGATATCCTCCAGTGGAACAATCATATCTTCATCAGCTAAGCACTTCCTTAGATGAGATACATGGAATGTCGGGTGAATTCCACTTAACTCATCCGGTAACTCTAGTCTATAGGCCACCTCTCCTACTCGAGCAATGATTCGGAAAGGGCCTATATACCTTGGGCTCAACTTGCCCCGCTTTCTGAATCGGATAATACCCTTCCATGGTGAGACCTTCAACATAACCCGGTCACCCACCTGGAACTCAATCGGCCTGCGTCGTTTATCAGCATACGACTTTTGTCTGTCTTTGGCTGCCTTCATGAAGGCTTTAATCTTCTCAAGCTTCTCAGTCGTAGCTTCGATTACCTCGACGCTCCCCAATTCCTTCTGACCAATATCACCCCAACAAACGGGTGTTCTGCATCTCCTACCGTATAACATCTCATATGGAGGCATACCAATGCTGGCATGATAGCTGTTGTTGTATGAGAATTCGGCTAACGGTAGGTGGTCATCCCAACTTCCACCAAAATCAATCACACATGCCCGGAGCATGTCTTCCAGTGTCTGAATGGTCCTTTCTGACTGACCATCAGTCTGGGGATGATAAGCCGTGCTGATATGTAACCTCGTCCCCATAGCGTCGTGGAATTTCTTCCAAAATTTAGATGTAAACCGAGTGTCGCGATCCGACACAATAGACACCGGACCATGACGAGTTACAATTTCCTTGATGAACAGATCAGCCAACCTCTCAGATGAATATGTCTCACGGATCGGTAGAAAGTGAGCACTCTTCGTCAAACGATCAACTATCACCCATATGGCATCGTACCCTTTCGGGGTACGCGGCAGCTTTGTAATGATATCCATGGTGATGTGCTCCCACTTCCATTCCGGTATATCCAAAGGTTGTATCTTCCCATACGGCTTTTGGTGCTCGGCCTTCACCTGTAAGCAAGTAAGGCACTTACTCACATACTCCACCACATCGCGCTTCATACCCGGCCACCAATAATCTTTCTTCATATCATGGTACATTTTCGTGGCACCAGGATGGATGGAGTACCTAGTCTTATGAGCTTCATCCATTATCTTCCCCCGTAGATCCCCAAAACGAGGAATCCACACACGATCGAATCGGGTTCTAACACCGAGTGTGTTTTCACCCAATTCCCCAACCAGACCTCTCATTCTTTCAGAGTTAAGATGATCTTCTTTCAATGCCTCATCTTGAAACTCTTTAACCTACTTCATCACATCGGAGGTCATGATCAGTTGATATGCCTTCACCCGAATCGGCTCGGGCCTCTCCTTCCGGCTAAGGGCATCAGCCACCACGTTGGCCTTGCCCGGATGGTAGTGGATTTCACAATCATAATCCTTTATCAGTTCCAACCACCGTCTCTGCCTCATGTTCAGATCATTCTGCTCAAAGAAGTACTCCAGACTCTTGTGGTCGGTGAATATGGTGCACTTCGTTCCGTAAAGATAGTGCCTCCAAATCTTTAATGCAAAGACCACGACTGCGAGCTCCAAGTCATGAGTGGGATAATTGACCTCATGAACCTTCAACTGTTGGGATGCATAGGCTATAACCTTTCCTCTCTGCATTAACACACACCCCAACCCCGAGTAAGAAGCATCGGAATAAACCACCAGATCTTCACTTCCCTCGGGTAATGACAGAACAGGAGCTTGAGTCAATCTCGTCTTCAATTCTTTAAACGCCTTCTCTTGAGCTTGACCCCATATGAACTTCACCTCCTTTCGGGTCAACTTAGTTAGTGGAGAAGCAATCTTGGAGAAGTCTTGGATGAATCTTCTATAGTAGCCCGCCAAACCCAAGAAACTACGAATCTCGGATGGCGTCTTTGGTGACTTCCATTGCATAACCGCCTCCACTTTCGCCGGGTCCACCATTATCCCGTCGGGATTCACCACGTGACCCAAGAACTGAACCTCGCGCAACCAAAATGCGCACTTGGAGAATTTAGCATACAACTTCTCCCTTCTCAACGTCTCTAGAACCTCCCGAATGTGACCGGCATGCTCTGCTTCGCTCCTCGAGTAAATCAGGATATCATCAATAAACACAATCACTGATTTATCTAACATAGGTCGACACACACAGTTCATCAAATCCATAAAAGCAGCTGGCGCATTGGTTAAACCAAAAGACATGACGAGGAACTCATAGTGACCATAACGCGTACGGAAAGCTGTTTTAGGAATATCTTGCTCCTTCACCTTCAACTGATGATAACCAGACCAGAGATCTATTCTCGAAAACCAACTGGCACCCTGAAACTGATCGAACAAATCATCTATCCTCGGTAAGGGGTATCGGTTCTTTACTGTCAACTTGTTCAGCTCGCGGTAGTTGATGCACATCCTCATACTACCGTCCCTTCTTCTTTACAAACAGGACCGGAGCACCCCAAGGAGAGATACTCGGTCTAATGAACCCCTTATCAAGCAACTCTTTCAACTGCTCCATCAACTCTTTCATCTCGGTCGGAGCCAACCGATACGGTGCTTTGGCTACAGGTTGGGCACCTGGTATCAGATCAATCTGCAACTCGATCTCTTTGTCAGGTGACACTCCTGATAAGTCTTCTGGGAACACATCTGGAAAGTCGCACACAACCGGTACATCGGCTAGTAGTGGTGTTGGCGTATCCACATCCTTCACATAGGCCAAGTAGGCACTACATCCACGCCTCATACACTTCCCCGCCACCGCCATCGAGATCACTTTCGGAATCGTAGTAACCCGATCACCATAAACCGTCACTGAACTACCGTCAGGCGCCGACAACCGAATCATCTTCTTGCGACACACAATGTTCGCCTCAAAGTTCGCTAACTAGTCCATCCCAAGAACCAAATCAAAACCACCTAAGGTCATCACAAACGGTCTAACAGGAAACTTATGACCCTCGAGTTCCACATCACAATTCTCTATCATCTCAGAAATCCTGGTAGACTTACCTATGGCAGTTTCTACATCAAAGGGCGCATCAACACATCTACTACTAATAGGCAGCTTAGCACAGAAAGCAGCAGAAATAAAACTCTTACTAGCACCAGAATCAAATAACACAGAAGCTAAAGTTTGGTTCACCAGAAACCTACGGGACACAACGTCAGGGTCCGTCCTAGCCTCCTCCTGTGTCATGGTGAATGCCCTGGCGCTCGCCCTCGGTCCATCACCTCCCGTCCTCTTCGCCCCTAAACTCTCAGCTCTCGGCTTCTTACAATCCCTGCTCATATGGCCAGTTTCCCCACAGTTAAAACATTTGCCCGACAGGCAATCCTTTGCTATATGCCTTGTCTTCCCACACTTGAAGCACACATTCAAACCCAGCCTGCATTCTCCCACATGCTCCCTTCCACACTTACCACACCTCTTTGACCTCGCTCCCGGTGTGGCCACGCGGCGGTCATCCACCCGTGCCTTTTTGTTACCCGTCGAGGCATCACCCCGACCAAACCTCTTCCCATTCCAGTTTCGGTCACCACCACCCTTCCTATTCGCTTCAACCACCACCACTCCCCTCTCATCATAAAGTCTTCCGGCCAAATCGACCGCCGACCTAAACGTACTTGGCCGGGCGGTGATCATATGCCGGCGAACATCCACCGGTAAACCCTAAATGTACCTCTTGATCTTCCGGGAAAGAGGCGTCACCTGATCCGGCACCAACCGTGCCATCTCGTTGAACTTGGTAGTGTATTGCTGATGTGTCATGGATCCCGCCTCCAGCTGCAGGAACTCCCTCTCAATCTTATCCATCTCCCTGTGAGGACAGAACTCCTCAATTACCATCTTCTTCAGTTCGGGCCACCTCATTCTCCCGATTGCCCGATTACCCTCCGCTTGGACAATGTTGTCCCATCAGCATAGTGCCGAGTCCACAAATGAATGGGTGGCAAACTTTACTTTTTGATCTTCCCGGCACTCGCTGATGTCGAGAACAGCCTCCATTTCTCTCACCCATCGGTGAGCAGCGGCAGCATTGCCATTACCGTCAAAGGTAGGGGGCTTGCATCTCATAAACACCCCGTAGTTACAGCCTCGTGCCACTTCTCGCACAGGCTCATCTTCCTCTTCCTCCTCATTATCGGAGAAAATCATTTCAGGCTCCGGTTGCTCCCCTGAGGCCCTATTTCTCTCCTTCCTTTCCCCCTCCTTCACAGCTTTGATGACTTCGGTCACCACAGACGGTAAGATTGTCTGCATGACCTGATGTACTTCCTCAACAACAGCCTCCTTTATCGAGGCCCTCAAGTTTGCACTCTCATCCCCAGCTTCTGGATGAGGAGTCTTAGGTTCTGCAGGAACCTCTTTCTCACCTCTAGGCCTTCCTCTTTTAGGTCGCGGTTCCGCATCAAGACCACCACGGCCTCCACCCCTAGAAGCTCTAGAAGATCTACCACTAGCCATTCTCTATCACACTGAAAGATTCAAACACCAACACGGTCATTCATGGAAACAACTCAGTTTATGTCAAGTATAGTAAGTCCCTAATTACAGTGGCCAGTTGTGATTAGCCACTTACTTTACTCTTCATACCCCAAGCATTACCTGTCCTGACTACATCAGTATTCAAATCTACATACAACACATAACATATACCATGCGCATATAAAACCGGTTAACTTTAAGAAAATACCTGATGGCACGCAACTACTCAGTTTGGCATCCCATTCCCTTTTCGTCCCATTCTCAGTTTAAGTTAAGGTTTATTTTGAAAATTTACCCATTTCACTTAAACTTTGGCTCTGATACCAACTTGTAAGGCCCCGTTCCCAGGTCGCTTACAGTTGGTCATTCATCGCACGTAAAACATATAATTACATTTGTCTCATAAAAACATTGCAGCGGAAACATTTAAAAACGACATCACATTTCATTATAAACACTTTTGCCCAATAATACATCATTATCCGATTACAAAATGCATGTTTGCATTATAACACAAAAGCTTTATAAATGGATGTCATCCCAAAAGAGCTGAGTAGCCTTGCCGTACCACCCTCAGCAATCATTACCTGCCAACTGGAAAACATATAAAAAGTCAGCGTTGCTGAGTGAGTTCTAGTTTTATTATAAAACTTACTTTACTTTCATATAAAATCATTCGTTACTTTAACATGATCACACATCATACGTACGCATAGATAATATCATTATTATCTTCTTCATTCATTCATTCGTTCATTCATTTCGTTTAACTTTACTTGCGCATCGGACATCATCCGTACCAATACCATATGCTACACCCCAATTAGTCTCAGCTACCGGGACGAAGTCAATAAATGAACAGCTAAACGTATGCCACGGTACTAGAGGTAACCGATCAGTCTTAGCCACTGGGCCGAAGTCAATAAATGAACAGCTAAACGTATGCCACAGTACTAAGGGTAAGCGGTAGAGGTTTTACATTAATGGTCAATCACAAAGAAGGACCCGTTATCCGATGCATGCAAGACGTGTCATTTCTTTCCACTTTACGTTACATAATACTTCGTTACATAATACTTCATTTCATTCATCATAATACGTAAAGCCATAGGAAAGATAACATACTTCATACTAAAGAACATTAACATGCATCAACATCACATCATACAGGGCAACATCATATATACATAACATGCAACATCATCAACATCATGCCCTACATGCTCTCTAAGGCCATAATAGTCTTCTTACATGCTCTTACGAGAAACTTTACGTCAAAACTTACATCTGCACCTTCCCCCGAAGGCCAGAAGTCAAACTACACATTTCTTCGAGTGCAACAACCCTATTCGGGCGTGTGAGCACCCTTCAGTCGCATGGCCTCCATGCGACTGAACATCATGCGACTGGACTCATGCGGATGAACATCTATGCGAATGAACATTTAATCGTGCGTATGGACCTTGTGCGAATGGGACTACTGCGAATGGGCACCTATGCGACTGACCTCATGCGAATGGACTCATGCGACTAAGCACCTATGCGACTGAACCCTCAGTCGTGCGATTGAACCCTCAATCGTGCGAATGAATCCCAATCGTACGAATGACCCTCAATCGCCTCTCATTCGGCCGTATGGCCTCCATTCGGTCGCCTAGCCCTAGCTGATGCAAAATGGAGTTCATCCCGAACCCAATCTGCCATTTTCGGCCTCCAAGCTCATCCAAACCCATTCTAAGCCTAAATTAACCCTCCTGGACCTTAGGAATGCATACCATAACACCATACAAGCACACACAAGCCCGGAATCATACTCTAAACGCATCACACACATCACACCCAAATGGGTCAAACACACACGCATACAAAAACGGGTTTTCAATGCTTTCCAGCCTCAAAATCGGTTGAAAACAAGTAAAAGTGGGGTCCTAGAACTCACACAATCGAGCACAACGTCAAGGGCTACGATTTGGCTTGCCACACGACGAATTTGGACACCCGAATCACTCGAAACACCCCTTTTTCTCTTTTTCTCCTCTTTTCTCTCTTCTCTTCTCTAAGATGGCTGAAATTTGTGTATGGGGGAGAGGGTAAGGGCTGCCCTCTCCCTTATATACTCCGCTCATCCGACTTTCTTTCGTTGGCGAGTTTAGTCCCTCGTCTTTGGACTTTATTTCCTTTTCTTTCTTCGCCGGCTTCAAAATAATAAATATCCGGGTGTTATAACATCAATATAAACATGGCCTTCCAGGCATGCTCGGTAATATTGTTTGCACTCATTGGGAATGGAGAAATTTTTCTATGCGTTTGCGAGTACGATATCATCAATGTGATCACGATGGTCCAACGTTGATTCTCGAGGCCGTGGTATCACAAGATTTGTGGATTTTGCATGCTTATTTTGGTGTGGCCGGTTCTAGCAACGACATTAATATTCTCAATCAACCTCCAATCTTCACACGAGAATCGAATGGAACCACCCCGATATGTCCGTTTGATGTTAACAGACATAGATATAAACATGATTACTATCTAGCCGATGACATATATCCGGTCAACTTTTTTGAAGTCATATTCTAATAGAGTTGAATACAAAGAAAAAAATTTAAAAAGGTGTAAGAGTCCACAAGAAAAGACGTCGAACAAGCTTTCGGTGTTTTAAATGCAAGATGGAAAATAATTGCTCGACCGGCTAGAGCATTGAAGGTTGACATGATGATAAGTCAAATGTACATGTGTATTATACTCCAAAATATAATTATAAAGAATGCCTGCAATGTTATTTCTCTAGTACACATTCGAGATTCACCAACGAATCTAG
This sequence comes from Flaveria ramosissima, assembly GCA_025215565.1. Taxonomy (NCBI): domain Eukaryota; kingdom Viridiplantae; phylum Streptophyta; class Magnoliopsida; order Asterales; family Asteraceae; genus Flaveria; species Flaveria ramosissima. The sequence goes on along the minus strand of CM046039.1, from coordinate 33,656,342 downwards.
TTGAGAACGAAAATACAATTTTGGAGTTGCGTGTTAAAACACACATTGTTGATACATGTATGTCCCTAGATCAGGATATGAATGTAATAGATCTTGCTTATCTGATTCTGATGTAATGTTTTGATTGTTAATGAAATGATATTGGTTGTTTGTGAGTTTACAATGTTTAATATTTCATTAATGAGTCGATGTTGAATTGGTTAATTAGGTTTGTGGTTGTTTGAATTGTTACACATAATGTTATATTAATTAATACATTCAAACTTAACAAAATGAAGTTCTCATGCGAATGGCCCATGCGAATGGACCACACGCATGAATAACTTCATGCGAATGACTCAGTCGCACGACTGAACCAGGAGACTGGATCAGTCGTATGATTGTAACATAAGATTGGCTCAGTCGCACGAATAAACACTCAGTCGTGCGGATGAATCAACCGCATGGTTCAATCGCACGACTGAACCATATTAATGGTTCAGTCGCACGAATGAACAACACTAACCTATAAATACAACCCAATTCATGGAAAAACGTAAGCATTCATTCTATTTCGACTCCAGACGTACCCTAGCCGTCCAGAAGCCTCCTAGTTCGTTCTCCAAGTTCATAGAACGTATTAGATCGATTCCCAATCGATTCTTAACGTTTGATTCAATACTTTATTGATTCTACGTGTGTTCTCACTGATTGGATCGCCAATCAAATAGGATTCCGCACTATTTGGTTTGGTTTACACGCTAATCATTCGGTATTTCGTTCAAATACCAGGTCCTAACAAGTGGTATCAGAGCCTTGGCTCTTGATTACGTTTGATTCAATCAAGATTGATAAAAAGTTTGTGTTTTTACACTAAAAACGCAATCTTTTGTGTCAAAAGTGATCTTGGATGTTCCCTGCTCATCAAGTTTCGGTTTCTACGGCCTTAGGCGATTAGAGTTTGCAAAATTTCGAATTTTTACGGCTAAAACACGTTTAACCTAGAAATTTTCGCAAAACAGCAGCTTCAGTCGCACGACTGGACTTCATTCGCATTGTCCAGACGCACGATTGGACCTAGTCGTATCTCCATTCGTACGACTGAACCATTCGTTCGCAGTGTTCATACGCATCAGCTTCATTCGCACGACTGAACCAATCGCTCAGTTCAGCCGCACGATTGAACCAGTCGCATAGTTCATTCGCACGGATAGCCCATTCGCATCACCCAGTCGCACCAGTTTGACAGTTTGTTTAGTACACTTAAAGTTATTCGAGATGGAAGATCAAATGTCAGCCTTTACTGCTGGGAAGGACTCAAGGATCCAGAACCTACTGTTGCTTGAGAGTGAGGTGCGAAATCATAATAAACCACCAAAGCTCTTAACGTTAGATGAGTTTCCCCACTGGAAACAACGTTTTGAGATCTACCTCAATGGAGTGGATCCAAATTTGTGGGAAGCTATCGAGATTGGGTATAGTATGACGGTGGGAGCAGATGGGGTAAAGCTTACTTTGGGAAGGATGACTGATGCTCAGAAGGTTAAGTATAATGCAGAGAAGAGAGTCTATGCATTGATCACACAGTCTATTCCTAAAGATATTTTCTACCAGTACTCGGAGAATAAGCAGGCCAAGAAATTGTGGGATGAGCTGGAAAAGAGATACGACGAGAATGCTTCGTTAAAGGCAATTAAAGCTAAGGAACTAAAGAAGGAATTTGACAACTTCTCATCGATGGGAAACGAGAGTTTGGACGATGGTATTGATAGATTCTACCATCTGATGAGTGAACTACATACACATGGAGTTACTACTACCATGGAAGAAAAAGTGTCAAATTTTGCTGATGGATTGCCAGAAAAGTGGGCTTCATTCGTGTCTAACTTGAGACAGAATGAAATGCTGGCAAAGCTGGATATCAATGACTTCATTCTAAAGCTGCGAGAAGAAGCACTTAGGATGAAGTACAGAGCTCAGAAGTCTTCGTACACTCAGAATCCAGCTTTGTACAATGCCACTCCTCAAGCTAAGACATCTGGAGCACCTGTCCAGACTGCATTTGTGTCTAGCTCATCGGGTCCTTCACAAGCTTCTCCTTCAGGATCAGACACGTCAGGGTCTTCTTGTACCCATTACATTGGATCTGAAGCAAATGCTACTAGACTGAAGACCGAGAACCTCGGTAATATGACTGTGGAAGTAGCTCGAGAGCACATGGATCTCTTGGCAGCAGTGGTTCATTCCTATGGTGGACTTGTTGCTGGGAAGAATGGAAACTGCAACCTGGCAGATGAGGACTACGAGCAAGTAGATGAAATGGAGCTTGAGAGAATGGAAATTATGTGGGCCTTAGCAAGTGCTGTCCGGAGGGCGAAGAAGTTTGTGAAAAACACCGGACAGAACTTGGTTGCTACTAAGGATACCACATTTGGCTTTGACAAGAGCAAAGTGACCTGCTTCAACTGTGAAGAGAAGGGGCACTTCAAGAGAGAATGTGTAAAGCCAAAGAAGACGGGGAACGGGAACCCATTCTCGTCCTTCACTCGTCAAGACAAGCAAGCTAGCAGTTCTACTTCATCAAGCAAGGATCCAAAAGCCTTGACTGCTCATGATGATGAAGGACAGGACTGGAGCTTTCGTTTTGTCTCTCCAGGGGAATCAAACATTGCAAGCGTAGAAGACTTAGACGATGATTCCGCGAGTGAAGGAGACATTGCAGTTGAGTTAGCGATGTCAAATAGTGAAGAGACAACTGTATCTGAGGTCAGCTACAAGCCTGAAGAAGGGACGTCCACAGCAAAGACAGAATCGACAGAATTACCAGAACCAGAGACATCTGATGCTGCGTTGATGGCTAACTCTTCTGAACCTCCTCAGGTAAGTACCACTGACCAACTGTTTAAAAATCATGCTTGTTCTGATTGTGATACTTTTAGAAATAGCATAGATGAGAAATTTCCTAGGTTATTAGATCATAATGATAACTTAGTAAAAGATTTGCAACTGTGCACTGAGACTAATAGAGTTTTAAAACAAAATGAGCATAGTTACAAAGAAAAGATAGACCTATTGACTAAACAGCTTAGGGAAACTGAAGTAGTTGCATTTAATCAAGCTAATGACATTAGGTACTATCTTAACTCCCTGGAAGACACTAAGAAGCAAAAGGCAGTTCTAGAAGTAGAAGTAAACTCATTAAAACAGAAACTGCACAGTTGGACAAGTTCATCACACATTGTCCAACACTTAGTGAGAGACAGAAACAACGGGGAGGGTTTGGGTTATAAAGTGGTTCCACCACCACCTGAGACCTTGATGAACACTAAGACTAGACCAATAAATAATAACCCCATCAAGGATCATGTGGTGTCTACTCCTCTTGTTAGTGATCCAGATTCCTCATATTCATCAATTGAATCTGGAACAAAACAAAAGGAGGCCACTTCAAAGGCAAAGGGTAAAATGCCTTGTGTTAATCTGGAAAAAGAATTTGAAAAGGCTAATATAAAGTCCGGGTCAAACAAAGTCAAATCAGAACCTAAAAGGACTGTTCATGTTAATCTTTCACAAGTTTCAAGTCAAAAACCAATTAACCAAAAGGAAAAAGATGTTAAAAATATTAAAACAATTAATTTTGTTAAACAAGAGAAAACATCAAAAGAACCAGAGTCAAAACCTAAACTAAGTGATGTTACTAGAGTGTCATACACATCTCCACAAAGAAAGTTTAATCATAAAGTGGATAGCAGGTCATGCTACAACTGTGGAGAGTGTGGACACATTGCTTCCTATTGTCCTTACTATCAGACACCTAGGAAGAAGATTGAACTTCAGGATTCAAAACCTAGGCCTTCTAAGAGGAGTTCTTTAACTCCACCTAGAAGAACTAGTGAACCTAAAGTTCAACCCATTAGCCAGTCGACTATTTATCACAAACAGGCATTGCACAAATCTGGCTTATGGAAAGAAAAGTCATCCTGTGTGTCTGATAATGATGACAAGAAGGAACCTGAGCTACCCTCACCCTCTAAGGGACAATGGGTTGAATTCATGATGTGTGATGCCTCTGGGAAACCCAAGCCATTAAAGGCTTGGGTTCCTAACCTAAACTAATCTTTTACATTGTATGTGCAGGGTGTTCGCTACAGTGCTGAAACCAACACGTGGATTGTAGACAGCGGAGCATCCAGGCACATGACAGGAAACAGGGCTCTTTTATCAAACGTCAAACAAATCAAAGGAGGGCATGTTTCATTTGCTGGAAACAAGGGAGGCTATATCACAGCTCAGGGAGAAGTTGGGAATCAGAAAGTTAAGTTTGATAAGGTGAACTACGTTCAACAACTTCAAAACAACTTACTTTCTGTTTCCCAAATCTGTGATAAGGGATTTAAAGTCATATTCGACAACAAGAAGTGTTACGTCCTAAAGAAAGACTACGTGATTCCGGAGGACCAAGTTCTGATGACAGCTTCGAGATATAAAGACCTTTATGTTTTGGATCTCTCAACAGCTTCTACAACGGATCATGAAGTTCAGTGCTTTCTGTCAAAAGCCACTGAAAAGGACTCCATCTCCTGGCATAGGAGAATGGGACACATCAATCAACGGAAGATGAATCACTTGATTCAGAAGGATCTCGTGAGAGGAGTCAACGTCAAGAATTTCCAACTTCCTGATTTTTGTGTAGCTTGCAAGAAAGGCAAACAGACGAAGAAGTCTCATAAGGAAAAGAAAGTTCATTCAATAGAACTTCCTCTTGAACTTCTTCACATGGATCTGTTTGGTCCAGTCAGTACAAAGAGCATTGCAGGCGACTTGTACTATTTTGTGGTTACTGATGATTACTCAAGATTCTCTTGGGTAATGTTTCTGAAGTCCAAATCAGAAACATTTGAGTCATTCAAGGAGTTAGTAACCACACTGGAATCTCTCTACAAGCTGAAAGTGAGACAAGTACGCTCAGACAACGGGACTGAATTCAAGAACCAGTGGATGGAGGCTTACTGCAAGGAAAAGGGAATTGTGCATCAATTCACTTCCGCCTACACGCCTCAGATGAATGGTGTTGCTGAGAGAAAGAACAGAAGCTTGATTGAGACCGCACGGACAATGCTGGCAGACTCGAAACTGCCTATCCAATTCTGGAATGAGGCAGTGGCTAATGCATGTTATACACTGAATCGAGTTCTGATAGTCAAGCGCCACGGAAAGACAGGTTAGGAGCTACTACAAAGACGCAAACCGAATTTGGAGTATCTCGAACCATTTGGCGCGCCGTGCACACTTCTGAAGAAGACTCAAGAAGGTAAATTCAGCGAGAAGGCCGATGAAGGAATCTTCCTAGGATACAACATACCGAACAAGAGAGTTTACAACAACTCAACGGGTCTAGTAGAAGTGTGGTGTAATGTTGACGTTCAGAGATATACCACACCACCTACTGGCAAAGGACCCGCCTACTTTTTCGACTATGATGGATTCTTCAAGTCCTTCAACATCCCTATCTCTCCTTCGGATGATGAGTTAGCTACTCGAATGATGTATGATATCTTGAACACACCATCTCATGATTCATCATCATCAAGCTCACAGGGAGAATCATCTACTCAGTCAGGGGGAGTAGTCGACGACAGTGACTCCTCCTCAGAAGATGAAGCTAAAGAAAGTGACCAGAACAGTCAGGAGGAACAGGTTCTAGTTCCTGAAAGTCCACAATCATCTAACAGTGATGCACCTTCAACTTCGGAACCTTAAACTCCATCTACATCAGATGCAGAACCAAATGTTCATAATCTTGGCTCTGAGGTAGCTGTTCCTACTACTCCAGGATCACGTATAAACGTCTATCATCCCTTAGACAATGTCATTGGGGATGTCAGATCAGGAGTACAAACCCGAAATCAACTGTACTCAGCTGATTATGCCTCTGTTATGGAAAAGGGATACATTCATGATGGTGCTTATCGGTGTTTTATCTCGCAGTTTGAGCCAAAATACGTCAGTGATGCACTAAACGATGAGGCGTGGGTGAGTGCCATGCAAGAAGAACTTCTTCAGTTCAAGAAGTTAGGTGTGTGGACTCTGGTAGATAGACCTAAAGGTGCTAAGGTCATTGGCACCAAATGAGTCTTGAAATGCAAGAAGGATGACCAAGGGGTCATTATCAGGAACAAGGCTCGACTGGTGGTTCAGGGATTTTGCCAAGTCGAGGGAATTGACTACAATGAAGTGTTTGTACCCGTGGCAAAGATGGAACCCATTCGTATCTTCCTTGCCTATGCATCGTACATGAAGATTAAAGTCTATCAATTAGATGTGAAGAGTGCATTCCTTCATGGGGAAATCAGAGAAACAGTCTATGTCAGTCAACCCGAGGGATTAGAAGATCCTTATCATCGGGACAGAGTTTACAAACTCGAAAAGGCTTTATACGGGCTTCATCAAGCTCCAAGAGCCTGGTATGAGAAACTCTCGACTCATCTTGTGAAACAAGGCTTTCGCAGGGGAGTCATTGACTGCACGCTGTTCATCAAAGAAAAGGATGGAGACCTACTGCTCGTACAGATCTATGTCGATGACATAATCTTCGGTTCAAAGAACGAAGACTTATGCAAAGAGTTTGAAGCAGTTATGAAGAAAGAGTTTGAGATGAGTGCTATGGGGGAGATGAAATTCTTTCTCGGGTTACAGGTGGATCAGACACCAAATGGGATATTTCTACATCAGACCAAGTATGTGGGAGACATTCTCAGTCGGTTTGACATGGAGAATGCTTCTGCTGCTGGGACTCCACTTGCTACTAATCATGATATAGCACCTGATGAAAATGGAGATCTAGTGGATGCCACAATGTACCGAGGAATGATTGGATCCCTCATGTACCTCACAGCCTCAAGACCTGATATCATGTATGCTACATGTTTATGTTCTAGATATCAAGCTAAGCCTAAGGTTAACCATCTGATCGGGGTCAAGAGGATATTTCGTTATCTGAAGGGTACACCCACACTTGGGTTGTGGTATCCTCATGATGATGACTTTGAGCTCACGGCGTATAGTGACTCGGATTACGGGGGCTGCAAGATGAACTACAAGTCTACATCAGCAGGTTGTCAATTCTTTGGGAGGAGATTAGTTACCTGGCAGTGTAAGAAGCAGACCTCGGTTGCATTGTCAACCTGTAAAGCTGAATATGTTGCTGCTGCAAGTTGCTGTTCACAAATCATCCGGATTCAACAGCAAATGCGGGATTACGGTTTAAAGTTTTCTTCTACTCCTATCTTTGTTGATAACTCTGCTGCAATTGCAGTACTAAAAATCCGGTACAACATCCAAAGACCAAACACATCGGTATTAAATACCATTTTATAAGAGATTGTTTTGAAAAGATCTTAATCGATGTGGTAAAAATTAATACTGATTTTCAACGCGCTGACCTCTATACAAAAGCCTTTGATAAACCACGTTTTCTATACTTGTTAGAGGTCAACGGCGTTAAAAAGAAAAGTGATGTTATTCCTGATGATGATCATGTGTAGTCCGTTGCATCGTAGTTTAATTTTTCTTTTTTTATTTTCTTTTCTTTATTTAATTTATTTTCTATTTCAATTAAACTCATGTTATTTAGCTGTTTATTAAAATCCTAAAATAATTAAACAAGTTATGATTTTAGTATTTTAGGGGGAGAATATGTCAGCCAGTAACATTAACATTAAAAAAAACGAGGGAGAAGGAGTGGACAGCTGATATAAGGTAGATCGTATCTGTGATACCGATTCAAACCCTTTGGAAAATGATAGTACACAGGAACAAATCAAGAGGGACTTTAAAATTTTAATTTAGAAAAGATGCAAAATTCAAAGTATAAGTCTGTGTAGTCTAAGCAATATAAAAGGAAGATGATAGAAAAACTGGTAACTACTAAGGTAACACAAAGAAAGTAGACCTAGAGGTTGCTAGACCACAAATGATATGTCGGTAGATTCAACACAATAGATGATTAGACCTGACTGGTGATGTCAAGATCAAACTAAGTTGTTCAACTGACTGTGGGCTCCCATCTTATCACTGGTTAACACAATCAACAATATTCCAATAAGGGGAAATGAGCATGTAAACGCCACGAATGTGTGCGGATGACCATAAATAGAGCAAAGCACGAAAAAAATGAAAGACAAATGCTATCAAGCTAATGACTTATGTTGTTGGTGCATTTTGTGCAAAATAAAATTAAGCTGCTCTAACAAGAAGATAGGTTGTGTGCATCTCTGCTGTGCGATGGCACTGACCTGAGGATAAGCATAACATAGATATTCTAGAATTCATTGTTGTTTGCCGCCTCTCTGCTGTGCGATGGCACTGACCTGAGGATTGGCTTCTCTTTGAAAGCTCTAAGAATAGTCTCTTCTTGTAAAAATACCCGTAGACCGCTCAAAAGCTCCTGAGGAATGTTGATTACCATATAAGTGTGGGATCCACAAATGTTAGTTGAAATAATTAAACCTAAAACTATTACCAGTTTGTGTCTAAAGTCTATGTATGGATTTAAGAGGACAAATATACTGACAATCATTGTGGCTGCAATTCTTGAAAGTTCAAATCAATGTGAGAATCTAATAGTTCAAGTATGATTTCCTAAATTTTCTAACGACTCTGGATGAAAACCAAGAATTGAGCATCAAAAGGTTTTGATAACAAGTCCCAAATGATTTGACTTGCCTGTATGATTCCAAAATTGAATTGGTCCAGGTATGGTCAATCTAAGTTGAAGCTGCCTATTCCAGAATCAAATCCAGTAGATTTCTATCTTAGGATTTATCTCTCACAAAAAGCCAAAAAACAAGTTTAATTTGTGTACTCTAGTTTAATTCTCTAATTTATTTAGTCATTGTAGTTTGTTTGTTTGTCGGACTACATCGTGAAAATCAGTAAGGGATCAACTCACTAAAAGGGTCATGTCTGAGATGACCACATGTGTTTTCAAAGTGTAAAAGGGTCACGTCTGAGGTGACAATGTGTTTAAAAGGGTCACGTCAGAGGTGACTAAATTGTTTAAAAGGATCACGTCTGAGGTGATCAAAGAGTTTTCAAGTTAAAATGATCATGTCAGAGATGATCAAATGCTCATAATGTTAATTTCAATAGTTAAAAGGATTTTAAATGTAAAATGGTAAAATTGGCAGAAAATTTCATAAGTATAACCCATTCGCACGATTGGACCATAAGTATGGACCAACCATGCGAATGGGTCCTATTCGCACGACTGGACATTGATAGGACCCGGTATTTGAACGAAATACCTAGTGATTAGCATGTAAACCAGATCAAATAGTGCGGAATCCTATTTGATTGGCGATCCAATCAGTGAGAACACACAAAGAATCAATCAAGAATTGAATCTAACGTTAGAAGTCGATTAGGAATCGATCTAATATGTTCTGTGAACTTGGAGAATGATTTGGGAGGGTTCTGGACGGCTAGGGTACGTCTGGAGTCGTAATGGTATGAATGCTTACGTTTTTCCACGAATTGGGTCTATGTATAGGTTAGTGTTGTTCATTCGTGCGACTGGACCATAAGTATGGTTCAGTCGTGCGATTGAACCATGCGGTTGATTCATCCGCACGACAGAGTGTTCAGTCGTGTGATTGAGCCAATCTTATGTGTCAATCATACGACTGATCCAGTCTCCTGGTTCAGTCGTGCGACTGAGTCAATCGTATGAAGTTATTCATGCGTATGGTCCATTCGCATGGGCCATTCGCATGAGAACTTTATTAAGTTAAGTTTGAATGTTTCAATTAATATAACTTGATGTGTAACCATTCAAACAATCACAAACCCAATTAACCAATTCAATATCGACTCATTAATGAAATATTAGACATTACAAATCACAACAATCAATATCATTTCATTAATCATTTCATATTACATCATAATCAGTCAAACAAGATCTATTACATTTCATATCATGATCTAGGGACATACATGCATCAACAAACTCAGTATTTGAACGAAATACCTAGTGATTAGCGTGTAAACCAGATCAAATAGTGCGGAATCCTATTTGATTGGCGATCCAATCAGTGAGAACACACGAAGAATCAATCAAGAATTGAATCTAACGTTAGAAGTCGATTAGGAATCGATCTAATGTGTTCTGTGAACTTGGAGAACGATTTGGGAGGGTTCTGGACGGCTAGGGTACGTCTGGAGTCGTAATGGTATGAATGCTTACGTTTTTCCACGAATTGGGTCTATTTATAGGTTAGTGTTGTTCATTCGTGTGATGGACCATAAGTATGGTTCAGTCGTGCGATTGAACCATGCGGTTGATTCATCCGCACGACTGAGTGTTCAGTCGTGCGACTGAGCCAATCTTATGTGTCAATCATACGACTGATCCAGTCTCCTGGTTCAGTCGTGCGACTGAGTCAATCGTATGAAGTTATTCATGTGTATGGTCCATTCGCATGGGCCATTCGCATGAGAACTTTATTAAGTTAAGTTTGAATGTTTCAATTAATATAACTTGATGTGTAACCATTCAAACAATCACAAACCCAATTAACCAATTCAATATCGACTCATTAATGAAATATTAGACATTACAAATCACAACAAGCAATATCATTTCATTAATCATTTCATATTACATCATAATCAGACAAACAAGATCTATTACATTTCATATCATGATCTAGGGACATACATGCATCAACAAACTCCCCCTTGGACCTAGATCTCTCTAATCTCTTGTTTCTGCATAACCTCCTTGTATTTCTTGTACTTCTCCTCTTTTGTGACTCCTGCGTGAATTTCAAACGCGAAGCAGAGTCGTATAACATTTTGGAACTGGAGGGCTTGTACAATGTCCTGCGTGTCATAGAACAGTGGCCACTTGTATAGAGTATAGACATCATTAGCCGACAAGTTAGTAAGCCACATCGGGTCGAATACCCTGATCGTATCCATTTGTCCCTCTTTGCTTAGGACTATGACCGCTTCAGCTGTTCTCCAATCATAGTACCACCACTTAAAGTGTGGAGTGAAATCCTGTGGCATTTCCCTGAGTGGGATTCTCGACATTGTGCGTGGAGGACTCCACTTCAACACTATCTTGGGTTTGCCAGTAATGGCATCAACCTCAGACCTTTTGATATACCTAGTAGGCTGTTGGGGTCTGAAGTTAACCCATCTGGTGTGGTACTCCTTCTTTAGGGCAGCCTCGAACCAGCCTGACATCTTCCTTGGGTCAGCATACAAAAGCTTTAGCTTAGCCAGCTGGTTGAGCTCAAAACCTGGTAGAGTCTTCAGATCATGTGGAAATCTGAAGTACTTTATGCCCTGTTCTCTCTTAACTGCATAAACATTAAGATCATCAAAATACGCCCATGCTATAATCCTGCCAGACACCTCGTGATGTTTCTTGACTCTGTAGAGTTTGGTGTAGGCATCCTTCTTCGGTACAGCACGTTGGGCTCTAACTTCTTCAAAACATGCAGCCCACTCAGCCTTTCGAATGTCGACATCATCATTTGAGGCTTGAGCTGTTCCTTCTGCTTTCTCTGTTTCTTGCTCCATCTTGTTCAACACCTCAAAAGTATCACTGACGAGGGATTCACCCAGATTGGGGACCACATTTCCCTCATTGTCAGCGTACTGAGGGTAATCCTCAGCGGTGACATCTTCGATTTCGACTTCATCAACATCGTTGAGCTCTTCATCACTAGTCGAATCGCATGTCGGAGCATCTTTAACTATCTCATCCGGATTTAGCTTGAAAATCTCTGCGAGTTGCTCGTTCTTCTTCAGGGGTATAACTCACTGACCTCCTTACGATCCCTTGCAGATCAAGAATCATTGTTAGTTGAGTCTTGACCTGTTGAAGGGGAGCAACATCAAACTCATCTCTTTGATAATTTGGATCTGTTTGATTTAAACATTCAACACATAAATCATTAGTAATTAATCAAACAGAAATGCATTAACTTAATATAAACATTCAATACATTGTTTTCAATACAGGATTCAAATACAAAAGTAAATAAATACATAAACATCTAGTCTTTACTTTTATCCTGTATCATAGTCTCGTCACTTGGAGGAGCAGAGGTGGAGGTTGATTGGTCCTGTCTGTTCTTTGACCTCCTCTCTTGACCTGAAGCAGAGGCCGATGCAGCTGCATCCCCTCCTTCTGCTTCATCATCATCGTCCTTCCCCTCTGTCCTATCTCCTTCAGTTTCCTCCTCATCCTCCTCTGTATCATCCTCCTCATCCTCATCATCATCTTCATCATCGTCATCACCATCATCTCCATCATCTCCATCCCCCTCTTTGATCTTGAGGGGCTCCTCCTTAGATCCTTTCAGCTTCAACATGATAGTCTTCTTTGCCTCCTCCAACTCCTCTATCTTTTTCCTTGATGTGACACTCTGTGCTTGGAGTTGGGCTATCTCAGTGCTTTGAGCAGCCATCTGTTGGGCCTGCTCCTCTATAACTCGAGCCTGCTCTGCAATCTGGTGAGATTGTGCAGCAGTCAGGTCGGCAAGCTGGCGGATCTGGGCAGCCTTCTCTTCATCTGCAGCTAGTAAGCGCATCACCATCCTGTTGAGCGCTCAAAGCTGTTCCTCTACCTCGATTGGAGGTAGAGGTGATCCATAAGTGTGTGAGGGATGGGCTGAAGGTCCTGCTTGGTGTGAGGTGGTGGTGGTGGTGGTTGTGGTGAAGATGGGTCTGTGAAACGGTGGAGGTGATGTGGGAGTAAAAGATATGGTGGTGGCTGGAATCTGTACTGTGGTGGGAGGTATGGTGGTGGCTGTGGTAGCTGTGGTGGATGTGGTGGCTGTGGTGGTGGATGGTGTGGCTGTGGAAGTGGTAGTGGTGGTGGTAGAAGTAGAGGCTATGGTGGTAACGAAGGTCAACCGACGCTTCTTCTTCTTCTGACCATGGGGCTGAGCCATCCTCTTCCTCCTTGTCCCTGTTGAGGTGGATGCTCCCCCTACAACCCTGCCTGCAGAACCCGGTGCATAACTCGGGTCAGTATCAGTCTCTCTGGAGTCTCTCGGGTGTTCACCAACCACCCTTAGCCCATGTTCTGTGGGAACCACTTTGCTTCCCACAGTTCGCGTTAGGGGCTCCTCGTCAGACTCCTCCTCTTCCTCAGCACCATGAACAAAATCCTGATGAAATCCAGCTGACTCGGCAACATCTCCAGCTGGGGCAGACACTGGGGGTATAACATTAGACACAGTGCCTCTCGGTGGAGCAGGCATATTGTCCCCAGCGTCCCCACTATCATCATCGTCCGAGTCATGAGTGGGTAGAGCAATCTGCTCCACATCAGAATCACTATCATCGTGGCGCCACTTTCTCTTGGCTGGCACCACGTAGTCCTCCTGGGCCAGATGCCCAAACAACCTCCTGACAGGGGGTTTCACTTGCTTCCCCCTGTACACCTTCATCCTCCCCAAAGTAGTGTCATCCATCACCTCGAGGACTACCGCATCCTCCTTCTCCTTCGGCAGGGAGGGAAGCTTCTGATCTATGATCATCTGCATAAACCTCGGATACATGCAGAAGCCCTCCTTCCCTTTCCCCTCAATGTTCTCCACCAGGTAGGTGAAGATCATCTTGGAGAAGCTGAACGGGTGGTTCAGCACCAACGCAGCATACGCGTTCTGTATCTGATCAGATAGCTCATCAAAACCTCCCTTCCTGGAAGCTATGCACTTAAGTAGCATGTGCGCAAGATACTTAAACTGGGGACAGAGGTTACTCTTGTTGAGTACCCCCGCATTGATGTCCCCAGAGTACTTGGCTCTAAGAAAGCATCCTCTGACTGTGAGGGGGTGTAATCGAGTCGGACAATCCGCGTCATCCCCCAACTGTAATACGATCCTTAGATCCTCCTCTGAGATAGTAATAGCCTCTCCAAAAATAGTACTTCTGATGCAATGAGGCTCAGAGGATCTATCAACTGTAGCGCCTTCCCAGAAGGCCTGCTGAACGGACCTATAAGGAGTACAAGGAGTAGAAATGGCATGTGCAATCCTCGATCTCAATAGAAATGTGATGATGCCCGAGAAATCAGCAGCGTTTCTGGATGTCAAATCCAGATGGGCACATATATTGTGCTTCGTGCTCATAATCCATCGACTCGCCATCTGTTACACAAACATAGTAAACGTTAGTATCATTTGCTAAGAGAGTAATGAAGCACTTGGACTTAAAAAAAAACTTTCTGTCATGCGATTGAGGTTGTGCGACTGAGATCAGTCGTGCGACTGAACAGTGCGACTGGGATTTAGTTGTGCGAATGATCCCATGTGTACGACTGAGTGTGCGACTGGACTCATGCGTATGTAACCTCATGCTGTTACACCAGTCGTGCGACTGAACTCATACGCATGGTTCAGTCGTGCGGTTAAGCAGTTCGCACCCTTCAGTCGTGCGACTAAGTTCATCAACCTGTCCATTCGCATGATGTACTGACTGTTTAATTCAATTCACTTTTTCACCACTTTTGAGTTTTAGACATCGTTATCTGGTTCATTTGACTCGCAATACGTTCTCATAACACTTAACGTCTTTAATTTCATCTGTTTGAGTCGTTTAGTTAGGTTATTAAGTCACTAATGTCCCGGTTCTTTTGCGAGTCCGACTGTACTGATTTTGCATCAAATTGAAAGTTATGGGGGTGCTTCTTCACGGCAAATTACCTGTAGAGTCGATGTATATGGTCAGTAATCAAGAAATGGGGGGTTTTAGAGATCAAACGAAATTTGGGCAGAGTGGCGTTAAGTCGTGCGATTTAGGGTTAATTTGAGGGTGGTGAGTCTCTGCGACCGACTCCCCCTCTATTTATACTAACCCTAGATTCAATCGTGCGACTGAGCTCATACGCACCTTTCAGTCGTGCGAGTGGGACTCAGTCGTGCGATTGGGTCAGTCGCTCTTCTTCAGTCGTCCGACTGGATCTCAGTCGTGCGACTGACTCACTCGTTCGCCCTTAAGCATCCGACTGGGCCAATCATATGGGCCATTCGTTGGATGGTCCATACTCATGGTCCATTCGTACGAATGGCTTCCATTCGTATGATTAGTCCATACGTATGGTCCATTCGTGCGAATGGGTCATACTTATTAAATTTTCTGCCAATTTGAATATTAACATTTAAACCCCTTTTAATTTTTGAAATTAACGTTATGAGCTTTTGATCATCTCAGACATGATCATTTTAACTTGAAAACCTTTTGATCACCTCAGACGTGATCCTTTTAAACAATTTAGTCACCTCAGACGTGACTCTTTTAAACATTTAAGACACATGTGGTCATCTCAGACATGACCCTTTTAGTGAGTTGATTCCTTACTGATTTTCCTGATGTAGTCCGACACACTAACAAACTAAAACGACTAAATAACTTAGAAAATTAAACTAAAGAAAATTACGAATTGTTTTTGGCTTTTTGTGAGAGATAAATCCTAAGATGGAGATCTACTGGATTTGGTTCCGGAATAGACAGCTTCAACTTAGATTGACCACACCTGGACCAATTCAATTTTGGAATCATACAGGCAAGTCAAATCAGTTGGGACTTGTTATCAAAATCTTTTGATGCTCAATTCTTGGTGTTCATCCAGAGTAGTTAGCAACTTTAGGAAATCATACTGGAACTCTTAGATTACCACATTGATTTGAACTTTCAAGAATTGCAGCCACAATGATTGTCAATATGTTTGTCCACTTAAATCCATACACAGACTTTTGACACAGACTGGTGACTGTTTTAGGTTTAATTATTTCAACTAACATTTGTGGATCCCACACTTATATGGTAATCAACATTCCTCAGGAGCTTTTGAGCGGTCTACGGGTATTTATTACAAGAAGAGACTATTCTTAGAGCTTTCAAAGAGAAGCCAGTCCTCAGGTCAGTGCCATCGCACAGCAGAGAGGCGGCAAACAACAATGAATTCTAGAATATCTAGGTTATGCTTATCCTCAGGTCAGTTCCATCGCACGGCAGAGAGGCACACAACCTATCTCCTTGTTAGAGCAGCTTATTTTATTTTGCACAAAATGCACCAACAACAAAGTCATTAGCTTTATAGCATTTGTCTTTCATTTTTTTCTTGCTTTGCTCTAATTATGGTCATCCGCACACATTTGTGGCGTTTACATGCTCATTACCCCTTATTGGAATATTGTTGATTGTGTTAACCAGTGATAAGATGGAAGCCCACAGTCAGTTGAACAGCTTAGTTTGATCTTGAGGTCACCAGTCAGGTCTAATCATCTATTGTGTTGAATCTACCGACATATCATTTGTGGTCTAGCAACCTCTAGGTCTACTCTCGTTGTGTTACCTTAGGAGTTACCAGTTTTTCTATCATCTTCCCTTTATATTGCTTAGACTACACAGACTTAGGGGCCGTTTGATTACTGCTGACTGAGTAAGATCTGACTGAGTCAGAAGCTGACCCAGTAGAAGTTCTGACTGGGTCTGTATCTGACTGAAACTTGGATGTTTGATTAATATCTGTTGACCTGCTGAATGAGAAAAAATAACCACTGTGCAACAATTTTGCCCACAACTTTGCAACAATTTAGGAATCAAGATAAGAACAAGTATATTATAACCCCGATTTTTTATGCCCACAGATTACAATGAAAAAAATCTTCAACCCCCAGATTATAACCCAAATCTTCAACCCCGATTTCTTTATGCGGTAAGCGGCTGGCTGAAGGAGGGAAGGAGCGGAGGGAGGGCAGGGAGGAGGGCAGGAGCGAGGGAGGGCGGGAGGGAAGGAGCGGCGGGTCGTCGGGGTGGTCGCGCAGGGGGTCGCGGTCGCGGTCGCGCAGGTGGTTGCAGTCGCGCAGGGGGTCGCGGTCGCCAGGGGGTCGGTCGAGCAGGGGGTCGCGGGTCGCGCAGCTCGCACAGGGGGTTGCGGTCGCGCAGGGGGTCGCGGTCGCGCAGGAGGGTCGCGGTCGCGCAGGGGGTCGCGGTCGCGCAGGAGGGTGGGGTGACCCGTCAGCCTTTTAATTTTCAGGTCCGGGTCAGCCATCTTGGACCCGGTCAGCCCGTCAGCTGAAATCTCATGCATATCAAACAGGCTGACCCGCTGACCGAGTCAGCCGGTCAGTCGGGTCAGCCGGGTCAGCCGATATCAAACACCCCTTATACTTTGAATTTTTGCATCTTTTCTAAAATTAAATTTTAAAGTCCCTCTTGATTTGTTCCTGTGTACTATCATTTTCCAAAGAGTTTGAATCGGTATCACAGATACGATCTACCTTATATCAGCTATCCACTCCTTCTCCCTCGTTTTTTTTTTTTAATGTTACTTGCTGACATATTCTCCCCCTAAAATACTAAAATCATTACTGGTTTAATTATTTTAGGATTTTAATAAACAACAAAATAACATGAGTTTAATTTAAACAGACTAAAATAAACAGATAAAATAAAATAAAAAGAAAAACTTTAACTAAACTACATCGGACTACACATTATCATCATCAGGAATAACCTCACTTTTCTTTTTAACGCCGTTGACCTCTAGCAAATATTGAAAACGTGGTTTATCAAGGCTTTAGTATAGAGGTCAGCGCGTTGAAAATCAGTATTAATTTTTACCACATCAATTAAGTTCTTTTCAAAGCAGTCTCTTATGAAATGGTATTTAATACCGATATGTTTGGTCTTAGGATGTTGGACCGGATTTTTAGTTACTGCAATTGCAGCAGAGTTATCAACAAAAATAGGAGTAGAAGAGAACTTTAAACCGTAATCCCGCATTTGCTGTTGAATCCAGATGATTTGTGAACAGCAACTTGCAGCAGCAACATATTCGGCTTCACAGGTTGACAATGCAACCGATGTCTGCTTCTTACACTGCCAGGTAACTAGTCTTCTCCCAAAGAATTGACACCCTGCTGATGTAGACTTGTAGTTCATCTTGCAGCCCCCGTAATCCGAGTCACTATACGCGGTAAGCTCAAAGTCATCATCATGAGGATACCACAACCCAAGTTGGGTGTACCCTTCAGATAACGAAAAATCCTCTTGACCCCAATCAGATGGTTGACCTTAGGTTTAGCCTGATATCTAGAACATAGACATGTAGCATACATGATATCAGGTCTTGAGGCAGTGAGATACATGAGGGATCCAATCATTCCTCGGTACATCGTGGCATCTACAAGATCTCCATTTTCATCAGGTGCTATGTCGTGATTCGTAGCAAGTGGAGTCCCAGCAGCAGAAGCATTCTCCATGTCGAAACGACTGAGAATGTCTCCTACATACTTGGTCTGATGTAGAAAGATCCCATTTGGTGTCTGATCCACCTGTAACCCGAGAAAGAACTTCATCTCCCCTATAGCACTCATCTAAAACTCTTTCTTCATAACTGCTTCAAACTCTTTGCATAACTCTTCGTTCTTTGAACCGAAGATTATGTCATCAACATAGATCTGTACGAGCAGTAGGTCGCCATCTTTTTCCTTAATGAACAGCGTGCAGTCAATGACTCCCCTGCGAAAGCCGTGTTTCACAAGATGAGTCGAGAGTTTCTCATACCAAGCTCTTGGAGCTTGATGAAGCCCGTATAAAGCCTTGTCGAGCTTGTAAACTCTATCCCGATGATAAGGATCTTCAAATCCCTCGGGTTGACTGACATAGACTGTTTCTCTGATTTCCCCATGAAGGAATGCACTCTTCACATCTAATTGGTAGACTTTAATCTTCATGTACGATGCATAGGCAAGGAAGATACGAATGGCTTCCATCCTTGCCACGGGTGCAAACACCTCATTGTAGTCTATTCCCTCGACTTGGCAAAAACCTGAACCACCAATCGAGCTTTGTTCCTGATAATGACCCCTTGGTCATCCTTCTTGCATTTCAGAACCCATTTGGTGCCAATGACTTTAGCACCTTTAGGTCTATCAACCAGAGTCCATACACCTAACTTCTTGAACTGAAGAAGTTCTTCTTGCATGGCACTCACCCACGCCTCATCATTTAGTGCATCACTGACATACTTTGGCTCAAACTGCGAGACAAAACACCGATAAGCACCATCATGAATGTAACCCTTCTCCATAACCGAGGCGTAATCAGCTGAATATAGCTGATTTCGGGTTTGTACTCCTGATCTGACATCCCCAATGACATTGTCAAGGGGATGATAGACGTTTAGTCGTGATCCTGGAGTAGTAGGAACAGCTACCTCAGAGCCAAGATTATGAACATTTGGTTCTGCATCTGAGGTAGTTGGAGTTTGAGGTTCCGAAGTCGAAGGTGCATCACTGGTAGATGCTTGTGGACTTTCAGGAACTGGAACCTGTTCCTCCTGACTGTTCTGGTCATCTTCTTCAGCTTCATCTTCAGAGGAGGAGTCACTGTCATCGACTACTCCCCCTGACTGAGTAGATGATTCTCCCTGTGAGCTAGATGGTGTATTCAAGATATCATACATCATCCTAGTAGCTAACTCATCATCCGAGGGAGAGAGAGGGATGTTGAAGGACTTGAAGAATCCATCATAGTCGAAGAAGTAGGCGGGTCCTTTGCCAGTAGGTGGTGTGGTATATCTCTGAACGTCAACATTACACCACACTTCTACAAGACCCGTTGAGTTGTTGTAAACTCGCTTGTTCGGTATGTTGTATCCTAGAAAGATTCCTTCATCCGCCTTCTCGCTGAATTTGCCTTCTTGTGTCTTCTTCAGAAGTGTGCACGGCGCGCCAAAAGGTTCAAGATACTCCAAATTCGGTTTGCGTCTTTGTAGTAGCTCGTAACATGTCTTTCCGTGGCGCTTGACTATCAGGACTCGATTCAGTGTATAACATGCATTCGCCACTGCCTCATTCCAGAATTGGATAGGCAGTTTCGAGTCTGCCAGCATAGTCCGTGCTGTCTCTATCAAGCTTCTGTTCTTTCTCTCAGCAACGCCATTCATCTGAGGCGTGTAGGCGGAAGTGAATTGATGCACAATTCCCTTTTCCTTGCAGTATGCCTCCATCCACTGGTTCTTGAATTCCGTCCCGTTGTCTGAGCGTACTTGTCTAACCTTCAGCTTGTAGAGAGATTCCAGTGTGGTTACTAACTCCTTGAATGACTCAAATGTTTCTGATTTGGATTTCAGAAACATTACCCAAGTGAACCTTGAGTAGTCATCAGTGACCACAAAACAGTACAAGTCGCCTGCAATGCTTTTGTACTGACTGGACCAAACAGATCCATGTGAAGAAGTTCAAGAGGAAGTTCTATTGAATGAACTTTCTTTTCCTTATGAGACTTCTTCGTCTGTTTGCCTTTCTTGCAAGCTACACAAAAGTCAGGAAGCTGGAAGTTCTTGACATTAACTCCTCTCACCAGATCCTTCTGAATCAAGTGATTCATCTTCCTTTGACTAATGTGTCCCATTCTCCTATGCCAGGAGATGGAATCCTTCTCAGTAGCTTTAGATAGAAAGCACTGAACCTCATGATCCGTTGTAGCAGCTGTTGACAGATCCAAGACATAAAGGTCTTTATATCTTGAAGCAGTCATCAGAACTTGGTCCTCTGGGATCATGTACTCTTTCTTTAGCACGTAACACTTCTTGTTGTCGAAGATGACTTTAAACCCTTATCACAGATTTGGGAAACGGAAAGTAAGTTATTTTGAAGTTGTTGAACGTAGTTCACCTTATCAAACTTAACTTTCTGATTCCCCACTTCTCCCTGAGCTGTGATATAGCCTCCCTTGTTTCCAGCAAATGAAACATGCCCTCCTTTTATTTGCTTGACGTTTGATAAAAGGGCCCTATTTCCTGTCATGTGCCTGGATGCTCCGCTGTCTACAATCCACGTGTTAGTTTCAGCACTATATCGAACACCCTGCACATACAAAGTAAAGAATTAGTTTAGGTTAGGAACCCAAGCCTTTACTGGCTTGGGTTTCCCAGAGGCATCACACATCATGAATTCCACCCATTGACCCTTAGAGGGTGAGGGTAGCTCAGGTTCCTTCTTGTCATCAGTATCAGACACGCATGATGACTTTTCTTTCCATAAGCCAGACTTGTGCAAGGCCTGTTTATGATAAACAGTCGACTGGCTTACAGGTTGAACTTTAGGTTCACTAGTTCTTCTAGGTGGAGTTAGAGAACTCCTCTTAGAAGGCCTAGGCTTTGAATCCTGAAGTTCAATCTTCTTCCTAGGTGTCTGATAGAAAGGACAATAGGAAGCAATGTGTCCACACTCTCCACAGTTGTAGCATGACCTGCTATCAACTTTATGATTAAACTTTCTTTGTGGAGAAGTGTGTGACACTCTAGTAACATCAATCACTTTAGGTTTTGACTCTGGTTCTTTTGATGTTTTCTCTGGTTTAACAAAGTTAACTGTTTTAACCTGTTTAACATCCTTTTCCTTTTGGTTAACTGGTTTTTGACTTGAAGCATGTGAAAAATAACATTAAAGTCTTTTTAGGTTCTGATTTGACTCTGTTTGACCCTGACTTTAAGTTAACCTTTTCAAATTCCTTTTCCAGATTAACACAAGGCAATTTACCTTTGCCTTTGAAGTGGCCTCCTTTTGCTTGTTTCCAGATTCAATAGATGAACATGAGGAATCTGGATCACTAACAAGAGGAGTAGACACCACGTGATCCTTGATGGGGTTATTATTTACTAGTCTAGTCTTAGTGTTCATCAAGGTCTCAGGTGGTGGTGGTACCACTTTGTAACCCAAACCCTCTCCGTTGTTTCTTTCTCTCACTAAGTGTTGAACTATGTGTGAGGAACTAGTCCAATTGTGCAGTTTCTGTTTTAATGAGTTTACTTCTACTTCTAGAACTGCCTTTTGCTTCTTAGTGTCTTCTAGGGAGTTTAGATAGTACCTAATGTCATTAGCTTGGTTAAATGCAACTACTTCGGTTTCCCTAAGCTGTTTAGTCAAACGGTCTATCTTTTCTTTATAACTATGCTCATTTTGTTTTAATACTCTATTAGCCTCAGTGCACAGTTGCAAATCTTTCACTAAGTTATCATTATGATCTAATAACCTAGCAAATTTTTCATCTATGCTATTCCTAAAAGTATCACAATCAGAACAAGCATGATTATCAAACATTTGGTCAGTAGTACTTACCTGAGTTGGTTCAGAAGAGTTAGCCATCAACGCAGCATCAGATGTCTCTGGTTCTGGTGATTCTGTCTTTTCTGTCTCTGACGTGGTAGTCTCCTCTTTAGGCTTGTAACTGACCTCGGTTGCAGTTGCTTCTTCACTATGTGACATCGCTATCTCAACTGCTAGATCTCCTTCACTCGCGGAATCATCATCAATATCTTCTACACTTGCAATGTTTGATTCCCCTGGTGAGACAAACCTAAATCTCCAATCCTGTCCTTCATCATCATGAGCAGTCAAAGCTTTTGGATCCTTGCTTGATGAAGTAGAACTAGTAGCTTGCTTGTCTTGGCGAGTGAAGGACGAGAATGGGTTCCCGTTACCCGTCTTCTTTGGCTTGATACATTCTCTCTTGAAGTGTCCCTTCTCTCCACAGTTGAAGCAGGTCACTTTGCTCTTGTCAATGCCAAATGTGGTATCCTTAGTAGCTACCAAGTTCTGTCCGGTCTTTTTAACAAACTTCTTCGCCCTCCGGACAGCACTAGCTAAGCCCACATTATGTCCATCCTCTCAAGCTCCATTTCGTCCACCTGCTCGTAGTCCTCGTCTGCCAGATGGCAGTTTCCAATCTTCCCGGCAACAAGTCCATCATATGAATGAACCACTGCAGCCAAAAGATCCATATGCTCTCGAGCTACTTCCACAGTCACATTACCGAGGTTCTCGGTCTTCAGTTTGGTAGCACTTGCTTCAGATCCAATATAGTGGGTACACGAAGATCCCGACGTGTCTGATCCTGAAGGAGAAGCATGTGAAGGACTCGACGAGCTAGACACAAATCCAGTCTGGAGAGGTGCTCCAGATGTCTTAGCTTGAGGCATGGCGTTGTACAAAGCTGGATTTTAAGTGTACGAAGACTTCTGAGCTCTGTACTTCATCCTAAGTGCTTCTTCTCGCAGCTTAAGAATGAAGTCATTTATATCCAGCTTTGCTAGCATTCCATTCTGTCTCAGGTTAGACACGAATGAAGCCCACTTTTCAGGCAATCCGTCTGCAAAGTTAGTAACTTTCTCTTCCATGGTAGTAGCCACCCCATGTGTATGCAGTTCACTCATCAGATGGTAGAATCTATCTATGACATCGTCTAAACTCTCGTTACCCATCGATGAGAAGTTATCGAATTCCTTCTTTAACTCCTTAGCCTTGATTGCCTTCAACGAAGCATTCCCGTCGTACCTCTTTTCTAGCTCATCCCACAGTTTCTTGGACTGCTTATTCTCTGAGTACTGGTGGAAGATGTCTTTGGGGATAGACTTTGTGATCAATGCATAAACTCTCTTCTCTGTATTGTATTTAACTTTCTGCGCGTCCATCATCCCTCCTAATGTTAGCTTAACTCCATCAGCTCCCACCGGTGTGCTATATCCAATCTCGATGGCTTCCCACAGATTCGGATCCACTCCATTGAGATAGATCTCAAAACGTTGTTTCCAGTGGGGAAACTCATCTAACGTCAAGAGCTTTGGTGGTTTATTATGATTACCCACCTCACTCTCAAGCAACAGCAGGTTCTGTATCCTAGAGTCCTTCCCAGCAGTAAAGGCTAACATTTGATCTTCCATGGCGAATAACTTTAAGTCTAATCAAACAAAACTGTCACTGGTGCGACTGAAGGATGCGAATGGTCTAGTCGTGCGTATGAACTCTGCGACTGGTTCAATCGTGCGGCTGAACTGAGCGATTTGTTCAGTCGTGCGAATGAATCTGATGCGTATGAGCTATGCGAACGAACGGTTCAATCGGCCGAATGAAGGTGCGACTAGGTCCAATCGTGCGAATGGGCAATGCGAATGGAGTCCAGTCGTGCGACTGAAGCTGCTGTTTTGCGAAATTTTCTAGGTTAAACGTGGTTTAGCCGTAAAAATTCGAATTTTCGCAAGGTCTAATCGCCTAAGTCCGTAGAAACCAAACTTTGATGAGCAGGGAACGTCCAAGATCACTTTTGACACCAAAGATTGCGTTTTTTAGTGCAAAAACACAAACTTTTATGCAATCTTGATTGAATCACACGTAATCAAGAGCCAAAACTCTGATACCACTTGATAGGACCCGGTATTTGAACGAAATACCTAGTGATTAGCGTGTAAACCAGATCAAATAGTGCGGAATCCTATTTGATTGGCGATCCAATCAGTGAGAACACACGAAGAATCAATCAAGAATTGAATCTAACGTTAGAAGTCGATTAGGAATCGATCTAATGTGTTCTGTGAACTTGGAGAATGATTTGGGAGGGTTCTGGACGGCTAGGGTACGTCTGGAGTCGTAATGGTATGAATGCTTACGTTTTTCCACGAATTGGGTCTATTTATAGGTTAGTGTTGTTCATTCGTGCGACTGGACCATAAGTATGGTTCAGTCGTGCGATTGAACCATGCGGTTGATTCATCCGCACGACTGAGTGTTCAGTCGTGCGACTGAGCCAATCTTATGTGTCAATCATATGACTGATCCAGTCTCCTGGTTCAGTTGTGCGACTGAGTCAATCGTATGAAGTTATTCATGCGTATGGTCCATTCACATGGGCCATTCGCATGAGAACTTTATTAAGTTAAGTTTGAATGTTTCAATTAATATAACTTGATGTGTAACCATTCAAACAATCACAAACCCAATTAACCAATTCAATATCGACTCGTTAATGAAATATTAGATATTACAAATAACAACAATCAATATCATTTCATTAACCATTTCATATTACATCATAATTAGACAAACAAGATCTATTACATTTCATATCATGATCTAGGGACATACATGCATCAACAGACATGAGATTGAGCCATTCACCCGAATGGCTTATCAGACTGATCCATTCGACCGAATGAGAGGGTGCGAATGAGTCAGTCGACCGACTGAGACTCAGTCGGTCAACTGAAGATGCGAATGAAAGGGTACGAATGAGTCAGTCGACCGACTGAACCTCAGTCGGCCAACTGAATGCGACTGACTGGGCCAATCGCACAACTGAGCTTCAGTCGCCCGAATGAACTGAGCGAATGAGGCCAGTCGGCCGATTGAACTCAGCTTCAGTATTTAAAGGGCCATAGTCGATCGCATTTCACTCATCACCCTCAATCGCTCCTAAATCGCACCTCATACCGTTACTCGGCCGAAATTTCTCTAGACCTTTTTTTCACATCATTATTGATCTTCTGACGTACGTTGACGTTTATACAGGTAGATTGTAGTGAAATCTCAATGAAATCAGAAGAAATGGAACCCTAATTTTGTGATATTCGAGTGAAACAAGAACCAGACTGTAAATGACCTAATAACCAACATAAACTAAGCAAAATGTTAAAATTAAGTTTAATAGGTTATTAGTGACAAGATGGCGAGTCTATTGAACCATTAAACCATGTTAAATTACTTGTTTTGATCAAGATTCGAACAGCAGGCGACTGAACAGTAGGACAAGCGACTGGTCGTCCGGATGAACTCCAATCGCACGATTGAATCTTGCGATTGGGTCAATCGGCCGAATGCACTATGCGAATGAGCTCAGTCGGCCGACTGAACCAATCGCAGACTCAGTCAGCAGATTGAACTCAGTCGCATGTCTCATTCACCCGAATGAGCTCAGTCGCATGAAAGGACAACCGACTGACTTCAGTCGCATGATTCATTCGCACGAATGAATCAGAATGAATTTAAATATTACACTTAGAACAGAATTATGATGTATGACTTTCTAATGGTTCTGTGTCTTGTGTTTCAGGTCAATGGCTGATAGATGGTCCATCAACCCAAAGCACAATATATGTGCTCATTTGGACCATACGACTCGGAATGGGGCCGAGTTTACAGAGATTATTGCGTTCCTTCGACGTTCTCGGATACATAAGGCCATTTCTACACCGTGTACGCCTTACAGGTCGTTACATCAGGCTTTCTGGGAGAATGCCTCCGTAGATCGTTCACGTGAGCCTTACAGCATACGGAGCTCCATTCATGGTCATGATATTGAGATTACAGCAGATGACATCCAGAGAGTACTTGAGTTTGGGGACGATACTGATCACCCCACCAGACTACATCCACTTACAGTTAGAGGTTGCTTTCTCAGGATTAAGTACGCTGGGGACATAAACTCAGGTGTGCTCAACAAGAGCAACCTGTGTCCCCAGTACAAGTACTTGGCACATGTGATCCTGAAGTGTATTGCTTCTAGGAGGGGTGGGTTCGATGACCTATCAGACCAGATTCAGAATGCCTATGTGGCACTAGTGTTGAACCACCCCTTTAGCTTCTCGAGGATGATTTTCTCATATTTGGTGGAGAATCTAGAGGCCAAGGGGAAGGAAGGTTTATGTATGTACCCCAGGTTTCTGCAGCTGATCTTCAACGAGAAGCTGCCTTCAATTCCCAAGGAGAGCCATGATGCTGTTGCCTTACAGATTATGGATGACACGACTTTGCGTCGTATGAGAGTGTATAGGGGCAAGCAGGTAAAGCCCCAAGTGAAGAGGTTGATCGGCCATCTGGCCAATGAGAGATATGTGGCGCCAGGTAGACGCAACTGGCGTCATGATGACAGCGATTCATGTCACACCCCAACCTTGGCGGCGGAAACGTCGAGGAGTGAGAGTTAAGATCGTTCACAGCCACATAACGCTATTAATAATCCAAATATAATTTAAACATAAGTTTCATTAATAATATTACAAACAAATGTTTCAACAAAGAAACATCATATACAAATGTTACAAATAACATGATCATCCATTTTATTACTAGGTCCAATCCTAGATGCAATAAGCTTCAAAGAGTAGAACATAAACTTGGGGTATACCTGAAACATGTTAAAAATAAAAGGTCAACATAAAAATGTTGGTGAGCATTCCATAGTTTTCAATACATAAGTATATAAAAGATGACAATTCAAGTCATAAGTTAGTAAATAAAGTGATTAGGGATGTTATGAACAATGCAAAAATCAAACCTCGACAAAGTTTTACAAGTCTCAAACGTTTAAAAGTATATACGATCAGCTAAGTGTACTTGGATCAACCAAAGCAGGCTTGTCTTACCCATAGATCTATGACTTTGCTGGGCTAGCAATAGTTAATGATTGTACATATAACGCCATAACATGGTAACCACAAAAGTTCAACTAACCACAACTTTACAAGATGAATTGCCATAGGTTTACAAGTCTCTAATAAGTTTACAAGTGCAATAGTATAAGTTAACATGTTTCACCCCAAAGTGTGAAAATAAGCAAAAAGAGGTATGGAAATACTCACTTGGAAAATAAGTATAGAATGACGATTAAATAAGAAATGTAATAAGCAGTGATCCAATGTAGTTCTTCACAATGCACCTAAAATTATATCTATATTTACATGGTTAAAGTTTAATTATAATAAGTTTAACGTTTTAACGGGAACTAGGGTTTTAAGTGGAATTTGGGATGTTAATAATTAGATCCAACTAACATGGTAAATTTTGTTTATGTTTTGAGTCAATATACTATTTAATCGTTTTAATACTAAGAAATAAAAGAAACCATTTGTAACAAAGTCTAAATATAGTTTAAACAAACTTTTAAAATAAATCTCATTTTAAACAACAATATATACTTGTTATTTGAACAAATAACGATTTAGTGAGTTATAACGATATTTAATGTCTATTTTATAAGAAAAATAATTTAAATATATTATTTGAGCAAATAACTATTTAGTAAATTAAAACAATATTTTAAGTTTAACTTATAAGAATTAATCCAAATATATTATTTGAACAAATAATGATTTAATAAGTTAAACAATATTTAAAAATCTATTTTATAAGAAATTGAGCTAATTATATCATTTGTTTTATAAAAATATAAGAGTATTATAAGAACATAAATTTTCAGAAATTGATTAAGTGACTTCAAAAATAATTTAAGTTTACAGGATTGATTTTTAATAATTTTCAGAAATTTTCTATATTTTTTAAAGACTGAAAAAGCCTTAAAAAAATAGGTTGCGGGTGCCCGGGTTCGAACCCGGGACCTCTAGATTGACAAACAAGTGGGGAACCAGTGAACCAAGGCCTCAGCCGCGGTTTATTTTGGTTCAAATTGTTATAAGCCAAGGTTAAGAATTTCCCCCAAATCATATAAACCCTAAATCGAATTTAATCTAATTGAAACATACAACGATAATGATTACTGTAATAGGCATGGGGCTTTTGTTCCCCATGTATAATCGAATGTACAGATGGTTTTAATTACCCGAATTGAAGTTTAACACAACAAGATTGAACGAAGAACAATCGCGACCCGAATGTTGTAGTCTTCGCGATGCAAATGATGATATTAATCTAATTAGTTGCACAGGAAACTTCCACGAGACTCAGAGATTGAAAGCCCTTTATCAATTTCAGAATTTGAGGTTTGGATGGTGGTTTTCGAGTGTGGAGTAGGTCGCGATGAAGGTGATTGTTCGAGTTTGAAGTTTGTGTGTGTATCAAGTGAAATTGAAAGTTGAAATCAATTATAGATTGTTAGATGATTGATTATGTGAAGTTAATTTGATTATTATTATGATTCACTGCTCAAACGGTTATGAAGTTTAATGCCATCGGTTACTAGTTTGTTTGAGGTTCATAACTGACTTGTAAGAGCCATTGAACGGTGCATTCATGTTCGAGTCAGGTAGATGAGGCGATTTGGGATGGTTTGGGTGATGAAATCGATTGTTTCTAGGCGTTTTGGGACTCGCCGGACTTCGGCCGGAGTGTGGCCGGAGTCCAGGCCGGAATTACGGGGTGGCGGGGGGGGGGGGGATTTTGATTTTTAACTTTACAAAAACAGCCCCTCAACTTATGTACACTTATTATTTTATGCCAAAACCTTTTAATTAAAGTTTAAAAAATGACATGAAAGCCCCCTTGACTTATTAAATTCAAGTTTTTAAACATTTCTAAGTTTAATAAACTTTTACAAATTATCATTACTAATAACAACATTGTTATTATTATTATTTTTGTTAATATTGTTATTATTAGTATGATTATTGTAATTTGGTAATATTAGAAACATTAATTATTTATTAAGTAAGTATTTAACACCATAAGCTTTCAAGTTAAAGAATTAAAAAAAACATAAATGGCCCATAAGTTTCACATATGGCAACAATAGTCCTTCAAGAATTAACAAAACTAACTTCCAATTAACGCAAAAATTCAAGATGTTACAGTCTCCCCAACTTTTAAGAATTTCGTCCCGAAATTAAGAATGAAACTTAAACGAACAGAGACTTATGATGAAAGATAGGTGTACTAACGGACTGTGGTTGGCATTTGATTACGGGTGAGATGCTTCACTTTATGTAATCTTACAAGATCCTTAACATAATAAACGCGAGACGTTTTGAGATGAAACGTTGAAAAACGATGACGAGCTACCGTGGTACCTTAGATTCATAAGTCACAACTTCTAGAATATAATTTCGTAGTAATTTGATGTCTAGAAATCAATAAGGACCAACAATGATAAGAAAGGTTAACCGTCAGGATTTAAGAATCTCTAACGTCACTATATGAAATGATCTTAACGCATATCTTATGAATATGTATCTCTCCTTTGACCAATCATCGGTCTAAGAATAATACGATATGCGAAGATTTTGGAATAAGTTCACGACGATGGTTAGGAACATTATTAAAAGTAGAAAATGAATTGATCATCCAAATTAATGATCGATGTTTAACGACATACCACGGTATACGACTATTTGGGATAGATACGAGCCAATTTCTCGACCCGTTAACCCACATGAGTCAATATGAAATTTGTTAATCGGTCTATAATGCACCATTTGTCATCATGGCATCTAAGATAAGAGGCACTTAGTGATGAAAAGTTAAACAGGAGATTCATAGGAACACGAATGTTAGGCTTTGTCATATATGAAGGTAAGACACTTGGACACATACCAAGTTATGTCTTTTCTTTTATGCCAAACCCATGACTACAAGTTACGAAGGTTTATGAACCTCCACGTCACAATGTAAGTAATAACGAGTCTCGTTAGTCGAAACCAAGATAGAGTTTTAAAGATTTTCCAAGGTTAAGGGTTCAAAAGTGATTCAAGAAGTAACGCAAACAATAAGACATGCATTTGTAACCATGTCTTGCAAGGTAACAAATTTCCAAATATAGATTGCATACGTAATTCATCAAACCCATAAGTACAGTCGAGAACATTCGTATGACTAGAAAGACATAACCACAAGTTGATAATGTCTTTATTTAGTAGAAAGATTGTTTAAGAAGGCTACCATCACACAATCATGTGTTGGTGACAACTCAAAATGAAAGTTGATAAGTAAGGAATAAATGGTTCGATGTAGCTAGATCGAGTTAAAACATGAAGATAAAGGGAAAGAAATCGTTTTAAAGATTTCAAATGCTCCAAGTTCGGAATCAAAATCCACCTAGAGTGATCGGGTCTCTTTTCAAGTTCAGAAATCATGCTTTGGCTTGATAGGTCCAAACACTAACATTGGTTCACCCTTCAAGTTACTACATGTTCCTTGTCACTTGGTTAAAACCTTGGTAAGTTGGAGATCAAGAAATAAGAATAGTCATCAAGGTGTGGTTTTCACTCCTAACTTGATGGTGTATTCTCAAAGTATGACCACTAACTTACCAATCAAAAAGTTCGATCCCAACTCCTTGTTGAGGATCCACAAAAATAAGACGAGGTAACTCACCACTCCTATCTTAACGGTGGAGTTTTACAAAAACAAAATATAAGAAGATGAACTTCTTCATCAAAATCCAGAATTCACTCCTACTTTGATGAAGTCGTCTCATTTGAACAAATACAATTCTTAAAGATGATATTATCATCAAGGTATGGAATTCACGCCTATCTTGATGATTGAATTTCATAATATCAAGAAAACAATCGAAGATTGACATTTGTCACCAAAGTACGGGTTTCAATCCTATTTTGGCGAGACCATGTCATTTGTGAAATGCCATTCCAAAGAAAATAATTGAAGTCAATCCTCGGGATAAGGAAATCACCCCGATCCAGAGGATGAAATTTTATAAATCACAATTGGAACCATTTATCGAAACGAATAGAGAATCATCAAAGTAAGGAAATCACCCCTGTTTTGATGAGTTAGAATCATTTAGGAGATACGGGTGTTCTTAGTCATAGGTTGACTTGCAAACACTTGCATCTCTCACGGTGCAGACGGTACGGAGTTTGACTTAACGACGAAAGGAAAATAATATCAATTAGAAATTCGGAAAATTTCAAGTTACATCAATGTAACAAAAGGAAAAATCATGCTTACAAGCTTAAGATCAAAGTTCAAGATAACAGAAGTTGTTGTGGTGTTCAAATCTTGGATGGTTTCAATCGGGAAGACGAAATCAAGGGCAGGAAATTATTCAATACCACAATGAGATGTGATCATTCGATTCACAATCGAAAGGAATACATGGACTTCTCAAGATATGAGGTCAACCATAACCTTATTGAAGACACGCGTACTTATAAGTGATCACTCATCTCAAGGGTTTCGAGTCAAATCACCATTTACACTTTGCCTAGACAAAGTATCTCGAGATGTAGGAATTCCACCTATAGCATTGCATGTTCTTAGTTATGGGACACATCCTTAAGAAGACTTGAGAACCATGTAACGGTTTAAAGTTTTTGAGGACCATTCGGTTTAGATTCCCAATATCTTTGGGTATATTAGGATCGATGTTCACGTTGGTCAAGATATAGAAATAATTACATGAAACGCTCAACGTATAATGGTGTTTAAACGTAAGAGTTGAAATGTAGGATATGTTCAATATTAGCAGGAACATTATGTATGATAAGAATGAAGAGATACCAGTTCAAGGAATCAAAGATTTTTAAGATACAAAGAGGATGGTTCCATTTGGTAACGCATTACCATTTGGAATCGTTGACACGTCAAGGTAAATTGACCCATTTGCCATAGAGACTTGTGTATGTTGACCATAGTTTATCACTCATCCCAGAAATCCCCAGGTAAGCATAACAGGTCTCACAATGAGATTTATACGATATTCTTGCCTTAGCCCGAAGGCCTTTTGCCAGGAAATCCAGAATACAGGTGTCTATGTATCACACAAATTTCTTTGGTTTATGAAATCAAAACCTTGATGAGATTTTCATAGATTAGACATAGAGTCTAAGGAATTGAACCTAGATGATAAGTGTAGATTCCACATGTCGTTGAGAATAGGTTTAGGAAGTTCATTCGTCGGGGAGAATCAAAGAGTTAAAGTTAAGTTTAGGGAGACAAGTAACTAAGTTTAAGCATACATAAGACAATCCTATGCTAAGGCATCAAGTTGCACAAAAGGCATAGCATTATGTAGCATGCAAACAACATGTAAGCACAAAGGTATAAGGATCTTCCTATGAGGTTCATGCAACTATAGTCTAGGTCACCATTTCTGATAACCTAAATCCCTATAGTTATGAGCTCTGATACCAATCTGTCACACCCCAACCTTGACGGCGGAAACGTCGAGGAGTGAGAGTTAAGATCGTTCACAGCCACATAACGCTATTAATAATCCAAATATAATTTAAACATAAGTTTCATTAATAATATTACAAACAAATGTTTCAACAAAGAATACATCATATACAAATGTTACAAATAACATGATCATCCATTTTATTACTAGGTCTAATCCTAGATGCAATAAGCTTCAAAGAGTAGAACATAAACTTGGGGTATACCTGAAACATGTTAAAAATAAAAGGTCAACATAAAAATGTTGGTGAGCATTCCATATTTTCAATACATAAGTATATAAAAGATGGCAATTCAAGTCATAAGTTAGTGAATAAAGTGATTAGGGATGTTATGAACAATGCAACAATCAAACCTCGACAAAGTTTTACAAGTCTCAAACGTTTAAAAGTATATACGATCAGCTAAGTGTACTTGGATCAACCAAAGCAGGCTTGTCTTACCCATAGATCTATGACTTCGCTGGGCTAGCAATAGTTAATGATTGTACATATAACGCCATAACATGGTAACCACAAAAGTTCAACTAACCACAACTTTACAAGATGAATTGCCATAGGTTTACAAGTCTCTAATAAGTTTACAAGTGCAATAGTATAAGTTAACATGTTTCACCCCAAAGTGTGAAAATAAGCAAAAAGGGGTATGGAAATACTCACTTGGAAAATAAGTATAGAATGACGATTAAATAAGAAATGTAATAAGCAGTGATCCAATGTAGTTCTTCACAAGGCACCTAAAATTATATATATATTTACATGGTTAAAGTTTAATTATAATAAGTTTAACGTTTTAACGGGAACTAGGGTTTTAAGTGGAATTTGGGATGTTAATAATTAGATCCAACTAACATGGTAAATTTTGATTATGTTTTGAGTCAATATACTATTTAATCGTTTTAATACTAAGAAATAAAAGAAACCATTTGTAACAAAGTCTAAATATAGTTTAAACAAACTTTTAAAATAACTCTCATTTTAAACAACAATATATACTTGTTATTTGAACAAATAACGATTTAGTGAGTTATAACGATATTTAATGTCTATTTTATAAGAAAAATAATTTAAATATATTATTTGAGCAAATAACTATTTAGTAAATTAAAACAATATTTTAAGTTTAACTTATAAGAATTAATCCAAATATATTATTTGAACAAATAATGATTTAATAAGTTAAACAATATTTAAAAATCTATTTTATAAGAAATTGAGCTAATTATATCATTTGTTTTATAAAAATATAAGAGTATTATAAGAACATAAATTTTCAGAAATTGATTAAGTGACTTCAAAAATAATTTAAGTTTACAAGATTGATTTTTAATAATTTTCAGAAATTTTCTATATTTTTTTAAAGACTGAAAAAGCCTTAAAAAAATAGGTTGCGGGTGCCCGGGTTCGAACCCGGGACCTCTAGATTGACAAACAAGTGGGGAACCAGTGAACCAAGGCCTCAGCCGCGGTTTATTTTGGTTTCAAATTGTTATAAGCCAAGGTTAAGAATTTCCCCCAAATCATATAAACCCTAAATCGAATTTAATCTAATTGAAACATACAACGATAATGATTACTGTAATAGGCATGGGGCTTTTGTTCCCCATGTATAATCGAATGTACAGATGGTTTTAATTACCCGAATTGAAGTTTAACACAACAAGATTGAATGAAGAACAATCGCGACCCGAATGTTGTAGTCTTCGCGATGCAAATGATGATATTAATCTAATTAGTTGCACAGGAAACTTCCACGAGACTCAGAGATTGAAAGCCCTTTATCAATTTCAGAATTTGAGGTTTGAATGGTGGTTTTCGAGTGTGGAGTAGGTCGCGATGAAGGTGATTGTTCGAGTTTGAAGTTTGTGTGTGTATCAAGTGAAATTGAAGGTTGAAATCAATTATAGATTGTTAGATGATTGATTATGTGAAGTTAATTTGATTATTATTATGATTCACTGCTCAAACGGTTATGAAGTTTAATGCCATCGGTTACTAGTTTGTTTGAGGTTCATAACTGACTTGTAAGAGCCATTGAACGGTGCATTCATGTTCGAGTCAGGTAGATGAGGCGATTTGGGATGGTTTGGGTGATGAAATCGATTGTTTCTAGGCGTTTTGGGACTCGCCGGACTTCGGCCGGAGTGTGGCCGGAGTCCAGGCCGGAATTACGGGGTGGCGGGGGGGGGGGGATTTTGATTTTTAACTTTACAAAAACAGCCCCTCAACTTATGTACACTTATTATTTTATGCCAAAACCTTTTAATTAAAGTTTAAAAAATGACATGAAAGCCCCCTTGACTTATTAAATTCAAGTTTTTAAACATTTCTAAGTTTAATAAACTTTTACAAATTATCATTACTAATAACAACATTTTTATTATTATTATTTTGTTAATATTGTTATTATTAGTATGATTATTGTAATTTGGTAATATTAGAAACATTAATCATTTATTAAGTAAGTATTTAACACCATAAGCTTTCAAGTTAAAGAATTAAAAAAAACATAAATGGCCCATAAGTTTCACATATGGCAACAATAGTCCTTCAAGAATTAACAAAACTAACTTCCAATTAACACAAAAATTCAAGATGTTACAATTCAGACGACGAGAGGCTATTGCTCCCAGAGCATGATTCCGATGATGATGATAGTGGGGATGCTGGGGATGATATGCCTATTCCACCGAGGGGCACAGCTTCAGATGTTATACCTCCAGTATCTGCCCCCACGGGTGACATAGCGGTGTCTGCTGGTTTCCATCAGGACTTTATTCCTGGTGAGGAGGAAGACGAGTCTGACGAGGAGCCCTTGACGAGGACTGTGGGAAGCAAGGTTGTTCCCACAGAGTATGGACTAAGGGCAGTTGGTGAACGCCCAAGAGATTCAGGAGTGACAGCTGCAGACCCTAGCTATGCCCCTGAGTCAGCTAGCCGTGTTCTAGGGGGAGCATCCACCTCGACTGGATCGAGGAGGAAAAGGATGGCTCAGCCCCACGGCCAGAAGAAGAAGAAGAGAAGACTGACCTTCGTTACCACCACAGCCACTACATCTACCACCACCACTACCACTTCTACAGCCACACCATCCACCACCACAGCCACCACAGCTACCACTACCACCACCACACCTCCCACCACTGTACATATGCCAACCACCACCATATCTTTCACTCCTACATCACCACCACTATCTCACAGACCCAGCCCCATCTTCACCACAGCCACCACTACCACCACTAGCCACCCAGCAGGACCCTCTTCACAGCCCTCACATACATATGGATCACCTCTACCTCCAATTAGGGTAGAGGAACAGCTTTCCGTGCTAAACCGGATGGTGATGCGCTTGTTAGCTGCTGATGAGGAGAAGACGGCTCAGATCTGCCAGCTGGCTGACCTTACTGCTGCATAGTCTCACCAGATCTCAGAGCAGGCTCGGGTGATTAAGGAGCAGGCCCAACAAATGGCTGCTCAGAGCCACGAGATCGCCCAACTCCAAGAGCACAGTGTCACATCTACTAAGAGGATTGAGGAGTTGGAGGAGGCTAAGAAGACAATCATGCTAAAGCTTAAGGGATCTAAAGACGAGCCACTAAAGATTAAAGAGGGAGACGGAGATGATGGTGATGATGATGACGAGGATGA
The DNA here is from genome assembly GCA_025215565.1 of Flaveria ramosissima. Classification (NCBI taxonomy): domain Eukaryota; kingdom Viridiplantae; phylum Streptophyta; class Magnoliopsida; order Asterales; family Asteraceae; genus Flaveria; species Flaveria ramosissima. The sequence goes on along the minus strand of CM046039.1, from coordinate 33,619,975 downwards.
TGATGAGGATGATGATGATGATGAGACTGAGGATGATGAGGGGATTGAAGAAGAGAGGACAGAGGAGAGGAATGAGGATGATGATGAAGAGGGAGGAGATGCAGCTGCATCTGCCTCTGCTCAAGGTCAGGAAAGGAGATCCAAGAAGAAACAAGACCAACAAGCTTCCTCCTCTGCTCCACCAAGTGATGACCCAGTGATCCAAGACAAAAGTAAAGATTAGATGTCTATGTATTTAATTACTTTTGTATTTGAATCATGTATTTAAACTGATGCATTTGATGTTTATATTAAGTTTAATGCATTTATGTTTTGATTATTAACTAATGGTTGATGTGTTGCGTGTTTAAATCAAACAAATCCAAACTACCAAAGGGATGAGTTCGATGTTGCTCCCCTTCAGCAGGTCAAGACTCAGTTAACTATGATTCTTGATCTGCAAGGGATCGTAAGGAGGTCGGTGAGTTATACCCCTGAAGAAGGAGAAATAATTCACGATTTATCAAACGAGCAATTAGCAGAGATCTTCAAGCTAAATCCTGATGAGATTGTAAAGGATGCTCCGACGTGCGACTCGACAAGTGACGAAGAGCTCAACGACGTTGATGAAATAGAGATAGAAATGTCACTGCCGAGCACTACCCTCAGTATGCTGACAATGAAGGAAATGTGGTCCCCAATCTGGGTGAATCCCTTGTTAGCGATACTTTTGAGGTGTTAGACAAAATGGAGCAAGAGTCAGAGAAGACAGAGGGAATGGCCTAAGCCTCAAATGATGATATTGACATTAGAAAGGCTGAATGGGCTGCTTGTTTTGAAGAAGTTAGAGCCCAACGCGCTGCACCTAAACAGGATGCCTACACCAAACTCTACCGAGTCAAGAAACATCATAAGGTGTCGGGAAGGATTATAGCGTGGGCATATTTTGAGGACCTTAACGTCTATGCAGTTAAGAGGGAGAAGGGCATAGAGTACTTTAGATTTCCACATGATCTAAAGACTCTACCAGGTTTTGAGCTCAACCAGCTGGCCAAACTGAAGCTGTTGTATGCTGACCCGAGAAAGATGTCTGGCTGGTTTGAGGCTGCCCTAAGGAAGGAGTACCACATCAGGTGGGTTAACTTCAGACCCCAACAGCCTACAAGGTATATCAGAAGGTCTGAAGTTGATGCCATTACTGGAAAGCCAAAGATAGTGTTGAAGTGGAGTCCTCCGCGCACGATGTCAAGAATCCCGCTCAGGGAAATACCACAGGACTTCACTCCACACTTTAAGTGGTGGTACTACGATTGGAGGACAGGAGAAGCGGTCATAGTCCTAAACAAAAAGGGCCAAATGGATACTATCAGGGTATTTGACCCAATGTGGCTTACCAACTTATCAGCTAATGATGTCTACACTCTATACAAGTGGCCACTGTTCTATGATACGCAGGATATAGTACAAGCCATCCAGTTCCAGAACGTCATAAGACTCTGTTTTGCATTTGAGATTCATGCAGGAGTCACAAAAGAGGATAAGTACAAGAAATATGAGGAGGTAATGCAGAAAACAAGACATTAGAGAGATCTAGGTCCAAGGGGGAGTTTGTTGATACATGTATGTCCCTAGATCAGGATATGAATGTAATAGATCTTGCTTATCTGATTATGATTTAATTTTTTGATTGTTAATGAAATGATATTGGTTGTTTGTGAATTTACAATGTTTAATATTTCATTAATGAGTCGATGTTGAATTGGTTAATTAGGTTTGTGGTTGTTTGAATTGTTACACATAATGTTATATTAATTAATACATTCAAACTTAACAAAATGAAGTTCTCATGCGAATGGCCCATGCGAATGGACCACACGCATGAATAACTTCATGCGAATGACTCAGTCGCACGACTGAACCAGGAGACTGGATCAGTCGTATGATTGTAACATAAGATTGGCTCAGTCACACGACTGAACACTCAGTCGTGCGGATGAATCAACCGCATGGTTCAATCGCACGACTGAACCATATTAATGGTTCAGTCGCACGAATGAACAACACTAACCTATAAATACAACCCAATTCGTGGAAAAACGTAAGCATTCATTTTATTTCGACTCCAGACGTACCCTAGCCGTCAAGAAGCCTCCTAGTTCGTTCTCCAAGTTCATAGAACGCATTAGATCGATTCCCAATCGATTCTTAACGTTTGATTCAATACTTTATTGATTCTACGTGCGTTCTCACTGATTGGATCGCCAATCAAATAGGATTCCGCACTATTTGGTTTGGTTTACACGCTAATCATTCGGTATTTCGTTCAAATACCAGGTCCTAACACACATTTTAGACTTAGATTCGATCTCGTCGAACACATTGCGGAGAATGTGGATATCACGATTTCGGATGACTAAGAATAATTTATTTTACTATTACTATTATTTTTCTTGTATTTTTTCAAATTTAAACTAGTTTTTTATTTTAATGTAGTTTTTAATTTTAATGAAGCAATTAAAAAATGGTCTGATGTAGTGTGGTGTGAGTGCCCCCACCAATTTAATGTGAAGTGATGTGGTGTGATTTAGTGTGACGTAACATTATGTGATTGATGGTTGTATAGTGTGTCGTGATGGATATGGCATGAGTACCTCCACCACGTTAAGGGATATACTACCCAAAAACTATTAAGCATTTTCCTATTTCATAAAGTAAAAATATTTCATTGTGGCCAAATCTTCGTTAAGTTGTTCTAATATAGTTTGGCACTCTTATGAATATGTTAACATGCAAAATCTACAATATTGAAATAACAAAATAAGTATATTATAACATACTTATATTCATATAGTCATATTAGGTCTTAAAAGAGTTGTTACAAGCTACAACAAAGTTATATTAGAACTAAACGAGCAATAATAGGTTATATATGTCATAATGGACCATGTTCGGTCTTGATAGCTCTTAAAGGCCCATTATGGATTTTTTTTATATATCATCTTAGCGCATTCACACTAAATTCTTCATTTTCATCACAATCCTCATATTTACACCAAAAATATTGCATTTTTACTCTCTTTTCCAATTAAATAATATTTTTATGTCTTTATCATTAATTTTCCTCTCTCCTACACACACAAACACTGTTAAAAATATTTAAAAAAATTGGGGGTTGTATCGTGTTTCCTCAAATATGGAGAATCACGGTACAATTCTCATAAATTTATCTCTTATTCATAAGGGACAACAATTGGTCATATATAGTGAGTCATATTAGATTTTTAGACGCAACAACACCACACACACTAACACACAATACACATCCGTACACTAACACTAAAACATACACATACACAAACAACACACACTCATACATATACACACGCTACACACATACATATACACATAAACTAACACACACAACACACACACACACTCATACACGTGCATGCACTAACTACTACACATACACACACTAAAATATATATACATACATACATACATTAACACATATGCATATACACAATCATATATACAAATTATGTTAATAATAATAACCTTTAATAATACACATATGGTAACTCACAAATACATATAACAACAACAATCTACAGTTTTTAAAATTTATAAAAGTTATAAGTTTATTATTCTTAAATTTAGTAATCATAATGTTAATTAGAACTTTAACTAGAAATGTATAATGGCTAATTCATAGACAAAAATTCGTCCAAATATGTTGGGCCTTCACAGCTCTTAATGGCCCATTTGTGGCTTTCAATATGCAACATTATATACTCTATATAAAGAGAAAGTCTTAGATACAGTAAAACATTATGAATTTTAATGTTAATCATAGAAGTTTCAGTTTTTACAATTTTAGCCATAATAGTTTTGTAGTTTTTATTTTAGTCCTTTTTGGTTTTCAAGTTATTTTAGTAATTAAAAATTATTTTTAATACCTATTTATGTAAATTGCATCATAAAATATGTAAAAACTTGTTTTAAATCGACACGTTTGTTAAGTTCATTTTGTTATGTTGACGTTATTTATTTTTTTAGTTTACTTGATGTCTTCGAGTTCAAAGTTAAAATGATAGCCATTAGTATGTTTTTTGTATTTGGGTTTTCATATTCAAATTCATGGTGGACTTACCCGCCCATCGCGCGAGGGATCTTTTCTAGTTAACTATAACTCAATTAGCAACGCAAAAGCCACCTATGTAACTTCTAATTAAATAATTTTGTTTGTAGTAGTGATGGCTTAGTGGTTAAAGCTTTGCCCTTTTAATCTCGAGATTCAAGTTTGATTCCTGTAGTTTGCGATTCTTTTTTTCTTCTTTTTGTGTTTTATTGATATTTTTTTAAACATTTTTCTTATAATTTTTTTTCACTTTTAATTACCTTTTTAAATTACTATATCGTAACGAGCAAGACGTAATGTTGGTTTTTATATATGCTTTAAACTCCAAACAATAATCAGTTTAATGTCATTATCGCAGCGCACATAACGTATCCGTGTGTCAATCGATTAAAAAAAGTTATATTTCAATATTTTGACGTTATCTTTTAACGTATTCGTACGATTCTTGAGTTTACGTGTAAGTTTTTTTTAATACATACATCGAAAACGTTGGTTGTTCACCGTTAATTGCACCTTAGCGAGTGAGTTTAAGTAATGTATATTATTCTTCTATATAAATAATAAAAAAATATTTGACTTTTTTCGCAAGGGAAGACATTATAAGCCCATATAAATTTAAGTTTGTCTATATTTTAACATAAATTATATTTGGAAACGAGCTAGGTCAAAATAAAACGTTTACGTGTCTATTTTGAAGTTTGTTTACGTTTTGAAGTAAATTTTATGGGAAACGAGTCGGGTCAAATATAATACGTTTTCATATGACGTTATAAATTCGAGTTACTTTACATTTCGACGTAACTTTAGTTTGAAATGAGATCAAGTGATTGTAGTCTAAACTTAATATGCGCTTTGAGTTGGGCAATGATTCACCGTAAATTTTATTTGGAGTCGCGTCAAATATAATACGTTTTTATTCGACGTGGTACATTCAAATTACTCTACATTCCGATATAAATTTAGTTCGGAATCGAGGCATGCCGATTCTATTTTATATCTTATCATGTCACGTATGGTGCCGTCGCAACGCGCGGCGGGTAAAAGAACTAGTTAGATTTTAATGGACAAAGATAGCTCATATTATTACATTTGTTTTTTTTTTTTTTTTTTTTTTTTTTTGAAATAAGTTGTTTCCCTCTATATATATTCACATGAAGCAATGACTCTTTTAAACAGTAATATTCTCCAACCAATGATCAAGATCCTGTTAGGTTGAAAACTAACAACTCCTGTTTCTTCTTCACTATAAAAACACTTAAAACTTTTGTAAAATACTTCTATGAAGATAGAAGTCTTTTAATATAACTTTTAGAGTTACTTCATATGAATTTCAGGACCAAAAGGTATAGCGATGAGACAAACATGGACATAATTGGTATTTCATTCACGCATAATTGATTTTAGTGGTGGTTGGATACCTACTTATATTTGGGGAACTTTTCTTACATCGATAGTTATCAGTCTAACATCAATATTTTATATGCCCCTTTATGAGATGCATTATTATTATTGAAAGTGACAAACCTTATATTATTTGGGTGAAGTTGGTTAATGAGAAAGTGGTAGAATGAAGACGGTGTGTGCAACCACAAGAAGGTTGGTTGAATTCACGAGCAACTATGGGTTGTTTAAAGTCGATAACAGTCACATGCTGACAAGATTAGAAGATTAGACAAAGTTAGTGGGAGATAAATAATTTTAAAAGTCCTGCATGAAAACGAGTGAGTTGATATTAAAAGCGAAGAAATTGAAGTTCAAAGTTTATCAGACTATCACACGGCTTTAAAGTGTGACATACATGGCTTGGAAGTGCAACATATCACTCTTAGAGCTACAAGTGGAGCTTAGTGGTAATTATAGTTAGGGGATGGAATACCTACTCGTATTATAGTAATTAATGTTTTGTAGAAATGTGTTTAGTGACCAAATAGATGAGATTTGAGGGACCATAAGTGACCTCTTTAAACTCTACCCAAGGATACTTTTAAAGGGTGGGTAATATGTTGCAAGAATAACAAGCATATGCTTCTTGAACCTAATAAGTCAATGGCACTACAATCTCCATTTTCATGAGTACCTTTTATTGGGTTTATGAACCCAAGTAAGCATTTTGTAGCAAGTTTTGACATCCATTAGCTTAAAACACTCTTAATAGTGGTAATTAGGTTTAAGTTTATTAATGAAGTTTAATCATCCATATGCATGTTACTGTTCTTAATATAGTTACTAGTTAGTGAAAAAATTCACTAAATTGGGGAATTGACTTTAAGCACACCTCATGTCTTCCTGCCATAATCATTTGATTTTTCATGGTAATAGATGAATAAGGCTTACTTATTCATAAACTTAAACGTCACTAAATTATAATCATTAAACATTGTCTAAATTAATTTACGTAATCAATCATCAAATACATTCATCATTAAAATCCCTAAAGTTTTCTCAAACAAATAGAGTTAAAAACAAGTCTAAAATAAGCATAGCATCACCCTAAAGAACAAATTGAAGCTACAACTAACACCATTACACACATCAAATGGGGAACTCCATCTTCACCAAAGACTTCATCATGTCTACAGAATCACCACCGCCACCCACAAGCCAGTCCTTAGCGCAAATTATCGCCTCAACGGTTTCAGGTCTCAACGAACACCTATACCGGTCCATCTCCTTCCTTTCAGTCTCGAACACCAACTCAGGAGCCACCGTTGATACAGGAACTGTCAAGATATCACGAGCCATCTTCGAGAGTGTCGGGTACTTGACCTTGTTCAGTTTCCACCAGCCCATCACATCGAACTCATGAACCCGAGGTAAAAGAGACTCCTCCAAATACTGATCCAGTTCCGACTTTGACTGTTGACTTGTTGTTTCCATGATGTACATGTCAAAATCAGTGAGTCCCAGTCCTGCAACATCCTCTTGTTTCACGTTTCCTTCCAGTCCACCGACGTATTCAAGAAACATTTGATGTATCCCCTCATCGACTAGATTAATGTAACTTGCAGCTTCCTCACCGTATATCTTTGTGAAACTAAATTCGACTAGTTTCATCTTGAACCGTGGGTCCATGACCACTGCGATTGCTAAGATCAAACAACAGCTTTTCCAGTATGTATCAAACCCAGCCTGCATTGACTTTGCAACCGTGCTGATGACAGGATCTTCGCTCGTGGCTGCACGGGTCAACTCCAGCTGGATTTTCCACACTTCATGAAAAAACGTGTTTGTGGTCGGTATAGTTGATGATGTGAGCATATTTGCTGTGTCAAAAAGTAGCTTCAAACATGTGCACAGACTCTCGATCTGCTTCCATTCTTCAGTGGTAGGTCCTTTGCTGTAATCGGGGTCAGTGGTATCTATGCAAGAAAACACTTCTTTCAGTTCAGAAGCTGCTAATAGCATCTCGTATGTGGTATTCCAACGAGTATGATCATCAAGTGCTAGTGTTTTCATGCTTGGTACTTGAAGTTGTTGCTTGAGTTCAAGAAATTTCTCTTCTAGAGCATCCGAGGTTTTCACATACTTCACGCAGTCTCTGACTTTGTTGACTGTTTCTTGGCAGACCTTAAATGCCTCAAGTGCGATACTGCTTAAAGAACGAGCAAGACAATGATTAAGCAACGATCGACCACCAAGAGTATTCGGGTTTTTCTCAGAAAGCAAACTTCTAAGGCTATTGATCCCAGCTTCACTCATATTCTGGTTAATTGTAATCGAGAATAATCGTCCCTCCATGTTCCAATCAGATAGACATGAAGATACAGCATGGCTAAACGCCGAATCAGATTCAGGAAACGGTTCCATCACAACATTTAGTAACTTTCTGTGTATTTTCCACTCGTTATCAACAAATTGGCCCATGACAAAAACATAACCAGTTGTCTGGCATGAATTCCAGAGGTCAAGCGTTAAGCAGATCCGTCCCGGCATCCCATCAATCAGATTCTGAACACTCTGTTTTTCTCTAAGATAAGTTGCTATACAATCACCTTGAACCGTGTTAAAATTCACCATATTGAAATTCGGCTGAAGGTTACGCACAAAAGCCACAAACCCCGGGTGCTCGACAATGTGAAGTGGGTAGTCATGCAGAATAATCATCTGGGCTATCTCCTGGCGGCATCGGTCAGAGTCAAATGCAACATAAGGTACACTGGCAGTTCGGTACCGTCTTTTAGGTGTATCAGTGGTTGGACCAGCAGACTCATTGGCTATCTTTGAAGGTGCACTGAGTGGAGTCAATGGGTCCTGGTGCTGGTTTCGAAGCACAACAGGGCAACCACCTTTAGCAATGTGGCGTTTGAGGTGGCTGGTTCCAGCAACTTTGGAACCCATGCTATATGCAAATGATTGCTTGCATTGCTTACAGCAAGCTCTTCTACACCCCGGGCTAACAGTTTCAATAGTAAAGTGTTCCCAAACCATAGACTTTTTCTTTCTACGTTTGGTGGGTGGTGTATCAACATTGTTTGTTTCGACACCCAGATACACGGGCTCAAGGTGCATCTCCATATTAACCAGAGCATTGTTCTCGGTAGGAATCGTCTCCATGTGGAATAAAGAAGAAAAGACCTGGATTACTCAAAAAAAAAAGAATGAAAATTTGCCTGAACATAAACATTATTGCATATGCATAAGTATGAAGTTTGTGCATTCAAGTTTCCCAAGTGCTATTTAGGTCTTACCATACATCACTAAGTGTATAATTGTAACCTACAAAATTTTGTTGTTCACCATGACACTCTAAATCTAGAGGTGATACACAAGATCAAGTAGAACAGATTACCTGTTATTCTGAACAAGCCTGGTTAACAAAAAACCTATTGTTACTGATGATAACATCATATAGTCAGTTCTATTAGGATTTGATCATCTTTTACCCACTTGTTATTAGACCAATTTGAACTTTGTTCGGATAATACCTATAACTTGGCTGGTTATCCCTCGAGTGAGTCCCTTCATTTTAATAGCAAGGAAAGCAAGTTGGATTGGTCAAATAAATGCGTGCGATACACACATATATCAAAGATTTTCTAGTAACAGTAAAAGATGAAACAAGCAAGCCTACTAAATAAAGTCAAAGAGTAATTTATAATGTAGAGTATAATATGAGTTAACAATTTATAACATGACTATCATACATTTCTTCTCCAATCTACTTATACTTCAGACTCTCAAATGATCTATGTTGTCAAAGTCACACAAGACATGAGCCTAGGCAGTCGGGTGACGTGAGGCCCAAGCACCTCAAACACACGCAAGGCGGGCAACTTAATACAGTGCAATCGAGGCGAGCTTCTTGGTCCAAGCAGAAATGGGTTTGAACTGAATGAAAAACAGGCCTACACCAGCCTGTAAAGGACTTAGCCAGCCTAAAAGAAGGCAAACAATGGCTTGAATCAGCTTACGCTTCCTTGCTTTGTTTTCTCTTTTATAGACATCTCGCCTCTCAAAATTCTTTTACAAGAAACAATATGGATTCAAAACCACATTTAAAAAATTACTTTTTGGACATTATTTTAAATGAAAATTACATTAACGTCTTATATTAAACTATATTTGTAAAAATTAAAATTGAATTAAAAAATTACTATTCTATACATGTAATATACTTTTTACTCTTTTATTATCGAGTTTTATTTACAGGGATGTGCACTTTTTTTGCCTTGTGCCTAGGTGAAAAGCAAGCCGTTTGTGCCTCGCACCTTAAACAACCTAGCATATGATATTGTGAGAATTTCAAAGGGAAGGTAAAAATCTCAAAATATGAAAATAGGTATATTCGATATTATAACTTTTTGCTCGGTAAATATGCTACTGTTCAAGACAAATATATGAAATTATTAATCACCATGTACCCAATACTTATTTTATTCTAATAATTAATACTAATTATAAAACTAAACACAAGTAATACGATACAAAAGCATATAATTCACCGATAAATCTTTCACTTCCAAAAAACTACCTTTACTTTTTTTGTCTCGTGAAAATGTCATTTAAAATATCTTTTTCCTAGTACACAGGATACAGGTATATTAGGGCCACTTGGGCCTAATTTTGCAGTCCAATATCACCAACATTAATAAAGATAGTGAAAAAGAATAAAAATATATTTTTTACGATACCATCGAAGCCATAAGGGACATTAATAAGGCTAAGGGTACCAAAAACTAAAAATTTTAAAGGCAACATGGTCAACAATAACAATTTCAACGCCCATGGGCTGAACATCTTAACCCTAAAAACCAGATCTAGGGTTTTCCGTCCATCAATTCATGGGCTTCAAACACGAACAAAATAAAATAATCAAGCCCAGACAACTCAACACACCTCCACAACTTCAAACGAACTTCGATTACAATCAACAAATTCAAACAAAAACAACAATCAACCCTCATCCGATCGAGATTCAACCAAATTCAACTCTCACAACAACAACTGTAACAATCAATCGAACTAAAACTAAAGAATCACAGTATTAATTCACTAAAATCCAACGAAAGCACACAGATCAAAACACGAAACGAACGAACGAACAACAAATTAGGGATCTAGTGAAGTATCTACCTCAAGAACAGCTGCAGCAGCGTTGTAATTCGATGGAATCGGAGCTGTGACCGGAGAATCGGAGATCTAGAGAGAAGTTGATCGATGTTGTTCGATCGATGGGGGGAGAGAGACGATTGGGCTTGAACCCGAAAATCGAATTGGACTTTGGAATTGGGGTTTGGGGTTTGGGGAGAAGATAATAATAATAATGTGAGAGAAAAGAAAAAGGTGATTTGGGGTAAAACATAAAACTGAATTGGATATGGACTTTGAGATCCAATAATAATATCCAGCGTGTACTTTTGGGTGGTGTATTTGGTTACCCTAACTGGACCACAAACCATGGGTGTGGGAAGGGGGTGTGGTGCAGCCCATAGAGCCACTTGGTTAATGGTTAATAACTTAATACTAGGGTTAGGTATTATAGGACCCTTTTGTTTGATTTTCAAAATATAATTAATTAGTGGTTCTAATTTTCTTTATATTTTCTTTATTAATATATTATATAAGCTATGTTCAAATCTGTGTATTACACAATTTTAACAATAAAAATAATATAATTAATATAATTATAATAATTTTCAAGGACTAAAATTAAATATAATTAGTATATGTAATAAGGTGATGTTTAATATGCAAGGTGATGTTTTCCTTGCGTACAAAACAGATTGATGGAATTATCTTGTAAAAAGGGATAATAATTATGTAAAAAGCATTACACTTGTGTGAAATTATTAGGATATGTAAAATTATTACGCAAGACTACCTTCTTGTATGATAATTCTAGAAAATTTCATCATTGTGTAAATAATTTCAACTTTTGTGTGATAATTTCATCTGATATGTGTATTCTTGCGTAGTAATTTTGTAAGTTTCACATTAAAAAAACACTTTATATTTTAACCTTACCCTATGTAATAATGCAAAATGAACATTTACAACAACATTTCTCAAATTTTTAATTATTTGTATATATACAACATTTATTATTTCCGTTTGTAATATATCATCTTTATCTATGATTAATTATTTTTTTAATTTGTCCCTGCTTTTAACCCTAGATAGTGTAACATATAGGTGCCCATGCGTAAAAACTGAATATCTCAAATGCAAGCCAACATTGGATAGTGATTGTTCTTAACTCTTGTTTATAGTCATTACAAATATACTATAAATGAAACCCATTTTGTTTGTAAACTTGAAATGAATCTTCTTGTTAGAATGTATCAAGCTAACTTAATGAAAATTTGATTACTAATATCACTGTCAGATATAATATCTTCTTATATAACACAATTATCAAGAGAAACTCATCTGTAGTCCAGTAACATTACATAATTCCTTTCTATGGTCAATATTTCTTAGTAAATTACTAGAACACCAACCTTCAGAAATAAGTTATGACAAACCTTAAGAAATAACTTACGACAAACCTGATAGGTTAAGTCTATATAAAACAAAAGGTGAGTATAAACTTTCATTAAAGTTATCGTGAACGTAATCGGATTGATAGATATTATCTAAACTTAGATGCTCATTTTCAGTAAATAATTACAAAAATGACATGATAACAAAGTTAAATAAGCCAAAGTGATTATATGCTATACATTTCTTTTTAACTTTTTAATATAATTTTCATATTATAACTATAATAGGATTTATTTAATATGTATTATCAACAAACCTAAATTTATATATAACACCTAGACATTTAGGTGGTGTTTGTTTTCGGCAAAAAGATCTACGAAGTCTCTTCTGTCTGCACCGCGCAAACCACGTGTAGACATGAGTGTTTGCAGACTGTTTGATTTTTTGAAGAGATTTCATGAAAAAAATGTATTCGCGTGGTCTTCATGGTGCAGACATAAATATATTACTTCAAATCTCTTCTCAAACTCATAATCTTCTCAACCTTTTTGTGAAACCCTCCCACCATTTCTTCCAGCGCCTCTCATAACCCCACCCTCGTCCCTTCGCCGATGGCCGTCCAGTCAAGCCCCTTGCCCTCGTGAACCCACAGCCATCGGGAACCCTAACCCTCGCGAACCCATAGCCGTCGCGAACCCTAATCCTCGCGAACCCACAGTCGTCGCACATCCCATCTCGCGCGTCGTTCACCCTCTTAGTCATCGCAAATCCACTGCAGAAGGTAAAAACCAAACGGTATTTTTTCTTGCAGACTGCAAAGGTTTGGTCCACCTCTTATTCTACATATGTCTGCAGATATCGTCCGCAGACTGAAGAAAACTTACCTTTGAAAAACAAACTGCACCTTAGTTTGTATGTATGCCATATAAGAAAAGTCAACTCTCTTTTAATTAAATATAGTATTAGAATTAGACCCTAGGACTTAAGCCCATGTGATGCGGCGCATTTGCAATTTTTATTACACGTGTATTGGCGATGACATTAACGTGATTAAGTACATAAAATGAACATATGAAATTATTATAGGGACGTAAAAAAATAATCACAATCAAAAAGTAGTTTTTAAAAAACGAATTTAATGAACCAAAATTATTGAATAATATAAAATTAACAAAAATAAATAAACGGATTTAAAGCTATCTTACATATAGTATATATACTATATATATTATAGGTCAACTTGAAATTTTTAGAACTTTAAGAGTTAAAGTTAAAATTTACGTCAAAGTTCAAGAGTTAAAGTTGAAGGTGGAGGATGGTTGATGGTATATATCACCGACGTTACTAATTGTTATAGTAAAGAGAAATTGAAATTTATATAATGTTGATTGTTGGATCTTTACATCCAAGGCACAACTTATTTAAAAATTGGACCATTCCCACCATATCCCACCATATATTTCATGAGACTTTAACAATACATGAAAGCGTCGATCTGTTAGGGTGGGAGGAACGCATCCGTCGTGAGGGTGCGTCGGCCCACACCGAGCCCCCAAGCCATGAATATTAGTGTAGCACGGCAAAGCCACGCCGCGGCTTTTTCTTTCTGTGACCATTTGAAAAGGGCCGTTAGGCTCCCAAAAAAACCAACGACAATTTTTTCAAATACTATAAATACCAAATCTTGTTTTTATTTTAATGTAGTTGAGAGTTTGACTTATAGATTTTTAGTTTTAGTATTTTTAATTTTTAATGTTTTTATATTAATGTATTTGTTATTTTTATTGTTTTTATTTTAATGTAGTTTTATATTTTAGTTTGTTATTTTCTTTATTTTGTGAAGTAATTTTAAAAAAATAAAATTTGTGGCATGGAGTGACATGAGTACCTTCTCCAAATCTTGTGGTTTGTTGTGATGCAAGATGACAAAGGTGGATACATGATGTGGTGTGAGCAACCCCCTCCACCCTTAGCACTAGTCATTTAGAAATTCATCATCAACATGTACATCCATTATACATGTAAGAACGAGTCTAGTTACCAAGCACCTAAAGTAACGAGAAACTGCAAGAAACATCATGGTTTAGCAACTAGACGTGTAATTGTCAGAAAAAAAAATAGCATCACGTTAACATAGTTTATCACGTACTTTGTTTTATTTTTCTTATAGATGAAGACAATCAAGGATGAGAAGGTGAAGGCCCAGCCAAATTATCTTCCATGATTGGATCTCTAAAGATTTATATTCCAGAAGACACCAACAAACCCATTTTATAAATAAACAGAAGAATAAACGTGATAAATAATGAAAAAATAAGCTCAACTTCAACACTATAAATGAGAAATGCTGATTTTCAGAAAAATAGATTTAGTAGTTATTTGACTGTGACTTATAAGTCGATAAAAGTATGGATCCAAGGTGATTTAGCGTTGAGGCTGTTTGGATTTTAATGTTTGGTATAAATTTTTTTGTGCAGTGAAGCAAAATACATACAATTTATAAATTATAATAAAACCCTATTATAAATTTCCTACGGTGGATCTATTTGTAAGTATCAGAAAACACGAAAACAACCATAAGGGTTATAAAAAGGTTAGCTTATGGAAGTAGAAGACAATATATACTAATAGAAAAAGGGAACGGATGTCCCCTAATCTAAAAATTACCTCACGCAAGCAATCAGGCTCAAGAAGGTGTTAGCCCCAAATCATCAAGTCAAGAATTCGGCTTTAAAAATAAAGAGCTCCCCTCTTTTTTCAAAATGATGTGTGTAAAAGGTATATGCAATTCTAATGAATGCTCTTAACACAACTAAAGCTTTAAAAGATAGTAAATATCAAAACCGAAATGACCACAGATAATAAACCTATTGAAATATATAGCAATTGGTTAAAACCAGACATCGTACCTAAGGAACACCTATGGTTGTAAAAACTAAACCTTTATCAATATTAGCTTGTAAATAGTAATTCTAGATGATTAAAACATAGAAATAAAGGAAATAAAATTAACCTAAACAATTACCAAAAAAACTTAAGAAAAAAACACCGTGAATAACAAATATCACTCACTTGTTAAATCTACTTGACCATGTCTATATTGTGAAAATATACTTATAGACTACATTCGTGTCAAAGATTATTAAGTGTATGAATACTTAGGCTGCGTTTGGTTGGAAGGAATGGAATGGAATTGAAAAACTAGTATAATTTTCAAGTAAAATTATGTTTGAGTGAGTAATGAAATGTAAAATTCAAGGGAATGTTTCATCTTACATTCCCTTGGTTGTGAGATTTTAAAATCCTTCCACCTAGAGAGGGAATTTGAAATCCCACAACCAAGGGAATTTGAGGTGAAACATTCCCTTGGGTTTTACATTTCATTACCCACTCAAACATAATTATACTTGAAAATTATATTAGTTTCTCAATTCCATTCCATTCCTTCCAACCAAACGCAACCTTAGAATTTCAAACTTCCAGTTAATAGCTCATTATATCATAATCTTCAAACTAATGTTAAATGGTAGAACAAATAAACCCATGCTAAAGGCTTATAATTTCATAATCCACGGACTATTAAGACCATAGACAATACTAATAATCATTAAATTATGAAGCAGACCTCTTTGTGTTCAACTTATAACTTTGAAACGTCTAAACACGAATAAATTAATATGCTTCGCATCAGCAAGCCTTTGATCCATCAAACAACACTTAGGGATGTTTCTAACACAAATAATGGCCTTTCAAACCTAACATTTGTAGATAGACGTCATTTGAACCAACCTTAACTCCTAAATTATCAACCATTATTCTTTATTAGTTGCCTTAGTATGGCAACACATAGCAAACTTGAGAGAGAACATATAAATAACTGAAAGTTTTCCAAACATCAACATCAAAATTATAATATACATTATATAGCAATGTTCGTGGGGCTCCCACACCAGCCTACCATATGCCATCACCCTATAGGTTAGCAACTTTTTTATTTATTTTCTTTTTGTTTTTTCCGGATTCTTTTAAAGGTTAATTATGTGTTTTTAAATCTTAACTTCAAAAGTGAAGTGAGAGCAGTTGGTAGTGCATGCTCTCACTTACCTGACAACTAGGGTTCAAACCATGGGCCATGCACTATTTTTGTTTTTTTTTGGTTTTTTTCTTTTACTTTTGTTCTATTTTCTTTATCAAATTACTTATTTTTAATTTATTAGGCCACAATGTGCATACAAAATATTATTTCCTATCTATTTTTCAATTTCTAAAACTTAGCCACGTCAACTTCGTACGTTTTTATGTACTTACCCATATTAATGCCACCATTTTTACGCACCTTACGAAGTTCACAAAATCACCGCAATGCATGAGTTTAATTTCTAGTTCATACAACAGACAAAGAAACTGTCAGTAAACTTATTTTCAAACTAACAGATTAATCTCCATCTTTTTTGCTAAAATTAAAGGTTTTTTTTCGAGATGTGTTGCTTCTTTTATAAGAAATCCTATTAAAGATCTAAATTACATGTGTGATCAACACCTACGTTTATAACCTTGAAAGTTGCTTTTTTCGTATCCACACAAATAGAAGTTAACCTTATAAGAGATCTGTAAGGCCCCGCTCCCGGGACGCTCACAGCTGGTTAATCATTGCTCATAAAACTTAAAATTTCATTTAATTTTCATAAACAACGCAGCGGAATCATCAAAATAAACATCTCATTTCATTACAAAAGCTTTTGCAAAACAATACATCGTTATCAAGTTACCAAAATACATGTTGCATTATATCACAAAAGCATTATAAAAATGGATGCCATCCAAAAGAGCTGAGTAGCCGCCCCGTGCCATCCTCAGTAACCATTACCTGCCAACTGAAAACACATAAAAGTCAGTGTTGCTGAGTGAGTTCTAGTTTTATAATAAAACAATATCATTATTATCTTCATCATTCACCCATTAACTTCCATTCATTCATACTTTCTTACTTTCATTCGTTCGTTCATCATTACGTCTTTTCTTTCCGTCAAAACCATAAACTTTATCCTTCCGTCAGCTGGTACTGGGCCGAAGCCTATCATAGACCTTCCATCACGATTCACAGCACCCTGGCCGTAGTATTGAAGGTAAAAATTCAGGTATACCATTGTCATGCGCTATACCCTTCCGTCAGCTAGTACTGGGCCGAAGCCTATCATAGACCTTCCATCACGGTGCACAGCACCCTGGCCACAGTACCGAAGGTAAGCAACAATGGTTTTATATAAATGGTCAATCACAAAGAAGGACCCCGATGTGCATCCTTCTAGGGTAGCTAACCCACACACCGTTGGCCTAACACCCTACATTGGGGCGTGTCCCGACATACAAGGCTTGCAAGACATTTGTTACTTTCCATCGTTCATTAATGCATGCATTCATTCATCATGTTCCTCTTTCATTATCTTCCACTTTACGTTACATAATACTTTCATTTTATTCATTAACATTCCACGTAAAGCCAAGAGAAAATAATCATACATAATAACAAGGAACATCAACATACACAGTCAACATCATCATACAGGGCATCATCATACATACATAACATACATCATGCATAATCATACAACATCATACATCATCATCATGCCCAACATAACCTCTATGGTCTCAAAAGTCAACTTACATGAACTACGGGGAACCTTCAACGTCAAAACTTACATCTGCACTTTCCCGCGAAAGTCAGTAAATAAACTATGTTCCCTCGGGTACACAAGCCCTACTTGGGCGTATGGGCACCCTTTAGTCGCATGGCCTCCCCAAGCGACTGAACCCGTGCGGATGGACACAATGCGGATGAATCCTATGCGAATGGACCTAATGCGGATGAACACCTGTGCGAATGGACCTAATGCGGATGGACCTAGGCGTATGGACCTTAGTCGCATGACCCCCCATGCGAATGACCCTCAGTCGCACGACTCACAAGCGTATGGACTCCAGTCGCACGACTCACAAGCGTATGGACTCTAGTCGCACGACTCACATGCGAATGAACCTTAGTCGCACGACTTGCGTGCGTATGGACCTCAGTCACATTCCTTTCGGTCGTATGACCTCCACTCGCATGCCATTCGGTCGCCTAGCCCTAACTGGTGTAAAATGCAGTTCATCCCGAACCCATTATGCCATTTTCGGCCTCCAAGCTCTCCCAAACTTGTTCTAAGCCCAAATCAACCATCCTAAACCTTAGAAATACATACCACAACACCATTCAAGCACACACAAACCTGAAAACAAAACCCATTCGAATCACACACAAACACATACACACGGGTTCAACACACACACTCCAAAAACGGGTTTTACTATGTGTTCCAGCCCCAAATCAGTCGAAAACATGTAAAAGGGGTCCTAGAACTCACACAAACAACACCGACGAGTAAAGCTTCAATCCAACCCGCTACACTTCAACTTTCACGCCCGAATCCACGAAAACGAAGCTTGAAACCCCCTTTTCTCCCTCTCTTCTCTCTTGGCTGAATTTTATGAGTGTGGGGGAGGGTGTGGGCTGCCTTCCCCCCTCTTATACCCCCACTCATACAAGTTTCTCCCGTTTGGCAAGTTTGTCCCTCGACTGTGGACTTTATTTCTTTTTCTTCTTTCGTCGGCTTCAAAGAAAATATCCGGGTGTTACAAGTCCACCCCCTTATTTAGGTTTCGTCCCCGAAACTTGTTATTCCTCGAACAAACGTGGGTAATGCTGCCTCATTTCTTCTTCAGTCTCCCACGTTGACTCGGATCCTTTCCTGTGCTTCCACTGTACACGCACAAGAGGAACCACTTTATTCCACAGTCTCTTCTCTTTTCGATCGATGATTGCCACTGGTTGCTCCACATAATTGAGCCGTTCGTCTACCTCGATATCTTCCAGTGGGACAATCATATCTTCTTCTGCCAAACATTTCCTCAGATGAGATACATGGAACGTCGGATGAATTCCACTTAACTCATCTGGTAACTCTAACCTATAGGCCACCTCTCCTACTCGAGCAATGATTCGGAAAGGCCCTATGTATCTCGGGCTCAATTTGCCCCGCTTTCTGAACCGAATGATACCCTTCCAAGGTGAGACTTTCAACATAACTCTATCACCCACCTGGAACTCGATCGGTCTACATCTCTTATCGGCATACGACTTGTGTCTATCTTTGGTTGCCTTCATAAAGGCTTTGATCCTTTCGAGCTTCTCAGTCGTAGCCTCGATCACCTCAGTACTTCCCATACGGCCTTTGGTGCTCATCCTTTACTTGTAAACGAGTAAGGCATTTACTCACGTACTCCACCATATCACGCTTCATACCCGGCCACCAATAATCTTTATTCAGGTCTCGGTACATCTGACAGTTGGGATGTTAGTGTATCCACATCCCTTACATAGGCCAAGTAGGCAATACGTCCACGCCTCATGCACTTTCCCGCCACCGCCATCGAAATCACCTTCGGGATCGTCGTGACTCGATCACCTTAAACCGTCACCGTGACCCCGTCAGGCGCTGTCAACCGTATCATCTTCTTGCGACACACAATGTTCGCCTCGAAGTCCGCTAACCAATCCATCCCGAGAACCAAATCGAAGGGCGTATCTATATTCTTATTACTAACAGGCAATTTAGCACAGAAAGCAGCAGGAATAAAACTTTTACTAGCGCCAGAATCGAACGACACAAAGGCTAAAGGTTGATTTACTAGAAACGTACCTGACACAACATCGAGGTCCGTCCTAGCCTCCTCCTGCGTCATCGTGTAGGCGCTGCGCTCGCCCTCTGTCCTTCTCCTCCGGTCTTCTTCACTCCCGAACTTTCCGCCCTTGGCTTTTTACAGTCCTTGCTCATGTGGCCAATTTCTCCACAATTGTAACACCTCACAACCCCACATTCTCTAGCCACATGACCAGGCTTCCCACACTTGAAGCAGGTATTTGGTCCCCTTTTGCATTCTCCCGAATGCTCCATCCCGCATTTACCACATCTATTCGACCCCGCACCAGGTGTGACCACACTGCGGTCATCCCCCCGTGCGTGCTTATTATTCGTCGGGACACCACCCTGTCCAGTCCTCTTCCCACTCCAGTTCTGGTCTCCATCATCCTTCCTACTCACCTCCGCCATCACCACAGTCCTTTCATCATACAACCTACTCGCCAAATCAACTGCCGACCTAAACGTGCTTGGTCGGGCAACGATCATGTGCCTGCGGATGTCCGTTGGCAAGCCCTAAATATACCTCTTAATCTTTCATGACAGAGGTGTCACCTGATCAGGCACCAGCCGTGCCATCTCATTAAACTTCGTAGCGTATTGCTGATGTGTCATCGCTCCCGCCTCCAGCTGCAGGAACTCCCTCTCAACTTTATCCATCTCACGGTGAGGACAGAACTCCTCAATCACCAGCCTTTTCAACTCTGACCATCTCATCCTTCCGATAGACTGACTACCCTCAGCTTGGACTATATTATCCCACCAAAACAGAGCCGAGTCCACAAAAGAGTGGACAACAAACTTTACTTTCTAATCCTCCCGGCATTCGCTGATGTTCAAAACAGCTTCCATTTCTCTCACCCATCGGTGAGCAGCAGCAATAGTGTCGTTACCATCAAAAGTAGGGGGCTTGCATCGTTGAAACGCCCCATAGTTACAGCCTCGTGTCGCCTCCGGTGCAGGCTCTTCTCCTTCCTTTTCTTCATCATCAGAGAGAACCGTTTCAGGCTCCGGTTGCTCCCGTCCTCCCAAGGACCTGTTTCTCTCCTTTCTTTCTCCTTCCTTTACAGCTTTAATTACTTCAGTCACCATAGACGGTAAGATCGTCTGCATGACCTGATGAATCTCCTCTACAACTGCCTCTTTCACTTAGGCCCTCAAATTCGCACTCTCACCACCCTCCGGATGAGAGGTCTCAGGTTCTTCATAAACCACTTTTTTAACTCTGGGTCTTCCCCTCGTGACCCGTGGTTCAGCACCACGTCCACCACCACCTCCACCACGAGAAGCTTTTGAAGATCTATCACCGGCCATCCTCACACACACTGAAAGATTCAAACACCAACATGATCATTCAAGGGAACAGCTCAGTTTATGTCAAGTATAGGAAGTCCCTAATTAAAGTGGCCAGTTGTGATTATCCACTTACTTTACTCTTCATACCCCGAGCATTACCTATCCTGACTACATCAGTATCTGAATCTACATACAGCACATAAACCACATAGCATGCACACATAATACCGATTATCATTAAGAAAATACTTAATGGCACGCAGCTACTCAGATTGGCATCCCATTCCCTTTCCGTCTCATTTAAGTTTAAGTTAAGGATTATTTTGAAAATTTACCCGTTTCACTTAAACTTTGGCTCTGATACCAACTTGTAAGGCCCCGCTCTCGGGACGCTCACAGCTGGTTAATCATTGCTCATAAAACTTAAATTTCGTTTAACTTTCATAAACAACACATCGGAATCATCAAAATAAATATCTCATTTCATTACAAAAGCTTTTGCAAAACAATACATCGTTATCAAGTTACCAAAATACATGTTGCATTACATCACAAAAGCATTATAAAAATGGGTGCCATCCAAAAGAGCTGAGTAGCCGCCCCGTGCCATCCTCAGCAACCATTACCTGCCAACTGGAAACACATAAAAGTCAGCGTTGCTGAGTGAGTTCTAGTTTTATAATAAAACAATACTTTATCTTTCGTTTAAAACCGTTTTATAATCATACATAATAACAAGAAACATCAACATACACAGTCAACATCATCATACAGGGCATCATCATACATACATAACATACATCATGCATAATCATACAACATCATACATCATCATCATCATGCCCAACATAACCTCTATGGTCTCAAAAGTCAGCTTACATGAACTACCGGGAACCTTCCATGTCAAAACTTACATATGCACTTTCCCCCGGGTACACAAGCCCTACTTGGGCGTATGGGCACCCTTCAGTCGCATGGCCTCCCCAGGAGACTGAATCCGTGCGGATGGACAAATGCGGATGAATCCCATGGGAATGGACCTAATGCGGATGAACACCTGTGCGAATGGACCTAATGCGGATGAACCTAGGCGTATGGACCTCAGTCGCATGACCCCCCATGCGAATGACCCTCGATCGCACGACTCACAAGCGTATGGACTCCAGTTGCACGATGTAAGGCCCAGTTCCCAGAAGCCTCACAGTTGGTCAATCATTACACTTAAAACATTATAAAACGTACATTTATTTTGCAGCAGAATTAAAATCATTCATTTATAACTAAAAACATGTCATTTCATTCGTTTACAACATAAATTTTCATCTCGAAATACAAAGACATGACAAAAATACGGGTCCCAGCCTCAAAATGCTCCCAGTAGCTTATGCATCCATGCCTGTAACTCTTCAGCATCAACAAATACCTGCCAACTATCATGCATACAAAAGTCAGCAACGCTGAATGAGTTCTAGTTTTTATAATAAAATACTTTACTTTGTTAAAAACCGTTCATTGCTTTATTTCAAATCATACTTTACTTTACAATCGTTCGCGGTCATGCATCATACGTACACACAGATAATATCATTATTATCTTTGCTATTACGTTCATTAACTTCGTTCGTTCAACGTATTACATTATCGTTCACTTTTCTTTCTAGATACGTTCAGGCTTTACCCTCTTCATGGCACTCAGCCACGATTACTGAGGTCGAATGACAAGGATCCTATTTAGTAAATTATTACGATAATTCATTAGCGTTCTTTTCATACTTTATTCTTTCATACTTTATCTTTCGTTCATTACTCTTTATTACTAGAATCTTGTCTCATGCAATATCCCCGTCTCACGCTCGAAAGCTGATGCTGTGCCGGGACCTGCTCACAAGCCCCCGACTCATGTCCGAAGACTGACACAACATCGGGATACGCGACAAAGATCCCATATGAGTCAATCACAGGGATTGAACTCCCTTCGAGTATGTTGCAACACGAAGTCGCTCACCTCATATCTATGCTTGGCTTTATGCCACACCCCGAAGTTATACGTAACTCGGGTAACCATCATATCTATGCTTGGCTTTATGCCACACCCCCGAAGTTATACGTAACTCGGGTAACCATCATATCTATGCTTGGCTTTATGCCACACCCCCACCGAAATGGGTACAACACCCCCACCGAAGTGGATAACAACACCCCCACCGAAGTGGGTAACAACACCCCCACCGAAGTGGGTAACAACACCCCCACCGAAGTGGGTAACAACACCCCCACCGAAATGGGTAACATCTTTGAAGGTTAGTCACAAAGACTGAACCCTTGCGTGCACACTTTAGGGTTTGTTGAACCTCACGCTCTTGAGCTTAAGGCATTTAGAGCCGTGCACTTCACTGTACTTTACTTGTAAGCCTCTTACATTCACGTTCGTTCATTAATACATGCATTCATTCATTAACGTTCCTCTTTTCATTATCTTCCGCTTTACGTTACATAATACTTTATTACGTTCATTAACGTTCAACGCAAGCCAAGGGAAGACATACATACATACATAATAAGGAACATATACTAAATCATAAACATACACCATCACCATACAGGCAACATCATACATGCATAACACACATCAAACATAAGCCATCACATCATAACCAGGTCTATCTTCTCATTTTACCCCTTGAAAACCACTTAGAATACCTTAGGTCCAACTTAGGCGCATGGGACCTTTCAGGCGCATGAGCATAAAATTCTATGCATAAAATTGATCTGGGCGCATGGGCACTATTTCCTGGGAGCATAGCCAGCCATTTCAGGCGCATGGGCCTTCTGCTGGGCGCATGGCCAGCACTTCAGGTGCATGGGCCATATGCTGGGCGCATGGCCAACCTTCTAGGCGCATGGCCATCCTTCTAGGCGCATGGGCCATCAGCTGGGCGCATGGGCCCTCTGCTGGGCGCATGGGCCACCAGTTTAGGCGCATGGCCAAAAGTCAGGCGCATGGACCACTGTTCATGTTCGTCTGAATCATTCTGAAATGTTCTCTACACGATCAAATTCGTCCTATTATCATTCTAATCATACCCAAGCATAAATCTAACATACTAAGGCCATATAGATATGCTAAACCTCATCATGAACCCACATTTTACACTAAAATATACATACATCATTTCGAACATAAAGCTGTAAACCCACAGTTATTTTTAAAACATTTACTTAGTATGCATAATAGCCCCAAACGAGTTGAAAATCAGTAAAAGAAGGGTTCTAGAAACTCACCTTGAGCAGCCTTTGAGCAACACTCTTCCCGTTCAAGACCCACCTTCGATTCAACTCTTGAATCCCGAAAACAAACTCTAAATACCAAAACTTCGGTCAAGAACTCGAAACCCAGCTGAAACCGAGCTCGTTATAAGAGAAGACTTACCTTTTGAAGCTGCTTCCTCCGCTTTCTCTCTCTAGAACCGGGGCTCTCTCTCTCTCTTCTTTCTTCCTTTCAGCCGAATGAAGAAGATGAAGAAGAAATGGGAAACCATGCCCTTTTTAAACCTTAAAGTAATAAGGTTTGTACTTTGTACACTTTTTCCCCTTCCCCTTGTGCACAATTTCTATTCTTTCTATTTACTTTTCTTTTCCTTTTGTTTTAAATAGAAATTCGAGGTGTTACAAGTCTACCCCCTTAAAGAGGTTTCCTCCCCGAAACCTGTCGCTTCTCAACAGTTATGGGTAACATTGTCTCACCTCTTCTTTGATCTTGCACTTAAACTTAGATCCTTTTAGACTTCACTGCACCTGCACAAGTAAAACCATCATCCTCCTTAGCCTATTCTCTTCTTCTTATTAATAATAGCCACCAACTGCTTCTCGTGGTTGGATACTTTGTCCCTCTCAGTATTCTCTAGTAGCATGATCATATCCTCATCGGTTGAGCTCTTTCTTAGACGAGACACATGGAACATCAGATGAATTCCACTTAACTCGTTGGGTAGCTCTAGTCGATGTGTCACTTCTACTACCTGAGCAACTATTGGGAATGTCTCTCTACACTTTAATATTAGCTTTACTCGATTCCAAACCAAGCAATCCGCTTTCCTGGTCGAAGCCTTCATCATAATTCATTGTCGTAGGTCGACACCAAAATTTGGTTGTGCACGGTTGAGCAATCCATCTTCTTGCAACACTTAGGGTTCGAGTCGTAGATTACTGATCAACTCACCTGGAGATGCATGTCTACCTACCTATGTCTGTCTTGAACAGCCTAGCAGGAACAAGCGCTCTCTCTCAATTCTATCGCGCAATCCTCTAGGGCATTAGGTAACCTAGTAGACTTACTAATGGTGATTCTACCTCAAAAGGCGTATCTATATTCTTACCACTAACAGGCAACTTAGTACAGTAAGCAGTAGAGATAAAACTTCCTACTAGCACCAGAATCAAATAACAATGAGGCTAAAGTTTAGTTTACTAGAAACGTACCTGACACAACATCGTGGTCCGTCCTAGCTTCCTCCGATCTTCTTCACTCCCGAACCTTCCGCCCTCGGCTTCCTGCAATCCCTGCTCATATGACCTTCCTCACCACAGGAATAACACCTCCCCATACCGCAGTTCTTCGCCACATGTCCGGTCCTCCCACAACGGAAACAGACATTGCCCCCAATCTACATTCCTCGGGGTGCCTGTGTCCACACTTGTCACACCTTTTCGACTCCGCACCAGTTATGACCACACGCTGATCATCCACTTGTGCACCTTTGCCACCTGGAGTGGCTTCGCCACGTCCCAATCGCTTCCCGTCCCATTCTTGATCACCCTCTCCTTTCTTGCTACTTTCAGTCACCATCACAGATCTTTCATCATACAACCTCCCCGCCAAATCAACCGCCGACCTAAACGTGCTCGGTCGGGCAGCGATCATGTGCCTCACGGATGTCCGCCGGTAAGCCCTGAATGTACCTCTTGATCTATGGCGAAAGAGGTGTCACCTGATCTGGCACCAGACGTGCCATCTCGTTGAACTTCGTAGTGTGCTGTTGATGTGTCATCTTCTCCGCCTCCAGCTGCAGGAACTCTCTTTCAACTTTGTCCATCTCATGATGAGGACAGAACTCCTCAATTACCAGCCTTTTCAACTCCGGCCATCTCATCCTTCCGATAGCCCTGCTTCCCTCAACCTGGACAATATTGTCCCACCAACACAAGGCTGAGTCCACAAAAGAGTGGGCAGCAAACTTTACTTTCTGGTCTTCCTGGCACTCGCTGATGTTTAAAACAGCTTCCATTTCCCTCGCCCATCGGTGAGCAGCAGCAACAGTGCCATTGCCATCAAAAGTTGAGGGCTTGCATCGTTGGAACGCCCCGTAGTTACAGGCTCGTGCCGCCTCCGGCGCAGGCTCCTCCTCTTCTTCCTCTTCATCATCGAAGAAAACCGTTTCAGTCTCAGGCCGTCTCCTTTCGCCCGAAGATCTACCCCTTTCTTGTCTCTCCCCATCCCTAACCGCCTTCATTACTTCTGTCATTACAGACGGTAGGATCGTCCTCATGGCCTGTTGCACTTCCTCCGCAACCGCCTCTCTCATCGAAACCCTCTGATTAGCAGTCTCATCGCTGCCCTCCTGATGAGGGGTCTTGGGTTCCTCAGGAACTACTCCTTCAGCCCTAGACCTTCTTCTTGTGACCCGTGGTTCGGCACCACGTCCACCGCCACCTCCCCCTCGAGGAACCTTAGAAGATCTACCACCGGCCATTCTCTACCACACTGAAAGATTCAAACACTAACACGGTCATTCAAGGAACAACTCAGTTTATGTCAAGTATAGTAAGTCCCTAATTACAGTGGCCAGTTGTGATTAGCCACTTACTTTACTCTTCATACTCCGAGCATTACCTATCCTGACTACATCAGTATCCAAATCTATCAGCAGCACATAAACCACATAACATGCGCACATAATACCGGTTAACGTTAACTTACATAAATCGTTTACATAAAACCTTTACCTGCAGGCACGTAGCTACTAGGACTGGCATCCCTTTTCCTTTTAGTCCCATTCTCAGTTTAAGATTAGGTTTTCCAAAATATTTACCCAATTCACTTAAACTTTGCCTCTGATACCAACTTGTAAGGCCTAGTTCCCGGAAGCCTCACAGTTGGTCAATCATTGCACTTAAAACATTATAAAACATACATTTATTTTGCAGCGGAATTAAAAACATTCATTTATAACTAAAAACATGTCATTTCATTCGTTTACAACATAAATTTTCATCTCGAAATACAAAGACAAGACAAAAATACGGGTGCCAGCCTCAAAATGCTCCCAGTAGCTTATGCATCCATGCCTGCAACTCTTCAGCATCAACAAATACCTGCCAACTATCATGCATACAAAAGTCAGCAACGCTGAATGTGTTCTAGTTTTAATAATAAAATACTTTACTTTGTTAAAAACCGTTCATTGCTTTATTTCAAATCATACTTTACTTTACAATCGTTCGCGATCATGCATCATACGTACACACAGATAATATCATTATTATCTTCGCTATTACGTTCATTAACTTCGTTCGTTCAACGTATTACATTATCGTTCACTTCTCTTTCTAGATCCTGTCAGACTTTACCCTCTTCGTGGCACTCAACCACGATTACTGAGGTCGAATGACAAGGATCCTGTTTAGTACATTATTACGATAATTCATTAGCGTTCTTTTCATACTTTATTCTTTCATACTTTATCTTTCGTTCATTACTCTTTATTACTCGAATCTTTTCTCATGCAATATCCCCGTCTCACGCTCGAAAGCTGATGCTGTGCCGGACTCACAAGCCCCCGACTCATGTCCGAAGACTGACACAACACCGGGATACACGACAAAGATCCCATATGATTCAATCACAGGGATTGAACTCCCTTCGAGTCTGTTGCAACACAAAGTCGCTCACCTCATATCTATGCTTGGCTTTATGCCACACCCCCGAAGTTATACGTAACTCGGGTAACCATCATATCTATGCTTGGCTTCATGCCACACCCCGAAGTTATACGTAACTCAGGTAACCATCATATCTATGCTTGGCTTTATGCCACACCCCCACCGAAATGGGTAACAACACCCCCACCGAAATGGGTAACAACACCCTCACCGAAGTGGGTAACAACACCCCCACCGAAGTGGGTAACAACACCCTCACCGAAGTGGGTAACAACACCCCCACTGAAGTGGGTAACAACACCCCCACCGAAATGGGTAACATCTTGGAAGGTCAGTCACAAAGACTGAACCCTTGCGTGCACACTTTAGGATTTGCTGAACCTCACGCGGTTGAGCTTAAGGCATTTAGAGCCGTGCACTTCACTGTACTTTACTTGTAAGCCTCTTACATTCACGTTCGTTAATTAATACATGCATTCATTCATTAACGTTCCTCTTTTCATTATCTTCCGCTTTACGTTACATAATACTTTATTACGTTCATTAACGTTCGACGCAAGCCAAGGGAAGACATATATACATACATAATAAGGAACATATACTAAATCATAAACATACACCATCACCATACATGCAACATCATACATGCATAACACACATCAAACATAAGCCATCACATCATAACCAGGTCTATCTTCTCATTTTACCCCTTGAAAACCACTTAGAATACCTTAGGTCCAACTTGGGCGCATCGAACCTTTCAGGCACATGAGCATAAAATTCTATGCATAAAATTGATCTGGGCGCATGGGCACTATTTGCTGGGCGCATGGCCAGCCATTTCAGGCGCATGGGCCTTCTGCTGGGTGCATGGCCAGCACTTCAAGCGCATGGGCCATATGATGGGTGCATGGCCAGCCTTCTAGGCGCATGGCCATCCTTCTAGGCGCATGGGCCATCAGCTGGGCGCATGGGCCACCAGTTTAGGCGCATGGCCAAAAGTCAGGCGCATGGACCACTGTTCATGTTCGTCTGAATCATTCTGAAATGTTCTCTACGCGATCAAATTCGTCCGATTATCATTCTAATCATACCCAAGCATAAATCTAACATACTAAGGCCATATAGATATGCTAAACCTCATCATGAACCCACAATTTACACTAAAACATACATACATCATTTCGAACATAATGTTGTAAACCCACGGTTATTTTCAAAACATTTACTTAGTTTGCATAATAGCCCCAAACGAGTTGAAAATCAGTAAAAGAGGGGTTCTAGAAACTCACCTTGAGCAGCCTTTGAGCAACACTCTTCCCATTCAAGACCCACCTTCGATTCAACTCTTGAATCCTGAAAACAAACTCTAAATACCAAAACTTTGGTCAAGAACTCGAAACCCAGCTGAAACCGAGCTCGTTATAAGAGAAGACTTACCTTTTGAAGCTGCTTCCTCCGCTTTCTCTCTCTAGAACCGGGGCTCTCTCTCTCTTCTTTCTTCCTTTCAGCCGAATGAAGAAAAAGAAGAAGAAATGGGCAACCTTGCCCTTTTTAAACTTTAAAGTAATAAAGTTTGTACTTTGTACACTTTTTCCCCTTCCCCTTGTGCATAATTTCTATTCTTTCTATTTACTTTTCTTTTACTTTTGTTTTAAATAGAAATTCGGGGTGTTACACACGACTCACATGCGAATGAACCTCAGTCGCACGACTTGCATGCGTATGGACCTCAGTCGCATTCCTTTCGATCGTATGACCTCCAGTCGCATGCCATTTGGTCGCCTAGCCCTAACTTGTGCAGAATGCAGTTCATCCCGAACCCAATCTGCCATTTTCGGCCTCCAAGCTCTCCCAAACTCGTTCTAAGCCCAAATCAACCATCCTAAACCTTAGAAACACATACCACAACACCATTCAAGCACACACAAGCCCGAAAACAAAACCCATTCGAATCACACACAAACACATACACACAGGTTCAACACACACACTTCAAAAACGGGTTTTACTATGTGTTCTAGCCCTAAATCAGTCGAAAACGTGTAAAAGAGGGGTCCCAGAACTCACACAAACAACCCCGACGAGTAAAGCTTCAATCCAACCCGCTACATTTCAACTTTCACGCCCGAATCCACGAAAACGAAGCTCGAAACCCCTTTTTCTCCCTCTCTTCTATCTTGGCTGAATTTTGTGAGTGCGGGGGAGGGTGTGGGCTGCCTTCCCCCTCTTATACCCCCACTCATACAAGTTTTTCCCGTTTGGCAAGTTTGGTCCCTCGACTGTGACTTTATTTCTTTTTTTTTCTTTTGTCAGCTTCAAAGAAAATATCTGGGTGTTACAAAATCATATGCAAAACATGGAAAATAACCTAGTTTCAACGATAAACATCAATGAATATGAAAGAAAGAAAATAATGCAGTTGGTTTAACCTTATAAGAGATTATATACAAAACTCTAGAAGTGGCAATGTCCTAAAAGGACTAATATATTTCTAAAAGAAATAATAATACCCTAAAAGAGATGGTATTAAAATAGACTAATAAATCCCAGAAGAGATTAACGAAATCCCAAAAGATGATAATGGAGCTCTAGAATAAACTCAAGTACCAAACAAATATAAGATCTTAATAAATTTAATAAAAAAAGTACAATGTAAAACCAATATTAATAAGATATATGCATATGTTATAGCAATATATGTAATCAAAGTGAAAGATTACGTATCTACAACTCTGTAAGAGTATATACACAGAGGTGACTTCCTGAAATAACAAAACGCCAAAAAGGCTCAATTAGATTTTCTTGAAAAGCGAAACATTCTCAGAACAGCAATCTGAACACCTATATATGTCAAACCAGTAGGTTATAAATGGGTGTTTTTAAAATAAAAAAGAAACATAAAAAAGAGATTGTATGATATAAGGCAAGAACTGTAATACAAAGATTTTTCTAAAATCTCAATGCTGATTATGAGAAAACATAATCACAGTAATGGAAGCGATACGCTATCATGATCATTGGCCTCACAATCTAATAAGGATATCAGATAAAACCTAGATGTCATAACCGTAAACTTATATGAGACACTTGAAATGACATCTACATGAAAATCTTTAAGGGTTAAGATTGTCTCAAGCATTAAAGTTAGTATCTCAAGATATGAATGCTAAATATCTATACAGTCTCAAAAAACCTAGTCGTATGCGATACTCAACTCAATAAATAATTTTAGGTACAAGTTTGATAGAATGATAGTTAACGTGCTTTTTACAATTTAACTTTCCTTGATTTGTAGTTTGAGTAAATATGTTATGGATTAGTCTATCAATTTAAACTTAGAAGATCTTAGCACATTTTATATAAACACTCTTAATATTCTAAGCACAGTTACGATCATTCGATAATTATACATACACAAGGATCCTTACCGTCCCCATGCGGAGGATGAAGAATTACTTGGTCAAGAAGTATTATACTTAAGCATGAATGGCGCACCAATGTGTCTTGTAAAGGTCACGAGACATGGCATTGCATTTATTAGCATATGTGTTAGTGAAATATACTTCTAATCCATCACGTTGCATTCTTTTTTCCTTAACCAAGTTTGTCCCTTTGGCTTTCTTAGAAAGATTTTTAATGAGAAAACATAACTAATCTAGTAGAATCAGTTTAATATATAGGTCTCGAAGCACCGATTTAGCATCATCCTGAAGTATGTTATTAATTATGTATGATGCGCGCTGCGATCTTTTCCTTAGCTATGATTTTGTCCTATTGGGTTATCCAAGCAAGGCTTTTAAGAGAAATGATTATTTACGATAAAAAAATAGAGTTTCAGCTAGTTGGTTATGCTCATGTAGTATATCTAATGGATCCGAATAGAGTTCATTTATAGATACACGAGAAGTTTATGAAAATTAGAGAAAATTCAACCACACTATATGAAAACAACACAATATGCTTCATTGAAACGAAAAAAGACAACATCAAAGCATCAAACGAGTCACTGTCATATAAGATTGAACTCTAGACTTAAAGATACATGTTTAATTAAGAAGGAGTATTATACATATTGTATTCTTTTTCCTTAACTAAGTCTTGCTTTTCTTAGTAAAGTTTTAACAATGTAATATAACTAAGTCTAAAGTATAAGTTAATATCGATCATGAAGAACCAAACCAACATTATCTAGAAGTATAATTTTAATTTTAGATAATATAAAATGTCTGAAGGGCAGTGTTATAAACACAGACCATTTTAGGCCTAACCTAATATTTATGGGCTTTGAGTTTTGATCATTGTGTATAAATATATGATGTATGTATTTTTTTATGGTAACCTTAGTTTCTTCTTTTTCTCTCTCTAGTTTACAATACATATCTCTATTTTTTATTCATAAGAATTAGCATCATTAATTTTAATTAAATCAAAGGCTAACATTTAGTTTAGTAGTTTTCTTAATTTCCCATGATTTGTATTTGATCTTAGCCATATTAGCCACACACACAAAACACACACACACATTAGTTTAGTTACACATGTACTATACGAGTTAAATAAGAAATAAAATGTTATATATAAAATATTGATAATATGATGTAATTAACAGATAGAATAAATGATTTAATGTCAAGAGAAAAAAATAACTATATTTTATACCAGTAATATAGAAAAGCAAATATGAAATATTGTCACGGAATATGCGCTTACAAGATAAACGTTTATTATTAAAAATAGATAAAAAAACCACATATTACATTAATTTATAAATACTTCTAACAAATAAAATTTAAATACAACACAAAAACTCGTTAAGTGATATATAAAGAAAACATAGTTATTGTAATTTGTAATTATGTGTTTTACTTTTTAGATTATCTTGTAATGTAATCTGACTCATTGAAAAGTATAAGATTCAATACTATTATATTAAGGTCTAAATATTTTATTTCAAAAAGATTCATAATTTAAATATTAATTAAGAAAATTGCTATCATATTTTATTATATGATATGCAATTTTTAAAAATTGAGTTGTGATTATTTAAAAAAAATATTTCAAGAATTAGGATATTACATTAAGAATGAAAATTTATTTATTTAAAAATATTGAATAAATTAGTAAAGTTTGACATAATTAATTTTTCATTAATAATCTTAAATATAGATACTTGAATTTTATAACTAAATTTGAAATGTTTAACATGATTGATTTTTTATTTAAAATATTAGGCTTATTGAGGTAATAATATATAGACAAATCATAGGTGTACACCTTAGGAAGGTGACATTTGGCGTCCAAGTTAGTCTAAGATTTTATAGATTTTATGGATACATATATATACACACATACATACATACATATATACACCACATTTTATTTTCAGAATTAAAATAGCAATTAATTTACATAAATGTAAATTAAATTTGGTGATACATGAGCTGTTTTACATACATGTATATCAGTCATTCATAATAAACTATGTAAAACAATTAAATATGACCAACCTTAACTTACATTTATGTAAATCAATAGTTTGTAATTTACATTTATGTAAATCAATGATTTTTTAGGTTGTGAAAATAAAAAGTGGTTGTATAATGATCTTGACCCTATATATATGTATATGAAGAACCGTTAACATAACCTACTCTTATTAACCTAATGTTGATCACACACTACATGAATTGACATTGTAATATAACAAAGGTAAGTCTGAATGTTAATCTGTGGGATGCTATAAAGCAACTTTCAATACTAAGTTATTATTAGTTCCAAGCTAATTTAAAAGATAGAATTTTAGAAATTTAACTAAAGATTACCAATCTAATGAAAACTATAAAATACTAAAACTAAAAGATAAAGGAAACTAAAAAGGCAAAAAACAAAGTAACACACATGAAATATTCAGATGTGGGAGAATAACTACCTAAGTAAGGAATTCTATTGACAGACTCAGTTATCATTGGGAATGACTAACCAAACTGGATAAGTAGAAGACACACTAAGGAATCACTAAGCTATGATAGATCTCTGCTAGGTCTCACTAACCCATATAAATGATCTTAAGGGTCATGTAAAGATCAACAGAATAAATAAATGGATCACATCTCGGTCTCACAAGACATGGGGTACTCTAAAGACGTCTCATCTCTTAGTTTCAAAAATCACAGTGAAATTAGAACTGTTGGGGATAATGATAGATGCAAAGGACTAAATCTATCTTAATTGATCTATTACTTAGAATGACATAGTCACGATGTATTTAACAACCTATCACCTTTCGATCTCAAGTTTGGTCAAACACTAATTTAGACTAATAAACAAACTTGTTCCTATGAGTACCTATCTCTAGTTTAACCACATACAGATCACCAAAATAAAGTAGGAAATCTAAACATGCAATTCTACCTGAAAAAGTATTAAACTAATCAAGTAGAATCAGAAAAGGAACATAACATGCGTATCAATCATATTATTAATAATCCAACACAATATAAATCAATATAAGGCAGATCTTGACAATAACATTTATGCCATATGATTAAAAACCCCAAAATAATCAATTTATACCAAGAACATAACATCTAGAGTATAATTAATAAACATGCTATAAACAAGAATCCAATCTGAGAATATAAATTTTAAGAAGTAAAAATAACCAAAGAATATAACTTTTAAGAAGCAAAAATAACCAAACCAAATGGCTCCTGATGCTTTAATATTTAAGAAAAAATGCTCCTAGCCATCAAGAACTCGAAAAATATCTTTTACCTTCATTCTAGATCGTATCTCACTGCTACTAGTTGATCTCCCTTAATGAAATTGGTGGAACTTTGTAGTTGTAGAGAAAAACTAGAGGTTTTCTCACGTCTTAATCTTACAGACCATAACATGCATTGTGTGGTTATACGTACCCCATAATTTTTCTTAGGGTGTGGACATATCAAGAAAACTATTCAAAACACTGTCTCATTGCTTTAGAATGGATAATCATTATCAAACAAAACACAAATTTGAGTTTAGATTATTAAGAAACTTATCATATAACATGCTAGTATCAAAGTAGTCATCTTTACGTCAAATAAACCAAATCATCTGTAGCATTGCTTAATAATGTTAGTTGTTTTATTTAACATTCTTGTTGATTAGCTATAAATTTGTAGAGGTCAATCAACAATTATGAGTTGCGAGGAATGATTGAAGAAGATGACGATGGGAATGTTGGGTAACTGGAACATTAGGCATGACATCAACTTATCAAAGATTTTGTACAAGTGGAGGAATAAAAAAGACCAAAATGCCCCTCACCGACGGCGTAATCTCCAAGGTCTAAAATTGTTACAAAATGCAACGAAAGGCCTTGACATGTCATAAGATTTCTTTTTGTTTTAAAAAGGTTAAAATAAAGAGATTCATCCATGAAAAGAGTAATTTTCTTCTTCTTCTTCTTCATTCTTCTTCATTCTTTTTTTAAAATTTTTATTGCAAGGCATTACTCTCTCTCAACTTATAAGTATACATTTCCATTTTCTTTTTTACCCTATGAAACTAGGTGGGGCAGTAGGAAACTCTAAAGTAACATCAAGTTAGATACAAAACAAGATGATATTGTTTGCCTAGGACCATACAAAGCATTCTTAACTGTATACTCTTGTTTTGGGGCGTTCAAACGTGCTATGCAATAGTAGCTTGGGAAGCATGCAATTTCATTCTCGATCTATATCCACGGTGATGTCACGGTGTTTAGATGAGTTGGGAGTAATACATTCATAATAAATCAACATGCGACTACAATCATAATGAAATTGATTAGAAACGCTCAAAGCATAATATAATCATCTACCTAAACGAACACTTTAAGAGATTCACATATGATCATAATTATAAATGTACAGATGAAAATCACAGACACTGCAAATATAAATTAAGTGTATTAGATTTCAGTATAAATAACCACCAAGAAATGACTTGAGCACTGAAATAATTCTTAAAGTCATTAGAATATAAATTAAACTTAGCAACGATGGTTATTAACCTCCTTTTTTAGTTATGCGTTTCAGAGATAATAAGCAGAGATGAAAATTGATTGTCTGCGTTAATTAAGATTAAAGGTTATATTAAAAAACTAGGTTTTTGCGCGCGCGTTGCCGCGCGTATGCGAGTTTTAATGTAACCTTAAATCAAAATCAAAATAAAGGTTCAAAACCACAAAATCAGTAAAATACAAAAGTAAAACACACCAAAACCCCAAATCCATAACACACCAGAGTATGCAGAACCCAAAAACTAAATCAAAGCCCAACGCCATACACAAAACAAACGAAAATCAAAGCCGCAAGAAAGTGACACAGTCCAAAATAGAAAACCGATGAAATCAAAGCCCCGAAAAGAGCAAACAAAAGGAAAACCAAAACCTTAATAGCGAGAATCGTCAGGGTATCAATAACGAAAGAAAGATAGCAGGAACCCGGAGAAAGACAACGTCAACGAACCCTACAAATCAAAGACACGTGTCTAGATACCAAAAACCCACAAAAAACCCCACCCTAAAATCTCGAACCCACACACAAAACAAACCATATTAAAACACAAACAAAAAAAAAAAAAAAATTAAAACACAAACAAAAAAACAAAAGAAAAATGAAAACACAAACAAACAAAAAAAAAAAAAAAAAAGAAAAAAATCACCCCACCGACCAAAGCTTTTAAATAGAATAGTAATAGTGATGGCTACAGCCTAGAAATCATATCAATATATAATATGCTATTATTCACATAACCCTTATTGTAACATGCTTGTTATTAATAATATAACTGGTTTTATATTTTCTTGAACAAAAAACAAAAATAATGTAAATTAAGGGAGTGAGAAGGTGGCATAGAATCGATCTTTATAACTGATATTCTTCTTGGGATTGGTGGTAAAGACCTCTATTCTCCTATAAATACTCACTTCCCTTTGATCTTCAACTCACCAATTCCAATTCTCTCTCTCTCTCTCTCTCTCTCTCTCTCTCTCTCTCTCTCTCTCTCTCTCTCTCTCTCTCTCTCTCTCTCTCTCTCTCTCTCTCTCTCTCTCTCTCTCTCTCTCTCTCTCTCTTGTGTGTGTGTTTTTAAGAACCCTAATTAGGGGTTGGATGAGGAAGATGAGGATGTGAGAATTATGAAAAGACTGGTGCTCTTTCTGTTCTTCCACAGCTTTCTTGAACTGCATATTATTCTTGATCTTTCAAATCCTTGAATTCAATGTTTGTGGTTCAATAAAGCTGTGGGAAGACAGAGAAAGGATCAACACAAAATAAGCCATGGATCAGATCTAATCTCCTCCCTTTTTTCCATGTTATATTTGCAGTTTTTCTTGTAGCCAATTGTGTGGTTTTAGATCTTTACATTGTTCTTTTATTTAATTGATATTCTTATAAGTGCACACACAGATTATACACACAAAGTTGATTTAATTATTCATGTTTTGTGTTTAAATGAGGATAATTCTAATAGGATTTCTACAACTTTTAATTTGTAGTATGTAATAACATATTGATAAACCAAATAATGATTTAATGGTCGATTATAATTCACATTCGATTTGAACTTTCACTCGATTTCACTTGTAAATTGTTTAAAATTACGTTCATATTCATCATTGTCCGTGAAATCAAATAAAGATCTAATGTAAGTATCTGATCATAGTGATACTAAGGTCGTGTTCACACTATGGTGAAAGTTAATTATTAGGGTCTATATAGGTTATTATCGGCCAATTACTAGTGGTTTGTAGCTTGAATCATTAAAATTTGATATATCTTCGTAGTAATACATATGTGTGTTATTTTTTTTAACGACCAACAAATAATTTTTAAGCCCGGTCACCAGGGTAAACCCATTGGCGAAAGACTACCCACACTAAAGACTTACTGTGGTAAAACCCTTGACCCACTTGAAGCATATTGCACCAAGTGAGACCAACTCATGACCCCCAGTTTGTAAAGTCATAGGGTGCCTACTCCTAAACCAATTGATATAGGGCTCACTGGCACATATGCGTGTTATCTATATCTACTATAGTTTTGGAAAGTTTTAATTTATTGTGAAAAGTTCTAATTATATTGAAAAATAAAGCTGTTTATTTTCATTGTTTAATTATATTAATAGGTTTCCCGAAATATTATATAAGTATCACATGTTTTGATTGTGTTTTTCAAAATGTATTTTTGTATGCTTATGTGTGTATGTGTGATTTTTTGGGTATTTTGAAGTGTAACTCTATACTCACATGTGTATGGAGCATGAATAAGATTGAGTTTGTAGGAGGGTACGGCTAGCTAGAATGTAGGTGGACCACCGTACGTGTCTTACTCTTTTTTATATGAAACCTCTCAAACAAATTAGGAAACTAAATTTAAAGCCAAATATAATGTAAAAAGAAGAACATGTTGTATCAGTCACCTTCATAGTTTTTATTAATATTGATTCTTTTATCTTCCTTAACATCTAAATATGTGATGGGAGTTACTATTTGGTCTCATCCTTCTTGAGTAAAATTGTTTGATGACGCAGGTTTTCTTAACTACATCCTATCTCACTAATGATGGTACAAGACAATTAGTTCTATAATCAATCATTTCTAAATAACTACGATAAGTTTTGATTTACTTGATCGCATTATTAGGAGTATATTGATGAGTTACATCAAACAATTAACAAACTTTTCTACAAGTACAACTCTTGTTCCATTGCCACATGGGTGACATTGCATTCTAAAATTTACGAATTTTTCACTTGGGTTGCTATTGTGATGAACAATTTGATGAAAACTATTGTTATTGTGATGAATTTGATGCTAAAGATGAAACATGACATGAGAGGGCAATCAGCGTATTATGGAGAAATAGTAGACTATTTGCTTATTTCAATTGTTATTAACTGATTGATAAATTGCTGAACACAAAAAAATGTCATAAATTAAATAAATTGATAAAACTATTTTAATTCTTTACTTGTTTGTCCTTCTTAACATGACTCTATGTAAACTTAAAGTGATAAATATATGTTCTATTTATATGTTAATTAATTAATATGTATTCATTCATATTCTAATTGTATCTCTTTAATAAACGGTTTCTAGTGAGTTGGAAATTAACTTTACAATCATGTGTTATTGAGTTAACTCAGAAACCAATATACATGCTCCATACTTGTGAAAGCAAATTAGGAAATTGAGAAGATTTCAGTTCACATCTGTTGATTTCTTCGTTATTGTAGTTGCAATATAATTATATGAATTAAAGTAGAAATTGGGCCAAAGAAAATCGACTATTGATTAAGATATGTGATGAATTAACAAATACTTCTAAATACTTCACTGGTAATAAACAGTAAAAACAGTTGTGGGACAATTTTTATGCAAGTAATAAGGTGCTTGGCCAAAGTTAATGCATTTATTATAAAAAGAGAAAACAAAAAACAAGTGTTGTATTACAGGGTAGCACTTGGAACACCAGCTGGATTATTTTGTTTGTATTGAGAACTAATGTGTTTTTTAATTACTTGATTAATCTTATATCTTAGATCTGAAACCTACTTTATTTGCTGTATAGTAATGGCAGCACTTTAAATAATTATAGTTGTTCTTTTTGATTGATAAATAAAGTAAAGATTGGAATAATTGCTTTTAAACAAATCAAAAGTTTGATGATTTTCTTTTATATTAAATTATTTAACTTTTAGGTCTTGTTTCATGCCTTTTTATTTTGTTTAAAAAATTACTAACCAGATACAAAATGGTTTTAATAACAACTCATCTTAACAACTTAACATGCGTTTTGTGTTATGTAAAAGGACAGAGATAATATTATCATTTTATTGATCAAATTGTGTGTCATAAATGAAAAGCAATAAATAATATATAGGAGAACAAGCTCTAATCAACTTAGAACTCTAATACTCGTTACTATACATTATAGTGGACTATCTATAATACTAATTACTTTGAACCTTACTACCCTCGGTCTAATAGGCGGGCCGACATACTAGTGCATGGGTCGGAAATGTAAATGAAAAGGGTTTCCATGGAAATTATTAAGGAATTGGGAATCGTGGATCATAGCGGACAACTATAGGTCCTATGGGTTGACCATAATGGTCCTCCAAGGAAAAAGATTTGGGATCAGGGAACCAAGTTCCATAGCGGACCGCTAAGGATTTGGGTAACGGTCCACTAAGATGGTCATGAACCGCCATGGATTGGCTTAATGGTCAACGAGAAATATTCATTTCGTATATTCAAATACTCTATTTGAAAGATGCGTATATTTCATTTTAAATCAATAGGGACCGCCAATGGTTGCTTAGCGGTTCGCCAAAGAGCCCGGCTAGAAGATTGGGTATAAAAGACCCCAAAACCTGATTTTCACCCATTTTACACTTGCACTCTCAGCCTAGTCTCTCTCTAAACCTTAAGCTCTCTCACTGTCTCTACATTCTTGGCGTGTTGGATGACTCGGTATGACTATCAGAACGCGTGGTTGCGTTTGTTGCAGTTGATTTGGCTTAGAAACGACGCTTGGAAGCTAGGTTTGCTTTGGCAAGCGTTAAATCTTGTTAATATGAGTTATGGCCATATATGAGCGTATATGCGACGTGTGGAATACCATTGTAGGGTTGGATCGCTCGGTGGTGAACTATAAATGTTAGAGATTGTAAAAAAACTTAGATCTGTATGGTAAGATTCTAAACCTCCACATTATGATTCATTGAGTTTTGGAAATTACCAAACTAGTGTCTAAGTGGTTAGGAGGCATATTGATAATATGATAAGAAAAATAACCATCTCTGGATAGATGGATTTGTCATGAGATAATGTCCGGTATAAGTATGAAATGGATAATGTAGTGTCGTTTCATAAACGTGAGGTTATCATTGGGATTTGCATGATAGGGATTTCGTGTGGTGGTTAAGTTTGTCTGGCTATGGTGTCGGGAGTGTGTGTAAACCCTAACTCTTCAACTCATGTTCATCAAGGGTGGTGATGTAAACATCAACCTAAGTGGGAGAACTTTAGCTCGAGGTCACATACGTAACTAGGGCCGGTCCGGTGCTTATATCGGGTGGGATGATGTGAGGGATTTCACTGTTAATGAAATTATGTATTTAGGTGAGTGTTTGTATGATTAGGGTTGTAAGATGCTCGTGACGCTCATCGAACAATGTGTAGACACTCTCGGAAGCTCATCGCTGTGAGTATAACTGTCCTGTTTTCTTAGTTGCTTTTGGCGTTGTATCTGAGTTTGTTATAGTGATTTGATGAAAAGGCTTTAATATGTGTGTGCGACGGTAAGTTAAATTTTCCCGTTAGGCTAGCATACCTATAGTCACTACAGTCACAAGCGAGTCATTAAGGTGAGATGATGGACTCTAGATTGAGTTCTTGATCTGTCACACTCTTGCTAGAAGCGGAAACACGAGGATACGACGGACGTGATCATCATAACACATTGGGGCCTAAGAGAATCTCTAAAGGAATTCTCCGTCAATGGGTCATGACGTCGCCCGACACAAAGAACAAGTGTCAAGAACAATCAATACCATAACGTTATTCCATATATGTACAAACAATCCAAAAGTTCCAAACCAGAACAACCAGTACTAGATCAATCAAATCCGAGTACAAATGCAACAATAACGTAATGTCCAAACAAATGTCCCAATGTCTAACGCTCTTGAAGGAGCAGTCTCGTCTAAAGTCCACAATCCAAGTACCTAAGCACTGTTACCTGAAAAGACATGCTCTAAAAAGATACGTTGGTGAGTTCACAGGTTTAAAAGTACAAACAGTTTGTCATGTATAACATGTACATAAGGTTGTATGTGGGTAAGAGTACATAGAAGTCATAGATATCAACACAAGTCTAAAATCAGTCCAAGTCCAATTACCCAGATTATATTGGGTAAGAGTACATAACAGTCATAGATATCAACACAAGTCAAAAATCAGTCCAAGTCCAATTACCCAGATTATATTCACCCAAGGGCAAGCCCAGGCCAAGTCAGTCTTGACTAGTATACTGACGACAAGGGTGGGGGTGTCAACCCGTTAGTACTAACAATATCTCTCCATGATGTCCAAGTCATAATAACAAGTCCAAGTCCAAGTACACACTCATGAATGAATATCTAGACTCAACCCATGACCCAAACCACATACATTGTCCCAAAATAGTCTAAAAGACACGACAAGTCCAAAACCATGAGCATGCTTTTCCCCCAAGTAAAACATGTTAAAAAGGGGCCGTGAAACTCACCTCGAAATTGTACAGTCCAAATTACACAATACGCAAAGCAAGCACTAAAAGTACAAATCACAAAAGGATTACTAAAGAACAAAATGACCAATATGGGTGTAATCCTTCTAGCCCAGTCCTTAATTCTTATTTTATGAAAACATGATTTACTAAAAGTACAAGTCCAAAGTCAGATTTAACGTTAAATTTCGTCAGGTTTAGCGTTTTAGTTGTCGCTTTATATTACTTTATTAATGTCCTTTGATGCACATCTATTCGTCCATATTCAATGAATTAAAGATATTATTAGCTTATCCGTTTAAAAGTCATTTAATCACTTTTAATTATGAAACTTGTCTTTATTTGATTTTTAGTTTCTTTATTTGATTATTTAGTTTCAAATCCTTATTTTTAAGTTTATCCAAATATTTCAGCATGTAGTGCTGATTGCGCACCAGTTTTGCATAAACTGATTGGAGGTCGAAACGGTAACGAAATGTTGCGTAATAGGTATCGTTTGAAATATAAGACTTTAAAATCGAGAAAAACAATCATCTCAATTGAATAAAATATGAGAAAGATATGACTTGACGAACACAGACCAAGCTGCTGCCTAGATTCGTCAGTTTTGACCTTCAGTTGTTTGCCATATTTGGAGGATCAAACGATGTCGAAACGACACGAGACCACTTGGGTTAGTTAGAAGACTCATTGAAATTATTTTTAGATGAAAATTTCGACTCATTTGGGCTTATTATGACCAAGTTAT
Organism: Flaveria ramosissima; assembly: GCA_025215565.1. Taxonomy (NCBI): domain Eukaryota; kingdom Viridiplantae; phylum Streptophyta; class Magnoliopsida; order Asterales; family Asteraceae; genus Flaveria; species Flaveria ramosissima. The sequence continues at coordinate 33,576,901 of CM046039.1, read as the reverse complement.
GAATTGTACAAAACGTCACATTTTTCTGACAGCAAGCTGTCCAGTTTCTTAATCTTGTCCCTTTGCATCCAAAACCTCATTATTTGACCATTATTAACCTGAGACCTTATAGAACGTTTGTTCCATGTTCTAATTGACCAATACTTGAATCAAACACTTAGATTTTTTGAACTTTTAAGTCCCAAAACAGCTTGTTAGGTTTTAAACTTCCGGTTCACAATGTTACTTAATCGATACATAGTTTTTGATTATCCAAACAGGTTATCCATTCAAGAAACAAAATTAATGATTTTAAAAATGATTTATAAGTCCAAGATATCCATTATGATTAAGTCATCCAAGATTACAACCCAGTTTGATAGATTCAAGAATATACAAAGATTAAAAATTAGGGTTTTACCGGTTGGAGAGTCCAACACCTGAAACACCTAGATCTTCACGATCTAATGTCCAAAACAAATAATATGACAATATTAGATGATGTTTTTGTGTTTAGATGATGAATATCATCGATATCAAGATAAAACAAGGAGGAAAATCACCAAGAAACAATTTTTCTTACCGGATAACAATGAGATGAACAAGGCCTACTTAGAACATGATCTTGAATGTCGTTGTTGCACCAATATTTGATGGAAAGATGTTGATGATGGTGAATTTCGATGAAGATGATGTAGAACAAGAAGAAAAGAGTGATGGTGGCTAGGGTTTCTAGAGAGAAAACTTGGAGAATAAGTTTTCAAAATGAAAGAATGAGAAAACAAAAGGGAAAGCCCCCTTTATGAAGGAATTCAGACAAGGGGGCCTTGGATGGGCCTCCCAGGCCCTTTGTCCATTTCGTCCAATTTCATCATGTCCCGATACGCATGTCATCCAATTTTTGTATTTTTAAATTCTACGTGTTAATACGATTTCAACAGACTATTATATGCTATATAATTACTTAATTTATATTTTTAAATTAAATTAAGTCTATCTGGTAGATTTTAGGTAAAGCCCACTGATGTTCGATTTTTGTTTGCGTTCTTAACGTAAGATGTATATTTTTTCCTTTTTAAGTCTTTAGTCCAATTTTAAGCCCAAGCCATCATGCTAAGTCCAAATCGGTGAATATTCACTGTCATCATGTCCAAGGCCGACTAGAACATATAAAGCTCATAACGCATAGTTTTAGAACTTAGTGTCTCTACACACATCTGATGTACTATTCACAGAACAAGCAACATTAGGTCAACTTTCAAGTCAAATTTCATACGTAGAGCAAGTCAAAGTCAAAGAGTCAAAGTCAAAAAGTCAAGTCAACGGTCAAAGTCAATGGTCAATGCACCTTTTCTAGTGATGGATGTCACATTGATCACCTTGGGGCATATGTGTCCCTAGTTTGATCCTTCTAGGTAGGAGGGGGCTCACTTGTAGATTTTGGTGTGAGGATGGGCTCTTGATAGAGTCATTGATTATCGAGGTTGCAATACTTCAAGATTGATCAAGAGTTAAGGATCGCTAGGGTTGTCTATTACCGAAGATTGTAGGATTGCTAGGGCTGTCTGTAACCTGAGAATAAAGGATCTTTTCGGCTGTCTAAAACTCTATGTTGTGATACGTTAGGATTTAGTTGGCTCATGAGCCTTTAAACTACCTAACGTCATATTGTGAAACCTGAAGTGACATATATGTTGATCGACGCTTCCTTAAGTTAAGGGCGCTAGTGAGATTTGATTTGATGAATAATTTTCTTACACACATGGTTATATTATCTAACTGTTTAGAGTCTCTACTTATGACTCACCAATAATGTTCTTATTGACATGATGAGAGTTCTTCCTGAATCCGAAAGAGAGTACTTTTTGGTCCTTTTCGTCCAGTGGTTAGGACATCTTCTCTTTAGGCTCCGAGTTTTTTTTTGTTTTTTTTTTGTTTTTTTTTGTTTTTTAGGAGCAGGGAATGTTAGGAGGCAATAAGATAGGTCAAGGAGACTTAATGGACTAAGTTGTATAATATCTTCATGTAGATTATAATGATTGGATTTAACTTCCTTGGGGTAGCGTATATATATTTATGTTTGTGATTGTAAACAAAATGGACGCGTAAATTTATGTATGCACCGTCAAGTTTTATTTAGTCTAGTGTTGTGATGCGATATAATTGGCCATGCTGTGGATTGGGGTGTGATAGGTAGGTGTCAGAGCCCTAGGTTTTAGCGAATTTAGGTTCAAGTAGGTCCTTAAGTTTTAACCCGAAAGACTCAAGAACAAGACAAATACACCTAATCAATGCAGTTGTCAAGTTATCTCTATGTGAGCATGTTGATTGGTATCTGTTATGTGGACCAAGGTAGAAGTCTCGTCAAGAAAGGCGAAGCACACATGGCACGAGCATCGCATGAATTTTGAGTATTACTAAATACTAAAAACATTAATATACATCCAACTCACAGTCTAGAGACTCAAAGAAGGGATAGAGCTCGAGCATAGCTTGAGATTTTGCTGAACTTGATACGTCAGGTTTTTACACCGGATTAGCTTCAACGTCAAGGTTGAAGAATTTGCCATATCCCGGAATTGTAACACCCGAAAATTTAAAAGAAGAGAAAAGTAAAGAGAAAGAAAGAAAATCCAAATAACCCAAGTTGAGGGGTTAAAGTTGTACATGAGACAAAGTTTTATAATATGCAAGGATTCCTATAAGTCTGATGTAGCCAAAACATCCAAAGTCTCTCTATATGTATGCACTGAAGAACAGAAGTAGAATGCTTCGGAAGTTTTACACCTTGCACTAGAAATATTCTAAGTGTAAAATCTTCGGAAGCCAAGACCAACATCTTCTGAAGCCAAAAGTGAAGTCTTCCAAAGCCAAAGAGTGAAGACAGTTTTCTTCTGAAGACTTTTATGTACATGCTTTTATCTGATGTACTTTACCATAAAACTGGACCACCTTTCCGCTGCAACTCTGTTCAGTCACCAACTTACATGAGTTGGTGAATAGGTCTATGCTTTTGGTAACTGTACATTGAGGTCTTGAGTCTGAGCTTTGTACTTTATGTACTTTTATCCTTTTTGTAATATATTAGGATGTGAGCTATGGCATATTATAGTCATTAGTCAAAAGACAATCTGCCTTTTGACTCTACATTAGATTTTGTTGTTGTCTAGTCTTTTGTATCCAGATGGCCTTCAAAGTATGGCCGTCTGTAGGATGTAGTGTAAAGTATCTCAAGTACTTGTAACTTTAGATCTATGCTTTGTAACATTTGTAAAAGAACTTGAGAAGCAATATATAGCATTCTTGAAAACTAAATACTTGTGTTGTTAGCTATCTTGTTCTGTCTCACTTTTTACTTGTGTTGTTAGCATCTTTCACTTAAGTTACCAGTTCCCTATTTGATCAGTTAAGTGTTCTAAGGAACTCTCCAAATTGTGTAGTTGTGTTGTAAGTGCATACCCTTCACCGGTCCTGTATAATATTTTGCACAAAAGTGGGTGTGGCCGCCCACACCCATGTTCCATCAACTTTTCATCGGCTTTTTAGAGAGAGAAAGAGCAAAATTCTCTCGGTTTTAGAGAGAGGAAGACGAGAAGATCAGTTTTCAGGTTAGTTTCTTGTGTTTTGGGTTGTTCTTGGCTGATTTTCAGCCTCGGGTATGTGTTTATGTGTTTGTATCAGTTCGGTTGTGTGTTTTTGGTATGTGAAGGTGTTTGAACTCATAGAGCATTCAGGTTTGAAGAAGTCTTACTCGCAAGTCGCAAGAGGTGAGTTCTAGATCCCCGTTTTTAAATGTTTTAACTTGTTTTCGGGCTCGAAATGCATGTTGTAACATTTTTATTAATGTTGGGTGTGTACCCGTATGTATTTGTGTGTGCCCGGTTGAGTGGGTGTATGCTTGGAAAGGATTTAGATTATGTTCATGTTTTATGCTTGTTTTGATGCTTAGTATGTTAGAACTAGGCTTAGGACAGGTTACAATGATGAATTGGGGTCTGAATTCGATATTAGTTAGAAAACAGTTGGCCATGCGCCTAAGGTTCAAGAGCCCAAGTGCCCATGCGCCTAAGTCGGGCCCATGCGGCTGCATAGTACCCATGCGCCTAGAAAGTTGTCCAGACGCCTAGGTGTTGGCCATGCGCCCAAATAGTGCCCATGCGCCCAAGTTTTCCCCATGCGCCTAAGTGTTCCCATGCGCCTAAGTGTTCCCATGCGCTTAAACAGTCATGTGCCCGCATAGTAGCCATGCGCTTGCATAGTGCGCATGCGCCCAATGCGTTAGAAAATATTCTGAAATTTTTGGGAAAATGATTTTTAGGCTACGACTTGGTATGTTTCTGGTATGATGTATGACGATGTTATGCAAGTTTATGATATGTTCCTTTATGTTCCTTATTACGTATTATTACGTGGCTTTACGTGGTGTGATTATGCTAATGAACGTAAAGTATTATCTTAACGAAGCAAAGATCTAAGATAATGAAAGTGGAACATAATAAATGAACGAATGAAAAGTCTTGCAAGCAAAAAGTAAGGAGGTTCACAACTCAATTAGAGTTGTCAGCTCAACTGTGTGTCATACAACGTGCGATCTTGGCTAACCCATAAGGGTTCACACATAGGGGAGTCAGTCTTGGTGACTGCTCCATACGTGCGATATGGGATCCTTGTTGATTAACCCTAGATAAGTTCGCTTTGTGCCCAAGAGGGGGGTTTAGCATATGACGGGATCTGGATAGAAGTGAAAGATAATGTAAAGTGCGAAATATACGAAATGTGCGATATGAACGAAATGAACGATGACGGAAGATAATAAATATTACTTTGATGTATTTACGATGTATGATCATGTGCGAAAGTAAGAAAATGTTTTAACGAATGGAAGGTAATATAAATAATTTTTATAAAACTAGAACTCACTCAGCAACGCTGACGTTTATGCATTTTCAGTTGGCAGGTAAATGTTGCTGAGGATGGCACGGGGTGAAGCTACTTGGAAAATTTTGAATGGCATCCATTTTATGTAATAATGATGTTTTTTTGTTGTCACGCAACCAAACGATGTTTTGTAATGTTGACAATGATGTATTATTTGGGAAAATCAATTATTAATATATGAAATGTTTTTTGTTAAATTATTCTGCTGCGTTGTTTAAATGAAAATTTATGTATTTTTAATTATGATGTGCAATGATTATCCAACTGTAAGCGTTCCGGATACGGGGCCTTACAAGTTGGTATTAGAGCCAAAGTTTAAGAGAATTAGGTAAAATATTTTTAAAAACCTAAACTTAAACTGAGAATGGGACGAAATGGAAGGATGCCAGCCCAAGCAGCTACGTGCCATCAGGTATTTTCTTTAAATGATAACCGGTATTACATGTGCATGTTATTTGATTTATGTGCTTTTAGTACATTCGGATACTGATGTAGTCAGGATAGGTAATGCTTGGGGTATGAAGAGTAAAGTAAGTGGCTAATCACAACTGACCATTGTAATTAGGGACTTACCATACTTGACATAAACTGAGCTATTACCTTGAATGACCGTGTTAGTATTTGAATCTTATAGTGTGTTTAGAGGATGGCTGATGGTAGATCTTCGAAAGCTTCTTGAGGTGGAGGTCGTGATGGACGTGGTGCTGGACCACGGGTCACTAGAAGCAGAGCTAAGACGGGTGATACGACTCATGAGTAGCCCGAGACTCATCATCAGGAAGGTGGTGATGAGAGTGCTAATCTGAGGGCCTCGGTGAAGGAGGTGTTGTTGAGGAGGTTCACCAGGTCATGCAGACGATTCTGTCGTCTGTGGTGACCAAAATGATTAGAGGTGTACGAGAGGATGAGAAAAAGGAAAAGAAGAAGACCTCTAAGAGAGGAAAAAGGGAGCAATCGGAGATTGAGACGGTTGTCTCTAGTGATGAGGAGGAGGAAGAGCCTATGCAAGAAACAACACGAGGCTGTAATTATGGGGCGTTCCAGAGATGTAAACCCCCGACTTTTGATGGCAACGGTAACGCAGCTGCTGCTCATCGATGGGTGAGAGAGATGGAAGCTGTGCATCAGCGAATGTAGAGAGGACCAAAAGGTGAAGTTTGCCACTCACTCATTCGTGGACTCGGCTTTATGCTGGTGGGACAATATTGTCCAGGCCTTGGGCAACAGGGCTATTAGAAAGATGAAGTGGAGTGAGCTAAAAAAGATGGTGATCGAGGAGTTTTGTCCTCACAAGGAACTTGATAAGATTGAGAGGGAGTTCCTGTAGCTGGAGGCGAGAACCATGACGCACAAGCAGTACACCACTAAATTCAATGAGATGGCAAGGCTAGTGCTAGATCAGGTGACACCCGTGTCATGAAAGATAAAGAGGTACATTCAAGGTTTGCCGGTGGATATTCGCAGGCACATGATCGCCGCCCGGCCAAGCACGTTTAGGTCGGTGGTTGATCTGGCGGGAAGGCTGTATGATGAGCGGGAGGTGGCAGTTGTAGAGGTGAGTAAGAAAGGTGGTGGTGGCCAAGACTGGAATGGGAAGCGGTTTGGACGTGGTGGTGTCACTCCAACCAATAAGGTTGCAAGGGTGGATGATCGGCGTGTAGCTACACCCGATGCGGGGGCGAAGAGGTGTGGTAAGTGCGGGAAGGAGCATACAGGGGAGTGTAGATGGGGATCAAACGTCTGCTTCAAGTGTGGGAAGCCCGGTCATGTGGCTCGAGAGTATGGGGTCGTGAGATGCTATAACTGTGAAGAAGATGGCCATTTGAGCCGGGATTACAAGAAGCCGAGGGCTGAAAGTTCTGGGCGAAGAAGAAGACCGGAACCGAAGGGCAGAGAGCAAGCGCTAGAGCTTTCACGATGACCCGGGAGGAGGCAAGGGCGGATCCCGATGTAGTATTAGGTATGTTTCTTGTAAACCAAACTCTTGCCTCTGTGTTATTTGATTTTGGTGCTAGTAGGAGTTTCATTTATGCGGCTTTCTGTGCTAATTTGCCCGTTAGAAGTAGAAGCATTGATGAGCCCTTCGATGTAGAAACTACCATAGGTAAGTCTACCAGGATTTCTGATCTGATAGAAGGTTGTGACATAGAACTAGAAGGTCATAGGTTTCCTGCTAGACTGTTTGTGATGACCTTAGGCGGGTTTGATGTAGTCCTAGGGATGGACTGGCTAGCGGCCTATGAGGAAAATATTATGTGCCACAAGAAGACAATCCGATTGACCGTGCCTGATGAGAGTTCAGTGACGATATACAGTGATCGAGTTACTATGGTTCCGAAGGTAATTTCGATGGCGGTGGCAGGGAAGTATATGAGACGTGGATGTAGCGCCTACCTGGCCTATGTGAAGGATGTGGACACGTCAACACCACAACTGTCTGACGTACTAGTTGTGTGTGAGTTCCCAGAAGTGTTCGCAGAAGATTTACTAGGTGTGCCAACTGACCGTGAAATCGAGTTTCAGATTGACTTGATACCCGGTGCTCAACCAGTTGCCAGGGCTCCGTATCGATTGGCTCCATCTGAGATGAAGGAACTGATGGTTCAATTGCAAGAATTGCTGGACAAGGGGTTTATTTAACTGAGTATCTCTCCCTGTGGTGCTCCGGTCTTGTTTGTCTAGAAGAAGGACAGTAGTATGAGGATGTGCATCGACTACCGCGAGTTAAACAAGTTGACGGTAAAGAACCGTTACCCACTACCCTGAATCGACGGCTTATTTGACCAGCTCCAATGTGATAGTTGGTTTTCGAGAATAGATCTTCGATCGGGTTATCATCAGCTGAAGGTGAAGGAGAAGGTTATTCCTAAAACAACTTTTCGCACACGTTATGGACACTACGAGTTTCTCGTTATGTCTTTTGGTTTAACCAACGTGACAACTGCTATTATGGATTTGATGAATCGAGTGTGTCGGTCGATGTTGGATAAATCGGTGATTGTGTTTAGTGACGACATACTGATTTATTCGAAGGGCGAGGATGAGCATGCCGGTCACAGACGGGAAGCGTTAGAGACGCTTAAAAGGGAAAAGTTGTATGCCAAATTCTCCAAGACCGTGTTCTGGTTGCGCGAGGTTCAGTTTCTGGGTCACATGGTGAATCCCGAGGGGATTATGGTAGACCTGACAAAAGTAGAAGCAGTGATACAATGGAATTCTCCAAAGACGCCATCCGAGATTTGTAGTTTCTTGGGATTGCGGGATATTATAGAAGATTCATCCAAGACTTCTCAAAGATAGCTTCTTCGTTGACCAAGTTGACCCGCAAGGACGTAAAGTTTGTATGGGGTCAAGAATAAGAAACGACTTTTGATGAGCTAAAGAGGAGGTTGACGCAAGCCCCGGTTTTGTCATTACCCGAAGGAAGCAAAGACTTGGTAGTCTATTCGGATGCTTCTTACTCGGGGTTAGGTTACGTGTTGATGCAACGAGTGAAGGTTATAGCCTATGCATCCTGACGGTTGAAGATTCATGAGGTTATTTACCCCACTCATGATTTGGAGCTAGCGGCTGTGGTCTTTGCATTCAAGATTTGGAGGCACTACTTATATGGGACGAAGTGCACTATTTTCACCGACCACAAGAGCTTGAAGTACTTCTTCGAGCAGAAGGATTTGAATATGAGGCAGAGGAGATGGTTGAGACTTATAAAGAATTATGATTGCGAATCCATTACCATCCGGACAAGGCCAATGTCGTGGTGGATGCCCTTAGCCGAAAGGAGAGACCAAAACCGATCCGATTGAAAGCTTACCAGTTGGTCATGACATCTGATGTGATGACCCAGGTCAAGGAATTTTAAGATGAGCCATTGAAAGAAGATTGCCTTAATTTCGAAAGGATGAGAGGCCTAGTCACATGTAACATCATGTAATTTTGGTTAATAAAAAAATTAGCTTTGTTATAACCTTGTAAGGCCATTGTTGTCATTAGTATAACTATGAGTGCTATTCATATTTGTTTTCTTTAAATCTTTAGTTTGAAAGTTAATATTTTAACTATTTAATTGAACATAATAATAATAACTAAGTAATAATAATTATAATATCAATAACACTAATAATAATAATAATAATAATAATAATAATAATAATAATAATAATAATAATAATAATAATAATAATAATAATAATAATAATAATAACTAATTATAAAAGTAATAATAATTATGTTATTAATAATACTAATAATAGTAATAATAATAATAATAATAATAATAATAATAATAATAATAATAATAATAATAATAATAATAATAATAATAGGAATAATAACTAATAAAAGTTAGATAAGTAATAAGTTGTAAGTGAATTAAAACTTAAATCAAGGAAGTTAAGGGGGAGGTTTTGTCAATCTAATAAACTTTAAATGTTGTTTTGAGCATAAAATAATAAAAACGAAACTGAAGGGGCTGAATGTGTAAATTGTTAAATTCCAAACCCCACCCCTTTTTCCCTTCGCGTTTTTCCGGCCGGCCCTCCGGCCACCGCCGGCTGTGGCTCCGGCAAACTTTAAAACGCCAAAATTACACGATTTCGAAGCCCAAAACCGTTTCAAAATGTTTCTTGTGCGTGATTTGAACCTTAATGCGGCTAATAATTGAGGATTAAACGTCGGTTACCACCCAATCGAGTTCGGTAACCGAAAGCTTTTAATCTCGAACCGTTGAGCCATAAAGAATCAATAATAACTCAATTAATCAATCATAGTGAATCGTTTAACAATCCCTGATCTATCTACACTCTCAATTCCACCTGAAACCCACACAAACATCTCCTTCGATTACTCTTTTCATCGCGATTTGCTACGCACTCGAACACCACTTTCGGGACTTCAAAACGTGAAATTTTTAGAGGGATTTTAATCCTTATCACCATACGAAACTACCCACGAGTTTAATTTGATTTCCATCATCGTTTTCATACCTGTTGGGTTCTGACGTAGTCGCGGTTGTTCATCGTAGTGTTCGTCATTCATCCATCTTCAAATCGGGTAATTTAACATATGTATATACTCGAAATTACATGGGGAATCAAAGCCCCATGTTAATTTTGGTAATCGTTATCAAATTGATGTTCAATTTGATCCAAGAACATTCTAGGGTTCATTGGATTTGGGGGTTCCTTATTAAATGTGTTTTTAAGTTTTTAAAACCAAACAAAACCAAGGCAACTACCCTTGGTTCACTGGTAAGACGCTTGACACCTAAACAAGGGGTCCCCGGTTCGAATCCGGGGAACCTCATATATTTTTTAGGCTTTTCTAGCCTTTAAATTAAATACTAAAATTTATAAAAAATTATAAAAAATCATTTTATAAACCTTGTTAATTTTAGAATCACGAGATTATATTCTGGAAATTTATTTCCTAGAATATCTTAATATTTCTTTTTAATAAATTATTATAATTAGGTTATATCATATATTTGCTCAAATGGTATATTTAAATTATTTTCCTAAAAATAAATTAGACCTTAAGCACTAGTTTAATTTACACAAATTATTTCAAACAATACCTATAAATTATTGTTCAAATGGTGTTTTAACTAGTTATAAAATTTTGTTTAAACTTTATAAATCTACAAATCATTATAAATGTTATTTTAAATCCATAAGTGTTCTTTCTTTTCACATCTTAATATCAAATATAAATATATATTTTTTTCAAGAAAACATGAATGATTTTAGTTTGTTGTTTGACAAGCCCCAAAATCCACTTGAAACCCTAGTTCTCATTCAAACGTTAAACTTATATAATTAAACTTTAATCTTGTAAATATGTATTTATATTTAGGTGCTTTGTGACGGATTACGTGGAAACGACGTTTATTATTATTTCTTATTAATCATCTAATATATACTTATTGATCAAGTGAGTATTTCTATACCCCTTTCTATATTTTTACACTTTTGGGGTGAAACATGTTACATTATAAACTTTGCACTTGTAAACACGTTTGATTCTTGTAAACTTATGGCAATATACTTGTATGTTGTGGTTAGTTGAACTTTGTGACTACCATGTAATGTCGAATATATGTACAATCATTAACTATTGCTAGCCTAGCGACGTCATGGATCTATGGGCCAGACAAGCCTGCTTGGTTAATCCAAGTACACTTAGCTAATCGTATATACTTGTAAACGTTTGAGACTTGTAAAACTTTGTCGAGGTTTGATTGTGCATTCTGTCTTACATCCCTAGTTTACTTTGTTCTCTAACTTAGAACATGAATTGCCATCTTTTATATATCTATGTATTACAAAGTATGGAAATCTCACCAACATTATTGTTGACATTTTTATTTTTAACATGTTTCAGGAAATACTCAAGCTTGATTTCTACTCTTTGAAGCTTACACATCTAGGAATGGACCTAGTTAAATAAATGAAATAAAATGACTTGTTACATCTTATGTTATGCTTTTTAATTTCTTTGAGACTTATGATTGTAATGGTACAATTGGAACTTATAATTATTATATAATTGGGTTATTAATAGCGTTATGTGGCTGTGAACGATCTTAACCCTCACACCTCGACGTTTCTGCCATCAAGGTTGGGGTGTGACAGATTGGTATCAGAGCTCATAACTATAGGGATCTAGGTTATTAGAAATGGTGACCTAGACTATAGTATGCATGAACCTTATAGAATTATGATTCTATCTTGTAAATTATATAGTTTGCATGTTACATAATGCTATGCCCACTTATGTGCAATTTGATGCCTTAGCATAGGATTGCCTAAACATTGTTACTTGTCTCCCTAAACTTAACTTTGACTCTTGACTCTCCCCGAACATGAAATCTCTTAATCTTATTCTCGACAACACGTGGAAACTTATGCTTATGCTTATGACTTGGATCTTTAGACGTTATGTCTAATCTATATAAATCTCATCAAGGTTTTGACTTCATGAACCTAAGAAATTTGTGTGACACATAGACACCTGTATTCTGGATTTCCTGGCAAAAGGCCCTCGGGCTAAGGCAAGCATATCGCATAAATCCTACGGGACTAGTTATGCTTACCTGGGGATTTCTGGGATGAGTGATAAACTATGGTCAATATACACAAGTTTCTAAGGTAAATGGGTCAATTCACCTTGACGTGTCAACGTTTCCAAATGGTAATGCGTTACCAAATGGAATCATTCCGTGTACCTTATAACCCTTAGCTTATCTTTGTTTAAACTACTATCCTTTGTTATCCTCACTCCCGTAACTAACTCATTTTTGTATATCCAGCATGTCTCGTCACCATGGAAAGCGTGGAAGTTCCGACCGTAAGCTAGCTACCATGATTGCCCGGCAAATGGCTGCCGTCATCCCGACTATGGTTGCTGAACTTAATAGCACCCTAATGGCTAATAGCAACAACAACACCAATGGGAACAATAGCGGTGCTAATGGAGACAATAGCAACAACCAAAACGGGAACAATCGTACTTGCACTTTCAAACACTTCAACTCGTGCAAACCCACTAGCTTTAGTGGAAAAGAAGGAGCCACTGGACTACTCGAGTGGTTTGAAAGTATGGAGAACACATTCTATGCCACAAGTGTTCTTCAACAACGGGCACTAACATGGTGGAATAGTGAAAAGAGAAACCGTGGAACTGAGGTTGCAATGGCGTTGTCTTGGGAAGTATTTAAGGATATCATGATCCAAAAGTTCTACCCGAGGAGCGAGTTGCAAAAGCTAGAGGAGGAATTCTGGAACCTCAAACAAGATGGTGGGAAACACTTGGCTTATTCCACCAGGCATCATGAGTTGAGTATGCTCCTACCACACATGGTGGACACCGTGCCCCGTAACATTGAGAAATTTATCAAGCGGGTGCCACCTCAAATTCAAGATGCCGTGGTGGGTAGTAGGCCCACAACTTTGGAGGAGGCGATTACCATCACTGCACAGCTCACCGAGAATCATATAAGAGTTGGCACTATGTCGGCAAAGGGTTCCAAGTCTACTGCGAAGGTGATACCCGAGGCAACAAAGGAGTTAAGGGCCGAGTCATCTTCTTAAAACAAGAAGCGTAAGTTCACCCCGACACGCAACTACGCTGTGACCGCCCCAAATGCTCCTAAAAAACAAATGGTTGTTGCGAATCAAGCTCCCATGGCTAAAGCTTATTCTGGTCCACATCCTATGTGTAACACGTGCAAGTACCATCATTCAAGCAACATTCCATGCCGAGTCTGCTCATTGTGTGGGAAGTATGGACACCTGGTAACTACTTGCCTTCGTGCGCCAAACAACACTGCAATGCTTACCAACCGAACCTGCTATAATTGTAACAAGCCTGGTCGTATTCATTCGCAATGTCCTCGCAATACGGGAATTGTTCCACCGGCTCGTGGAAGGACTTTCAACATCAATGTTAATCAAGCCCAAGCCAACAACGACGTGGTGAATGGTACGTCGTTGAACTTCTTTTGGTCTTTTCTTGTCTTGTAAAAATTTCTATCTATGTTCATCTTACCAATAATAGGTTGTTACCAAACAGGTTTGTATCTTGTAAATAGTCATTATGCTTCCGTATTGTTTGATTCGAGTGCCGATAGGAGTTTCGTGTCCCTGGAATTCGAGCCTATACTTTCTAAACCGCGTGTTAATCTGGAAAGATCTTTTACGGTCGAGGTCGCGATGGAAAATTCTATCGTCGTTGACGTTGTAATACGTGACTGCACCTTAAGCCTTAACGAACACGAGTTCTTCGTCGAGCTTATTCCTATGCAATTCGGAAGCTTTGATGTTATCATTGGTATGGATTGGTTAGCTAAGCATCGTGCGGAAATTCTATGTTTCGAGAAGTGTATCCGAATTCCTTTACCGACTGGTGATACTTTGAAGGTCTTTGGGGAGAAATCATCCCAAAGACTCAAACTTATGTCTTGCATCAAGGCCCGCAAGTGCTTAAGTAAAAACTACATGGCATTCATGGCATATGTAGTTAATACGAAAGCCAAGGGTAAGGAGTTGAAAGGCATTCCTGTCGTGTAAGGATTCCTTTAAGTCTGATGCAAACCAAAACATCCAAAGTCTCTCTACAAGCAATGCACTAAAGAACTAAAGTAGAATTGCTTCGGAAGTTTTACATCATACACTAGAAATATTCAAGTGTAAAATCTTCCGAAGCCAAGACCAATATCTTCCGAAGCCAAATATGAAGCCTTCCGAAGCCTCAGAGACAAAGTCTTTCGAGCTTCATCCTATGAAGACAGATTTTTTCCAAAGACTTTTAGTAACATGCTTATCTGATGTACTGTTCCATAAAGCTGGACACCTTTCCGCTGCATCTCTGTAAAGTCACCAACTTACATGAGTTGGTGAAAAGGTCCATGCTTTTGGTAACTGTACATTGAGGTCTTCAGTCTGTAACCTTCTACTTTATGTACTTTATCCTTTTTGTAATAGATAATGATGTGAGCTATGGGATGTCATAGTCACAAGGTCAAAAGGCAAATATGCCTTTTGATTCTACAATTGGTTTGTGTGTGTCTAGTCAATTGTATCCAGCTGGCTTTCACAGTATAGCCGGCTGTAGGTTGTAGTATAGGTATTCCATGTTCTAGTATCTTTCTTTATGCTTTGTAACACTTGTAATAGAACTTGAGAAATCAATATACTGCATCCTTGAAACCCAAATCTCTTGTTCTATCTCTTTATTATTACTTGTGTTCTTTGTATCATTATTGTGGTTAATCTAGTTTACTGTTTGATCAAGTTTGGTTAATCTCCTCTTTGTGTTGTTGTGTTGTAATTGTTAAGCCCTTAACCGGTCCTGCAATTGGTATCAGAGCATTTCAGGCTCTTGATATAAGATCTCACCATCTTAAGATCCCTCAGACACATAAATACTAAACTTTCAAAATGGCATCCATTTCAAAGACTGATATGGAAACTGGAACCATGAACAAGTCCCCACTGATCACTCTTGATGACTTTGATACCTGGTGTATGAGAATGGAAGGTTTCATCAGGTCTCTAGACTCAAGAATGTGGGAATCTGTTGAAAATGGACCTTTCATACCTAGCACTCCTTCTGCTACTGGTGCTGGTATGATCCCCAAAGATGTGGCTAACTACTCTGATGAAGATAGGAAGAGAGTAGAGATTGATAGAAAAGCCATGACTGCTCTTCAAACTGCCCTTCTAAACTCTATGTACAGAGGTTTCAAGAAGTGCAAAACAGCTAAACAGCTGTGAGATGCACTAAAACTGATGTATGAAGGCTCCTCTAAAGCCAAGGAGAACAAGAAGGATCTCCTGAAGCAGCAGTTTGAAAACTTCACCTTCAAAACAGGTGAAACCATGACTCAGCAATACTTTAGGTATGTTTAGATAGTGGATACCTTTATGGATGGAGGAGTTCCTCTTGAAAACAGAGACATTGTAAGGAAGTTTATATCCTCACTTCCTAGGCAATGGACACACTATTGTATGGTGATTAAGAGGGCTGAAAATCTCAAAACTCTTACTCTGACAGAGTTATATGGGATTCTCAGTGGCTACCAGGTGGAGATGAACATGCAAGGTTCATCTGGCAACTCCAACAATCAATTGGGTTCAGCCTTGCATGTGGTTGAAAGGGATAGCATAGAACCCTAACATCATCTCATATTCTACCCTGACAACTCACCAAAGGGTCTTTTCATCACCTTCCCAGAGACACCCAGGGAGAACTACACTCAAGGAAGCCCATTCCAAGAGACAAGCTCTTCTCAAGCCTTTGTGTCTTCTGATGAAAGTTGTGGCAACTCTCTTTTCACTCTTGAAGACCTGGATTGTATCCATCCAGATGACCTGGAATATATGGAAATAGTTCAGCCAAATGGCTCTTCTCACTCATAGAGCCAAGAAGTTTTACAAGAGAACTGGAAGGAGGTTTCCAAGCAATGCAACCAGTGGAAAGTTTGGCTTGGATAAAAGCAAAGTCAAGTGTTACAACTGTAACTTGATGGGCCACTTTGCTAGAGAGTGTAAGGCACCTAAAACAAATGATGGTCAAGCACAAACCAGACCAAACTACACTGACAAAGCCCCTCAGAATGAGAAGCCAAAGCAACAAGCTGCTGTTGCTGTTGAAAAAGAAGGCTTTGACTGGAGCTTTCAGGTGGAAGATGCTTCTCCAAACCAAGCACTAATGGCAGATCATGAAGAAGCCAAGGTATTGGAACATCTCTGTACTCCTGAATGCATTGCTAAGGTTAATAGATATAGGTCCTATAACTTGGAAATGAGATCTGATCTTGAGTCCTTAAACATTTTAAAATCTGATTTTAGAAAGTCTGAAAATGATTATAAACTAAAGATAGAGGACTTAGAGAAAACCATTTCAATTCTAAAACATGAGCATACAAATTTTAGGACTCAAATCCAAGATCTCATAACCAAGCTGACTGAGTGCCAGGCTGAGCTTGTGATCAGCAAAGCCAGGGCAGAAAAGAGTGTTCTTGAAGAAGAGACCTTCAAGAACATGATATCCTCATCCCTGCACAACAAGGTGTGTTATCAAAATAGACAGGGACTGGGATCAAATGAGATAGCTCCTCCACACACAATCTTGTCTGTAAGATCTCCTAGGTGTGGAACTTGTGAAGATGAGCTTCCTCTCATAGATCCTATAAGTGAAGAGGATGAAGAAGAGATAGTAAAGAATTCCTCTGATAAGAGTGAAGAGGAGGATTCTACTAAGGGCCACTATCCTTCTGAGGAGAAGAAGACTACTGTGATGACCAAGTCAAAGAGAAGAACTTGATCAGGAAGAGCAAAAGAAAAGCAAAGAAGGCTCAAGAGATCAAGGCTACCTTTGACTCTAAGCAGAAACAAGTTTTTATCTCTGCAGGATTTGAAGTAGTAAAGATTGAAGACATCAACCAAAACTCTTCAGCTAAGAGTTCTGGTTCCTGTTTAAATCATCTCAGTACCAAGAAGAAGCCTGATCTGCTGTGTACCACTATTGCACAGCCTGGACCATCAAACTCCAAGAATAGTTCACAGCCCAAAAGAATTGTCTCAGCATCTAGAAAGATGAAGGTGGAGAAGGGATGTGACCAAAGACAGTCTTGCTCTCATAAGGAGACTCTTGTGAAGAAGAAAATGTTGTGTGTCATGTGTGAAAGTACCTCTCACATTGCTAAGGATTGTCCATATAATCCTAAAAGTACTGTCCATATGACCAAGACAAAGACTTCAAAGAGTTTCAAGAAGATTCAAGTTTCGGAAGGAAAACATGTTTCCTTCGGAAGCTCCAAATCAAAGAAGAAGGTAAATGGAAAATTACCTTCGGAAGAAAAATTGGTCTCGGAAGAAAGGAGTTCTTCCGAAGCACTGAAGTCTGCTGCAGTGACTGCAGAATCTTCCGAAGGTTCAGTCATCAAAACTTCCGAAGTCCCAAAAGCTTCCAAGGTTTTGAAGGTCAAGTCCAAGACTCCAAAGGTGGTGTGGAAGTCTAAGAAAGACCAAGTGACTGAAGTTTCTCCATCAACAACAGCTCAAGATCCCTTTAGCACAACCATAGGATCTATTACTGTTGCTGTTGATGCATGTATGTCCCTAGATCATGATTTGTAATGTAATAAACTTGTCTGTCTGATGATTATGTAATTTGTATTGACTAATGAAATGACATGAATTAGTTGTTACTTGTGATGTTTAATATTTCATTAATGAGTCGTGATTGAATTGATTGGGTTTATGATTGTTTGAATGATTGCACATTATGTTATATTAATTAAAACATTCAAACTTAACTTAATGAAGTTCTCATGCAAATGGCCCATGCGAATGGACCACACGCATGAATAACTTCATACGATTGACTCAATCGCACGACTGAACCAGGAGACTGGATCAGTCGTATGATTGACACATAAGATTGACTCAATCGCACGACTGAACACTCAGTCGTGCAGATGAATCAACCGCATGGTTCAATCGCACGACTGAACCATACTAATGGCCCAGTCGCACGATTGAACAATACTAACCTATAAATAGACCCAATTCGTGGAAAAACGTAAGCATTCATCCCATTACGATTCCAGACGTACCCTAGCCGTCCAGAAGCCTCCCAAATCGTTCTCCAAGTTCACAGAACACATCAGATCGATTCCTAATCGATTTCTGACGTTGGATTCAATTCTTGATTGATTCTTCGTGTGTTCTCACTGATTGGATCGCCAATCAAATAGGATTCCGCACTATTTGAGTTGGTCTAACACGCTAATCACTAGGTATTTCATTCAAATACCAGTTCCTAACAAGTGGTATCAGAGCATTGGCTCTTGATTACGTGTTGATTCAATCAAGATTGCATAAAAGTTTGTGTTTTTGCACGAAAAACGCAATCTTTGGCATCAAAAGTGATCTTGGACGTTCCCTGCTCATTGAAGTTTAGTTTCTACGGACTTAGGCGATTAGGACTTGTGAAATTTCGAATTTTTACGGCTGAAACCCGTCAAACCTAGAAATTTTCGCAAAACAGCAGCTTCAGTCGCACGAGTGACCCATTCGCACGACTGGACTCCATTCGCATTGCCCATTCGCACGATTGGACCTAGTCGCACCCTCATTCGGCCCACTGAACCGTTCGTTCGCATAACTCATACGCACCAGATTCATTCGCATGACTGAACCAATCGCCCAGTTCAGCCGCACGATTGAACCAATCGCAGAGTTCATACGCACGATTAGACCATTCGCATCCTTCAGTCGCCTCAGTGAAAGTTTGTTTGATTAGATTCTAAGTTTATTAGCCATGGAAGATCAGATGTCAGCCTTTACTGCTGGGAAGGACTTGAGGATTCAGAACCTGCTGTTGCTTGAGAGTGAGGTGGTAATCACAATAAACCACCAAAGCTCTTGACTTTAGATGAGTTCCCCACTGGAAACAACGTTTTGAGATCTACCTCAATGGAGTAGATCCTAATCTGTGGGAAGCCATTGAGATCGGTTATAGTACACCGGTGGGAGCTGATGGAGTTAAATTAACGTTAAGTGGGATGACAGACGCACAGAAAGTAAAGTACAATGCAGAGAAAAGGGTTTATGCATTGATCACTCAGTCTATCCCCAAAGATATATTCCACCAATATTCAGAGAACAAACAGTCCAAGAAACTGTGGGATGAGCTAGAGAAGAGATATGATGGGAATGCGTCATTGA
This sequence comes from Flaveria ramosissima, assembly GCA_025215565.1. Lineage (NCBI taxonomy): Eukaryota > Viridiplantae > Streptophyta > Magnoliopsida > Asterales > Asteraceae > Flaveria > Flaveria ramosissima. The sequence goes on along the minus strand of CM046039.1, from coordinate 33,557,750 downwards.
AGGCAATCAAGGCAAAGGAGTTAAAGAAGGAATTCGATAACTTCTCATCGATTGGTAATGAGAGTTTAGACGAAGTCATAGACAGATTCTACCACTTGATGAGCGAATTGCATACACATGGAGTGGAAACGACTATGGAAAGAAAGTAAGCAACTTCGCAGACGGATTGCCTGATAAGTGGGCTTCATTCGTGTCTAACCTGAGACAGAATGGAATGCTTGTAAAGCTGGATATAAATGACTTCATTCTCAAGTTGCGAGAAGAAGCACTAAGGATGAAGTATAGAGCTCAGAAGTCTTCGTATACACAAAATCCAGCTTTATACAACGCCACGCCTCAAGCTAAGACATCTGGAGCACCTCTCCAGACTGCATTTGTGTCTAGCTCGTCAGGTCCTTCACATGCTTCTCGTTCTGGATCAGACACGTCTGGGTCGTCATGTACCCATTATATTGGATCAGAAGCAAGTGCTACCAAACTGAAGACCGAGAATCTCGGTAATGTGACCGTAGAAGTAGCTCGAGAGCATATGGATCTTTTAGCAGCAGTGGTTCATTCATATGATGGACTTGTTGCCGGGAAGATTGGAAACTGCCATCTGGCAGATGAGGACTACGAGCAGGTGGACGAAATGGAGCTTGAGAGGATGGATATAATGTGGGCCTTAGCTAGCGCTGTCCGAAGGGCGAAGAAGTTTGTTAAGAAGACAGGACAGAACTTGGTAGCTACTAAGGATACCACATTTGGCTTTGACAAGAGCAAAGTGACCTGCTTCAACTGTGGAGAGAAGGGGCACTTCAAGAGAGAATGTGTCAAGCCAAAGAAGACGGGTAATGGGAACCCGTTCTCGTCCTTTACTCGCCAAGACAAGCAAGCCTCCAGTTCTACTTCATCAAACAAGGATCAAAAGCCTTGACTGCTCATGATGATGAAGGACAGGATTGGAGTTTTAGGTTTGTCTCACCAGGAGAATCTAACATTGCCAGTGTTGAGGATATTGATGATGATTCTGCGAGTGAAGGTGATCTAGCAGTTGAGATAGCAATGTCACATAGTGAAGAAACAACTGCAGCTGAGGTCAGTTACAAGCCAAAGGAGGAGACTTCCACGTCAGAGACAGAAAAGTCAGAATCACCAGAACCAGAGACGTCTGATGCTGCGTTGATGGCTAACTCTTCTGAACCAACACAGGTAAGTACAACTGACCAAATGTTTGATAATCATGCTTGTTCTGATTGTGATATGTTTAGGAATAGCATTGATGAAAAATTTGCTAGGTTATTAGATCACAATGATAACTTAGTAAAAGATTTACAACTGTGCACTGAGGCTAATAGAGTTTTAAAACAAAATGAGCATAGTTATAAAGAAAAGATAGACCTATTGACTAAACAGCTTAGGGAAACCGAAGTAGTTGCCTTTAACCAAGCAAATGACATTAGGTACTATCTAAACTCCCTAGAGGACACTAAGAAGCAAAAGGCAGTTCTAGAAGTAGAAGTTAATTCATTAAAACAGAAACTGCACAGTTGGACTAGTTCTTCACACATAGTTCAACACTTAGTGAGAGAAAGAAATAACGGGGAGGGATTAGGCTACAAAGTGGTTCCACCTCCACCTGAGACCTTGATGAACACTAAGTCTAGACCAGTAAATAACAACCCCATCAAGGATCATGTGGTGACTACTCCTCTTGTTACTGATCCAGACACATCATGTTCATCTACTGAATCTGGACAGAAACAAAAGGAGGCCACTTCAAAGGCAAAGGGTAAATTGCCTTGTGTTAATCTGGAAAATGAATTTGAAAAAGTTAACTTAAAGTCAGGGTCAAACAGAGTCAAATCAGAACCTAAAAGGACTTCAAACGTTAATTTTTCACATGCTTCAAGTCAAAAACCAGTTAACCAAAAAGTGGAACATGTTAAACAGGTTAAAACAGTTAATTTTGTTAAACCAGAGAAAACATCAAACATACAAGAGTCAAAACCTAAAGTGATTGATGTTACTAGAGTGTCACGCACTTCTCCACAAAGAAAGTCTACTTATAAAGTTGATAGCAGATCATGCTACAACTGTGGAGAATGTGGACACATTGCTTCCTATTGTCCTTTCTATCAGACACCTAGGAAGAAGATTGATCTTCAGGACTCTAGACCTAGGTCTTCTAAGAGGAGTTCTCTAACTCCACCTAGAAGATCTAGTGAACCTAAAGTCCAACCTGTAAGCCAGACGACTGTTTATCATAAACAGGCATTGCACAAATCTGGCTTATGGAAAGAGAAGTCATCCTGCGTGTCTGATACTGATGACAAGAAGGAATCTGAGCTACCCTCACCCTCTAAGGTCAATGGGTAGAGTTTATGATGTGTGATGCCTCTGGGAAACCCAAGACAGTAAAGGCTTGGGTTCCTAACCTAAACTAATACATTTACTTTGTATGTGCAGGGTGTTCGATACAGCGCTGAGACTAACACGTGGATTATAGACAGCGGAGCATCCAGGCACATGACAGGAAATAGAGCCCTTTTATCAAACGTCAAACAAATAAAAGGAGGGCATGTTTCCTTTGCAGGAAACAAGGGAGGATACATCACAGCTCAGGGAGAAGTGGGAAATCAGAAAGTTAAGTTTGATAAGGTGAACTACGTTCAACAACTTCAGAATAACTTACTTTCTGTTTCCCAAATCTGCGATAAAGGATTTAAAGTCATCTTCGACAACAAGAAGTGTTACGTGCTGAAGAAAGACTACATGATCCCAGAGGACCAAGTTCTGATGACTGCTTCAAGATATAAAGACCTTTATGTCTTGGATCTGTCAACAGCTGCTACAACGGATCATGAGGTTCAGTGCTTTCTATCTAAAGCTACTGAGAAGGACTCAATCTCCTGGCATAGGAGAATGGGACACATTAGTCAAAGGAAGATGAATCATTTGATTCAGAAGGATTTAGTGAGAGGAGTAAATGTCAAGAACTTCCAACTTCCTGACTTTTGTGTAGCTTGCAAGAAAGGCAAACAGACAAAGAAGTCTCATAAGGAAAAGAAAGTTCATTCAATAGAACTTCCTCTTGAACTTCTTCACATGGATCTGTTTGGTCCAGTCAGTACAAGGAGCATTGCAGGCGATTTGTACTGTTTTGTGGTCACTGATGACTACTCAAGGTTCACTTGGGTAATGTTTCTGAAATCCAAATCAGAAACATTTGAGTCATTCAAGGAATTAGTAACCACACTGGAATCTCTCTACAAGCTAAAAGTTAGACAAGTACGCTCAGACAACGGGACAGAATTCAAGAATCAATGGATGGAGGCATACTGCAAGGAAAAGGGAATTGTTCATCAATTCACTTCTGCCTACACGCCTCAGATGAATGGTGTTGCTGAGAGAAAGAACAGAAGCTTGATAGAGACTGCACGGACTATGCTGGCTGACTCGAAACTGCCTATCCAATTCTGGAATGAGGCAGTGGCAAATGCATGTTATACACTGAATCGAGTCCTAATAGTCAAGCGCCACGGAAAGACATGTTATGAGCTACTACAAAGACGCAAACCGAATTTGGAGTATCTTGAACCTTTTGGCGCGCCGTGTACACTTCTGAAGAAGACACAAGAAGGAAAATTCAGCGAGAAGGCAGATGAAGGAATTTTTCTAGGATACAACATACCGAACAAGCGAGTTTACAATAACTCAACGGGTCTTGTAGAAGTGTGGTGTAATGTCGACGTTCAGAGATATACCACACCACCTACAGGCAAAGGACCTGCATACTTCTTCGATTATGATGGATTCTTCAAGTCCTTCAACATTCCTCTCTCTCCCTCGGATGATGAGTTAGCTACTAGGATGATGTATGATATTCTGAATACACCATCTAGCACACAGGGAGAATCATCTACTCAGTCAGGGGGAGTAGTCGATGACAGTGACTCCTCCTCTGAAGATGAAACTGAAGCAGATGACCAGAACAGTCAGGAGGAACAGGTTCCAGTTCCTGAAAGTCCACAAGCATCTACGAGTGATGCTCCTTCGACTTCGGAACCTCAAACTCCAACTACCTCAGATGCAGAACAAAATGTTCATAATCTCGGTTCTGAGGTGGCTGTTCCTACTACTCCAGGATCACGACTAAACGTCTATCATCCCCTTGACAATGTTATTGGGGATGTCAGATCAGGAGTACAAACCCGAAATCAGCTATACTCAGCTGATTACGCCTCGGTTATGGAGAAAGGTTACATTCATGATGGTGCTTATCGATGTTTTGTCTCGCAGGTTGAGCCAAAATATGTCAGTGAGGCACTAAATGATGAGGCGTGGGTGAGTGCCATGCAAGAAGAACTTCTGCAGTTTAAGAAGTTAGGTGTATGGACTCTGGTTGATAGACCTAAAGGTGCTAAAGTCATTGGCACCAAATGGGTACTAAAATGCAAGAAGGATGACCAAGGAGTCATTATCAGGAACAAAGCTCGACTGGTGGTTCAAGGTTTTCGCCAAGTCGAGGGGATTGACTATAATGAGGTGTTTGCACCCGTGGCAAGGATGGAAGCTATTCGTATCTTCCTTGCCTATGCATCGTACATGAAGATTAAAGTCTACCAATTAGATGTGAAGAGTGCATTCCTTCATGGGGAAATCAGGGAAACAGTCTATGTAAGTCAACCCGAGGGATTTGAAGATCCTTATCATCGGGATAGAGTTTACAAGCTCGACAAAGCTTTATATGGGCTTCATCAAGCTCCTCGAGCTTGGTATGAGAAACTCTCGACTCATCTTGTGAAACACGGCTTTCGCAGGGGAGTCATTGACTGTACACTGTTTATTAAAGAAAAGGATGGCGACCTACTGCTTGTACAGATATATGTTGATGACATAATCTTCGGGTCAAAGAACGAAGAGTTATGCAAAGAGTTTGAAGCAGTGATGAAGAAAGAGTTTGAGATGAGTGCTATGGGGGAGATGAAGTTCTTTCTCGGGTTACAGGTGGATCAAACACCTAATGGAATCTTTCTACATCAGACCAAGTATGTAGGAGACATTCTCAGTCGCTTTGACATGGAGAATGCTTCTGCTGCTGGGACTCCACTTGCTACGAATCATGATATAGCACCTGATGAGAATGGAGATCTAGTAGATGCCACTATGTACCGAGGAATGATTGGATCCCTCATGTATCTCACTGCCTCAAGACCTGATATTATGTATGCTACATGTCTATGTTCTAGATATCAGGCTAAACCAAAGGTCAACCATCTGATCGGGGTCAAGAGGATTTTTCGTTATCTGAAGGGTACACCCACACTTGGATTGTGGTATCCTCATGATGATGACTTTGAGCTTACCGCGTATAGTGACTCGGATTACGGGGGCTGCAAGATGAACTACAAGTCTACATCAGCAGGGTGTCAATTCTTTGGGAGAAGATTAGTTACCTGGCAGTGTAAGAAGCAGACATCGGTTGCATTGTCAACCTGTGAAGCCGAATATGTTGCTGCTGCAAGTTGCTGTTCACAAATCATCTGGATTCAACAGCAAATGCGGGATTACGGTTTAAAATTCTCATCTACTCCTATTTTTGTTGATAACTCTGCTGCAATTGCAGTAACTAAAAATCCGGTTCAACATCCTAAGACCAAACACATCGGTATTAAATACCATTTCATAAGAGATTGCTTTGAAAAGAACTTAATTGATGTGGTTAAAATTAATACTGATTTTCAACGCGCTGACCTCTATACTAAAGCCTTTGATAAACCACGTTTTCAATATTTGCTAGAGGTCAACGGCGTTAAAAAGAAAAGTGAGGTAATTCCTGATGATGATAATGTGTAGTCCGATGTAGTTTAGTTAAAGTTTATTTTATTTTATTTTATTTGTTTTATTTTCGTCTGTTTTATTTAAACTCATGTTATTTTGCTGTTTATTAAAATCCTAAAATAATTAAACCAGAAATGATTTTAGTATTTTAGGGGGAGAATATGTCAGCAAGTTAACATTAAAAAAAAAAATTTGAGGGAGAAGGAGTAACTAGCTGAAATAAGGTAGATTGTGTCTGTGATACCGATTCAATACCTTTGGAAAATGATAGTACACAGGAACAAATCAAGAGGGACTTTAAAATTTAAGTTTTGGAAAGATGCAAAAGTTCAAAGTATAAGTCTGTGTAGTCTAAGCAATATAAAAAGGGAAGATGATAGAAAACTGGCAACTCCTAAGGTGACACAAAGAAAGTAGACTTAGAGGCTGCTAGACCACAAATGATATGTTGGTAGATTCAACACAATAGACAATTAGACCTGATTGGTGATCTCAAGATCAAACTAAGTTGTTCAACTGACTGTGGGCTTCCATCTTATCACTGGTTAACACAATCAATATATTCCAATAAGGGGTAATGAGCAATTAAACGCCACAAATGTGTGCGGATGACCATAATTAGAGCAAAGCAAGAAAAAATGAAAGACAAATGCAATAAAGCTAATGACTTATGTTGTTGGTGCATTTTGTGTAAAATAAAATAAGCTGCTCTAACAAGGAGATAGGTTGTGTGCCTCTCTGCTGTGCGATGGCACTGACCTGAGGATAAGCATAACCTAGATATTCTAGAATTCATTGTTGTTTGCCGCCTCTCTGCTGTGCGATGGCACTGACCTGAGGACAGGCTTCTCTTTGAAAGCTCTAAGAATAGTCTCTTCTTGTAATAATACCCGTAGACCGCTCAAAAGCTCCTGAGGAATGTTGATTACCATATAAGTGTGGGATCCACAAATGTTAGTTGAAATAATTAAACCTAAATAAGTCACCAGTCTGTGTCAAAAGTCTGTGTATGGATTTAAGTGGACAAACATACTGACAATCATTGTGGCTACATTCTCAAAGGTTCAAATCAATGTGAAAATCTAAGAGTTTCAGTATGATTTCCTTAAGTTGCTAACGACTCTGGATGAACACCGAGAATTTGAGCATCAAAAGGTTTAATAACTAGTCCCAAATGATTTGACTTGCCTGTATGATTCCAAAATTGAATTGGTCCAGATATGATCAATCTAAGTTGAAGCTATCTACTCCCGAACCAAATCCCGTAGATATCAATCTCTGGATTTATCTCTCACAAAAAGCCAAAAATAAGTTTGTTTATGTAATTAGTTAAAGTTTTTAAATTAGTTAGTTGTTTTTAATTTTAATTTTAGTCGTGTGTCGGGCTACATCAGGAAAATCAGAAGGAATCAACTCACTAAAAGGGTCATGTCTGAGATGACCATATGTGCTTTGAAAGTTTAAAATAGTCACGTCTGAGGTGACAAAGTGTTTTAAAAGGGTCACGTCTGAGGTGACTAAGTGTTTAAAAAGATCACGTCTGAGGTGATCAAAGTGTTTTCAAGATAAAAGGATCATGTCTGAGATGATCAAAGGCTCATAACGTTAATTTAAATTAATTAAAAGAGTTTAAAAGTAAATTGGTAAAAATGGCAGAAAATTAACTAAGTGTGACCCATTCGCACGATTGGACCATGAGAATGGACCAACCATGCGAATGGTTCCACTCGCACGAATGGCTCACCAGAATAGCCCATTCGACCGATTGGAAGAGGGCGAATGAGTCAGTCGACCGATTGAAACTCATTCGGTCAACTGAACATGCGAATGAAAGGCACGACTGAGCCAGTCGACCGACTGAATCTCAGTCGGTCAGTTGCATGCGACTGGTTGGGCCAATCGTACGATTGAGATTGAGTCGCCCGAATGAACGGGGCGACTGAGGCCAGTCGGCCGACTGAGCCCAGCTTCAGTATTTAAAGGGCTCTGTCGATCGCATTTCATTCATCACTCCCAAATCGCCCCTAAATCGCACTCCCTACCGTTACGCTGCCAAAATTTTATTTGCCCTAGTTTTTACCGTTGATTGTGATTCACTGACGTTCGCCATTCATCATACAGGTAGTTTGAAGTCTTATTTCACCAAAAACAGAAGGATTGGAACCCTAATTTGGATTATTCGACTGTGAAACTTGAACCGAGACAAGAAAGCCCTAATAACCTATTAAAACTAAGCAAAACGTTAAAATTAAGTCAAATAGGTTATTAGTAACGAGAATGCGAGTCTAATGAACCGGTTAATTGGGTTAAAAGACTTAGTTGTTGAAGTTTCGAACGATTGGCGACTGAACAACTGAGACAGGCGACTGGTCGTCCGGATGAACTTCAATCGCACGATTGAATCTTGCGATTGGGTCATTCGGCCGAATGAACCATACGATTGAGCTCAGTCGGCCGACTGAACCATTCGCAGACTCAGTCAGCAGACTGAACCCAATCGCATGTCACAGTGACCAGAATGAGTCCAGTCGTATGAAAGAACAGACGACTGACTTCAGTCGCATGATTCATTCGCACGAATGAATCAGAATGATTTTCAACTTTACACTTAGAACAGAATTTTTCATGTCTTATGTGCTAATCGTTCTATGTCTTGTGTGTTTCAGGAAAATGGCAGAAAGGTGGTCCATAAATCCAAAGCACAACATCTGTGCTCATTTGGATCACACCACCAGGAACGGGGCCGAGTTTACGGACATTATAGCCTTTCTGAGACGGTCCCGGATTCATAAGGCTATCTCTACGCCTTGCACGCCATATAGATCACTCCATCAGGCTTTCTGGGAGAATGCCTCGGTGGACCGCTCCCGTGAGCCGTACTGCATTAGGAGCTCCATATTAGGCCATGATATTGAGATCTCTGCTGCCGACTTTCAGAGGGTCCTAGAGTTTGGGGACGACACTGATCATCCAACTAGACTACATCCGTTGACAGTGAGAGGATGCTTCTTGAGGATAAAGTACGCTGGGGACATCAACTCAGGTGTGCTCAACAAGAGCAACCTGAGCCCCCAGTATAAGTACTAGCACACGTGATCCTCAAGTGTGTGGCATCGAGGAGGGGTGGGTTTGACGACCTCTCAGACCAGATTCAAAATGCCTACGTGGCACTGGTTCTGAACCACCCCTTCAGTTTTTCCAGCATGATATTCTCCTATTTGGTGGAGAACTTGGAGGCCAAGGGTAAAGAGGGGTTTTGTATGTACCCCAGATTCTTATAGCTCGTCTTCAACGAGAAGCTGCCACAGTTACCCAAGGAGAGTCATGACGCAGTGGCCTTGGAGATTATGGATGATACCACTTTGGGCAGGATGAGAGTTTACAGGGGGAAGCAGGTAAAGCCCCAAGTGAAGAGATTGATTGGCCACCTGGCCAACGAGCAGTATGTGGCGCCTGGTAGACGCAAATGGCGTCATGATGACAGCGACTCCAATGATGAGAGGTTACTTCTACCAGATATGGATTCTGATGATGATGATAGCGGCGACGCCGGAGATGATATGCCTGCTCCACATAGAGGCACTGATTCTGATGTTATTCCCCCGGGGTCTGCCACTGCCGGAGAGGTTGCTGAGACGGCCGGTTTCCATCAGGAGTTCGTAGTTGGTGATCAAGAGGAGGAGGAGTCGGATGAGGAGCCCCTCACTAGGACTGTGGGAAGCAAAGTTGTTCCCACAGAACACGGGATTAGGGTGGTTGGTGTACACCCTCGGGACTCCTCAGAGAGAGAGACTGACCCGAGCTATGCTCCGGGTTCAGTGGGCAGAGCTGCAGGGGGAGCATCCACTTCCACCGGGACTAGGAGGAAGAGGATGGCTCAACCCCACGGACTGAAGAAGAAGAAGCGTCGCCTGACCTTCGTTACCACTGCTGCCACTACTTCCACCACCACAGCCACCACTACCACCTCCACTGACATACCACCCATCACCACAGCCACCACATCCACTACCTCCACTACCACATCCACCACCTTACCTACCACCACTGTATCCTTCCCATCCACCACCATACCATTCACACCTACATCACCAGCACCAGCCTAGCGACCCATATTCACCACTGCCACTACCACCACCACCTCACATCATGCTGGACCTTCAGCCCAACCATCACATGCTTATGGATCTACTCTACCTCACATCGTGGTAGAGGAGCAGCTGTCGGCGCTTAACCGTATGGTGATGCACCTGCTCGCTGCAGATGAGGAGAAGGCGGCGCAGATCCGCCAGCTGACCGACCTGACTGTTGCCCAGTCTCAGCAGATGGCAGAGCAGGCTCGGGTGATATACCAGCAGAACCAGCTAATCGATGCTCAGAGAGTCGAGGTGTCCCAACTCCAGAACCAGCAGGCCCAGTTAGTCAAACGTATATAGGAGTTGGAGACGACCAACAAGACGATTATGCTGAGGTTAAAGGGGTCGAAGGATGAGCCCTTGAAGATAAAGGAGGGTGATGGGGATGATGGAGATGGTGATGATGAAGATGATGATGATGATGAGGAAGATGATGATGATGAGGAAGATGATGATGAAGAGGAAGAGACTGAGGAAGAAAGGACAGAAGGTAGAGATGATGATGACGAAGCAGAAGGAGGGGATGCGGCTGCATCGGCCTCTGCTTTTGGTCAAGAACGAAGATCTAAACATCGACAGGACCAATCATCTACCACTTCTGCTCCTCCGAGCGACACACCCATGATTCAAGACAAAAGTACAGATTAGATGTCTTATGTATTTATTTATTTTGTATTTGAATCATGTAATGAAAACCAGTGTGTTGAATGTTTATATATTAAGTTGATATAATTCTGTTTGATTACTTACTAATGGTTTATGTGTTGAATGTTTAAATCAAATAGATCCAAACTTTCAAAGGGATGAGTTTGACATTGCTCCCCTTCAACAGGTCAAGACTCAATTAACCATGATTCTTGATCTGCAAGGGATTGTAAGAAGGTCTGTGAGTTATACCCCTGAAGAAGGGGAGATAATTCATGACCTATCTGATGAGCTGTAACACCCCGAAAAGTCGAAACGAGTCATTAAGGATAATGGGCTTAAATAATGGGTATTTAATAAAAGAAGGAAATGGGTTATGGGCCAAATTGAGTTTATGGGCAAGAGCCTAAGTGATTAAAGGCCCATAATCAGCCCTTAAGCACCCAAAACCAGCTTCATCTTCCTCATTACAACCCTAGCCACCAAATTCGTAGAGAGAGAAAGTAGAGAGAGAAAGTGGAGAAAACTCAAGATTTGAAGCTTCTAAGGTGAAGAGATTGAAGATCTGGGTGTTGGAGCATCAAGATCTAAGAAAGAAGCAACAAATCCAGGTAAGAATCGACCTTTAAACCCTTCTGTAGATCAAACCCGGATTCTAGGGTTTTGGGTTTTGAAAAGTTGCAAAGAATCGCATAAAGGTCACATTTTTACGTATGAAAACATGTATAAAGCTTAGATTTAGTCTCATGGATGATAAACTAAGAGATTGGACGTAAAAAGTTATGATTTTGGGTTAAAAATGGTCTGGACCGTAATTTTTATGCGATCTGCGAAACTGTGTGTTCATCCAGCGAATTTGCATATTCAATCAGCGAAACTGTGGATCTTCCTGCGAAATTATAGTTTCGCAGGTAGTTTCGCAGACATGGTTTTCCAACGAAAGTTGGGCGAAACTGGCAGTGAAACTGGCAGCGAAGATGCCAGCGAAACTGCCAGCGAATGTGCTAGCGAAACTAGCAGCGAAACTGCTGGTGAAACTAGCAGCGAAAGTGTTGGCGAACCTAGCTGCGAAATTGCTGATCTTGCAGCGAAATTAGCAGCGAATTTAGGCAGAAATTAACCCCTTTAAGTGTTAGCTATTCTGCAGGCTGTGTAGAGTGATCCTAGCCTTGTAAGCTTAGCCTAGAAGTTATTCGTGATATCCAGGTGAGTTCTAGATCCCCCATTTTATAAGTTTTCCATGTTTTGGGGCTATTATGCATACTAAATTTACGTTTTTAAATGACCAAGATTTTAAGAGGTTTTAACAGGAAGAACGATTTTTCCCAGCCAGGGGCGTTGCCCCTTGGACCCCACTAGGGGCTGCTGCCCCTAGGACCCCGCTGTCAGGGGCTGCCGCCCCCGAACCCCCGCTGTCCCGCGGCGGTTCGGTTATGTTTTATGATGATTTTACTTGGCATGATGTGTACTTAATAAGATAAGTATTATATATACTAAAGTGGAAGATGATATTAATGAAAAGCGAAACTTAATGAATGTTACCCCCGGGCCCGTATGATGATGAAAAGTCTTGCAAGCACTATGATAGACTTCACTTATGTGAGTCTGATGTATGATGATGGATCTGTATTCATGAGCGGGCTATGTGCCTTGCAGTGTGGATCAACTGTCGGGGGTTAGCTACCGTTTTCATGTGTACCGACAGGGATTGGCATTTGTTGTCAATCAACATGGAGCTCTTGCTTTGTGCAATCTCGTTTATGATGAAAGTGAAAGATAATGAAAGAATGAAAGATAATGAACATGCTTATTATGATGCAAGTAATGTTATATTCTATGTTGTACGCATGGTCATTATATGAAGGATAAAGATTATATTTTCTTATAATATTTAAAACTAGAACTCGCTCAGCGAAGCTGACTTTTATGCATAATAGTTGGCAGGTAAGTGCTGATGCTGAGGATGGCACACGGAGCTACTTGGGGAGCTATGGATGGCATTCAAGTTTATGAAAATCTTTATTGTAATTTAAGGACAAGTAATATGTTTTGTTTACAATTAAATGACAAATGTATGAGTACGATGGGTTTTCAAAGGTTTAAATGAATGTCTAATTATTTCCGCTGCAATGTTTTATTATTAAACTGATTTTATGCTATGATTAATCAACTGTGAGGCTTCCCGGGAACGGGGTCTTACATGAGCACTGGCAGAGATGTTCAGACTCAATCCAGATGAAATTGTCAAGGATGCTCCAACAGTTGATTCAACCAGTGATGAAGAACTAAATGACGTTGATGAAGTTGAGGTTGAAGATATTACTGCAGAAGAGTACCCTCAGTATGCTGACAACGAGGGTAATGTGGTCCCCAATCTGGGTGAGTCCCTAGTCAGTGATACGTTTGAGGTACTAGACAAGATGGAGCAGGAAACCGAAAAGACTGAAGGAACAGCCCAAGCCTCCAATGATGACGTAGACATTCGCAAGGCTGAGTGGGCTGCCTGTTTTGAAGAAGTCAGAGCCCAGCGTGCTGCACCAAAGAAAGATGCCTACACCAAGCTCTACAGAGTCAAGAAACACCATAAGGTGTCAGGCAGGATTATTGCATGGGCTTATTTTGATGACCTTAACGCGTATGCAGTTAAGAGGGAGCAGGGCATAGAGTACTTTAGGTTCCCACATGATCTGAAGACTCTACCTGGTTTTGAACTCAACCAGCTGGCTAAGCTAAAGCTGCTGTATGCTGACCCAAGAAAGATGTCAGGCTGGTTCGAGGCTGCCCTGAAGAAGGAGTACCACACCAGATGGGTTAACTTCAGACCACAACATCCTACGAGGTATATAAGATGGTCTGAGGTTGATGCCATTACTGGCAAGCCCAAGATTGTGTTGAAGTGGAGCCCTCCGCGCACTATGTCGAGAATCCCTCTCAGGGAAATGCCACAGGACTTCACTCCACACTTCAAATGGTGGTACTATGATTGGAGAACTGCTGAAGCTGTCATAGTTCTGAATAAAGAGGGCCAAATGGATACTATCAGGGTATTCGACCCGATGTGGCTAACCAACTTGTCTGCTAATGATGTCTATACATTATACAAGTGGCCACTGTTCTATGACACACAAGACATTGTACAAGCCCTCCAGTTCCAAAACGTTATACGACTTTGCTTTGCGTTTGAGATTCACGCAGGAGTCACCAAAGAGGAGAAGTACAAGAAGTATAAGGAGGTAATGCAGAAGACAAGAGATTAGATAGATCTAGGTCCAAGGGGGAGTTTGTTGATGCATGTATGTCCCTAGATCATGATTTGTAATGTAATGAACTTGTCTGTCTGATGATTATGTAATTTGTATTGACTAATGAAATGACATGAATTGGTTGTTACTTGTGATGTTTAATATTTCATTAATGAGTCGTGATTGAATTGATTGGGTTTATGATTGTTTGAATGATTGCACATTATGTTATATTAATTAAAACATTCAAACTTAACTTAATGAAGTTCTCATGCGAATGGCCCATGCGAATGGACCACACGCATGAATAACTTCATACGATTGACTCAATCGCACGACTGAACCAGGAGACTGGATTAGTCGTATGATTGACACATAAGATTGACTCAATCGCACGACTGAACACTCAGTCGTGCGGATGAATCAACCGCATGGTTCAATTGCACGACTGAACCATACTAATGGCCCAGTCGCACGATTGAACAATACTAACCTATAAATAGACCCAATTCGTGGAAAAACGTAAGCATTCATCCCATTACGATTCCAGACGTACCCTAGCCGTCCAGAAGCCTCCCAAATCGTTCTCCAAGTTCACAGAACACATCAGATCGATTCCTAATCGATTTCTGACGTTGGATTTAATTCTTGATTGATTCTTCGTGTGTTCTCACTGATTGGATCGCCAATCAAATAGGATTCCGCACTATTTGAGTTGGTCTAACACGCTAATCACTAGGTATTTCATTCAAATACTAGGTCCTAACAGTTGCATTACCTTCTATTATACTTAGTGAGCCCAAGACAAGTAAGGCTTGGGTTTCCAAATGTAACTAATCATTTTCTTTGTGCAGGAACAGCTCAAGACAAACAAGAATGTCTGGATCATTGATAGTGGCTGTTCCAGGCACATGACAGGCAATAGGTCACTACTCCATAACTTCGAGAGTATTGATGGAGGACCAGTTGCTTTTGGAGGAGATGAAGGTGCTTACATTTCTGGAAGGGGCAAGGTCACAAATGGTAAGCTCAGCATTGAAAAGATAAACTTTGTCAAGGAGCTTGGGTACAACCTTCTGAGTGTATCCCAATTTTGTGATCAGAGTCATAACATGCTCTTTACTGAGCATGAGTGCATTGTTCTCAAGCCTGGAGTGGTCATTCCTTATGTGCACATCCTGCTTAGAGCCCCCAGGAAAGGGAACATGTACAAGATGGATTTGCAAGAAACATCTCCCTCTGCAGAAGTTTCATGCTTTCTATCTAAAGCAAATAGTGATGAGTCTTTCCTATGGCATAAAAGAATGTGCCATGTAAACTTTAAGAACATGATTAAACTAATTAAACATGATTTGGTAACTGGAATGCCAAAGAAAGAGTTTACAAGTGATGATCATTGTGTTGCATGCCTGAAAGGGAAGCAACATAAGGTATCTCACAAGCTAAGGAAAGGAACTCCATCACTACTCCCCTACACTTATTACATATGGATCTCTTTGGCCCCACCAGTGTAATGAGTCTAGGAAGGACCTCTTATTGTTTGGTGATCACAGATGATTTTACAAGATTCACTTGGGTTTTCTTTCTTAGAACTAAGGATGAAACCCCTGAGATTCTGAAGAACTTCATCTTAAAAATTAAGAATCAAAGTGATCACAAGGTCAAGACCATAAGATGTGATCAAGGGACTGAATTCAAGAATCAAATCCTTGATACATTTTGTGATGAAAAAGGTATTACAAGACAATATAGTGCTCCCAGGACTCCTTAGCAAAATGGTGTTGCTGAAAGGAGAAACAGAACACTAATTGAAGCTGCAAGAACTATGTTGTCTGACTCTAAACTGCCCATCACCTTCTGGGCAGAGGCAGTAAATACTGCTTGCTATGTGCAAAACAGAGTTTTAGTAGTTAAGACACATGGTAAGACTCCTTATGAACTTTGGCACAAGAGAAAACCTTTTATTGGCTTTCTCAGGTCATTTGGATGTCCTTGCACCATCTTGAATACCAAGGATCAAATTGCCAAGTTTGCTGAGAAATCAGATGATGGACACTTCATTGGATACTCTTCCCAAGCTAAAGCTTATAGAGTATACAATCTCAGAACTAGAATTGTTGAGGAGTCAGCCAATGTGACTTTCAATGAACACACACCCTGTGTGGCTGGTTCTGTTCCTGATTGGCTATTTGATCTTGATTTAGTTACCAACTGTTTTAACAAATCTTGTGAGAATGTTTCAGGATCTGCAGAAAATTTAAATACAAGTGATCCTGATCCAAGATTTGAGCTAGGAAGACCTTCACTCATACATCTTCAGCTCCAGTTGGAACTACTTCAGCAAATGAGGTTTCTATCAACACTACAATGACAAATTCAGCTGATACATCTGGCGTGCCTTCAAATTCCAGCTCAGAGGCTCCACAACCAGATAAAGATACCTTAATTGTGGAAGACAACAATGGTGATGGTGAAAGTGATAAGGAATTCCTTGATGCTAATAACCACACCATAGATGACAACATCAATGATGTCACACACTCATTGGATCAAGTTAATCTTGATAAGTGTGGTGCTGTGGAGGGTGAATCATCTATGCCAGATCTAAATTTCTCAAATTTGGATCTTTCTTAGCAACTTGCTGTGATCCCTCAGCTAAGGATCCACAAGTCTCACCCCACCACAAACATCATTGGGGATGTTGTCACAGGGGTAAGAACAAGACGACAAACCCATGAAGCAAATGTTTGTCTTCACTCTTGTTTCTTATCCCAGATAGAGCCAAAGAAAGTTGATGAAGCTCTAAAGGATGGAAGTTGGGTTGAAGCTATGCAACAAGAGTTGCTTCAATTCAAAAGGCAAAAAGTTTGAAACTTTTGTCTTCTTCCTCATGGGAAGACTACCATTGGAACCAAATGGGTGTTTAGGAATAAGAAGGATGATAGAGGCATTATCATAGAACAAGGCAAGACTAGTTGTTCAAGAATACACACAAGAAGAAGGGATTGACTACACTGATGTCTTTGCTCCTGTAGCAAGATTAGAAGCTGTTAGGATATTCCTGGCATTTGCCAGCATCCAAGAACTTCAAGGTCTTTCAACTTGATGTAAAGTGTGCTTTTCTGTATGGAGTGATTGATGAAGAGGTATATGTCAAACAGCCACCTGGTTTTGTAGATCCTGATCATCCTGATTATGTCTGCAAGCTTGACAAAGCTCTTTATGGGCTGCATCAGGCACCCAGAAAGTGGTATGAGACATTGTCTGAGTATCTTTGTAAACATGGATATAGGAGAGGTACTATAGATGGAACTCTCTTCATCAAAGGACAGGGAAATGACTTATTGCTAGTTCAAGTGTATGTAGATGACATCATCTTTGGTTCAACTAATCCAAAGCTCTGCAAAGACTTTGAGAAGCTGATGAAAGACAGATTTGAAATGAGTGCAATGGGAGAACTCAATTTCTTTCTGGGAATTCAAATGAAGCAAGTTGAAGATGGCATCTTCATAAGTCAGTCAAAGTATGTTCAGGACATACTCAAGAGGTTCAACATGACTGATTGTAAGATTTCTAAGACACCCATAGCCAGAAACCTCCCATTGGACCTGATCTTGAGGGGGAGTGTGTAGATGAACATTTATACAGGGCTATGATTGGGTCTCTCATGTATCTTACAGCTAGCAGGCCTGATATCATGTTTGCTACATGTATTTGTGCAAGATATCAAGCCAACCCTAAGATGTCTCACCTCATCACTGTCAAAAGGATTTTAAGATACCTCAAAGGTGCTTCAACACTTGGTTTATGGTATCCAAAGAATCCTGACTTCAATCTGTATGCTTATACAAATAGTGATTATGGTGGTTGTAACATGACTGCAAATCTACATCTGAGGGATGTCAATTCCTTGGTGGAAGGGTTGTCTCATGGCAATGCAAGAAACAATCCTGTGTGTCTGCATCAACTGCTGAGGCTGAATACATTGCTGCTGCAAGTTGCTGTGCTCAAGTGCTTTGGATTCAAAATCAGATGCTAGACTATGGATTTAACTTCAAGGAGACTCCTATCCACATAGACAACAATAGTGCTATCTCCATCACTGAGAACCCTGTGCAGCACTCAAGGACCAAACACATCAATATCAGGTATCATTTAATAAGAGATAACTATGAAAAGGGATTAATTAAACTAGTCAAAGTTCATACAGATGAACAATATGCTGATCTGTTTACAAAAGCTTTTGATGAACAGAATTTAAATATCTAATATAAGCTATTGGGATGATTAACTTTGAGTAGATCTTTTCTTAAAACTAATTCTAATTATTTCTTAAAATATGTGTGTCCTAAGTTGTCTAGTTCATCACTCTCATAAGCTCATGTTTTCTTTGGATATCAAATCCTTTTTGAAGACTTTCCTTAGATTCTTGAAAATTTTCCGATCCTTCGGAAGATATAGTTTTACCTTCGGAAGAAAATCATGTCTTCAAAATAAATAAATGTCTAAGAATTTTTACCTTCGGAAGAAGTCTAAATCTATCTTCCGAAGCTTAAATACTTGTCTCAGACACTTATTTGTTTTTAAGGACTTTTTCCTTCCGAAGCAAAATTAACTCTCGGAAGCTTTGTTTTATATACAAAGCATTCAAGTGTTTATTTCTCTTCCGAAGCTAAATTTTCAAGATTCTAGGAAAATCTTCCGAAGTCATTTTAGCTTCGGAAGCTTTTTCATTAAAACTTCCGAAGATAATTTACCTTCGGAAGCTTTTCGAATTCCAAGAAAACTACTTTTTGAGCAAAAGTAAACTACTTTTTTAGAGGTGGGACCGACTTTTGGATTTCAAAGTTTATCCTCTTTCATTAACTTTGGTTCAAATCTCTTTTCACATAAATACCCAACGGTTCCCTCTCTTCCTCACTATCTTCTTCAATTCTACTATTCCTCAAACCTAATTCCCAAAACCGCCTTTGCTTTTTACCTTTCTTCAACCTTAAGCTTCTCAAATGGCCAACCTTAACAACAGAAACAACCCAGATTTCTCCATGCAACTTCACAGGCAACACAACCAGGTTGCTCTGTTAAGCTCTGAGAAAGATGAAAGTTTCTCAGAGATTTGCCAATTCTTAACTCTATCAAATTACTTCACCTCCCTAACCATTAATCCAACTCTTTATGAGGATCATCTGCTTGAATTTTGGAAGACCTGCCAAGAGGTCATCATGGATGGGGAGAAGGCACTGTCTGCCACAGTGCAAGGGAGGACAATCTTCATCACTCCAGCCATCATCAACACTCATTTGCAGCTGGATGATGAAGAAGGTGAGTTGTCCTTCCCAAAGGAAGCTGTCAATCATTCCTTTGAGCAGATGGGCTATGAGAGAGATTTCTCTGTAAAGACCTTCAGGAAAGGGAAGGTCTCATCCCAGTGGAAATACCTACTCCATGTGGTTATCACAGCTTGTCAAACAAGCATGGAGGGTGGGACCAGATTCTGAGGATCTCTCCTTCATAGTGCATGGAATGGTTCAAGGGGTCAAGTTCAGGTACTCTCAATTTGTCTATACTAATTTACTTGCTAACTTGGACTCCTTAGAGTATTATATGTTTTCTAGATATGTTCAACACATTCTCAACTGTGAACTGGGCTCACAGTTGAGGGAAACAGATAATATTCTTAAATTGGGACAGATGAAGCCCAGCATCTTTAAAATAATGAAGAAGCCAACTGTAGGCTTCTCAGGGGTAGAAACAGCCTTTGTCCCCAAAATGTTAGAGCTCATTGCTCAAGGTGACAACCTAGCAACACAAGCTAGTGTTGAACCCACACCTTCTACCTCTTTACCACTAAAAAGGCCTCAAGTAACCCTCACCTACCAAAGAAAATCCAAACGAACCCCTGCTCAAGCTATTGAGTCTGTGCAGGTCCTCATATACTCACCTTTACAGGAGGAAGTGGAAACTAGAGCTCCCACTTCCCCTGAGGAGCAAATCACTCCCATCTCTTCAACTATCAGGGCTGAGGTTCCTCATGCTCACCATGATGAGCTCACAAGCCCAACAACCTTAAGCCTTCACTCTGAGTCTCAACACTCAAGTGAACAACCTTCAGGACAGTTACCATCCCCAGCCTTTAGATCTAAATCAACCCATTCCCAACCTATCCTTCTATACTGATGAAGACTTAGGATTCAGTGAGTACCATGAGTCTCTCTTCTCTTCCCTTACTCAAAGAGAGATGAGTACTCCTGAGTCTCCTCAGTCTAGCCCACATCAGTCACCTATCACTGAGGTGGACACTTCTGAACCTGTTCAGGATGTCCATATGGAAGAGGCTCTCACTTTTGCAAGTGATTACATCATTAAGACCTCAACCATGGCAACTCAGCCCACTGACATCTCAACTGAGATTGCTAGTGAGCAGAGGAAAACCAACAGCCAAGAACCTCAAGCTGGTGGTGAGAGAGAGGACTTTGATCCAATCATCTCATCCCCCAATGATTCTTCTGATGAAGAAGAGGGAATCTGAGACTAAAGGTGCAAAAACTGTCAAAAACATGCTCCTATTTAGTCTCTAAGGTTAGTCACCTTGAATCTCAGGTGACTACCTTACACAACAGGGTCAATGATCAGCAACTTCAAATTTCATATCTTAAGGAAACTAGCTGGGAGACCTTTAAGAAGAGCTCAACCAGGAACACAAGAACCCGTGGAAGTGATTGATTTATCCTCCAGCTCACCTATGCAAGTGGGTGATGCTACCAAAAAGGGGGAGAAAGTCATTGCAGCCACAGAACCTGGGAGTTCTTCACAGAGAATGGGCATAGAGGACTCACCATCCTCACTTGCAATTGTGCATTCTCAGCAACTTCCTCAAGTTCACATAATATGGACTCTATAGACTCTATCATCAGGAGTCTCTTTGAGGAAGGTATACCAAGGGCTGTGTCATCCCCACCTCAATGAACTTCAAACTACATCATAAGGTGGAGGTATCATGCTGATAGAAGAGCCCTTATTCTTCACAGATTTCAAGGGCAACAAGAAGTATTTGACTTTCAAAATTTGAACTTCTATGAAGGTTTGGATCTAGTCAATATTCCATTTGTCAATCCAAGCAACTCAAGACAAGCTGACATATTGGCTCAAAGAATCCAAGACAGGATCACTGTAGAGTTTAGCTTAAGAAGGAGGCTTAGGCAATCAGGTAATGCAATCAGGTAATGTCATAGGGGAAACCTTGACTGAAGGGCCAGTGGCAGAACCTGAGACCCCTGTCTCATCATCATCAACTGCTGCAGAGATTCACAGTCCCTCTGAGACAACTGCTGGTGTAGGTGTTTCTCAGCCTCTCTCTGGCCAGAGCATGGATGCTACACCAAGCAATGAAGGCCAAACCTCTATCCACCCTGAGTCATAAAGGTCTGTGGGTGACAAACGGAAAAGGATTTTGACTCCTGAGGAAATTAAGGAGGAAGAGTGAGAGAGAGGAAGAGGAAGCTAAGGGGAGAAAGTTCCTCTGGGTCTTCAGGTTTTATGCAAGCTGCAATCAGGGCTGCCCCCAGACCAAATACTCAAGATGATGAGTTGAGGGCAGTCAGGATTACTTACCTGCAGACCAGGAACTATGACATTGATGAAATCATTTCTCTCCCCTTAGAACAACTAATTGAACTAGCTGACATGGAAGTGTCAAGAGAGATGAAAGAAAAAGAGGATGCAAGGTTACTTCTCCAATTCAAAGAGGAGAAGAGACAGAAAAGACTCTACAAGCATGCCCTTACTCTCTCCCCAGTTCAAGAAAGCCCTGTACAAGAAGATGTGGTTCAAGAAGAACCTCAGGTAGACAAAGAAGAAGATAGGATCAAAATGATCAACTACCTGAGTGGCACAGGCTTCTATCAGGCAAATGCACTTCTTCCCTTGTCCTATGACTTTGTTGAGTTTGAGTACTTAAAATAACTTGAGCTTGAGTTAGTCAAGGAGAGAAAGACAACTAAGAAGAAGCTAAGGGAAGAAGCTACAAAGTCAAGAGACATCATCCAAAAGAGTATGAAGAAGTCTGTTAACAGACAAAGGATGATGAGCTTCATGAAGCTGTATGGATTCTCCGGAAGGAGACTTGGCCCTATGTCTCTATCCACAATGGATGAGCATATAAGGGTAATCAAGCAGAAGATCAAGAGTGGAGAACTGATTGACTTACACTCTCTTCCAAGTCAAGTCCCACCTGAAGTGGAGGTTAAGGTTGAAAACCTGAGACAACACAACCCAGACCTCCTGCTGAGCCCCAGCAAGCTTCATCTTCTGATCCACAGCAGGGTCAAACTCCCTCTCCTTCTGAACCTGTGAGGGAGGAACACCCAACTGAGAAAGACAAGGATGATCAACAAGGTGATGCAGACCAGTCTTCTCAGTTAAAGTCATCTAAGAGGAAGAAGAGGATGGCTTCTAAACCTAAGTCTAAGAAGAAGAAGCCTAAATCATCTACCTCTACACCTCAGGCTGAGTCAGATCAACATGAGGAAGTGCATGAAGAGGCAGCCCAATCAACTCCAATACAAGTGGCTCTTCTTGCAGCTGAGACACCCATCCTATCCTGGACCTTGTCTACCAATCCAGAAAGATGGCATGTAATCAGAGATCAAGGTGTTGAGAATGTCTATACATGGCAAGACATAATCAACTTACCTCTAAATGATCTTTTTGAGATGAGAAGGTACTTTGAAAGTCTGAATGATCCTGGCCATCTAATGAAGAATGGTATGGTCATCATTGTGCTGAAGACTACTAACATTTGAAGATCTTCTAAATGTTTTGGTAGCATCAGCCTAGGGGGAGTTTGTAAGGATTCTTTTAAGTCTGATGCAAACCAAAACATCCAAAGTCTCTCTGCAAGCAATGCACTAAAGATTTGAAGTAGAATTGCTTCGGAAGTTTTACATCATACACTAGAAATATTCTAAGTGTAAAATCTTCCGAAGCCAAGACCAATATCTTCCGAAGCCAAATATGAAGTCTTCAGAAGCCTCAGAGACAAAGTCTTCCGAAGCTTCATCCTATGAAGACAGATTTCTTCCGAAGACTTTTAGTAACATGCTTTATCTGATGTACTGTTCCATAAAGCTGGACACCTTTCCGCTTTATCTCTGTAAAGTCACCAACTTACATGAGTTGGTGAAAAGGTCCATGCTTTTGGTAACTGTACATTGAGGTCTTGAGTCTGTAACCTTCTACTTTATGTACTTTATCCTTTTTATAATAGATAAGGATGTGAGCTATGGCATGTCATAGTCACAAGGTCAAAAGGCAGATATGCCTTTTGATTCTACAATTGATTTTGTTTGTGTCTAGTTAATTGTATCCAGCTGGCTTTCACAGTATAGCCGGCTGTAGGTTGTAGTATAAGTATTCCATGTTCTAGTATCTTTCTTTATGCTTTGTAACACTTGTAATAGAACTTGAGAAAGCAAAATACAACATCCTTGAAACCCAAATCTCTTGTTCTGTCTCTTTATTATTACTTGTGTTCTTTGTATCATTATTGTGGTTAATCCAGTTTACTGTTTGATCAAGTTTGGTTAATCTCCTCTTTGTGTTGTTGTGTTGTAATTGTTAAGCCCTTAACCGGTCCTGCATGTCGTGCGGGACTTTCCCGTGGTATTTCCCGAGGATCTTAAGAGGCTACCTCCTGTGCGAGAAGTTGAGTTCAAGATTGATTTAATCCCTGGTGCAAACCCTGTGGCTAAATCGCCATATCGTCTTGCACCGTCTGAAATGCAAGAACTCGCTAGTCAACTGAAAGAGTTGACCGATAAGGGTTTCATTCGCCCTAGTTTATCACCGTGGGGTGCACCTGTTTGTGAAGAAGAAGGATGGTTCATTTCTTATGTGCATCGATTACCGAGAACTCAACAAGCTTACTATCAAAAACCGATACCCTCTTCCTCGAATCGATGATCTCTTCGACCACTTCAAGGAGCAACTTAATTCTCAAAGATCGATCTATGTTCTGGGTATCATCAACTACGTGTTTATGATGATGACATTCCAAAGACCGCTTTTCGTACTCGATATGGACACTACGAGTTCATGGTCATGCCTTTTGGCTTGACCAATGCACCTGCTGTGTTCATGGATCTCATGAATCGAGTATGTAAACCGTACTTGGATAAGTTCGTGATCGTGTTCATTGATGACATTCTTATTTATTCCAAGACGAAAATCGATCACGAGACGCATTTGCGACAAGTTCTTGGACTTTTGAAGAAGGAGCAATTATACGCCAAGTTTTCCAAGTGTGAATTTTGGTTGGAAGAGGTTCAATTCTTAGGGCATGTGGTGAATAGCCAAGGAATCCACGTTGATCCTGCTAAAATTGAAGCCGTGAAGAATTGGTGTGTTCCCACAACCCCAACCGAGGTTCGTTCTTTTCTAGGCTTAGCGGGATATTACCGTAGGTTCATAGCAAATTTCTCGAGGATTGCTAAACCATTAATGGCGCTAACCCAAAAGAACCGACTCTTTGAATGGGGACCGAGCAAGAAGAGGCTTTCGAGACATTAAAACGCAAGTTGTGTAACGCTCCTATTCTCACACTTCCCGATGGAAATGATGACTTTACCGTGTATTGCGATGCTTCTAATCAAGGTCTTGGTTGTGTTCTCATGCAACGAGGCAAAGTTATAGCATACGCGTCGAGGCAATTGAAGGTTCATGAAGTGAACTACATGACTCACGATCTTGAACTTGGTGCTGTGGTTTTTGCATTGAAGATTTGGCGACACTATCTATATGGGACGCAATGCATAGTCTACACCGATCATAAGAGTCTCCAACACGTGTTCAACCAAAAGGATCTCAACATGAGACAAAGACGTTGGATTGAGTTGATTAGCGACTACGACTTCGACATTCGCTATCACCCTAGAAAGGTGAATGTTGTAGCCGACGCGCTGAGTCGCAAGGTCCACAACAAGACTGTCTCGCTCCAAGAAATTCAAGATCGAAGGCAATGGTTTGATACACTAGGAGAATTTGATACCGAGATTCATGTGGATGTCAACGAGGCTACTATCATGCTTCAAAACATAAGGATCGATAGTGACCTCGAGTTATGCATTCGCGAGGCACAACAAGCGGCACTAACCGACGAAGGGAAAGATGAAGATTTGATGCCTAACGTTCAGTCACAACTGGAGACAAAACCAAATGGCATGTGGTACTTCTTGAATCGACTTTGGATCCCGAATCGTGATAACCTTCGACATTTTATTATGAACGAAGCTCATCAAACCCGATATTCCATTCATCCTGGCTCCGATAAGATGTACATGGACCTGCGTTGTCACACCCCCGCTAAAAGCGGAAACACGGGGATGTAACGAGACCGGGATCGTCATAACACATGGTAAGCGATAGAGAGCAATATAAATAAATGATGACAAGCGTGTCATGATGACACCCGACAACAAGGGGACTTGTGTCGTGTTTAGTCTGTGTTCACGACAACATAGCCATAAGCATAACATGATAATGATACACATAATCACATAAAGATGAAATTGTAAATGTTAATTCCCACAACCCGGGAACAAGTTTCAAAAGGTGATAATTGTTTACACATGTCAACATTGTTCAAAAGATTTTTTGTCAAAATATGTTAAGTCCCAAAAATGCATCCTAGGGTCTCCACTAAGGCAGCACACCTAGATTCCCGGACTTGCATGATCACCTGAAAAGATATGCTTAAAACGGTCAACATAATTGTTGGTGAGCTCGCAGGTTTATGTAATAAAAATGTAAGTTATGCTGTATATAGTAAGCGTAATGGAATACCGTGAATAAAGTTATATACACAAGTAAATTCACATGACATGAGCTTTGCAACCAAACCTAGCGACGTACACAAAGAAATTGTCGGCATATATTCACCCAAGGGCCCGTTCCTGGCCACTGATGGTACCAACTAGTATACCATCGAACGAGGGTGGGGGTGTCAACCCAGTAGTACTACCAATACCTAACCGTCGGTTCCCACACTGGAATTAAATAGTTGCAAAGATAGAACCACACAGAAGACCCAAGCATGTATCAAATAGTACTTGCAACACAGTATCACGTTGATTCCTTGTATGTAAAATGTATGTAAGTTGTATAGCACTGAAAATGAGTAAGCATACTTTTCTCCCAAGTTGTAAATGATTTAAATATTGTATAAGCGTAAAAAAGGGCCACGAAACTCACTTGTTAAGTGGTAAGTATGTATGATCGATGTAATCCCAAATGTTGAACGCAAATAAACAGTCAAACACCTATTGACAGTTATTGCAAAGCATTAATGATATGATATATGAGCGCGTAATAATGACAGGTCGGTTCGGGTCGTATCGGCTGGGTCGCGTATAACACACACAAATAGACACACGTACTAGATCCTATGTAGATCCAAGCACAAGACATTGTCGCCATTGATGATGATATTTGAGTAAAAGTCTCGTTGTTAATGAAGAAGTATTGAATAAGTGTCAATAGTTATAAGTCGGTTGATGGTTGTAAAACGTTAGTTTAATTTGGTTAAAATAGTATTTGTGCCCTTTTTCGCGTTGACTTTAATCTTTGTGACCGAACAGTGGCTATTGTGTTAATGTTACGTCAACATCACACGTCATACTCACACCACGCACAAAGGAAATCAAACATAACCATTGCAGTCGCACGACAAGACCAGACGCACGACTCAACCTCCATTCGCACGAATCAACCCTCAATCGTGCGAATCAGCTTCATTCGTACGATTGAGCCTTCATTCGTATGTCTGGTATTCAGTCGTCCCACACAACACCCAATCGCACGACTCAACCTCCATACGCACGAATCAACCTTCAATCGTGCGAATTAGCTACTTTCGTACGATTGAACCTTCATTCGTGCGATTGGACTCTAATCGTGCGAATCACGCACAATCGCATACATTCAGTCGGTCACCTGACTCAATCGCACACAAACATTCATACGCATGACTCAATCGCATACACTCATTCGCACGCATGACTCAATCGCATACAGACACTCAGTCGCACGACATGCCTAGTCGCACAACTCAGTCGCACGATTGACTCAGACGCATGATTCAGTCGCACGACCCACTCAGTCGCACGACTCAATCGCATGGTAGACCCAGTCGCCTGAACTGCAGAATCGCGACTGTGGTCGGGCTGAGCAGCCCCCGAGCTGCTCTAAACACGAGTTTTACACCACAAGGACTTCCAGAAACACTCAACAAACATACACAAACATGAAACACAAGCAAAAAGACCTCACACGCACCCATACGACCTTGTGTGTTCGGGTTGAACCCGAACACCCGAAACCCTAGTTTTGGACAGCTGTGAAAAGGCAAGAAAATGGACAACCAAAGTCGACTACCTGCTAGAAACGAGTAGTCTAAGCTGTAGATGAAGTCTAGACGACGAAAACGAGACCACACGGGTAGGATTCGGTGCTAGAATGAAGAAGTTGTGTGTGTAGAGAGGATGAAGATGAAGAAGATGGTGAAAATGAAGATTTAGGGCTGGTATGGGGTATTTATACCCAGCCCAAGTTTGCAAAATTACAAGTTTAGTCCCTGCACTTAACCCCCGAGTTTTCCCAAATTTGGTTCGGTTGAAAAACGACTTTATTAGATGTTTCATATTATTTGTAAAAGCGCATTTAGATGTTATTATGACTTAAGAAATGGTTATGTTAATAACATTTAATATATATAAAAATGATATATTTGACGGTTTCGAAAATGAAAGTTTTAAAAGTCTTTTAAGGTTAACATAGGATTATAACGAATACACACACAACGATAAATATGCACACATGATATCCACATAAAGAGTCAAATAAGGATGAGGAATGATCGATCAAGAGTGTTTAACGGACAATCACGTTAATTGACCGACCTTAAGGTGACGGATGTCACATGCGTGGTCAATATTGGTGGCTTGGAATGAAGAAAGATATCGCGTCTTACGTTTCCAAGTGTCTCACGTGTGCAAGGGTCAAAGCTGAGCATCAACGACCAAGTGGTTTACTTGAGCAACCTGAAATCCCTATGTGGAAATGGGAACATATATCCATGGATTTCATAACCAAGTTACCTCGTACACCTCGTGGTCATGATAGTATATGGGTCATTGTTGACCGTTTGACCAAGACAGCACATTTCATACCCATACGAGATACATACAAGGTTTCAAGGGTGGCTCGAATCTACATTGACGAAATTGTGAGTCGTCATGGCGTGCCTTTGCACATTATTTCCGATCGAGATGCTCGTTTCACTTCATACTTTTGGTCTTCGATGCAAGGACTCTTGGGTACTCAATTGGATTTAAGTACGGCTTACAATCCTCAAACCGATGGTCAAACCGAACGAACAATCCAAACTCTCGAGGATCTGCTCGTCTTTGTGTCCTTGACTTTGGTGGTGATTGGGATATGCATTTACCGCTCGCTGAATTTTCGTTTAACAATGGTTATCACTCAAGTATCAAGATGGCACCATTCGAGGCTTTGTATGGTCGTAAATGCCGATCACCGATCTACTGGACTGACGTTGGCGAAAATTTCATCACTGGTCCTGAACTTATACAAGAAACGACCGATAAAGTCTCCACAATCCTCAAGAACCTTGAAGTGGCAAGAAGTCGACAAAAGAGTTATGCCGATAAGCGTCGTAAGCCGTTGGAGTTCCAAGTTGGCGACATGGTTCTTCTTAAGGTTTCACCGTGGAAAGGTGTTGTTCGCTTTGGAAAGAAGGGTAAACTAGCTCCAAGATTTGTAGGACCCTTCAAAATCCTGAAAAGGGTTGGGAAAGTGGCTTATAAATTGGAACTACCTTCCGACCTTAGTGGAGTTCATCCTGTGTTCCATGTCTCAAATTTGAGAAAGTGTTTGGCCGACAAGAGTCTGCATGTTCCCATGGAAGACATTCAGATCGACGAGTCATTGCACTTTATTGAGAAACTTGTTGAAATTATGGATCGCATTATGAAGAAAACGAGAACCACAACTACTCCAATCGTCAAGGTTCGTTGGGAGAATAAGTGCGGAGCTGAGTTCACTTGGGAGCGTGAGGACCACATGAGGGCAAAATACCCGCATTTGTTCGCTTAGTTTATTCTTAATTTCGGGACGTAATTCTTTTAAGTTGGGGAGACTATAACATCATGTAATTTTGGTTAATAAAAAAATTAGCTTTGTTATAACCTTGTAAGGCCATTGTTGTCATTAGTATAACTATGAGTGCTTTTTATATTTGTTTTCTTTAAATCTTTAGTTTGAAAGTTAATATTTTAACTATTTAATTGAACATAATAATAATAACTAAGTAATAATAATTATATTATCAATAACACTAATAATAATAATAATAATTATAATAATAATAACTAATTATAAAAGTAATAATAATTATGTTATTAATAATACTAATAATAGTAATAATAATAATAATAATAATAATAATAATAGGAATAATAACTAATAAAAGTTAGATAAGTAATAAGTTGTAAGTGAATTAAAACTTAATCAAGGAAGTTAAGGGGGAGGTTTTGTCAATCTAATAAACTTTAAATGTTGTTTTGAGCATAAAATAATAAAAACGAAACTGAAGGGCTGAATGTGTGAATTGTTAAATTCCAAACCCCACCCCTTTTTCCCTTCGCGTTTTTCCGGCCGGCCCTCCGGCCACCGCCGGCTGTGGCTCCGGCAAACTTTAAAACGCCAAAATTACACGATTTCGAAGCCCAAAACCGTTTCAAAATGTTTCTTGTGCGTGATTCGAACCTTAATGCGGCTAATAATTGAGGATTAAACGTCGGCTACCACCCAATCGAGTACGGTAACCGAAAGCTTTTAATCTCGAATCGTTGAGCCATAAAGAATCAATAATAACTCAATTAATCATCATAGTGAATCGTTTAACAATCCCTGATCTATCTACAATCTCAATTCCACCTGAAACCCACACAAACATCTCCTTCGATTACTCTTTTCATCGCGATTTGCTACGCACTCGAACACCACTTTCGGGACTTCAAAACGTGAAATTTTTAGAGGCTTTTAATCCTTATCACCATACGAAACTACCCACGAGTTTAATTTGATTTCCATCATCGTTTTCATACCTGTTGGGTTCTGACGTAGTCGCGGTTGTTCATCGTAGTGTTCGTCATTCATCCATCTTCAAATCGGGTAATTTAACATATGTATATACTCGAAATTACATGGGGAATCAAAGCCCCATGTTAATTTTGGTAATCGTTATCAAATTGATGTTCAATTTGATCCAAGAACATTCTAGGGTTCATTGGATTTGGGGGTTCCTTATTAAATGTGTTTTTAAGTTTTTAAAACCAAACAAAACCAAGGCAACTACCCGTGGTTCACTGGTAAGACGCTTGACACCTAAACAAGGGGTCCCCGGTTCGAATCCGGGGAACCTCATATATATTTTTAGGATTTTCTAGCCTTTAAATTAAATACTAAAATTTATAAAAAATTATGAAAAATCATTTTATAAACCTTGTTAATTTTAGAATCACGAGATTATATTCTGAAAATTTATATCCTAGAATATCTTAATATTTCTTTTTAATAGATTATTATAATTAGGTTATATCATATATTTGCTCAAATGGTATATTTAAATTATTTTCCTAAAAATAAATTAGACCTTAAGCACTAGTTTAATTAACACAAATTATTTCAAACAATACCTATAAATTATTGTTCAAATGGCGTTTTAACTAGTTATAAAATTTTGTTTAAACTTTATAAATCTACAAATCATTATAAATGTTATTTTAAATCCATAAGTGTTCTTCGTTTTCACATCTTAATATCAAATATAAATATATATCTTTTCAAGAAAACATGAATGATTTTAGTTTGTTGTTTGACAAGCCCAAATCCACTTGAAACCCTAGTTCTCATTCAAACGTTAAACTTATATAATTAAACTTTAATCTTGAAAATATGTATTTATATTTAGGTGCTTTGTGACGGATTACGTGGAAACGACGTTTATTATTATTTCTTATTAATCATCTAATATATACTTATTGATGAAGTGAGTATTTCTATACCCCTTTTTATATTTTTACACTTTTGGGGTGAAACATGTTACATTATAAACTTTACACTTGTAAACACGTTTGATTCTTGTATACTTATGGCAATATACTTGTATGTTGTGGTTAGTTGAACTTTATGACTACCATGTAATGTCGAATATATGTACAATCATTAACTATTGCTAGCCTAGCGAAGTCATAGATCTATGGGCCAGACAAGCCTGCTTGGTTCAAGTACACTTAGCTAATCGTATATACTTGTAAACGTTTGAGACTTATAAAACTTTGTCGAGGTCTGATTGTGCATTCTGTCTTACATCCCTAGTTTACTTTGTTCTCTAACTTACAACATGAATTGTCATCTTTTATATATCTATGCATTACAAACTATGGAAATCTCACCAACATTATTGTTGACATTTTTATTTTTAACATGTTTCAGGAAATACTCAAGCTTGATTTCTACTCTTTAAAGCCTACACATCTAGGAATGGACCTAGTTAAATAAATAAAATAAAATGACTTGTTACATCTTATCTTATGCTTTTTAATTTCTTTGAGACTTATGATTGTAATGGTACAATTGGAACTTATGATTATTATATAATTGGGTTATTAATAGCGTTATATGGCTGTGAACGATCTTAACCCTCACACCTCGACGTTTCTGCCGTCAAGGTTGGGGTGTGACATCACAAAATTGGGTGAAAACACTCTCGGTGTTAGAACCCGATTTGGGCGAATGTGGATTCCTCTTTATGGAGATTTACGTGGAAAGATCATGGATGAGGCTCATAAGACTCGATACTCCATCCATCCTGGTGCTACAAAGATGCACCATGATATGAAAAAAGATTATTGGTGGCCGGGTATGAAGCGTGAGGTAGTGGAGTATGTGAGTAAGTGCCTTACTTGCTTGTAAGTGAAGGCGGATCATCAGAAGCCATACGGGAAGATCCAACCTTTGGATATACCCGAGTGGAAGTGGGAGCATATCACCATGGACTTTATTACGAAGCTGCCACGTAAAGCAAAGGGGTACGACGTGATATGGGTGATAGTTGACCGCCTGACGAAGAGTGCCCACTTTTTACCGATCCCTGAAACGTATTCCTCTGAAAGATTAGCGGATCTGTTCATCAAGGAGATTGTAACTCGTCATGGCATACCGGTGTCTATTGTGTCTGACCGTGACACCCGGTTTACATCCAAGTTCTAGAAGAGATTCCACGATGCGATGGGGACGAGGTTACATATTAGCACGGCTTATCATCCTCAAACGGATGGTCAATCAGAGAGGACGATTCAGACGCTTGAGGATATGCTTCGGGCATGCGTCATTGACTTCGGAGGAAGTTGGGACGAACACTTACCGTTAGCTGAATTCTCATACAACAACAGTTATCATGCCAGCATTGGTATGCCGCCATATGAGATGCTATACGGTAAGAGGTGTAGAACGCCCGTATGTTAGGGTGACATTGGACAGAAGGAGTTGGGGAGTATCGAAGTGATTGAGGCTACGATCGAGAAATTAGATAAGATCAAGGCCTTTATGAAAGCAACAAAAGATAGACAGAAGTCGTATGCTGACAAGAGACGTAGACCGATCTAATTCAAGGTGGGAGATAAGGTTATGTTGAAGGTTTCACCTTGGAAGGGTATCATTTGGTTTAGAAAGCGGGGCAAGTTGAGCCTGAGGTACATAGCGCCTTTCCAAATCATTGCTCGGGTAAGAAAGGTGGCCTATAGGTTGGAGTTGCTCGATGAGTTAAGCGGGATTCAATCCAACATTTCATGTATCTCATCTGAGAAAGTGCTTAGCCGATGAGGATATTGTGGTGACACTCAAGGATATCGAGGTCGACGAACGGTTGAATTATGTGGAACAACTAGTGGCCATCATCAACAGGAAAGAGAAGAGGCTAAGGAATAAAGTGGTTCCCTTAGTACGAGTATAGTGGAAGCATAGAAAGGGATTCGAGTCTACGTAGGAGACTGAGGAAGAGATGAGACAACATTACCCTCAGCTATTCGAGGAGTAATAGGTTTCGGGGACGAAACCTATATAAGGGGGGGTGGACTTGTAACACCCAAAAATTTAAAAGAAGAGAAAAGTGAAGAGAAAGAAAGAAAAGCCAAATAACCTAAGTTGAGGGGTTAAAGTTCTACATGGGAAAAAGTTTTATAATATTTTGTACAAAAATGGGTGTGGCCGCCCACACCCATGTTCCATCAACTTTTCATCGGCTTTTAAGACAGAAAAAGAGCAGAATTCTCTCGGTTTTAGAGAGAGGAAGAAGAGAAGATTGGTTTTAGGTTAGTTTCTTGTGTTTTGGGTTGTTCTTGGCTGATTTTCAGCCTCGGGTATGTGCTTATGTGTTTGTATGTGTTCGGTTGTGTGTTTTTGGTATGTCTAGGTGTTTGAACTCATAGAGCATTCGGGTTTGAAGAAGTCTTACTCGAAAGTTGCAAGAGGTGAGTTCTAGATCCTTGTTTTTAAATGTTTTAACTTGTTTTGGGGCTGGAAATGCATGTTGTAACGTTTTTATTAATGTTGGGTGTGTACCCGTATGTATTTGTGTGTGCCCGGTTGGGTGGGTGTATGCTCGGGAAGGATTTAGATTATGTTCATGTTTTATGCTTGTTTTGATGCTTAGTATGTTAGAACTAGGCTTGGGACAGGTTAGAATGATGAATTGGGGTCTAAAATCGATGTTAGTTAGAAAACAGTTGGCCATGCGCCTAAGGTTCAAGCGCCCAAGTGCCCATGCGCCTAAGTCAGGCCCATGCGGCTGCATAGTACCCATGCGCCTAGAAAGTTGCCCAGACGCCTAAGTGTTGGCCATGCGCCCAAATAGTGCCCATGCGCCTAAGTGTTCCCATGCGCCTAAACAGTCATGCGCCCGCATAGTGGCCATGCGCCTGCATAGTGCCCATGCGCCCAATGCCTTAGAAAATATTCTGAAATTTTTGGGAAAAGGATTTTTAGGCTACAACTTGGTATGTTTCTGGTATGATGTATGATGATGTTATGCATGTTTATGATCTGTTCCTTTATGTTCCTTATTACGTATTATTACGTGGCTTTACGTGGTGTGATTATGCTAATGAACGTAAAGTATTATCTTAACGAAGCGAAAGATCTAAGATAATGAAAGTGGAACATAATGAATGAACGAATGAAAAGTCTTGCAAGCAAAAAGTAGGGAGGCTCACAACTCAATGAGAGTTGTCAGCTCAACTGTGTGTCATACAGCGTGCGATCTTGGCTAACCCATGAGGGTTCACACACAGGGGAGTCAGTCTTGGTGACTGCTCCATACGTGCGATATGGGATCCTTGTCGCTTAACCCTAGATAAGTTGGCTTTGTGCCCAAGAGGGGGGTTTAGCATATGACAGGGTCTGGATAGAAGTGAAAGATAATGTAAAGTGAGAAATATACGAAACGTGCGATATGAACGAAATGAACGATGACGGAAGATAATAAATATTACCTTCATGTATGTACGATGTATGATCATGTGCGAAAGTAAGAAAATGTTTTAACGAATGGAAGGTAATATAAATAATTTTTATAAAACTAGAACTCACTCAGCAACGCTGCCTTTTATGCATTTTCAGATGGTAGGTAAATGTTGCTAAGGATGGCACGGTTTGAAGCTACTTGGAAAATTTTGGATGTCATCCATTTTATGTAATAATGATGTTTTTGTGTTGTAATGCAACCAAACGATGTTTTGTAATGTTGACAATGATGTATTATTTGGCAAAAGCAATTATTAATATATGAAATGGTTTTGTTAAATTATTCCGCTGCGTTGTTTAAATGAAAATTTATGTATTTTTAATTATGATGTGCAATGATTATCCGACTGTAAGCGTTCCGGATACGAGGCCTTACATGAGTGCGATGGCGAAGATAGTGAGGAGGTCGTGAACACGTGAGACTTCGCAAAAGACCTGATACCTACTAATTCGAGGGTCCTTTAAAATATTTGAGGGAATACCTACCCTTACGCCACCTACACCATCTAAGAGTAGAGAAGAGCTTGAGGAGAAACCGGAGGCTCCGAATCATATTGTTATTTTTGATGAAAATAGCTATGTTGGGGCAGCCAGCCATAATGAGTGTGAGGTGGAGGGCGATGATGACGACGATGAGGAGGCTGGCGATGGAGAGTTTAAGACTAAGGGGCACCGTGCTCCTAACAATCGAAATGAGTCAGTCCTAATGAAATTTGACTACATGGATGCACAGACACGAGGGAGAGATCCAAACCTTTAGACTGGACGAGGACATCAACCACAAGAGAGGCAAGAATGTCCCAACCTCTATGAAGAATTTGAGAGGATTCAGCAGCGGGAGAAGGTCAAATTTCATGAGGACATAGGGTGTAGTCATTATGACTATTAATAACCGTCTTATTCATACAAACCAACACATATTTACTAGCCATCACTAGTGTACTCACCTCAACCTATTGTTCCCAGCCACCCCTAGTATTGTGTTTGGAACGTAATGTAATAAACCACATGATGTATTTTGACAAGGTGTACTCTATTGAACAATGTAATGTTTGATAGTATGGATATAACTCTATGTGGCAATGTATATGATGACTATTTATGTGCTTGATAATTTTTTCTAGTTAATTTCCTGATTGGACGGTCATGATGATTAGGTTAATGGATTTTGATATTGAGGATTATGTTGAATGACTTGAGCATGTAATATTTGGTATCTAATCCCGTTCATTTGATATTCATTTTGAATAGCTAAAAACAAGGGTAACATGCAGCCGACATAACGGATGAGGGTCCATATAGGAGGACCAAAGGAAAAACCCATGGTAATCTCAATATGGGCCCCACTCATTCTGTGGAGGTTTGGGATGGCCCACCTCTTATTTCCGAGGAGTAGAGAATAGCAGAACTTGTGGTCAAACTACGACAAATAGTTTCTATGGGGATAGCCATAGCCATGCCTACCATCATCGCTGGAGTCACCAAGTCAGTGCAAGGGTAAGGCAGGCCTTCTAGTAGCAAGGACAAGAGTAACTTAAGGACTAAGGTATCATCAAAGTCATCCAGATATTTTAAAGACAACAAGGGGAAGACAACAACTTTAGTTAAATTGATTCTTAGGAGGTAGACAATTCTAAGAAGAACAAGTAGAGAATCATATTCAAAGGGCTGTAAATATCAGAACCACATCGTCTATAAACTAAGGTGTTTAGGGGAGATCAGGCTGCTACTGATGCCTAGAGATGCATTAAGGAGATTGAAACCATATTGGATGTTAGTGGATGCAAGAAGGAGGACAAGATCAAGTTTGCACCCTAAGCATACAATAATGAAGCTTACACTTGTTGGAAGACCATATTATACATAGAGGGAGATTTAAGGTTTACAACATGGGTTGGGCAAGGCTTCAAAACCTATTATTGGAGAAATATATGCCTTAACATGAGGTGGAACAGCTGGAAAACAAGTACCTTTATTTGTAGATGGAAGGTAATAATTATCAAAAGTATAAATCTCGGTTTCTTGAATTAGTGGGATTGCTACCCGAGTTTGCCGAGTCTTAAGTCAAGAGGATTGGGAGATTTATCTGGGTACTATCCCTAAAATTTATGCTGACGTAAGGACTAGAAGACCTGGGATCCTACAGTTTGTAATGAACTGGTGGTAGAATTAAGTGAGGAGTTGATCGAATCAAGAGGAAGTAGGATGTTTGAGACTAAACCGAAGAGAAAGTGTAATAGTGGAAGATCAGGAGGATACATTGGAAGGTTCAATATTGATGGAAAGAAGTAGAACCATAATAGAAATAAGTTACGGAATATTAATACCAAGGATCGGGGGAACGCCCCAAGGTGTAATATGTGTGGTCAAAGTCATATTGGCCTCTCGAACATGAATAGATGTGGAAGGTGCGGAAAGAAAGGGCATGTGCGTGTGACTTTTTACGCCCTCAATCTTGCTATGGATGTGGATAGGAGGGTCACATCTAAAGCTTCAAAAAGAAGCACCGGCCGCCTAAGCCAACAAGGGAAAAGGCCCTGCTGCTCTATGACATCCGGTAATTTTCTATTATCAAAACTCAATTACTATCATTAAGTCTTGCATACTTGTCACGTTACCACATACTAGTTGTCTTTAAATAATATTAAATTGATTAATAATTATGGTTATTATTATGTGATTGTGTGAATTATGGTGTTACGTGTTATTTTATAATCTATGTTTTAACACATGGTTATGTGAATTATATAATATTCATGAGTGATGATTATCTTTTGATTAAAATCTTAGTTTTTGGTTTATTAAACTCTAAAGTTAAGAAATATAAATGATTTAAAAATTTTTAAAAATATGATTTATAATTTATTACAAGTTAAAAGGGGTTAAAAGAGAAATTGTAACACAAAACCTAGGCCCATAATCCCATTTTCGTTGAAGCCCCCCCCTTTTCCTTTACGATTTCAACTTCTAGTACACAAAACATTCGAATTTGAATAGCTTTGATCATTACAACATGTTAGCAAGATTGTTTGTTGATCTACTAATCATGAAAGGTATGATTTACTTATCATTTAGCATCTTTTTCGCAAAAATTGATTATGAACAAACCCTAGTTCAATCTTGCAATATAACTTGAAATTGATGAAATTAGATGATGTAACTGTGTTAGTTTGTATTGATGATGTTTTACGTGGATTAGCAAGAAGCTAGTTGTTTTAACGTTTGATTCTTAACTTACCCAAATAATAATTTTAATTTTTGAAAACTTTAGATTTTGTGATTTGATGATATAGGTTGTGTTCTAATGAGTGATATGAACTAGAATAACCATATGAATGTTGATTAGATGATTAATTTGATGAACTTGATTATAGGATGTTAATTTTTTGAAGAGGAAACTTTATGACTGTGTTTGATAAATTTCAAAGTTTTGAGAATGCATGTAATAGTAGGATCATGTTATATTGGTTGTTGGGCACATTAATTGGTTTAAAATGCAATGGTTAGATCATGTCGATACTAATTGGAAAAATTGTATGTTCAAGTGCACATGTGAATTGATAAGGGATGTAATGATGTATTGTGTTGGATTAACACTAGAATTAGGGTTACATGATATAATGATGATATTTGATTAATATGGTATGATTGGATTGTTTTGCTAGTATAAGTCATGTTTAATATGTAATGGTTAACACCATACACACTTGTGAATATATGGCCCCATACTTCGTAGGATTGGAAAATTAGTATGTAAAGTAGCAAGTTAATTTACATGACATGTAGTGAGTGGTTAGAACCTTATGTGTGACTAGGTTACATGATAGTAACATAAATAGTAACCATTTAAGATATCTGAAGTGACTTGATAATTTCTAAATGAAATGTATATGTTGGTTTCTTGTTTGGATGTGCATGTGTTGTATGATATGTTATGCTAGTATAATAATTCTATTAGAGTTTAGGATTTATTATGTGTTATATATGGATTATTTGAGTTAAATACATGTATACTTGAATTGGTTTGCATAAATAAATATGTTTTCATGTAATATATCACAAACGAGATCAAATGGGTCAACGAGTCAATTTAGTCAATATTTTCTAAATCACATAAATCAATGAGATTGATTGAATGCTTAGGGTTTGTTGAACCATCTTTTCTTGCACGTACTTGTGTACTCAAGTATTCTAGGTAAACTATGACATGTTGTCTTATCATTATAGCATTTGATTTGCATTATCTCTTGCACATGCTTAAGATGAGTTCATTTCCCCCTTTCTAAATACTCCTCTGGGGGAGAAATCGTACTATAAATATATTATTTTTTGTAAGTTATGTATGACACGTACATAGTGTAGTTACCATTGAAAGTCTTTACTCTTTGAATCGTTAATTAAGGAAAGTAGCAGGACTTATTGGGTAGTACTACTGGGTCCAACATTATCCTAAACAACTAACAAATTGTCACGACTTAGTGATCATGACAGAAGGCAAACAAACGAACACTATTAGCTTTGATTGCGAAAACACTATTGTCTTGCCTTTGTGTAGATTAGCTATATAATACATTACACACTACTTATGTTGTTAAAACTTAACTACTTTTACTTACTTTCAAACTCTTAAACTCACCAACCCCGTGTTAACAACTTGTTATGGTTTCTCAAGTCGCTAGCTTGCAGGTGCATTTAAGAGCACAACACGATTCATTCATTATGCAAACAGTTATATGACATTATCTATGCCTTACATTTCAAACCATGGTTTTTGGGTGCATGTTTTGCACATTTACTTTTATACGTTATGGTGTTGAATAAATTTAACTTATGTTTATAAAACGATTTATATTTATAAACTCTGAGGTTAATTTTGAAAATTTATTTAAAGGTTGTTCAAAGTAACTAATAGCTTAGATACTAGTTTTTCCACACGCCTCGCGATAAAACTTTGTACGCTGATTTTAAGGGTCTGACATGCTCCCACCCAGACAATGCTCATGTGTTTGTGACAAGGGCAGACGAGGCTAGAAACATTGATGATATGGTCACAAGTATGTTCCCTATAAACCACACTTATGCAAGTATATTGTTTGATTCTAGTGCCAATAAGAGTTTCGTATCAAATAAATTCATTACATGTATAGGAGGGATAATGTCTAAATTAGCAATGGCTTATATTATTAAAATTTTAATTGAAATAACATTAGGACTGAGTTTATTCTTAAAAATGTTATATAAGATTAGATAACTAAGAACTACTTGTAGACTTGTTGCCTATGGACTTGGGAGGTTTTGATATAATCCTAAGTATGCACTGCTTAGCTAAGCACAAAGCCCATATTAATTACGAATGGAAGGCAGCGCAAGTTGAGCTACCGAACAACCAAAAGGCGGAGATCATGAAAGATCCGTTACGTAAGTTAATGAAGATGCTATCTATGATGAATGCAGAAGAGTATTTATAGTAAGGATGCGATGGCTACTAGTTTCATCTGATGACTACAGAGAAAGAAATAAAGATTGAGGATGTAAAAGTAGTGCAGGAATACCCCAACGTAATCCCGGAAGACTTTCCTAGTCCACCTTGAGATATACAAGTTGAGTTTTACATCGGCCTGGTACCAGGTACTACACCTATCGCAAAGGCACCATACCGATTGGTACCAGGTACTACACCTATCGCAAGACCAAGCTCATCGCTTTGGGGAGATCCAGTCTTGTTTGTAAAGAAGAAGGATGGTTCGATACAAATGTTCCGTGACTACTAAGACCTAAACAAGGTAACAGTTATAAAATTGATATCCTTTACTACGTATTGACGATTTATTTGATAATTACAAGGATCAAGCTAGTTTTGAAAGATTGACTTGCGATATGCCAATCACCAATTTAATGTGCGTGAAAGGGATGTGCCAATGACCGCCTTTCGGACAAGGTATGGTTATTACAAATTTTTTATAATGCCCTTTGGACTCACTAATGCACCTATGGTTTTCATGGACTTGATGAACTGAGTGTGAAAGCCATACTTAGACAAGTTCATGATCGTATTTGATGATGACAACCTGATATATTCACGAACCAAGGCTAAACATGAATAACACCTCCAGATGTTGTTGGAGTTGTTACAGATCAATTGTACGTAGAATTCTCTAAGTGAAAATTTTGGTTGGGAGAGGTGTAAATTTTGGGAGATATCATTAACGATAAGGGAATTTAATTAGACTCAGCCAAGGTGGATGCAGTAATGGAATGTGAAGCTCCTAAATCACCAACTGAGATGCGTAGGTTTCTCGAGTTGGCTGGATATTACACGAGGTTTATCGAATAATTCTCCAAGATCATAACACTACTTACCATTATCACCCAAAATGGTATGAAATTTAGTTTGGGGCCCAAGTAAGAGGAAGCATTTAAAGTGCTTAAGCAGAAGCTAAGTAATGCGTCCATTGTCGCTCTACCGGAGGTGAATAATGATTTTATAATTTATAGTGATGCTTATAAAAAGATTAGGATGTGTGTTGATGCACAGGAATCACATGATTACATACGCTTCGAGACAACTGGAGAAGCACAAAGAAAATTATGTGGCGCACGACTTGGAAGTGGGTGTGGTGGTGTTTGCGTTAAAGATTGGGTTGTATTACCTCTATGGAATGAAGTTTGTTGTGTATTCAGATTATAAGCATCAACACATAGTTGAGCAAAAGGAGCTTAACATGCAACAATGATGATAGATGGAGGTATCGGTTGATTATAACATTGAGCTTCACTATCATCCGGGCAAGACGGACATGGTTGTTAAAGCCTTAAATTGGAATGAGCAGACAAAGCCAAATCGTGTACGTGCTATACGTATAGACTTCCGAGTGAGCTTGTTCGATAAATTAGGAAAAGCATGAAAGAAACCCTATCAGAGGGAAATGTGGGAAAAGAAGAAATGACTGAAAATGCAAAACAATTGATTGAAGAAAGTGTTGGACTACTTTGTATGGGCACTCAAGTTTGGGTACCTAACTTTGGAAATCTAAGAAGATTGGTACTAAAAGAGGCATGTAATCTAAATATTTGATGCATACTAGAGCTGATATGATTTATTATAAAATTAAGGATTGTTATTGGTGGCAATGAATGAAGAAGGACATTGCGCCTATGTGAACAAATGTATGAGATGCCTTCAAGTAAAGGAAAATCACCAAAAACCTTCAAGGATGCTACAACATTTAGATATTCTAACATGGAAATATGAATAGACCACGATGGACTTCTTGGTCAAATATTTAAGGACACGAAAAGACAAAGACATGATATGGGTTATTGTGGATAAGACAAAGTCTGTGAACTTCATACCTGTTAAGAAAGCATATGAGAATTGGAAAGATTGGCCCAATTATACATTGATGAAATAGTGTTCAGGCATGGAGTGCCGACGTTGATCATCTGTAATCATGACGCTAGGTTCACATCTCGTATCTGGTAAACATTTTAAAATACAATGGGGACTAAATTGGTACTAGAAGAGGCATGTAAATCAAAGAAGATTGGTACCTGAAGAGGCATGTAAATCTAAATATTTGATGCATACTGGAGCTGATATGATGTTTTATAAAATGAAGGATTGTTATTGGTGGCGATGAATGAAGATGGACATTGCGCCTACGTGAAAAAAATGTATGACATGCCTTCAAGTAAAGGCAATACACTAGAAACCTTCAAGGATGCTACAACCTTTAGATATTTAATTCTCACATGGAAATAGGAAAAGAC
The DNA here is from genome assembly GCA_025215565.1 of Flaveria ramosissima. NCBI lineage: Eukaryota > Viridiplantae > Streptophyta > Magnoliopsida > Asterales > Asteraceae > Flaveria > Flaveria ramosissima. The sequence goes on along the minus strand of CM046039.1, from coordinate 33,515,476 downwards.
CATGATGGACTTCATGGTCAAATTTTTGAGGACACGAAAAGACAAAGTCACAAATTGGGTTATGTGGATAGGAAAAAGTCTACGAACTTCATACGTGTTAAGAAAACATATGAATTGGAAAGATTGGCCCAGTTATACATTGATGAAATAGTGTTCAGGCATGGAGTGCTGACGTTGATTATCTCTAATCGTGATGCTAGGTTCATATCTCATATCTAGCAAACATTTTAGAATACAATTGGGACTAAATTGGAAATAAGTACTACTTATCATCCCAAGATAGACGACAAGAGCGAGCGAACCATACAAACCTTAAAAGACATGCTATGGGCATATGTAATTGAATTCAGTGGTAGCTAGGATGAGCACCTCCCATTGATATAATTTTCTTACAATAATAACTATCACGCGAGCCTAAAAGTCATGCCTTTTAAGGCATTATATGTGCAAAAATGTCGGATGCCACTTTGTTGATTCGAAGTGGGCGAAGGGCAATTGACAGTACTGAGTTAATTTTGGATACCATCGATAAGGTGAAGAATATAAGGGAAAGATTGAAAACTGCTTAGGAATGTTAGAAAGTTATGCCGATTGAAAATGAAAACCGCTGGAATTTGTGGTTGGGGACAAAGTGATGTTAAAGGTGTCGCCATGGCAGGGAACCATTTATTTTGTAAAGCGAGGTAAATTGAATCTCTGTTATATTGGACCCTATGAGTAATTGAACAAATAGGTGTGGTGGTCTATAAATTTGAATTTCCTAATAAGTTAAGTGGAGTACACCTAGTATTCTACGTGTCCAATCTAAAGATCAGTTTGTTAGATGAAACACTAAAAGCTCCACTAGACGAGATGTAGGTGTATGAATATTTGAGCTTTGTGGAAATACTAGTCGAGATTGTAGAGATACAAGAGAGGAAATTGAGAAGGAAGCGAATCTCGATCGTTAAAGTTAAATGAAATGAGAAAAGAGGCCCGAAGTTTACATGTGAACAAGAGGAAGCCATAACGAAGAAATATCCTCATCTATTCAGAAATTGCATCGATTCCAGTATAGAATCCTCTTAAGGGAAGGGGGATGTGATCCCTCGACTTAATGGGTGGGTTGATATACGAGTGCATAGGTTGGAACAAAAATGAAAAAGGTTTAAATGCAAATTCTCAAAGGAATTTAGAATCTTGATGATAGCGAACCACTTTGGGTCCTATGGGTTGACCATAACGGTTCGACAAGGAGAAGGACTTAGGATTAAGGAACTAAGTTCCATTACGGACCACCAAGGATTTAAGGTAACGGTACACTAAGGTGGTTGAGGACCGTTGTGGATTGGCTTAACGGTCCGCGGATAGTATTCATTTGATATATTTGAATACTATATTTGAAAGATGCGAATATTTCGTTTAAAGTTGGTAGTGTGCCGCCAAGGACTGCTTACCAGCCCGCCAAAGAGCCCACCAAGAAAATTATGCATAAAAGCCCACAAAACCGGATTTGGACCTAATTTACACTCTCACTCTTAGCCTACAATCTCTTTTTACATACTTGGTGTAAGGTTTACACTTAAAGGCTGATGCAACCAAAGCAACCAAAGAGCTCTTAGCATGCATGCATGAAGTACATAGTAAAGTACTTTTGAAGTTTTACACAACTCAAAGGAAATAAGCTAAGTGTAAAATCTTCTGAAGCCAAATGAAAAAATCTTTTGAAGCCAAATATGAAGTCTTTCGAAGCTCTAGAACAAAGTCTTTCAAAGCCGAAGACTGATTTCTTCCGAATATAGAGAAGACATGCTTTCTCTGATCACCTTTTGACAAAAAGCTGAACAACTTTACACTGCCACCTCTGAAGACTCACCAACTTAGATAAGTTGACGAAAAGCTCCATGCTTTTGTTAACTGTAGATTATGGTCATTGGTCTATAACATTATACTTTTGTACCTTTTATTTTTTTTGTAATATATAGGATGTGAGATATGACATGTCATAGTCACAAGTCAAAAGAACATCTGCCTTTTGAGTATATATTGATCTTGTTGTCTAAATTAGTGTTTCTAGCTGGCTTTCAAAGTATAGTCGGCTGTATGATGTAGTATAAACTGTCTCAAGTACTTGTATTTATCTTTATGCTTTGTAACACTTGTAATAGAACTTGAGAGTAATATACATCATTCTTGAAAACCAAATATTATCTTGTTATTGTTCTTAGTTTGTCTCTTACTTACTTATGTTCTTAGTTTCATCAACTAAAACCTGGTTCCCTATTTGATCTGTTAAATGTTTTAAGTCTCTCCTCATTGTGAATAGTTGTATTGACCAACTTCGACGGTCCTGCAAATGGTATCAAAGCTTTTTAGGCTCTTGATTGTAAGATGTCACCATCTTAAATTCCTTCATTTTCACAAAACACATAACAACTGAAATGGCAACTCTTACCAAGGCTGATATGGAAACCGATACCATGACAAAATCTTCACTAATCACACCTGATGACTTTGATACTTGGTGCCAAAGAATATCAAGTCTCAAGACAGTAGGATGTGGGGATTTGTTGTCTCAGGACCTCATGTACCATGCATTTCTTCAGCTGCTGCTGGTGGTGGTATGACACCAAAGGAAGTGGCTGACTACTCAGAAAAAAGACTAGAAGAAGATTGATGTAGATCAGAAAGCCATGAACGCGCTCCAAAATGCTCTTCCAAACTCTATCTACAGAGGCCTTAAGAAGTAAAAACTGCTAAAAAACTATAGGATACACTGAAGTTTATGTATGAGGGGTCTAATGAAGCAAAAGAGAACAAGAAAGACCTCTTGAAGTAGTAGTTTGAGAACTTCATCGTTCAAAACAGGTGAAACCAAGACTAAACAATACTTTAGGTATATTGAGATTGTGGATACTCTAATGGTTGTTGGAGTAACTCTTGAGAACAGGGACATTATAAGGAAGTTTATATCCTCTCTTCCTAGACAATGGACACACTATTATGTGAACATTAAGTAGATTGAAAACCTCAAGACCTTTACTCTTACTAAGATGTATGGTATCCTTAGTGGATACTAGATGGAGATGAACATGCAAAATCCATCCAAAAAGTCCAACAATCAGCATAATTCAACCCTTCATGTGCTTGAAAGGGATCTAAGAGAACCACAACATCATTTCATCTGCTACCCTAAAAAATCAAAAAAGGGTCCTTTCATCACCTTCCCAGAGACACCAAAGGAGAGCTCATCCAAGGAAGCCCATTCCAAGGGACAAGCTCTTGTCAATCCTTTGTGTCTATTAATAAACTCTAGTACCAGGAGTTCTAGTTCATGTCCAACTCATCCCTATGAAGAAAAGAAGGCTGATCAACTGTGCAACACTGCTGCACGGCCTGAACAATCCAGTTCCAAGAGCAAGCCTTACCCTAAGAACCTTACTGCATCATCTGAGAAGATGAAGATGGAAGTGGAAAGTGATCAAGCTTAACATTCTACTCAAAAGAAGACTCTTAGAAGGAAGCCAGTTGATTGCTTCATGTGTGATAGTACTTCTCATCTTCTCAAGGATTGCATCTACAATCCTAAAAGTATTATCCACATGGCCAAGCAGAAGACTTATGAGAAAAAGAAGAAGACAACTTCAGAAGGAAAGTTCTTTCCTTTTGGAAGCTCCAAAGTGGAAAAGAAGATATGTGAAAACTTGCCTTCAGAAGAAAATTTGATCTCGGAAGAAAGGAATGCTTTCGAAGTACTGAAGCTTTCTACAGGGAAGGCAAGATCTTCCGAAAGTCTAGTATCCAAAACTTCCAAAGTGTTGAAGGTCAAGTCTAATCTTCCAAATATGATGTGGAAGATAAAGGAAGACCATATTGCTGAAAGTTCTTCATTAACAATAGCAGATCAAAGCCTGAATATAGGATCAATTGTTGTTGCATTGTCTTTAGTCCACTTTGACAAGCCCAAGACAAACAAGGCTTGGGTTTTCAAATGTAACTAATCCTCTATGTTTTGGTAGGAACATCTAAAGACCAAGAGAAATGTATGGATCATAGATAATGGTTGTTCCAGGCACATGACAGGCAATGAATCTTTGCTTCAAAACACTAAGAAAATTGATGGAGGGTCAGTTGCTTTTGGAGGAGATGCGGGTTGTTACTTACTAGAAGGGGCAGGATCATAAATGGTAAGCTCAGTATTGAAAAGGTAAACTTTGTCAAGGAGCTTGGTTATAATTTACTAAGTATATCCCAATTTTTTTTATCAGAGACACAACATGCTCTTTAGTGAGCATGAGTGTATTGTTCTCAAGCCTGGGGTGGTCATTCATTAAGTGAATATCCTGCTTAGAGCCCCCAAGAAAGGGAATATGTACAAGATGGAATTGCAGGAAACATCCCCTTTAGGAGAAGTTTCTTGCTTTGTATCTAAAACAAATAGTGATAAGTCTTTCTTTTGGTATATAAGAATATCCCATGTAAACTTTAAAAAACATGAATAAATTAATTAAAAATGATTTGGTAACTGGAATGCCAAACAAAGAGTTTACAAGTGATGACCATTGTGTTGCATGCCTAAAATGAAAGCAACACAAGGTGTCTCACAAGCCAAAGGAAATGAATTCAATCACTACACCCTTACACTTATTACACATGGATCTCTTTGGCCCCACTAGTGTAATAAGTCTAGGAAGGATCTCATATTGTTTGGTGATCACAGATGATTTCATAAGATTTACATGGGTCTTTTTTCTTAGAACTAAGGATGAGACCCCTGAGATCTTGAAGAACTTAATTCTGAAAATTGAGAATCAATATGATCACAAGGTAAAAACCATAAGATGTGATCAAGGAACTAAATTCAAGAACCAAATCCTCGACAAATTTTGTGATAAAAAGGGTATTACAAGACAATATAGTGCTCACAAGACTCCTCAGCAAATTGGTGTTGCTAAGAGGAGAAACATGACACTTGTTAAAGCTGCAAGAACCATATTATCTGACTCTAAACTGCCTATCACCTTCTGTGTAGAGGCAGTCAACACTACCTGCTATATGTAGAATAGATTTTAGTAGTTAATACTCATGGTAAGACTCATTATGAACCGTGGCATAAAAAGGAGACCTTTCATTGGTTTCCTCAGATCATTTGGATGTCCTTGCACCATCTTGAATACCAAAGATTAAGTAGCCAAATTTGCAAAGAAATCAGATGATGGACACTTCATTGGATACTCTTTCCTAGCTAAGGCTTGTAGAGTATACAATCTCAGAACTAGAGTAGGTGAAGAGTCAGCCAATATGACATTCATTGAGCACACTCCCAGTGTGAAAGGTTCTGATCCTGATTGGCTGTTTGATCTTGATTTAGTTACAAACTGTTTTAACAAATATTGTGAGAATGTTTCAGGATCTACAAGTAACTAATAAACAGGAGATCTTCACCCGAGATTTGAGCTGAGAAAACCTAGAAAACTACTACAACTCTAGTGGTAACTAACCCTGCAGATGGAGTTCCTATCAGCACAACCATGACAAATTCAGCTGATACATCTGAGGTGCCTACAAATTCCAGCTTGGAGGCATAGAACTCAAATGAAGGAGCTTCAAATGTAGGAGGAAATAGTGGTGGTGGTAGTGATTAAGAATTTTTTATGGTAATAACCACTCCATGGAAAACAACATCAATTATGTCACACACTCATTGGATCAAGCTTTTCTTGATAAGTGTGCTGATGTGGTACGTGACACTTCATTGCCAGATCTAAATTTCATAAATGTGGATCTATCCAATCAAATTTCTATGATTTCTCAGCTAAGGATCTACAAGTCACATCCCACCACAAACATTATTGGAGATGTTGACACATGGGTGAGAAGAAAGGGACAAACCTATGACAAAAACGTTTGTCTATACTATTGCTTCTTGTCCTAGATAGAACCCAAGAAAGTTGATGAAGCTTTGAAGGATGGTAGTTGGATTGAAGCAATACAGTAGGAGTAGTTACAATTCAAAAGGCAAAAGGTTTGGAAGTTATGTCTTTTTCCTCAAGGGAAGACCACCATAGGTACCAAATGGGTATTTAGGAACAAGAAGGATGATAGAGGACTTGTCATCAAGAAAAAGGTTAGACTAGTTGTTCAAGGATACACACAAGAAGAGGGGATTGACTACACAGATGTTTTTACTCCAGTGGCAAGACTTGAAGCTGTTAGGATATTCCTTGTTTTTGTTGCATCCAAGGATTTCAAGGTCTACCAACTAGATGTCAAGTGTGCTTTTCTATATGAGGTGGTGACTGATGAGAAAGTTTATGTCAAACAACCACCTGGCTTTGTAGACCCAAATCATCCTGATTATGTCTGAAAGCTTGATAAAGCTCTTTATGGGTTGCACCAAGCTCCAAGGAAGTGGTATAAGACACTATTTCAGTAACTTTGGTAGCATGGCTACAAGAGGGGTACTATAGATGTAAAACTCTTCATCAAAGGAACAGGGAATGACTTGATGCTAGTTCAAGTTTATGTAGATGACATTATCTTTGGGTCACCTAATCCAAAGCTCTACAAAGACTTTGAGAAACTGATGATGAATAGATTTGAAATGAGAGCGTTGGGAGAACTTCATTTCTTTCTAGGAATTCAAGTGAAGCAGGTTGACAATGGCATCTTCATAAGTCAGTCAAAGTATGTACAAGACATACTTACAAGATTCAACATTACTGAATGTAAGGTTGCAAAGACGACCATAGCAAGAAACCACTCCCTTGGAGCTGATCTTGAGGGGGGAGTGTTGGATGAACATCTCTACAGGGCTATGATTGAGTCTCTTATGTACCTCACATCCAGCAGGTCTGATATCATGTTTGTTACATGCATTTATGCAAGATATAAAGCTAACCCCAAGATGTCACACCTAGTTGATGTTAAGAGGTTTCTTAGATATCTCAAAGGTGCTCCTAAACTAGGCTTTTGGTATCTAAAGAATTCTAACTTTAATTTGTATGCTTATATAAATAATGACTATGGTGGATGCAATATGAATGGAAAGTCTATGTCTGGGGGATGTCAATTCCTTGGTGGAAGGATAGTCTCATGGCAAAGCAAGAAACAATCCTGTGTGTCTACATCAACTACTGAAGCTGAATACATTAATGCTGCTAGCTGCTATGCTCAAGTGCTTTCGATTCAGAATCAGATGTTGGACTATGTATTTAACTTCAAAGAGACTCTAATCCACATAGACAACAACAGTGCTATCTCTATCATAGAGAATCTTGTGCAGCACTGAAGGACAAAACACATGAACATCAGATATCATTTGATTAGAGTAATTTTGAAAAAAAGGATTGATAAAACTAGTCAAAGTTAACACACATGAATAATATGCTGATGTGTTCATAAAGGCCTTTGTTGAATAGAGATTTAAGTACCTTGTATCACTTATTGGGATGATTAACTTTAAATAGATTTTTTCTTAAACTAAACTCAAGATTATTTTTAAATATGTGTGTCTTAAGTTGTCTATATAATCACCTACATAAGCCCAGTTTACTTTGAAAGAAAACTTTTCAAATGATATTCCTTAAAATTTAGTAAATTTTAAACATATTTTCTATTGGAAGACATTAAATTGTCTTCGGTGGAATATTATGTCTTCAAAACTAATAACTAATTATAAGACATTTACCTTTGGAAGAAATCTTATATATCTTCTGAATCTTAAATATGCTTCCAAGTACTTATATGTTTTTGAAGTACAATTTTCTTCCGAAAGCAATTAAGTCTCGAAAGATTTATTCCTTTGTGAACAAAACTTCTTAGATTTAATCTCTTCCGAAACCAAATATGTCTCTGAAGTAAAAATACTTTAATTATTTTTCTTTTGAAGCAAAATTTCCATAAAACTTAGGAATATCTTCTGAAATCAAAATTGGCTTCGGAAGTTTTTATAAAACTTCCAAACACAAATTACCTTCGGAAGATTTTCAACTTCCAAAAAAACTATTTTTTTGGGCAGTTTTTCAAAGGTGGGACCGACTTCTAGATTTCAAAGTTTATCCTTTTGCAATAACTTTCTCTCAAATACACCCTTAACGGTTCCCCCTCTTTTACTTTCCTCTTTATCTAAAAATTTCTTTAACCTAAATTCACCCACAAACCGCCTTTGTTCTTACCTTTCTTTTTCACAAAGCTACAAACAAATGGCCAACCCTGATCCTCGAAGCCAGCTAGATTTTTCCATGCATTTACACAGTCAACACAATCAGATTGCTTTGTTAAACTCTGAGAAGATCCTGGTTTCTAAGAAGTCTGTCAAATCTTGACTCTATCCAACTACTTCACCTCCCTCACCATAGATCCTCCACTATATGAAGATCAACTTTTGTAGTTTTGGAGGACCTTCAAAGAGGTTACTATGGATGGGGAGAAGGCACTGTCTGCCACAATGCAGGGGAGGACAATTTTATCAATCCAGCCTTTATTAACACCCATCTTAGGCTGGATGATGAAGAAGGTGACTTGTCCTTCCCAAAATCTGCTATAAACCACTCCTTTAAGTAGATGGGTTATGAAGGTGATTACTCTGTAAGAACCTTCAGGAAAGGGAAGGTATCCTCCCAGTGGAAGTACCTCCTCCATGTGGTCATCCATTGTTTATCAAACAAGCATGGAGGATGGGATCATATTCCAAAGGACCTTTCCTATATGTCCATGGGATGGTTCAGGGTGTCAAGTTCAGGTAATCTCAACTTGGATATACAAATTTGCTTGCTAACTTAGACTCCTTAGAATATTACATGTTCCCTAAATATGTTCAACACATTATTAACTGTGAACTAGGCTCACAGTTAAGGGGAATATGTAATGTTCTTAAAATGGGACAGATGAAGCCCGACATCTTCAAAACAATGAGAGAGCATACTACGGGCTTCTCATGGGTAAAAACAGCCCTAGTTATAAAAATGTTAGAGCTCATTGCTTAAGGTGACAACCTAGTAGCACCAGCTAATGTTGAACCCACACCTTCTATTTTCTGAACCACCCACACAACCTCAATAACCATCACCTACACTAGAAAATCCAAACAAACCCCTCCACAAGCTACTCAGTATATGCAGGCCCCTATATCCTCCTCAACCATACAGGAAGAAGTGAACATTAGAGCTCCCACTTTCTCTAAGGAGCAAACCACTCCCATCACTTTAAGGATCAATGTTGAGGTTTCTCATGCTCAGCCTGATGAGCTCACTACATCAATACCAGCCTTAAGCCTTCACTCAGAGTCTCAAAACTCTAGTGAATAACCTTTAGGGGAAAACTACCATCCCCAACCTCTAGACCTTAATCAACCCATACCCAACCTTGAATTCTATGATGATGAAGACATGGGTTTTAGTAAGTACCATGAGTCTCTCTTTTCCACCCCTGCTCAAGGAGAGATGAGTGCTCCTGACTCGCCCGTGTCTAGCAAACATCATCCACCCACAACTAAGGTGGATCTCCCTGAGCCAGTTAAGGAGGTCTATATGGAAGAGGCTCTTACTTCTACAAGTGATAAAATCTTTAAGACCTCAACCATGGCAACCCAGCCCATTAACACTTCAATTGAAGCTGTCATGGTGCAGGGGAAATCCAGTAGCCAAGAACCTAGTGCTAGTTATGAGTAAGAAGACTTTGGTCCCATTCTCTCATCCCCTAGTGATTCTTCTATTGAAGATGAGGGGAGTCTGACATTAAAGGTGCAACAACTAATTAAGACCTGCATCTATTTAGTCTCAAAGGTTAGTTACCTGGAATCTCAGGTGACTTCCTTACAAAACAGGGTCAATGAACAGCAACTTGAAATCACCGATCTTAAGGGCAAGTTAGCTAAGAGACCACTAAGGAGGACTTAACCAGAGCCACAAGAACCTGTGGATATGGTGGACCTTACCTCTAGCTCACCTATGCAAGAAGGTGATACTACCAAAAAAAGGGAGAAAGTTCTACCTATAATCACAAAACCTGGGAGTTCTTCTCATAGTATGAACATTAAGGACTCACCACCCTCACTTGTAATTGTCCATACTCAGCAACCTTCTCAAGTTCACATTGATATGGACTCACTCATACAAAGTTTGTTTGAGGATGATATACCAAGGGCTATACCTACCCCATCTCATCATACTGAGAATCCAATTATGGGATGGAGGTATGACACTGATAGAAGAGCCTTGGTAATCTCTTGGTCTCACGGACAACATGAAATCTTTAACTTTTCCAACGTAAGATTCTATGAGAGCACCTATTTGATTGACCTTCCACTTCCCAACCCAAGTCAAAACAAGCAACCTGCGAGGTTAGCAGATAGAATTCAAGATAGGGTGCTAGAATAGTTCAAATTGAAATCCAAATTATATAAATAGAGGCTAAGAGGCACGACTGTTGGTCAACTAGATATTGAGGTGGACCCCAAGATTAGCTTTGAAGGGGAAACCTTGAATGAAGGCCCAGTAGTTGAGCCTGTGAACCTTGACACAGGAACTGCTTCAGCATTCATTACCCTCAGTGAGGCACCGACTTGTGAAGGTGCATCACAACCTCTCTCTGGCTAGTGCGTAATTGATGAACCGAGCAATATAAGTCAAAGCTCTATCCACCATGAGTTACCAAGGCCTGTGAGTGACAAAAGGAAAAAGGAAGTTGACTCTTGAGGAGATTGAGCATGAGAGATGAGAAAGGAAGAGGAAGCTAAGGGGGGGGAGTTCAAGTAGGTCCCCAAGCTTCATGGAAGTTGCAATCAAGGCTGCCCCTAGGCCAAACACTCAATATGATGAGTTAAGGGCAGCCGGATACAACTATTTAGGAACCAAGAACTACAACATTGATGAACTCATCTCTCTTCCCTTAGAAGAGCTCAATGAACTGGTTGACACTGAGTTGTCAAAGGAGAGGCAAGAGGCAGAGTGTAACACCCCGAAAAGTCAAAACGAGTCATTAAGGATAATGGGCTTAATTATTGGGTGTTTTAATAAGGTAAAGAAATGGTCATGGGCTAAATTAGGCTTATTGGGTAGTGGCCTATGGGATTAAAGGCCCATAATCAGCCCTTAAGCACCCAAAACCAGCTTCATCTTCCTCATTACAACCCTAGCCACCAAAATTCACAGAGAGAGAAAGTAGAGAGAGAAAGTGAAGAAAACTCGAGATTTGAAGCTTCCAAGGTGAAAAGATTGAAGATCTGGGTGTTGGAGCATCAAGATCTAAGAAAGAAGCAACAAATCCAGGTAAGAATCGACCTCTAAACCCTTCTGTAGATCAAACCCGGATTCTAGGGTTTTGGGTTTTGAAAAGTTGCAAAGAATCGCATAAAGGTCATATTTTTACGTATGAAAACATGTATAAAGCTTAGATTTAGCCTCATGGATGATAAACTAAGAGATTGGACGTAAAAAGTTATGATTTTGGGTTAAAACAGACTGGTTCGTAATTTTTATGTGATCTGCGAAACTGTATGTTCATCCAGCGAATTTGCATATTCAATCAGCGAAACTATGAGGACTTTCTGCGAAACTATAGTTTCGCAGGTAGTTTCGCAGACATGTTTTTCCAACGAAAGTTGGGCGAAACTGGCAGCGAACATGCCAGCGAAACTGCCAGCGAATGTGCTAGCGAAACTAGCAGCGAAACTGCTGGGGAACTAGCAGCGAAAGTGTTGGCGAATCTAGCTGCAAAATTACCGATCTTGCAGCGAAATTAGCAGCGAATTTAGGCAGAAAATTAACCCCTTAGAGTGTTAACTTGTCTGCAGGTTGTGTAGTGGGATCCTGGCTATTATGCTTAGCCAGGGGCGTTGCCCCTTGGACCCCACTAGGGGCTGCCGCCCCTAGGACCCCGCTGTCAGGGGCTGCCGCCCCCGAACCCCCGCTGTCCCGCGGAGGGTCGGTTATGTTTTATGATGACAAGTACTTGGTATGTTGTGTGCTTAATAAATTAAGTATTATATATTAGTGGAAGATGATGTTAATGAAAAGCGAAACTTAATGAATGTTACCCCTGGGCCCGTTTGATGATGAAAAGTCTTGCAAGCACTATGATAGACTTCACTTATGTGAGTCTGATGTATGATGATGGATCTGTATTCATGAGCGGGCTATGTGCCTTGCAGTGTGGATCAACTGTCGGGGGTTAGCTACCGTTTTCATGTGTACCGACAGGGATTGGCATTTGTTGTCAATCAATATGGAGCTCTTGCTTTGTGCAATCTCGTTTATGATGAAAGTGAAAGATAATGAAAGAATGAAAGATAATAAACTTGCTTATTATGATGCAAGTAATGTTATATTCTATGTTGTATGCATGGTCATTATATGAAGGATAAAGTTTATATTTTCTTATAATATTTAAAACTAGAACTCGCTCAGCGAAGCTGACTTTTATGCATAATAGTTGGCAGGTAAGTGCTGATGCTGAGGATGGCACACGGAGCTACTTGGGGAGCTATGGATGGCATTATTATTTATGAAATCTTTATTGTAATTTAAGAACAAGTAACATGTTTTGTTTGAAATTAAAGGACAAATGTATGAGTACAATATGGTTTCTAAGTTTTAAATGAATGTCTAATTATTTCCGCTGCAATGTTTTATTATTAAACTGATTTTATGCTATGATTAACCAACTGTGAGGCTTCCCGGGAACGGGGCCTTACAAGTTGGTATCAGAGCCAAAGTTTAAGAGAATTGGGTAAACTGTTTTCAAAACCTAAACTCAAACTGAAAATGGGACCGAATGAAGGATGCCAATCCAAGTAGCTACGTGCCACCAGGTAAAAGTTTCAAGTAAACCGGAATTATGTGTGTGTGCTATTTGTTTTATGTGCTTGTAGATTTGAATACTGATATGTGTTAGGATAGTGATTGCTTGGGACAGGAGGGTAAGGTAAGTGGTTAATCACACTTGGCCACTGTAATTAAGGACTTACCGTACTTATAATGATCTGAGCAATTATCTTGAATAACCATTTTGGTGTTTGAATTTTATAGGAAATTAGTTATGGCTGGTAGAAAATCTGGAAAGGCGACCCAAGGAGGTGCTCGTGGCGAGCGTACTACTGAGCCACGTGTCACCCGGAGCAAAGCTAAGGCTCCCGAGCCTGTTCATGAGGAGTCAGACCTCCATAGTCACCCGAAGGGGGAGGGATCAGCCACCTTCAAACCCACTGTGAAGGAGGCTATCGCTGATGAGGTCTATAATGTCATGCAAAATGTCTTACCCTCAGTGGTGACCGAGGTGATCAAAGCAGTTAAGGATGGAGAGAAAGCTGAGAAGAAAGGGAAGGAAAGTGAGAAGAATTCAGGAAAGTCCACTGGGAGGACTGAGGAATCTTAAGAGGAGCCATCAAACCCTAAAGTGGTAGTCCATGATGACGACAGTGATGAGGAGTCCGAGAGAGAGAGACTACTAGAGGGTGCAACTATGGGGCATTTCAAAGGTGCAAGCCCCCAACCTTTGACGGTAACGGCACTGCTACTGCCGCTCATCGTTGGGTCAGAGATGGAAGCGGTACTGGAAATTAGTGAGTGCCGAGAGGATCAAAAAGTTAAGTTTGCCACTCATTCCTTTGTTGACTCAGCGTTATGCTGGTGGGACAATATTGTCCAGGCTGAGGGGAAGCGATCGATAGCCAAGATGAAGTGGTCTGAGTTGAAGGAGTTAGTGCAGGAGGAGTATTGTCCCCATCGGGAATTAGACAAGATTGAAAAGGAGTTCTTGTATTTGAAGGCTGGGAACATGACTCATCAAGAGTATACATCCAAGTTCAATGAACTTGCAAGACTTGTGCCAGACATGGTGACACCTGCGTCTAGGAAGATCAAAAGATACATACAGGGTTTGCCTGTGGACATCAGGAGGCACATGATTGCAGCCAGGCCGGGTACGTTTAGGTCTGTGGTGGATTTAGCTGGGAGGTTGTACGATGAGAGAGACCCAGTGCCTGTACAGAAGAAGGTGGAAAAATGGAATGGGAACAAGAATGGAAACGGGAAGAGGTTCAGAGGTGATAACTTCCGGAGTGGAGAGAAGAGGATGAGGGTTGAGGATCAGTCTGGGAGACAGAGAAATACTGGTGAAGGAGGTGCTTGTAGAAAGTGTGAAAAAGGTCATTCAGGGGAGTGCAGAATTGGGACAGGAAAATGTTTCAAATGTGGAGGCGAGGGCCACTATGCTAGGGATTGCAAGGTGGGGAGGTGTTATCAGTGTGGCGAGATGGGTCATATGGGAAAAGACTGTAAGAAAGGAAAACCAGAATGATCAGGCACTGTTAAAGCTGGAGATAAGGGAAGAAGCGACGGTTCAAAGGCGAAGGCGAGAGCATTCAACATAACTCGCGAGGAGGCCAGGGCAGACCCATAAGTAGTTTCAGGTATGTTTCTGGTAGACCATGAATATGCTTCTGTGCTCTTTGATTCTGGTGCTAGTAGGAGTTTTGTGTCTGCTGCCTTTTGTCGTTTGTTGCATGATAAGAGTAGAAAGTTAGATGAAAATGTTTCAAATGTGGAGGCGAGGGCCATTATGCTAGGGATTGCAAGGTGGGGAAGTGTTACCTGTGTGGCGAGATGGGTCATGCGGGAAGAGACTGTAAGAAAGGAAAACCAGAAGGATCAGGAACGGTTAAAGCTGGAGATAAGAGGAAGATGATATTAGTGAAAAGAGAAACTTAATGAATGTTACCCCCGGGCCCGTATAATGATGAAAAGTCTTGCAAGCACTATGATAGACTTCACTTATGTGAGTCTGATGTATGATGATGGATCTGTATTCATGAGCGGGCTATGTGCCTTGCAGTGTGGATCGACTGTCGGGGGTTAGCTACCATTTCCATGTGTACTGACAGGGATTGGCATTTGTTGTCAATCAACATGGAGCTCTTGCTTTGTGCAATCTCGTTTATGATGAAAGTGAAAGATAATGAATAAATGAAAGATAATGAACATGCTTATTATGATGCAAGTAATGTTATGTACTATGATGTATGCATGGTCATTATATGAAGGATAAAGTTTATATTTTCTTATATTATTTAAAACTAGAACTCACTCAGCGAAGCTGACTTTTATGCATAATAGTTGGCAGGTAAACGCTGATGCTGAGGATGGCACATGGAGCTACTTGGGGAGCTATGGATGGCATTTATTTATGAAATCTTTATTGTAATTTAAGAACAAGTAACATGTTTTGTTTGAAATTAAAGGACAAATGTATGAGTACAATATGGTTTCTAAGTTTTAACTCGCGAGGAGGCCAAGGCAGACCCAGAAGTAGTTTCAGGTATGTTTCTGGTAGACCATGAATATGCTTCTGTGCTCTTTGATTCTGGTGCTAGTAGGAGTTTTGTGTCTGCTGCCTTTTGTCGTTTATTGCATGATAAGAGTAGAAAGTTAGATGAACCTTTCTATGTAGAAACAGCCATTGGTAAGTCCACTAAGGTAACCGAGGTGGTTGAGGATTGCCTGATTGAGTTAGAGGATTGTAAGTTCCCTGCTAGATTGCATGTTATGGCCTTAGGAGGTTTCGATGTGGTGTTAGGAATGGATTGGTTAGCTACCTATGAAGCCAATATAGTATGTAGTAAGAAGATAATTCGTCTAACAGCGCCCGACGGTAGTTCTGTTACGGTTCGCGGAGATAAGGTATGTTGTGTACCGAAGGTAGTGTCGATGATTACAGCTGAAAAGTACTTGAGACGTGGGTGCAGCGCTTACTTGGCCTACGTAAAAGATGTGGATGCACCAGAGCCACAATTATCAGACGTGCTGGTAGTGCGCGAGTTTCCTGACGTCTTTCCTGAAGACCTGACCGGTGTGCCGCCTGACCGCGAAATCGAATTCCAAATTGATTTGCTACCGGGAGCACAACCTGTCGCTAAAGCACCGTATCGATTAGCTCCTTCGGAGATGGTAGAACTGAGGGACCAGTTGCAAGATTTATTGGATAAAGGCTTCATCCGACCGAGTATCTCTCCATGGGGTGCTCCAGTTTTATTCGTTAAGAAGAAAGATGGTAGCATGCGGATGTGCATTGACTATTGCGAGCTCAATAAGCTGACCATAAAGAATCGGTATCCGTTACCACGGATCGACGACCTGTTCGATCAACTTCAGGGTGCCAGCTGGTTTTCAAGGATAGACCTGCGGTCTGGTTATCACCAACTGAAGGTGAAAGAACAAGACATTCCTAAGACAGCATTTCGTACGCGTTATGGACACTATGAATTTCTCGTCATGTCCTTTGGTTTAACCAACGCGCCAGCTGCTTTCATGGACCTCATGAATAGGGTATGTCGGCCGATGTTGGATAAATCGGTGATAGTATTCATCGACGACATTTTGATTTATTCAAAAAGTGAAGAGGAACATGCCGATCATATTCGAGAAGTATTGGAGACGCTTAGAAATGAGAAGTTATATGATAAGTTCTCTAAATGCGCATTTTGGCTACGAGAAGTTCAATTTCTGGGTCATGTGGTTAATCCTGAGGGGATCAGGGTGGACCCTGCGAAGGTTGAAGCGGTAATGCAATGGGAACCTCCAAAGACGCCATCCGAAATTCGTAGTTTCTTAGGCCTGGCAGGCTACTACAGGAGGTTTATCCAGGATTTCTCCAAGATAGCTTCTCCTTTGACTAAGCTGACCCGGAAGGACGTAAAGTATGAATGGAGTACTGATCAGGAGAATGCCTTCCTAGAACTAAAGACGAGGTTAACTCAAGCCCCTGTCTTGACGTTACCTGAAGGGAACGAGGATCTGGTGGTGTACTCGGATGCCTCGTATGCAGGATTGGGTTGCGTGTTGATGCAACGAGGGAAGGTGATAGCCTATGCTTCTAGACAATTAAAGGTTCGCGAGGCCAATTATCCTACCCATGATTTGGAGTTGGCCGCGGTGGTGTTTGCATTGAAGATTTGGAGACATTACCTCTATGGGGTGAAGTGCACCATCTTCACTGATCATAAAAGTCTGAAGTATTTCTTCGAACAAAAGGAACTCAATATGAGGCAGAGGAGGTGGTTGGAACTGATCAAGGATTATGACTGCGAAATTCATTATCATCCAGGCAAAGCCAATGTGGTTGCTGACGCCCTTAGCCGAAAAGGACGACCCGAACCAATTCGGGTGAGGGCTTGCCAGATAATCATGACGCCTGATGTTATGAAACAAGTGAGGGAGTTCCAAGATGAGGCATTAAGAGAGGACAGAATCAACTCTGAAAGGATGAAAGGACAAGTTTCAGATTTGGGGGAAAACACCTTAGGAGTTAGAACCCGACTGGGCGAATGTGGATCCCTCTCTATGGAGATCTAAGGGAGAAAATCATGGATGAGGCTCATAAAACTCAATATTCCATACACCCTGGTGCCACAAAAATGTATCAGGATCTGAAGAAAGATTACTGGTGGCCGGGAATGAAGCGAGACGTGGCTAAGTACGTGAGCAAGTGCTTGACTTGTCTGCAAGTGAAGGCAGAGCACCAAAAGCCATATGGGAAGATCCAGCCTTTGGATATCCCTGAATGGAAATGGGAACACATCACAATGGACTTCATCACAAAGCTGCCTCGCACGGCGAGGGGAAGCGACGCAATCTGGGTGATTGTTGACCGTCTAACAAAGAGCGCCCATTTCCTACCAATTCGTGAGACGTATTCCTCTGAGAGGTTGGCAGAGCTATTTATCAACGAAATCGTGGCTCGTCACGGCGTGCCAGTGTCTATCGTTTCAGATAGGGACACGCGGTTTACGTCCAAGTTCTGGAAGAGGTTTCATGACTCAATGGGGACGAGACTGCACATTAGTACGGCTTACCATCCCCAGACAGATGGTCAGTCGGAAAGGACGATCCAGACTTTAGAAGACATGCTACGAGCCTGTGTAATCGACTTTGGAGGAAGTTGGGATGAGCACTTACCGTTGGCAGAATTCTCATATAATAATAGTTACCATGCCAGCATTGGTATGCCACCTTACGAGATGTTGTACGGTAGGAAGTGCAGAACGCCCATGTGTTGGGGCGACATCGGGCAGAAGGAATTGGGGAGTCTTGAAGTGATTGAGGTCACAACTGAGAAGTTAGATAAGATTAAGGCGTTCATGAAAGCCGCAAAGGACCGCCAAAAGTCTTATGCTGATAAGAGGCGTAGGCCGATAGAATTTGAGGTTGGTGACAAGGTTATGCTCAAGGTATCGCCCTGGAAAGGGATCATCAGGTTTCGAAAAAAGGGAAAGTTGAGCCCAAGATTTATAGGGCCATTCCGTATTATCGCAAGGGTAGGAGAAGTGGCCTACAAATTAGAACTACCTGATGAGTTGAGCGGAATTCACCCTACGTTCCACGTATCTCATCTCAGGAAATGTCTGGCAGACAATGATGCATTTATACCATTAGAAGACATTGAAGTCGATGAACGGCTAAATTATGTAGAGCAGCCGGTGGCCATCCTTGATTGGAAAGAGAAGAACTTACGGAATAAAGTGGTTCCACTAGTACGAGTACAGTGGAGACACAGAAAAGGATCAGAATCTACGTGGGAGACCGAGGAGGAGATGAGGAAATTTTATCCTCAGTTGTTTGATGACTGACAGGTTTCGAGGACGAAACCTAAATAAGTGGGGGAGCTTGTAACACCCCGAAAAGTCGAAACGAGTCATTAAGGATAATGGGCTTAAATAATGGGTATTTAATAAAAGAAGGAAATGAGTTATGGGCCAAATTGGGTTTATGGACAAGAGCCTAAGTGATTAAAGGCCCATAATCAGCCCTTAAGCACCCAAAACCAGCTTCATCTTCCTCATTACAACCCTAGCCACCAAAAATTCGTAGAGAGAGAAAGTAGAGAGAGAAAGTGAAGAAAACTCAAGATTTGAAGCTTCCAAGGTGAAGAGATTGAAGATCTGGGTGTTGGAGCATCAAGATCTAAGAAAGAAGCAACAAATCCAGGTAAGAATCGACCTCTAAACCCTTCTGTAGATCAAACCCGGATTCTAGGGTTTTGAGTTTTGAAAAGTTGCAAAGAATCGCATAAAGGTCACATCTTTACGTATGAAAACATGTATAAAGCTTAGATTTAGCCTCATGGATGATAAACTAAGAGATTGGACGTAAAAAGTTATGATTTTGGGTTAAAAATGGACTGGTTCGTGATTTTTATGCGATCTGCGAAACTGCGTATTCATCCAGCGAATTTGCATATTCAATCAGCGAAACTGTGGATCTTCCTGTGAAATTATAGTTTCGCAGGTAGTTTCGCAGACATGGTTTTCCAACGAAAGTTGGGCGAAACTGGCAGTGAAACTGGCAGCGAAGATGCCAGCGAAACTGCCAGCGAAGGTGCTAGCGAAACTAGTAGCGAAACTGCTGGTAAAACTAGCAGCGAAACTATTGGCGAACCTAGCTGCGAAATTGCTGATCTTGCAGCGAAATTAACAGCGAATTTAGGCAGAAATTAACCCCTTTAAGTGTTAGCTATTCTGCAGGCTGTGTAGAGAGATCCTAGCCTTGTAAGCTTAGCTTAGAAGTTATTCGTGGTATCCAGGTGAGTTCTAGATCCCCTATTTATAAGTTTTCCATGTTTTGGGGCTATTATGCATACTAAATTTACGTTTTTAAATGACCAAGATTTTAAGGGGTTTTAACAGGAAGAACGATTTTTCTATAAGTAAATGTGCTATATAAATGTTTAAATATAAAAATTTTTCGCGCTGACCTGGCAGCCCGGCCCCAGCCAGTGGCGTTGCCCCTTGGACCCCACTAGGGGCTGCTGCCCCTAGGACCCCGCTGTCAGGGGCTGCCGCCCCCGAACCCCCGCTGTCCCGCGGCGGTTCGGTTATGTTTTATGATGATTTTACTTGGCATGATGTGTACTTAATAAGTTAAGTATTATATATACTAAAGTGGAAGATGATATTAATGAAAAGCGAAACTTAGTGAATGTTACCCCCGGGCCCGTATGATGATGAAAAGTCTTGCAAGCACTATGATAGACTTCACTTATGTGAGTCTGATGTATGATGATGGATCTGTATTCATGAGCGGGCTATGTGCCTTCCAGTGTGGATCGACTGTCGGGGGTTAGCTACCATTTCCATGTGTACCGACAGGGATTGGCATTTGTTGTCAATCAACATGGAGCTCTTGCTTTGTGCAATCTCGTTTATGATGAAAGTGAAAGATAATGAATAAATGAAAGATAATGAACATGCTTATTATGATGCAAGTAATGTTATGTACTATGATGTATGCATGGTCATTATATGAAGGATAAAGTTTATATTTTCTTATATTATTTAAAACTAGAACTCACTCAGCGAAGCTGACTTTTATGCATAATAGTTGGCAGGTAAACGCTGATGCTGAGGATGGCACATGGAGCTACTTGGGGAGCTATGGATGGCATTTATTTATGAAATCTTTATTGTAATTTAAGAACAAGTAACATGTTTTGTTTGAAATTAAAGGACAAATGTATGAGTACAATATGGTTTCTAAGTTTTAAATGAATGTCTAATTATTTCCGCTGCAATGTTTTATTATTAAACTGATTTTATGCTATGATTAACCAACTGTGAGGCTTCCCGGGAACGGGGCCTTTCATAACCTTATATGATGTTCTCATGTTTTTGCATGCATGAATATTTAAGTATGCATATGTGCAATTATCGCATGAATCTTGTGATTATCAAACCTTAGGATTATATGACTAGTTATTGGAATGCTAAATGCTTTAATTACATATAATGTATTAAGACTTAAACTTAATTAAACCCTACTAAATCAAGTTAATATTAATAAACCTTATGTAAAAAACCAAAACTAAACAAATCTTAAACACCTAAACACTAACTAAAACACAACCTTAACCTTTGTATCGGCTCCTTAAGGCACTAATTAAACCGGTTAACAACTAAACTACTAACTAACTCTTGCTTAATGACTAAGTGAGTCATTAGAGTATTTGATCGCCAGCAAGCACCACCATGACACTAAACCATCTTTAAAACTTTCCACTTATCCCTAAGAAACCAACTAATCACCCCTATAATCACCACCTCATAAGTCTAGAACTTAGAGGTAATGATGATGAACTCCCCCACTCCTTGAAAGCCCTCGGCTACATGGAACCAACATCTCCACATCCACAACCATATCACCCGGTTCGTACCCTCTCTCCCACTTGGTTTTCAAATCATCTACACCCTCACCCTATTACTCTCGGTTCTCATATCATACAACCAGCATCTTTTGATTACAACAATCCCTAACCTCAAGAACATCATCACACCAAGTTGTCTTCAACAAAGCTTATGATCAACCTCCAAGCTCAAGAACCATCACACCTAGTGGATCATCAAGGATTTAGCCAAGCAATTCTCTTAGTTTCTTTCATCATCAATCAAGGTTTGATACTTAAATCCACAAACCAACTAGTTAAGAAGTATATATGTGTTTAACTAACACATATAACCAACCCTTTAAGAATCATCAAGGTTATTCAAAAAACCTCATAAACACATGACTTTTATAAAAAATCAGTAAGAAAAAGGGATTTAAAAACAGAAAATTTGATGGTTTTATAAAAATCAAGGATTTAAACAAAAATACAAGAATTAAAGGGTTGAAACATGGATATTCATGATAAATTAGATTAAATACTTAAATGATTGTGATTATGGAAATAAAAAATTTAAGAACTTGTTAGAAAATATTAGAAATATTAATTTGTAATTTATAGGGTAATAATATTGAATATATTAATTTATATGATTAATTAAAGGAAATGAAAGAAAATTATTAAACAGGAGATCTAAACTTGATAAAAATCTAGAAAATTTATAAAATAACCTTATGTTTTATGGGAATTTTAGAACAAATTTCGTGAATTAATTCGTATGTATGAATAAGTTTCATATTTTAGAATATTTAATAAGTAGAAAATTAAAAAAAAAGATAGTAAAACAACAGGATAAATCATGAAAAGTTTACATAAATTATGATATTTAGAGAAGGACAGTGAGTAAAAATTTCAGAATTTTTAGGGATGTGTAGCTGCTTCTGTCATTTATTGTGAAATTTATAAAAATTCTAATAAGTTGCCTGTTAAGAGTTACTGATATAAAATTTTATAAGACGATTTAGATTTATAAATGATTCTGCAGGTAAATTTTAATGATTTTTAGATGACAGTAGCTACTGATTAGGAATTTTGTCATAATTAATAATTTAAAATACTAATTTTTTACAGAAATAAGATTTATTCTAACAAATAATTATTTTATAGAAATTATTTGACATTTGGCTAGAAATAAGGTCAGTAACATAACCTCTTTTTGATTTATAAATTTTTGGAAGAAAAAACATACTGTTTATGTTGAATTTGATGCAAATTTGAGAATTTCGATCTGTTAGTGTCATATTGACACAACCATTAATTTGGATGAGGAACCGTCAATTAATATACGTAGCGCTACTTAGGAATATGTCAACCTGTATTTTCCGGATGAGGGCAGTGCTATTATATTATTTGATTTTGTGATTTGTATTTGATATTTATGAATCACTTGAGATGTGAGTAGTTTTGGTTGTGAATTTGATTGTATTGCATCAATTCAAAATGATTTATGTTGTTGATTAAACCTATGTTCTCACCAACTGTATGGTGTTTATTTTGAGTGTGTTTTTTCAGGTCAACAAAATGTATTATAATCTCATGTATACATTCAACATGTTTAGTGATCGGCACAACTATTTTGGGAAGTTGTGCATTTGGTTGACTATCGATCTGTTTGACTTCAGCCTCTATGTGGATGTTCACATCCACTACTAGCTGAAGAATGTATGAAATGATAAAAACGTGTATCTAGAATAGGATTACAAATGTATAAGTCTAAGATATTAGACTAAATTTTGTAATATAAGTCTAAGATATTAGATTAAATTTTGTAACAATGTAATCCTATAAATATAAGTTAATAGAAATGGCGTTTAGTTTATTTATGTGATTTGCATCTTATGTTAATCAATGTGTTTGAAACCAACAAGTCACACTCAAACATTTCATGCTTCCGCCGGGATGTGACAGATTGGTATTAGAGCAATTGGTTATAGAGAATTAGGTATTATTAGTAAATGCCTAGACTATAACCATAAGCTCATATGATAACAATTTTTAGCATGGTTAAAATAAATATTTTCTTTTCATGATTCTATGTTAACATGTCTATGCTTAGAAAATAATGAAAATCTTGTGTGAGATGTATATGAAAATATAAGACTTTGTGAAATTATTTGATTAGTACTAGTACTATTTTAAATTGAATTTTTGCAAGAATTTTTGCAGTATGAGTACTGATAATTCTGATAGTTACTATAATGAAATTGATCCTTTGGATCATATCAATTATAAAGAAACAACACCAGAAATAGAACCACAAGACAACCTAAAAGTATCATAACCCGATGTCAGAACCAATAACAAGCCAAAGTTTTTCATCTGACGTGCACTAGTAACCATTGGGGTCTATACAATTGAGACCCATAGGAAAAGTGTACGAAGTGGTAAGAAGTTCCTGATTAAGAAGATTCAGTAGCCAGAAAATAGAAGTCCAAAAATCATTCCCTCACCATCAGGCCTAACACCCATAGTGCAACCCGTTGCCTCTGAAACTGAAGAAAGAGGATCTAAGAGACAAAGATTGGATGAAGGTCAGATATAAACAACCAACCAGATCCTCAAGATAGTTAAGAAGATACAACGGGAAATCTGGACGATCCAAACAAATGTCAAGGAGATGAAGCAAGGAAGCCAAAGTACATTCACCAAGATGTGGAATTAGATTTGGAGAAAATAGGATTGTAAGAAACCCTAATCCATTATGTGAACTGTTTTAAAATATGTAAAATAAGAATATAATAAAATATTTTATTATGAATATAAAACTTATACTATTAATTTAAATAACCTTTTGTGTGATAATAGTATAATTAATATATAGTTAAATATGTCGCTAAGAAGAGATACTCAACCTGTATAAAGAACCGGATGTGTTGGACGGCCAAGAACTAGATTATGAGAAGAAACTCCGCCAGTGAATAACAGTACAAGCGAGAATGAAAGAATTTCTCAAATAGTGACTCAACAATTTGAAGCGGCGATACCTACGCTAGTAGCTCAACTCCAACAGAACCTTAACATTTGAAGTGTTCCACCTGGAAATGAAGAACCAGGTAACACTACTGAAGTAGAACACCCTAAGGAAGTAGTTATAGATAGAACTAAAATGGAATGTTCTTACAAGACTTTTATGTCTAGTAAACCCCAAGACTTTAATGGAAAAGGAGGAGCAGTACAAGCGTTGCTTGGTTAGAAGAAATGGAGTCAGTATTAGATATCAGCGAGTGTGCTGATAATTATAAGACCATGTTTGCTTCGCATTCACTAAAAAGAGAAGCATAGTCATGGTGGAAGATGGAAGTTCAAACTAAAGGAAGGGAAGTTATGAATAGGATATGCTGGAAAGAATTTAGAAATTTAGTGATTAAGAAATACTGTCCTTATAATGAGATAGAAAGGATATAAGCAGAATTCTTAGCACTAGAAATGAAGGGTGTTGCACATCAGGAGCATACAGATAGATATAATGAGTTGTCAAGATTATTGCCACACCTAGTTACGCCAGAGGCTAAAAGGATAGGAAGGTGTATCTTGGATTTAGTACCACAGATAAGAGGAATGGTAAAGTCAGCCATGCCTAAGACTTTTCAGGATGCAATGACGTTATCAGGCAGCTTGACTAATGAGATGATAAGGAGTAGATCATTGACTGATTCAAGGATTGGAGACAAAAGGAAGTGGAGCAATAGCAACTCCGGAGGGAGATTTGGAGGAAATCAGCAGAAGAAGGTAAACAGAAATACTGTGAGAAATATCATGGGAATTGTCCAGGAAAGTAGACCCGAGACCGAAGGTCAATCGTGATACAATGCTTGCAAGAGACACCATAATGGTAAGTGCAAGGTAGTAATTTGCTATAACTATAAAAGGAAGGGACACCTATCAAGAGAATGTAAAGGACCCACAAACCCTAACCAGTTTACTACCAGTGTGGAAATGAGAATCATTTTTGCAACGAGAGTCCAGAACTGAAGGGAAAAACCCCAACTAACCCAAACAACCCACATGGCAGGGCATTTGTATTGCAAGCTGAAGAGGCCCGACATGAACCAGAAGTAGTGACGGGTACGTTTCTTATTAATGATCAAACGCAACGGTATTATTCGATACGGGAGCAACTCGTAGTTTTGTTTCGAATACATTTAAACCTTTACTTAATTCAACCTCAGAGAAACTGAAAAGTAAGTATCTGATAGAATTAGCTGATGGAAAGATAATTGAAGCTAGTGAAATTATTCCTAACTGTATCTTAAATTTAGATGATCATTGTTTTGATATAGATTTGGTTCCTATTGAATTAGGAGGTTTTGATATTGTTGTGGGTATGGATTGGTTAAGTAAGAATCGGGATGAAATTATCTGTGAAAAAAGAATGATTAAAATTCATTTGATTAAAGATAATAAAATTCTTTGCATATATGTTGAGAAACCTAGAGGTGCTATGAAGATAGTGTCATGTATCACTTTTTGTTCTTTACCCAAATGCGTTCCAATTTTCAAATAAATCCCCTTCACATGATTCTCACGTGACGGGCATTTGTCATACCATGGCGCGTGGTTATATTTTGTATTATTTGATATTTTAATGACATCCTCAACCTTTCACTCTTTTATGACTTCCATCATCTTCTTCAACTTAATGTTGATAATCGCTGTAAAAGCATAGTTATTCTATAAGAATCTTCAATCAAACAATTTTAATAAAGTAATGGTGCTAGCACTTTGTTTATTTGAGGTAAAGTTGACTACTTTGATACCACTATGGTGTATACTAAGTTTCTTAACAATCTGAACTCAATAATATGTTTTAGTGGATGATTACTATCCATTCTAAAGCATTAAGAGAATGTTCTGAATCATTTTCTTGATAGACCAAAACTCTAATATATTTTCGTTAAAGATCTTCTACATTAGAGTATTCAATAGTCACCCATGTAGGAATTACATTGATGGCAAGGTTAACTACGTGGATTCTATTTACTCGAATGTGTTTGCTATACACGAGGTTTATGCTGGTTTATCCAAATAAAAGGTAATATTCTATCAATTTTAAGATTCCATGGACCTGACCTTTGATATGAGACACTAGGTAATGATCAAGATGCGCAACTTAATATAAGTTTAAGTTTAAGCTTATTAGGATGCATGCTAAACTTTAGTCAATAATAATTAACACTTATTCTAAGTCTCCAAGTAATGTGCTAACTAAAGAACAGGTGCCTACTAAGTCTTCTTATCCTAAAAGGAAATCACATGAGATTAATAAAGCTTATATAAAAAACTGGCCTTAGAGGCGCATTAGAACCTGTTCAAGTGCAAGAAACACTTGGAAGTATTATAATTTTATCATGTGCAAGAAAGAAAAGAAGATGACATGGTTGAGAATGTGGCTGTTGACATGGGTTCCTTTAGAGCTAATGTTAAGATGGAGAATGAAGAAAACATGTCTAAGAATGTGCTATTCATGCTATAATATGTATATAAGTTTAGTGTATATCCTTTTATGATGCAAATGGTTGTGTAGTGAACCATATGATACTATGTTTGGGTTTTTGGAATAGATGGTTTAGGATGGTAATATGTTTTAACACAAATTAGGACCAACAAGTTCAGTCGTTAAACGGAACGAGTCTAAGAGCTGGACTGGAGTCTTTATCGTAAAACTTGACTCAAATAATGATGTAGAAGTAAGAAACTTTTTCAAGGATAATTTAAACGATTACAAGATGACATAGATTTTTTGACCGGAAATGACAAACCAAGCCAAATCTTAGAGCAAAATGGCACTTTAGTCGAACGAATTATATTAACTGACAAACATTTTTATTACAGTGACGTCCATGATAGAGTAAAATCAAACCTAAATTTTTACACGTTTTTAATTTTAAACAAAAGATTCCTTGATCTCATGAAAGAGAAGTCAAAAGCATGTTTGTCCATCTAATTATTAAATACCTTAGAAATCCCCTTTCATATTTTTACAATCCAAAGCAAGAGGGTCTTCTCAATTTTATATTATAGCAGCAAAACATATGAGCATTTTGTCCTTTTTATGACTCACTTTTATTAAGTCGTTCCTACCCTTTATTTCAATATTCCAACGCATGAAGTTCAGGCCAATAATAATCAAAGAAAGGTAAAAACATGAGAAACTGACCTTAGTTTCTTAGAGTAACTTGTTCTACAAAATCTGTTTATACAAAAAAATAATAATAAGAAGAACTAAAATGATATGCATTTCGTTATCATATAGTGCAATAATACATGGAAGACAGAGATCTCATTTATCGATGTCACGACGCTTTCACAATGTCAAAAAAGAAGCTTTTGATTTTTGTAACTTATCACATTTTTTTGGGTCCATATATAGCTAAATTCCACTTGTGAATCCTTCTGTTTATCTTGTATCTTTATGATTCTGGGTCCACTAGGGTTTCAAAGGACATTGCAATGAAAAAAGTTCATATGCATGATGCTCTTATAGTTGCGCGCATTTTGGCAATGATCATTCGATCAATAGCGACATGACTAATAATCTATGCCAAACATATTGGGACACCATTATTGCATCTTTTATGGCATTTTCTCTCTAGGTGCTTTCGTTCATACGTATTTTAATCAGTTACAGTTAATATCTTTACAGTCTGGCAACTATAACAAAGTTTATACGGATACAACTTTAAGGACAAAAAATGACGAAAATGTTGTTTTGGGCTTTCGTACATTTATGTATGTGTCCTTTCGTTGTAACGTGTAAGTAACATCATTAAATAATCATACTAGTAGTATGATTGTCCATAAGAAAAAATAACATTCAAGGCAAATCAATATAGTATATGTAACACTAGAGTTATGAATTTCTTGTATAACATTTTCTATCTTTCTTTCAATCCACATGTCGATTAGTTCCATAAGCATTTGTAAAAGTCTAGCTTGTAGTTGTACTATAATTCCTATGATAATCTAAGGGTTGTGTATCACTTTCTCACTGAACAATTCGATGGCGCAATCCGACCTTTCCAACCTATTAAAACTTATATTCAATAAAAAACAAGTATGTGTGTATGTATGAAATTCGTGAACCAATACCTTGATGACCATACCTCATTTCATATTTAATGAATTGGGGCCAAAAAAACCTAATAGAAAACTGCTTTCAGATGGTTATTTTAAATATAAAAAATAACAACAATTGTGTCAAGTTTACATCCAAAATTCATATGTGAATTTTGAGAAAATAAAAGTATAATGAATCTTTAATGAAGCAATATTTTATCAAAATAAAAAAAATATTCCTCGACCCCGTAGCTTTGACATTGCCAAGGGCTACTGCCCTTGGAACCCGCTCTTATAGGCATTACCTCCTTGGAACCCAAATTGGGTAAGGGTTTCACCCCTAATTAAGAAGTAATGAGCTTTTAAGTACTGAAAAATAATAATAAAATTAAATAAATGTGCACACCGTACCTCCTGATTTTTTTAATATATACGATAGAGCTTTACATAACATGAAAAAATATGCAAAATTTAGATTGTAGAATTAAATTTTCTGTGGTGTTTGTAACTTATGCATTGCGTCCAACTTCATCAATATAATTTACCATTTAAAAAATAAAAGACAAAAAAATAACAAAAAAATATATTAAAAAAAATGAATGCTCTCATAGAAGTACTAGAAATTATATCTTCCAAAATCCTTCTAAGACGTACGGGACACACATGCATTATTCGAGTTTTATTATTGTCATTCATTCATTTATATTTTTTTATTTCTAACATCATTAAAGACTTGTAACTATACAACAATATATATGAGGAACATTTTATATGAAACAACAAGAACCGATTAAGGTGTTTAATCTTAATGGGTAAACAATATATGTGATGTAATTATAATTGTGTTAGTGACATGTTCATTGAAATCTCGTTTAAGTAGGGGTCAACGTGTTTACATCACAAACACAATTATATTTACATCACAACTAGTAAATCATACATGGAGTCTAATCATGCACTACATGTCATGTGAGGTCACTCAAGACTTCACACCCTAAACCCTGCCAATCTTGTTTAATCAAGTATAGCAATTCATCATACATGGTTATCATACAAGTTATACACGTATGTCACATCATCAACCTCTTGTTCTACCAAGATCATCATACTACCTTAGCTTATCATACAACCCATGCGAACCTTAAATAATTAAAATGCTCAAAACAATTATAATTACATCACAACTAGTAAATTATACATGGAGTCTAATCATGCACTACATGCCATGTGAAGCCACTCACGACTTCACACCCTAAACCCTGCCAATCCTACTAAGTAGGGGCCTCATATTCGCACATGTGTATGACGATCATAATCACATTATTCAACAAGATTCATGCCAACCAACATACACAACAATGATCTATTACGATCCCAAACATGATTCCATAATCACCTAACATAATCCATCATCATGTATAGTCAATAAGAACCTAAATTTCCTAAATGATCAATCAAGCATCCATACAACTCAATTAACTCATTCTATTACATTCTACATCATCAACAAGCATTCTAACATGATCCTAACATCATGAACATGCCCAATTCACCATATCAAAAGATCTACATAAATAAAGTTTCCCTTTCGGGAAAGTAGCGACCAAAATCCATCTAACACCCAATTCATTCATGAATTCACCAACATCATACCTAATCAAGTCCATAACAATCATCTAGACATCACCAACATCATCAAATCATCATAATTCACACATCTCATATCCAAAAATTTCTACTTATAGCAAGGTATGAACAACACATCAAATCCATGAATTTCTTGCATAATCATCATAACCCAACATTCATACAACATAATTAACAACATATCATCATCAAACATCATCAATTTCAACTTTTATTCATCAGTTTCAAATTAGGGTTCATCAAGAATCAAAAATCATGAAAAACCATCATAAACTGACCTTTAATCGCGTAGAAATCAAGACACCTTTCCACGATTAAGTCTTGCATACACGTGTCGTGAGCACATACTAGTTGTCATTGAATGTTGGTGACTTAATAACAATTATCTGTGTTAAACGGATAATAATTAACTAATAATTTTGATTATTAGTTTGTGGTTATGTGATTCATGAATTTATGGATTTTAAATATTGTTTGTGAATTTTACTTGATAATATGATTACGTGTAATATTTATTTTATGTGTTTTGTAGTTAGTTAAAAATACATATATTATTATTATTATTGATTAATAATGCTTGTATTTTATAGTTAAAACTATTTTAAAAAGTGTTAAAAGATTAACTTTTATAAAATTTAAACAAGAGGGGTTTATTTTGTAATTACCATTTAACTTAATATTAACTAAATTAAGCAAACCCTAGCCCCCAAAACCCCCAAAATTCGGCCAAAGCCTTCCCTCCCCTCATCCTCACGATTTTGTGGTCAAAATCCCTGAATCCATTCGATTTTGGCTTTGTTTCAAGTGTTCCAAGGTGTTAGCAAGTTTAATTCTTGATTTCTACGCGATTAAAGGTTAGTTTATGATGGTTTTTCATGATTTTTGATTATTGAGGAGTCGAAATTGATGAAGAAAAGTTGAAATTGATGATTGTTTGATGATGATATGTTGTTAATTATATTGTATTAATGTTGGGTTATGATGATTATGCAAGAAATTCATGGATTTGATGTGTTGTTCATACCTTGCTATAAGTAGAAACTTTTCGTTATGAGATGTGTGAATTATGATGATTTGATGATGTTGGTCATGTCTAGATGATTGTTATGGACTTGATTAGGTATGATGTTGGTGAATTGATGAATGAATTGGGTGTTAGATCGATTTTGGTCGCCACTTTCCCGAAAGGGAAACTTTATTTACGTAGATCTTTTGATATTATGAATTAGGCATGTTCATGATCTTAGGATCATGTTAGAATGCTTGTTGATGATGTCTAAAGTGGTAGAATGTGTTAATTGAGTTGTATGGATGCTTGATTGATCATTTAGAAAATTTAGGTTCTTATTAACTATACATTATGATGGATTATGTTAAATGATTATGGAATCATGTTTGGGATCGTAATAGATCATTGTTGTGTATGTTGGTTAGCATGAATCTTGTTGAATATGTGATTATGATTGTGCAGGACCGTTTAAGGGTGGTCACTTACAACACAACATAATGAGGAGAGATCTTTAGAACACTTAACAGATCAAATAGGGAACTGGTAACTTATAAGTATGATACTAAGAGCACAAGTAAAATATGAGACAGAATAAGATTGCAAACAGCACAAGTGTATGGTTTTCAAGAATGATGTATATTGCTCTCAAGTTCTTTTACAAGTATTACAAAGCATAGAAAGAAAGTTACAAGGATCTGAGGTACTTTATACTACATCCTACAGCCGGCCATACTTTGAAGGCCAGCTGGACACATAAGATTAGACAACAAAATCAAATATAGAGTCAAAAGGCAGATTGCCTTTTGACTAGTGACTATGACATGCCATAGCTCACATCCTAATATATTACAAAAAGGATAAAAGTACATAAAGTAGAAAGCACAGACTCAAGACCTCAATGTATAGTTACCAAAAGCATGGACATTTTCACCAACTCATGTAAGTTGGTGACTAATTGGAGTTGCAGCGGAAAGGTGGTCCAGCTTTATGGAAAGTACATCAGATAAAGCATGTATTCAAAAGTCTTCGGAAGAAATCTGTCTTCACTTCTTGGCTTCGGAAGACTTTGTCTTTGAGGCTTCGGAAGACTTCACTTTTGGCTTCGAAGATGTTGGTCTTGGCTTCGGAAGATTTTACACTTAGAATATTTTCTAGTGCATGGTGTAAAACTTCCAAAGCATCTCTACTCTTGTACTTCTGTGGATGCATGTAGGAAAGACTGTGGATGTTTTGGGTGAATCAGCCTTATATGAACCTTACAAACTCCCCCTAGGCTGATGCTACAAAACACTTGAAGATCTTTATATGTTGACAGTCCTCATCATGATGATGACCATACCCTTCTTTATTAGATAGTCAGGATCACTCAGACTCTCATAGTATCTTCTCATCTCAAAGAGATCATGCAGAGGTAGGTGAATAAGTCTTGCCATGTGTAGACATCCTCACCACCTTGCTCTCTGATCACATGCCATATTTCAGGATTAGTTGTGAAGGTCCAGGATAAGATGGGTCTTTCAACTGCAAAAGGAGCAACTTGAATTGGAGTTGATGGGGCTGCTCTTTCATGCACTTCCTCAGGATGATCTGATTCATTCTGAGGCTTGGAGGTGGATGATTCTGACTTCTTATTCTTCTTTGACTTTGGTTTAGAAGCCATCCTCTTCCTTTTCTTTGAAGACTTTTGACAGGATCAGCGATCACAAGTTTGAGGTATAATAGTGTAATGCAGCGGAATGAAGAGATGAATTAGTCAAGTTATAGCAAGAGAGTGTTATTTGTAACAAATGCGAGAGAATATTTTCTGTGATTTGGAATGTTTCAATAATGCTCAATATTATTGCTCAATCATTCATGATTACAATAAGGTTGGCACTCCTTATATAGAGTGCAATTACTGCTGTAATCACGGGGTGGTGATTACTAGCAGATTTAGTACAAAAATAACTACTTCTTAACAAACTACTGAAATGTTCACAACTACTGAGAACATGTCAGAGTGTTAAGTATAAAACATGAAACTACTGAAAAAGAAAACTACTGATGCTACAACGACTGAAGAACAAACTCTTCAGTCGTTTTACAAAACTACTGAAAATAGAAAATATAAAACTACTGAAAGCAAACCGTCACAACTACTGAAGAAGTCCTCTTCAGCTGTTGTGACAACATCTTCAGACTTTGTCTTCAGCACTTGTGTCTTCAGACTTTGTCTTCAGTACTTGTGTCTTCAGACTTTGTCTTCAGTACTTGTGTCTTCAGACTTTGTCTTCAGTTGTTGTCTTCAGCTGATGTGGACTTCAGTAGTTGTTGTGACGTCTGTGGGACAAAGGTTTTTCTGATCCGGCTCATTGGTTCTTTTGGTCCAACAAACTCCCCCTGAACCAATGCAGCCAAAACCTTTAACTTTATTGAGGTCCCACTTATTGTTGGCAAAATGAATGGTCTTTTTCCTTCTTGATCAGTTGAGAAGATGACCCATATAAGCACCGGCCTGGAAGTAAGTCCCTGATAATTTGGTTGGCAAAGTGTGGATGGGAGCTCTGTATTGGGGAATTGGACACTGAGCTGTTCCCCCATCCATGAAACTTACTTCCCATGTATGAGCCTGTAGGATTCTCTGGTGTATGCTCTGAGAAACATGATTTGTTCTTCCATAGTGAGATTCTCTGGTTCACCATCGAATAATCCTTCACGCCCATACAGCTCTGAGATGTATTTGGCCTGTTTGCCATTTTTGAGCTCAACCGTTGTGATCTGTCTGTAGGCAAACTCATCAGGATGATTACCTTCGAGTAACAGACTGAGCTCATTCTGTTTGAAGTTCTCAAGCTTCTTGTAGACTAACCCCTTCTTGATTACTCTGTTCTCTAACATCTTTTGGGGTGGCTGTTTAGTCTCATAAGCTTTCTTGAAGTCTTCAACAATCTCCCAGGGTGATACTACAAGGACCACTGTGATCTCTTCATCTACGATCCTCTTTATCTGGCCCTTGTATCGTGCAGGAATATCCTTCTTCACAATTCTGTGAGCCACCCTAGGATCAGGCCACATCCTCACCTTTTCTTCTGATATTGAAATGTGTTGGCGAGGGTGTACAGTCTCAGAGCTTCTTTCTTCATACTTATTATTGATGAGGAGGCAGCATAAGTTTTATCTATACTTTTTAGCATCTCCTCATCATGAAGCCTTTGCATTTGCTCTTCTTCAATCTTTACCCTCACAGTTTCCATCTGTGAGGTGGGAGTGATGGGCATAGATTTGGCTTTGGGTAAAGTTAGGACTGCAGAAAGAGGCAGCCTATCTTCCTCCTCATCATCCTCTTCTTCTTCTTCTTCTAGCCTCAACATCCTTCTCTTCTTCTTCTTGGATGCATCATCGGCTGTTGGTTTTGAGGGTAAAGAAGTTGGTTTAATGGGTTGTGGTAGTGGTGATTTTGAAGTTGTGGGTTTTGCAGGTTGTTCTAGCATTCTTGTAATGAGTGAGGCTTTGGAGTATTTTGCTAGTTCATTTCTTTTTCCAGCACCTGCTTCATTTAAGGCTTCAATCACTAATCCCTTTGTATATGCTTCAGACGTACAGATCTTGGTGGTTATAGCCAAGATACTGTCCCTGGTCCATGACTTAATCTCTATCAATGATCTTCCAAGATACTTAGCAATAAATCTGATCATGATCTCCAGTCTTTCTCTCTCTAGCACATCATAGCTTGCCCATCTTGAGTTAATTTCTTCAACTTCAAGTCTTCTAATCTCTGAGTCAAGCTGTGCAGTGTCAAACCCTTGTCTGTATAGTTGGTCAATAATGGAGTCCATAGATTTGCTATGTGTAGCATCCGCCATTTTGACCATCTCATCAAGCTGGAGTTCTTTTTCTTTCCTTTCTATCTTCCTCTTCTTGTATGTGATGTGAAAGTCTTTGTGACTTTCACTCACTTGATCAGTGTCAGCTCCCTTCACATACTCTTTCTCCTTCTCAGTCTCTTTCTCAACAACCTCTTCTTCCTCTTGGTCTCTCTCTATCAGTATGCGCTTCCCTTTGTCTTTCACTGACTGACTCTCCCCCTTTTTGGTTGCATTGGTTGCAAGGGTTTGAGTAGTAGAAAGGCTTGTGCTCATAATCTCCTCCACTAGTGGCTGTAGAATTGAGGGAAGTTTGGCATCCAAGGTTTTGATCACAATGTCGGTGATCATTGGGGTGATGAGAGGTAGGGATTTTTGGAATATAGCAGCTGTTTGCTCAGAGGAGTTCTGTCCCTGAGAAACAGTGCCAGAAGGAGAGGGTGGTGGATTGAATGTTTGTAGTGGCTGAGTGTTTGGGAGACCTTCAGGTGAAGGTGCCATCTGTGGGTGTATGGTGGTATCAGATGGACTTGCTTCTTGAGAGAATTGGTCAAGTAGTCTTTGTAGTCTACTGACTTCTTCCTCAAGAATTGTGTTCTGGGCTAGAACATCATAAAAGAAGCCCAGGTCATCATCAGCAGATGCTGAATCACCTGACCTCTTGCTAGTAGCAAGATGTACATGCTCTGGGTGTAGACCAGATGTAGCATGTGCCCCTTTTTCTTGGAACTGGGGACTTCCAGCCTCAGGACGATGTCCTTCATCAGCTGTTGCCTCTGATGAGGTCTTAGCCATGTTACCAGCCTCAGTCTGATCATGTGCTGATGCAGAAGAGGTGGCAGCCTCACCAGATATTCTTGTCTCCGTATCTACACTAGGAGACTGAACATGTAAACCCCTGTGCTGTGGGTTGTCAGAAGCATGTTGATCCTCTTCCTCCATATCTGTGGTTTTCCCTTTAAGTGGTTGTCTGGGAGGAGGAGAGGCATGCAGCTGAGTCAGCACATTTGCAATTATAAGTGTTGGACTTTGGGGGGCATTTTCATTTGGAGATGGGGTATTATGCACCTGGGGAGAATGGTGAGTTTCAATGGCAATCTCCTCAAATGAGGAAGATTCCAGATTTGTAGGTACCCCTTTATTGGTTGCTTCAGGTTCCTTTTGAGAGGAATCCTGAGCGGCTGTGGCTGGGTGAGTCTCTGATACTACTGGGGGGTTAACACCAGTAAGTATATCCTGTGTTTGTGGTACAGGAGCATCTTCAGGTAACTCATCTTCCTGAATAGCTGTTTTGGTTCGTTTTGGTTTTGGTTTGGTGGGGACTTTGGATTTTGTGGTGGTGACTGTGGGTTCCAGCTGCGTGGGTTTGCGCAGCTTGGCAGCCATTTTGAGTGATTGGTCAGAGTTGTGCCGGGAGTATACTTCAGGCAATACAGCCATAGCAGGGACTCCCAGGCCAACAAGTCCCTCAGCTTGAAGCTGGTTTTCAATTATGGCCATTATAAACCGAGGATATAGTATCCAACGGTTAGAAAGTTGTTTTTGGGCCATATCCTTGAGCTCTAAGAATAATATTTCAGAAAAATTTAAAGGTTGTTGCTCAAGGATAGAGTACAATACCTGTTGCCACCTTGTGGACATTTGATCCCATGATGAAGTCTTTGGAGCCAGGCAAACATTTACCATATGAAAGATAAGCCGTTCAGCATCCTGGAAATGTTTCTTCAATATGGTAGAGGCACTCAGATTGCCTTCATATCCATGGTGGGCAAAGGATAGATCAGTGGTGCCCTTTGGATAGCTGGTTGGGAAAGTGGCATCATCCAGGTTGAGGGTTTGGCGAAGAATCTCTGGATTGATAACCACCTTTTGGCTATGGACGAACGAATGAGTGACTCAGTGTCATTCTCCTCAGAGACAAGAGTGACGTTCGTCCAGAATTGGCTAAGGGATTCGGCATATATGGTGGGGTTTATCAGGAAGGCTGTTTGGTAAGGTGACTGGACCATTAAATCAATGGCGTTGTGAAACTTGGTCCAGAATGGTGATTTAGTAAGGTGAGCGACACAGTTGTGTCGAGGTTTTAGTTGCATGGTCGCCATGGATGAAGAGAGGGTGCAGAGTTTTTGAACGTTAGGTTTGAGAGTGAAGGTAAGAAAAACTCTGGTGAGATAAGGGATTTATAGGGTAGGGTTATGAACCGACTGAAGGTTTTTGGTGAGTCATCATTAGCTGAAACTGATGACGTGGAATTACTTTTTGAGGTTGAAATGACTGACCGTATTGGTGTGATCATCAGTTGTTATAAAACAACTGAAGACTTGGTTTTAACTGTCAGACATTGAAACAGCTGAAGTCTTTGATTTAGTCTTCAGTAGTTATAAAACTACTGAGGACAATTTCGACTTCAGGTGGTGAAACAACTGAGGACATGGTGTTTGTCATCAGTAGTTGTGTAACTACTGAAGACAGTGGTTTTGTCATCAGTTGATGTAAACAGCTGAAGACGTAGCGGTAGTCTTCAGTAGTTGTAAACTACTGAAGACATAGCTGTGGCTTCAGTTGTTTAGAAACAGCAGTTGGAAAAACAACTGAAGAGGAATTGCTCATCAGCTGTTGTTGTCAATTCTTAGCTTTTCAGCTGTTTCAGTCTGACCTCTACATTAAAATGTTTCATTGGTCATCAGTACTTATCTGCATTTCTGACATCAGCAGTTGTAGTTACATCAGCTGTTGTGATTTCATCAGCTGTTATAACTACATCAGCTGTTTTAACAAATGAAGTACTTATATATGACATGGTTACCAATGATCATCAGTATTTATTACTGAGATTATCGGTAGTTGTCACTTATTCTAGCTGCAGCAGCTATGTACTCGGCTTCAGCAGTTGATGTAGCAACTGAAGTTTGTTTCTTACTCTGCCAAGAAATCAAACAGTTGCCGAGGAATTGGCATCCACCAGAAGTTGATTTCCTGGTCAATTTACACCCTGCATAGTCACTGTCAGAAAAAGCAACTAATTTACCAGAATGTCTAGTAGAATACCATAAACCTAGAGATGGAGTGCCTTGCAAATATCTAAAGATCCTCTTGACTGCAATCAAATGAGACTCCTTAGGTGCAGCCTGAAATCTAGCACAAACACATGTAGCAAACATAATATCTGGTCTAGAAGCTGTTAGGTACATCAAGGACCCAATCATACATCTGTAAAGTGTTTCATCAACCACTTTACCTTTCTGATCTGTATCCAGTTGTGTGGTGTTGCACATGGGAGTAGAACAGGGTTTACAATTTTGCAAATCAAATTTTTCCAAAAGTTTTTTGTATATTTGGACTGATGAATGAAAATTCCATCAGCCTTTTGTTTGATTTGCAAACCCAGAAAAAATTGTAATTCCCCCATTGCACTCATTTCAAACTTTTGTTGCATCAGCTTTGTAAAGTCATCACACAACTGTGGATCAGAGGATGCAAAAATAATATCATCTACATAAATTTGAACAAGTAGATTATGCTGCCCTGCTTTCTTAATGAACAAAGTTTTATCTATGGTGCCTCTAGTAAAATTATTTTCAAGAAGAAAGTTTGATAATGTCTCATACCAGGCCCTAGGAGCTTGTTTCAACCCATAAAGAGCCTTATCAAGCTTATACACCCAATTAGGATGTTTGTTGTCCTCAAAACCTGGTGGTTGACATACATAAACCTCTTCTTTAATTTTCCCATATAAAAATGCACTTTTGACATCCATTTGAAAAACTTTAAGATTTTGATAAGCAGCATAAGCTAAAAACAATCGAATTGCTTCCAGTCTGGCTACAGGAGCAAAGGTTTCATCATAATCAATACCTTCTTCTTGTGCAAACCCCTGAACCACCAGTCTGGCCTTGTTCTTAACAATAAGCCCATTTTCATCAGTCTTATTCCTAAACACCCATTTAGTGCCTATTGCACACTTACCTGGAGGTAGAGGAACAAGTTCCCACACTTGCTGTTTCTTGAACTGAAGAAGCTCAAGCTGCATGGCATCAACCCATCCATTGTCTTTTAATGCAATGTGATAATTCTTTGGCTCTTGCTGACTGATGAAGAGAGCATAGAAGCAGAAATTTGACAATTGACTTCTTGTTGATACACCAGCAGTGATATCACCAATGATTTGAGACATAGGGTGATTCTTCAGATCTTGATACACAATGAGATCAGTGCAAGTGTTTGTAGCAGGCTCAGCAGCAACAGATGGTGATGGTGAAGAATTTCCTTGAAACCAATCAGTTGATGGTAGTTCAAAGGAAGTTGAAGTTGTAGAAATCTCATCAGCATTTGTTGTGGATTGTGCTGCTGGAGCTACAGGAACATCAGGTCTAGCTGAATCAGGCAGTTGATCAGTAAATCTGAAGAGGTGAGTACTGCTATCATCATCATCAGCACTAGCAGTACCACCAGGTGGAGAACTGTTGACATGAGCAACAGCTGGAGTTTGATGAGGAGCATATTGCAGTATGTCCAAATCAAATATCTCCACAGGATTTTGTGGAATCTTGTCCTTTGGAGATTCATTAAACTTAACATGTAGAGTCTCTTCAACTATCTTTGTTCTACAGTTGAAGACTCTGTATGCTTTGCAAGTTGATGAATAACCAACAAAATATCCTGCATCCACCTTAGAATCAAATTTCTGGAGTTGATCCCTTGTGTTGAGAATGAAACAAGGACATCCAAAAGCTCTAAAGAATGAAATTAGAGGGGCCAAATGATGAAGAACTTCATATGGAGTTTTCATCAACCTCTTATTCACTAGAGCTCTATTTTGGACATAACAAGCGGTATTGATAGCTTCAGCCCAAAAAGTCATTGGCAATCCAGAGTCAGCCAACATGGACCTTGCAGCTTCAATAAGGGTCCTGTTCTTTCTCTCCACTACTCCATTTTGTTCAGGAGTTCTTGGAATGCTAAAATGCCTCTTGATTCCCTTTGAGAGGAAGAACTCATCAAGTGTGTTGTTTCTAAACTCAGTTCCATTATCACTTCTAACACACTTGACTGAGAGGGAATACTGCTTCTCAACATACAACACAAAGTTGATAATCTTCTGAGGTGCTTCATCCTTTGAATGCAAGAAGAAAGTCCATACAAATCTAGAGTAATCATCCACAATTACTAGACAGTATTTCTTCTTAGCCATACTCATCACTCTCACAGGACCAAAGAGATCCATGTGAAGAAGTTGTAAGCAGGCTGTGGACTTAGGTTCTTCTATGGAAGGAAATGAAACTTTGTGCTGTTTTCCTTTTAGACAAGCAGTGCAGTCATCTTCACATTTAAACTCCTTCATGGGCAATCCCCTTACTAAACCATGGGTAATCAGCTGATTTATGTTTTTGAGATTAACATGACTCAGCCTTCTATGCCATAGTGTAGATTCTTGAGGGGAAGCCTTGGAAAATAGGCAAGGATGGCCTTTTAGATCTATTTTCTTAGAAAGATCTAAGGCATACACTCTACCTGTCCTGTTGGCCTTAAGGAGAGTGTGTTTATCCAACACCTTGTCAATCAAACTCAGAACTTTGGATGACAGAATCCGGCAGTTCTGACTTGTGAAAAGAGCAACATGGCCTTTGTCACACATTTGACTGACACTCAAGAGGTTGTACTTGAGATTTTCCACATGGTTAACATCATCAAACTTTATTTCCCCATTGGAAACAAAGCCTTTGCCGATGATGTAACCCTTTGCATCATTGCCAAAGGATACAAATCCCTTCTTTCCTTGAGAGTAGTCATTAAGAAGTGATCTGTTTCCTGTCATATGCATGGATCCTCCACTGTCTACATACCAGATGCCTCTGTGGCATGTTGAAGAACCCTGCAGAACAAAGCAAATTAGTTAGATTTTGAGACCCAAACCTTTTTGGTTTTGGGCCTATTCACATCAACAGATGGTGGACTAACAAGTTTGCTAGAAATAACAGCTTGAGAGGAAGAAGATGGTGGAAAAGAGGAATCCTTTGGCTTGGACCTCCTTTTCTGTGGATTCAACATAGGAGCATCTAATTGGTTGACTCTTCCCAATAGATGTTGAACCATCATAACCAGCTGTGTCTGATTTTGTGATAGAGCTTTCAGCTCTTCAGACACATTAGGACTGGAGTTTGATAAGTTCTTATGTTGCACCTTCTTCTTTTGAGCAACCTCAGCTGTTACCTGTTTAACCCCTTCCTTTTTGGATTTCTTTTTGGACTTAGGGATTACAGGATTTGATGTTGCTGGTACAAATGTGGCTTTAAACTCATTTTTCATTTTTACCATTTTCTCTTTAATTTCATCTTTATTTTTGAGTTTGGATCCTCTTTTGTACCAACAATCATCAGTGAGATGATTAAACAAACCACATACTTCACATGGTTTATTTTTCATCTTTTGTTGATCATCAACTAAAGAGGATGAAACTACTGAAGACTTGCTCTTCAGTACTTTGGAAGCACTATTTGCTTTCTTGGCTTCCTCTTTAGTAGTCTTCAAACTCTTTCTACTGACAGTTTTCTTCTTTTCAGTGCTGTCAGTAGTTGGAGCTTGAACTTCAGGAGTTAAATCTTGCTCTCCAGTCCTTTCAGGACTTTCTGACATAACTCCTGAGTTGACCAACTCTTTGATCATGTGAGTGTCAGCAATTGAACTATCAATATTAGCTGATAAGTTCTGAGAGGACTTATTGCTGACTTCAACTTTTGATGATGCTTTATCAGAAAGTGAATCACATGATGAGGTGGATTGGTTATTGCTTTCTCCATCAGATTTCACCTCTACTCTTGGAGCAAAATCTGTAGGAGGAGCAGTGTGATTATAACCAATGCCAAACTTCACATTGGAAGCTGATTGCTTACTAAGAAGCATCTCAAAACCTTTGCATGATTTCACCCATCGATCACACTCCACTTGGGTGACTGCAAGGGTTTCTTTAAGACTTTTCTGGTCCTCCAGAATAACCTCTAGCTTAGCCTTTTCATCATTTAATTGGCATTTAAGCTTATAAATCTCATCATTTTTATTATTAAGAACAGACTCATACTCAGCTTGTCTTTTGAAATAGTTTTCTCAAACTCAAGTTTTTCATTTATTAATGCTACATTTGCCTCTCTAATAGAGACAAAAGCAGCAATGCAAGATTCAGAACATAACTTGGCTTTGGCTTCTGAAGATACCTGAGTTACCTGTGAAGATGATGCAGTTGAGCAGGAACCCTCAGTTGATTCCAGAGCCATAAGTGCCAGATTTCCAAAAGGA
This sequence comes from Flaveria ramosissima, assembly GCA_025215565.1. Lineage (NCBI taxonomy): Eukaryota > Viridiplantae > Streptophyta > Magnoliopsida > Asterales > Asteraceae > Flaveria > Flaveria ramosissima. The sequence continues at coordinate 33,473,443 of CM046039.1, read as the reverse complement.
CTATCACCACCATGTTGATCAGTACTTGTGAACAATTGTTCATGACCAGACATGTCATCTGGCAAGCTACTCCAATCAACAACTTCTGGGGTGAAAAAGCTGTGTTGTTGAGGCTGAGGGGGTTGATGAGATGGTTGAGGTTCTGGAAGTGCATGAGGTTGTGGTGCCATAGGAGCCTGAACTTGACTGGTTTGTGGCATGTAATAACACGGGTAAGGATAAGGCATTTGACCCTGAGGAACAAAGTATGCAGGAGATTGTAGTTGAGACTGATGACCAGAGTTGACAGGATGTTGCCCTTTGTTTTGTTGACTATTGCTAGGAAAAGTCACAAAAGGTGCAGAGGAATTAGATCCAGATGATCTACATTCTCTAGCAAAGTGTCCAAGCCTTTGGCATCTGTGACACCTCAACTTACTCTTGTCAAAACCAACTTTGGTTTTGCCAGAGAGTCCTGGGAACTTTCTTCCAGTTCTTTTATAGAACTTCTGAGATCTGATATTTATCAAGGCCATTTGGCTCAAAATATCCATTCTTCTAAGTCATCATCAGCAATCCCCTTGAGATCATCCATGATGAAGCATAGATTGTCATTATTACATCCAGAAAATTGACTATCAACACTCACAAATGCTGAATCAGAAATATTTGAAGAGAAATCAATATGCTCATCATACTGGCATTCAGATGAAGCATATTCTGACTCATGACTAACCAGAGCAGTATTGCCTGGTACAAAGTCCTCAGTGAGCTTACCAGATGAAGACAGTTTTCTCTTTTGTTCTATCTCTCTCTCAAATGTGAGTAGTTTCCCATGAAGTTGGGTGAGAGATAGTTTGTCCAAATTTGCACTGGAGCGTAGGACAATGGTATATGTGTCCCATCTCTCAGGCAGTGATCTGAGAAATCTGTTATTCATCTGAACATTAGTGTACTCATGTTTGACCATTTTCAATTCAGAGATCAAACAAGAGAACCGCTCAAACTGTTGAGTCAGTGTCTCACCCTTCCTATGAGAGAATGTCTCATATTGTTGGGCAAGGATCTCTCTATTATTTGCCAAGACCTCATCTGTTCCTCCAAATTGTTCTTTCAAGGCATTCCAGAGGTCATGGGCAGATTCATAGTGCATTAACCCAGAATAAATTTCATTTGGTAGCGCCATGGCTAGAATTCCATGAGCTTTTGCATCTATCTCAAATAATTTCTTATCTTCATCTGAGTATTGATCCTTCCTCTTCGGAACCATTTGATTGGTTTCCGGGTTATTCACCATAGGCTTGTGTGGACCATGTACCACTGATGTCCAACAACCTGAACTGTTAACAGACAGGTGATGGAGCATACGACGTTGCCATATGTTATACTCATTCCTAACCAGCATTGGAGGCTTGGTTGAGGAACCAGTATTGTGAGGATCATTGGAAGGAGTAGTCATTTTGACACCAAAAACAATTTTATTCAAGCAAAAATTTGACACACCACAACAAACTCAATGAAAACCGAGAATAAGTCTCAGGATGAATGATTAAAACACAGAAAATTCACTCTCTTTAACAGTTTCTTGCAAAAGGATACTAATTCACTCAAACTTGGATCTTGAAGAGCAGTTTCAATGATCAATTATTAGATCGATCAATGATTAACCTGCTCTGATACCATTTGACAGGATCAGCGATCACAAGTTTGAGGTATAATAGTGTAATGCAGCGGAATGAAGAGATGAATTAGTCAAGTTATAGCAAGAGAGTGTTATTTGTAACAAATGCGAGAGAATATTTTCTGTGATTTGGAATGTTTCAATAATGCTCAATATTATTGCTCAATCATTCATGATTACAATAAGGTTGGCACTCCTTATATAGAGTGCAATTACTGCTGTAATCACGGGGTGGTGATTACTAGCAGATTTAGTACAAAAATAACTACTTCTTAACAAACTACTGAAATGTTCACAACTACTGAGAACATGTCAGAGTGTTAAGTATAAAACATGAAACTACTGAAAAAGAAAACTACTGATGCTACAACGACTGAAGAACAAACTCTTCAGTCGTTTTACAAAACTACTGAAAATAGAAAATATAAAACTACTGAAAGCAAACCGTCACAACTACTGAAGAAGTCCTCTTCAGCTGTTGTGACAACATCTTCAGACTTTGTCTTCAGCACTTGTGTCTTCAGACTTTGTCTTCAGTACTTGTGTCTTCAGACTTTGTCTTCAGTACTTGTGTCTTCAGACTTTGTCTTCAGTTGTTGTCTTCAGCTGATGTGGACTTCAGTAGTTGTTGTGACGTCTGTGGGACAAAGGTTTTTCTGATCCGGCTCATTGGTTCTTTTGGTCCAACAACTTTAACTGAGAAGACTGGCCTGCAGCACCTTGTTGATCAGTCTTGTCTTTCTCACTTGGGTCTACCTCCCTCACAGGTTCAGAAGGAGAGGGAGTTTGACCCTACTGTGGATCAGAAGATGAAGCTTGCTGAGACTCCGCAGGAGTCCAGGTTGTGTTGTCTCTGGTTGTTTAACCTTAAGCTCCACTTCAGGAGGGGCTTGAGTTGGAGGGGAGTCTAAGTCAATGAGCTCTCCTTTTTTGATCTTCTACTTGATTACCCTGATGTGCTCATCTATTGTGGACAGAGACATTGGGCCAAGTCTCCTTCCGGAGAATCCATACAGCTTCAGGAAGCTCATCATCCTTTGTCTGTCAGCAGACTTCTTCATACTCTTTTGGATGATGGCTCTTGACTTTGCAGCCTCTTCTCTCATCTTTCTCTTTGTAGCTTTTTGTTCTTTGAGTACTTGAAGTTCAAGCTATTTGAGATACTCAAACTCAATATACTCAAAGGACAAGGGAAGAAGTGCAGATGCCTGGTAAAGACCTGTGGCACTAAGGTAGTTAATCATGTTTTTCCTATCCGTTTCTTTGTATACCTGAGGTTCTTGTGGAGTTGCCACGGTCTCTTGCACAGGGCTTTCTTGAACCGAGAAGAGAGTAGGAACATGCTTGTACAGCCTTTTCTGCCTCTTCTCTTCTTTGATTTAGAGGAGCAACCTTGCATCCTCTGCTTCTTTCCTCTCCCTAGACATTTCCATGTCTGCCAGTTCATTGAGTTCCTCTAAGGGGATAGATATAATCTCATCAATGTCATAGTTCCTGGTCTGCAAGTAAGTAATCCTGACTGCCCTCAACTTATCATCTTGAGTGTTTGGTCTAGGGGCAGTCCTGATTGTATATTGCATGAAGCATGAAGACCCAGAGGAACTTTCTCTCTTTAGCTTCCTCTTCTCTCTCTCTCTCTCTCTCTCTCTCTCTCTCTCTCTCTCTCTCTCTCCTCCTCAATCTCCTCAGGAGTTAAAATCTTTTTCCACTTTTCACCCGCAGACCTTTGTGACATAGGATGGAGAGAGCTTTGGCCTTCATTTATTGGTGTAGCATCCAAGCTCTGTCCAAAGAGAGGCTGCGATACACCTTCACCAGCAGGCGTTTCACTGAGTGAATGAATTGCCGAAGTAGTTGTAAGTGTGACAGGGCTCTCAGGCTCTGTCATTGGGTCTTCAGTCAAGGTTTTCCCTTTGAAGCTAATCACAGGGTCGGACTCAGCATCCAGTTGACCAATGACATTACCTAATTTCCTTTGTCTCCTTCTTAGGCTGAACTCTTCAGTAATTATGTCTTGAATCCTTTGAGCCAACCTGCCAGCTTGCCTAGTTTGGCTTAGATTGACAAGTGGCATGTTGATCAGGTCAAGACCTTCATAGTAGTTCAAGGTCTGAAAGTTGTATACCTCTTGCTACCCTTGAACTCTTTGAAGAATGAGGGATCTTCTGTCAGCATCATACCTCCACCCAAGTATATAGTTTGAAGTTCTTTGGGGTGGAGATGGCATAGCCCTTGGAATACCTTCCTCAAAGAGACTATAAATAAGAGAGTCTAGAGAGTCCACATCAATGTAAACTTGAGGAAGTTGTTGAGTATGCACAATTGCAAGTGAGGATGGTAAGTCCTCAATGTCCATGCTCCCTGAAGAACTCCCAGGTTCTGTGATTGCAATGACTTTGTCCCCCTTTTTGGTAGCATCACCCTCTTGCATAGGTGAGCTAGGAGTTAGGTCAATCACATTCACAGGTTCTTATGTTCCCGGATAAGCTCTCCTTAAAGTCTCCCAGCTAGTTTTCCCTGATATAAGATATCTCAAGTTGCTGATCATTAACCCTATTTTGCATGTTAGTCACCTGAGATTCAAGGTGACTAACCTTAGAGACTAGGTAGGTGCATGTTTTTGATAGTTTTTGCACCTTTAGTCTCAAATTCCCCTCATTTTCATCAGAAGAATCATGGGGAGGAATTTAAGAATTTGACCAAAGTCCTCACTCTCACCACCAACTTCATGTTCTTGGCTGCTGGATTTCCTCTGCTCACTGCCAGCCTCAGTTGAAGTGTCAATGGGCTGAGTTGCCATGCTTGAGGTCTTAATGATGTAATCACTTGCAGAAGTAAGAGCCTCTTCCATATGGATATTCTGAACAGGTTCAGAAAGGTCTACCTAAGTAATAGGTGACTGATGTAGGCTAGACATAGGAGACTCAGGAGCACTCATCTCTCTTTGAGTAGGGGGAGAGTAGAGAGACTCATGGTACTCACTGAATCCTATGTCTTCATTAATATAAAATTCTAGGTTAGGAATGGGTTGGTTTAGATCTAAAGGCTGGGGATGGTAACTGTCCTGTGAAGGTTATTCACTTGAGTGTTGAGACTCAGAGTGAAGGCTTAAGGCTGAGGGGCTAATGACCTCATCAGGTTGAGCATGAGGAACCACAGCACTGATTCTTGAAGAGATGGGAGTGGTTTGCTCCTCAGGAGAAGTGGGAGCTCTAGTGTCCACTTCTTCCTGTATGGGTGAGTATATGGGGGCCTGCACAAGCTCAATAGTTTGAGCAGGGGGTTTGTTTGGATTTTCTTTGGTAGGTGAGGGTGATATGAAACCTTTTGGGTGGTTGAGAGGTAGAAGGTGTGGGTTCAACACTAGCTTGTGTTGCTAGGTTATCACCTTGAGCAATGAGCTCTAACATTTTGAGGACAAGGGCTGTTTCTACCCCAGAGAAGCCAACAGTTGGCTTCTTCATGATTTTAAAGATGTCGAGCTTCATCTGTCCCAATTGAAGAATATTACATGTTTCCCTTAACTGTGAGCCCAGTTCACAGTTGAGAATGTATTGAACATATCTAAGAAACATGTAATACTCTAAGGAGTCTAAGTTTGCAAGTAAATTTATATAAACAAAATGAGAGTACCTGAACTTGACCCCTTGAACCATTCCATGCACTCTGAAGGAGAGATCCTGAGGAATCTAGTCCCACCCTCCATGCTTGTTTGACAAGCTGTGGATGACCACATGTAGCAGGTACTTCCACTAGGATGAGACCTTCTCTTTCCTGAAGATCTTTACAGAGAAATCTCCCTCATAGCCCATCTGCTCAAAGGAATGATTAATTGCTTCCTTTGGGAATGCCAACTCGCCTTCTTCATCATCCAGGTGAAGATGAGAGTTAATGATGGCCAGAGTGATGAAGACTGTCTTCCCCTGCACTGTGGCAGACAGTGCCTTCTCCCCATCCATGATAGCCTCTTGGCAGGTCTTCCAAAATTCAAGTAGATGATCCTCATAGAGAGTAGGATCAATGGTTAGGGAGGTGAAATAGTTGGATAAAGCCAGAAAACGACCAACCTCTTAGAAACTATCATCTTTCTTAGAGTTCAACAGAGCAACTTGATTGTGTTGCCTGTGAAGTTGCATAGAGAAATCAGGGTTGTTTCTGCGGTTTAGGTTGGCCATTTTAGAAAGCTTAAGAGTGACGGAAGTGAAGAACAAAGGCGGTTTAGGGGAATTTAGGTTTAAGGAATAGTTCAGATGAAGAAGATAGTGAAAGAGGGGGGAACCGTTGGATATATGTATGAAATGGATTTAAGACAAAGTTATTGAAAGAGGATAAACTTTGAAATCCGGATATCGGTCCCACCTCTGAAAAGTAGTTTACTTTTGCCCAAAAATTAGTTTTCTTGGAAGTCGAGAAAGCTTCTGAAGGTATTTGGAAGTTTTGATGAAAAGCTTCCGAAGGCAAAATGACTTCGGAAGATATTTCAAAGAGTTTTGAAAATTTTGCTTCGGAAGAGATTTAATACACAGAGATTTTATTCTGTAATAAAAATAAAATCTTCCTTAAGTTAATTGCTTTTGGAAAAAAATTGTTCTTTGAAAACATATAAGTATTTAAGTTAAATTTAAGCTTCTTCCGAAGGTAAATCTACTGAAGTAGTTATTTGTTTTCTAAGACATAAGTTTCTTCCGAAGGTAAAAACATATATTCCGAAGGATAAACAGATCAAAATTTTCAAAAATCGAATGAATAAGTTTCAAAAAGAATTTTCTTCAATAGTAAACCAGGGCTTATGAAGGTAATAAAATAGACAACTTAGGATACACAGGTTTTAGAAATAATATGATTAAGTTTTAAGAAAAGCTACTCAAAGTAAATCATCCAAATAGCTGATACAAGATATTCAAATCTCTGTTCATCAAAAGCTTTGGTGAACAGATCAGCATATTTTTCGTTTGTGTTAACTTTGACTAGTTTGATTAATCCCTTTTCAAAGTTATCTCTAACCAAATGGTACCTGATGTTGATGTGTTTTGTCCTTGAGTGTTGCACATGATTCTCTGTGATTGAGATAGCACTGTTGTTGTCTATGTGGATGGAAGTCTCCTTGAAGTTGAATCCATAGTCCAGCATCTGATTCTGAATCCAAAGCACTTAAGCATAGCAGCTTGTAGCAGCAATGTATTCAGCTTCAACAGTTGATGCAGACACACAGGATTGTTTCTTGTATTGCCAAGAGACTATCCTTCCACCAAAAAATTAACAGCCCCCTGATGTAGACTTTGCAGTCATATTACAGCCACCATAGTCACTATCTGTATAGGCATACAAATTGAAGTCAGAATTCTTTGGATACCAAAGGCCAAGTGATGGAGCACCTTTGAGACATCTTAAAATTCTCTTGACAGTGACCAGGTGTGACATCTTGAGGTTTGCTTGATATCTTGCACAAATACATGTGGCAAACATGATATTAGGCCTGCTAGCTGTGAGGTAAATAAGAGAACCAATCATAGCCCTGTAGAGATGTTCATCCACACACTCCCCCTCAAGATCTGGTCCAAGGGAGTGGTTTCTGGCTATGAGTGTCTTAGCAACCTTACAATCAATCATGTTGAATCTTTTAAGTATGTCTTGTACATACTTTGACTGACTTATGAAGATGCCATTGTCAACTTGCTTCACTTGAATTCCTAGAAAGAAATTGAGTTCCCCCATGGCACTCATCTCAAATCTGTCTTTCATCAGCTTCTCAAAGTCTTTACAGAGCTTTGGATTAGTTGACTCGAAGATAATGTCATCTACATACACTTGAACTAACATTATATCATTTCATGTTCATTTGATGAAGAGAGTTCCATCTATAGTACCCCTTTTGTAGCCATGTTGACAAAGATACTGAGATAGAGTCTCATACCACTTCCTTGGTGCTTGGTGCAGCCCATAAAGAGCCTTATCAAGCCTGCAGACATAATAAGGATGATCAGGATCTGCAAACCTAGGTGGTTGTCTAACATACACCTCTTCATCAATCACCCCATAGAGAAAAGCACACTTAACATCAAGCTGGTAGACCTTGAAATTCTTGGATGCAGCAAAAGCTAGGAATATCCTGACAACTTCCAATCTTGCTACAGGAGCAAAAACATCAGTGTAGTCAATTCCTTCTTCTTGAGTGTATCTTTGAACAACTAGTCTTGCCTTATTCTTGATGACAAGTCATCTACCATCTTTCTTATTCCTGAACACCCATTTGGTTCCTATAGTATTCTTCCCTTGAGGAAGAGGACATAGGTTCCAAACCTTTTGCCTTTTGAATTGAAGTAGCTCCTCCTACATAGCTTCAACCCAACTTCCATCCTTTAGAGGCTCATCAATGTTCTTTGGCTCTATCTGGGATAGAAAACAAGAGTGAATACAAACATTTGCATCATGGGTTTGTCCTCTTGTTCTTACCCCTGTATCAACATCTCCAATGATGTTTGTGGTAGGATGAGACTTGTGGATCTTTAGTTGAGGGATCACAGCAAGTTGCTTAGATAGATCTAAATTAGAGAAATTTTGATCTGGCATTGAGGATTCACCCTCCACATCAGCACACTTATCAAGATTGACTTGATCCAATGAGTGTGTGACATCATTGATGTTGTCTTCAATGGAATGGTTGTCAGCATCAAGAAATTCTTGATCATTTTCACCACCACCATTTCCTCCTCCATTTGAAGCTCCTTCTTTTGAGTTTTGTTCCTCTAAGTTGGAATTTGAAGGTACCCAAGAAGTATCAGCAGGATTTGTCATTAATGTGCTGGTAGAAACTTCATTTGCAGGGTTAGTTACAACTGGAGCTGAAGTTGTGTAGTTTGAAGGTCTTCTCAGCTCAAATCTTGGGTTAGGATCACCTGTAGATAGTATATCTATGGATCCTAAAACATACTCACAAGATTTGTTAAAACAGTTGGTAACTAAATCAAGATCAAATAGCCAATCAGGACCAGAACCTTCATACTGGGAGTGTGCTAATTGAAAGTCACATTGGCTGACTCCTCAACTACTCTGGTTCTGAGATTGTATACTCTATAAGCCTTGGCTTGGGAAGTGTATCCAATAAAATGTCCATCATCTGATTTCTCAGCAAACTTGGCAATTTGATCTTTGGTATTCAAGATGGTGCAAGGACATTCAAATGACCTGAGAAAACCAATTAAAGGATTCCTCTTGTGCCAAAGTTCATAAGGAGACTTACCATGTGTCTTAACCACTAAAACTCTATTTTGCACATAGAAAGTAGTGTTCACTGCCTCTCCCCAGAAGGTGATGGGTATTTTAGAGTCAGACAACATATATCTTACAGCTTCAATTAGTGTCTTGTTTCTCCTCTCAACAACACCATTTTCCTGAGAAGTCCTGGGAGCCTTATATTATCTTGTAATACCTTTTTCATCACAAAATATATCAAGAATTTGGTTCTTAAATTCAGTTCTTATGGTTTTGACCTTGTGATCACATTGATTCTCATTCTTTAAGATGAAATTTTTCGAAATCTCAGGGGTCTCATCCTTAGTTTTAAGAAAGAAGACCCAAGTGAATCTTGTAAAGACATCTGTGATCACCAAACAATAAGAGGTCCTTCCTAGACTCACTACACTGGTGGGGACAAAGAGATCCATATGTAATAAGTGTAGGGGAGTTTCTTTCCTTTGGCTTGTGAGATACCTTATGTTGCTTCCCTTTCAAGCATGCAACACAATGGTCATCACTTATAAACTCTTTCTTTGGCATTCCAGTTACCAAATCCTTCTCAATTAGTTTATTCATGTTTTTAAAGTTTACATGGCGCATTCTTTTATGCTAGAGGAAAGACTCATCACTATTTGCTTTAGATAGAAAGCATGAAACTTCTCCTAAGGGAGATGTTTCTTGCAAATCCATCTTGTACATATTCCCTTTCTTGGGGGCTCTGAGCAGGATATGCTCATGAGAAATGATCACCCCGGGCCTAAGAACAATGCACTCATGCTCAGTAAAGAGCATGTTATGACTCTGATCACAAAATTGAGATACACTTAAAAGGTTTTATCCAAGTTCCTTGACAAAGTTTACCTTCTCAATGCTGAGATTACCATTTGTGACCAGGCCCCTTCCTGTAATGTAACCTCCAGCATCTCCTCCAAAAGCAACTGGTCCTCCATCAACTCTTTTAAAATTTTGGAGTAGTGACCTATTGCCTGTCATGTGCCTGGAACAGCCACTGTCAATGATCCATACATTTCTTTTTGTCTTGAGTTGTTCCTCCACAATCGATATGGTTAGTTACATTTGGAAACCCAATCCTTATTGGTCTTGGGCTCATCTTAAGAAGTTGAAAACAATGCAACAGTAATTGGTCCTATTTTCATGTTTTGAGGATTATTTGCTGATGTTGATGAAGAACTTTCAGCCACTTGGTCTTTCTTTGTCTCCCACACCACCTTTGGAAGCTTAGACTTGACCTTCAATACTTTAGAAGTTTTGTTGACTTCGGAAGTTTTGATGACAGGACCTTCGGAAGATCTTGCTTTCACTGCAGCAGGCTTTAGTGCTTCGAAAGTGTTCCTTTCTTCCGAGACCAAATTTTCTTCCGAAGGCAAGTTTCTACTTGTCTTCATCTTCATTTTGGAGCTTCTGAAGGAAAACGACTTTCCTTCCGAATCTTGTTTCTTCTTTTCAAACTCTTAGAAGCTTCTTTCTTGGTCATGTGGAGAGTACTCTTTGGATTGTATAGACAATCTTTAGCAAGATGAGAGGTACTCCCACACATGACACAGTCCATTTTCTTTCTTCTAGGAGTCTTCTTCTGTGAACAAGGCTGAACTTGATCACTTTCCTTCTCCATCTTCATCTTTGCAGATGCTGTGGCGATTCTTGTAAGGATAGAACAACCTTTGGAGTTGGATGGTTCAGGTTGTACAACAATGGTGCACAACTGATCAGCCTTCTTCTTGATGATGGGATGATTTGGACATGAACTAGAACTCTTGTTATTGGAGTTCAAGTTTGTGTCTTTAGCCTTAACCACCTCAAACCTTGCAGAAATAAAAACTTGTTTCTATGCAGAGTTGAAGGTGGCCTTGATCTCTTGAGCCTTCTTGGACTTTCTCTTGACCTTCCTGATCAAGTTCTTCCTCTTAGACTTGGTCATTCCAACAGCTTTACTCTCCTCAGAGGGATGGTGACCCTTCTTAGAATGCTCTTCTTCACTTTTCTTAGAGGCATTCTTCACCATCTCCTCTTCATCCTTTTCAGTCATGGGGTCTATGAGGGGAAGCTCATCTTCACAACTTCCACAACACGGAGATCTTACAGACAAGATTGTGTGTGGAGGAGTTATCTCACTAGATCCCAGTCCCTGCTTATTTTGATAACAAACTTTTGCATGCAAGGATGAGGATATTATGTTCTTGAAGGTCTCTTCTTCAAGAACACATTTTTCTGCCCTGGCATTGCTGATCACAAGCTCAGCCTGGCATTCAGTCAACTTAGTTATGAGGTCTTTGATCTGAGTCCTGTAGTTGGTGTGCTCATGTTTAAGAGTTGAAATGGTTTTCTCTAAGTTCTCTGTCTTTAGTTTATAATCATTTTCAGCTCTTTTAAAATCAATTTTTAAGATATTTAAGGACTGAAGATCAGATCCATCTCTAAGTTGTAGGACCTGTATCAATTAACTTTAGAAATACATTGCTTCGTCGTGGTCAGTCATGAGTGCTTGGCTTGGAGATGCATCTTCTACCTGAAAGCTTCAGTCAAAGTCTCCTTCTTCAACAGCAACTGCAGCTTGCTGCTTTGGCTTCTCATTCTGGAGAGCTCTTTCAGTGTAGTTTGGTCTGGCTTGTGTTTGGCCACCATTTGTCCTTGGTGCCTTACACTCCCTTGCAAAGTGACCCATTTGGTTATAGTTGTAACACTTCACTTTGCTTTTGTCCAGCCCAAACTTTCCACTGGCTGTATTGCTTGGAAACTTTCTCCCTATTCTCATGTAGAACTTCTTGGCTCTATGAGTGAGAAGAGCCGTTTGCTAAACTATCTCCATATATTCCAAATCATCTGGATGGATACAGTCCAAGTCTTCAAGGGTGAAGAGAAAGTTGTCTTTACTCTCATCAGCAGAAACAAAAGCATGAGAAGAACTTGTCTCTTGGAATGGATATCCTTGAGTGTAGCTTTCTCTTAGTGTCTCTGGGAAGGTGATGAAAGGACCCTTTTATGAGTTGTCAGGGTAGCATATAAGATGATGTTGTGGTTCAATGCTATCCCTTTCAACCGCATGGAGGGCTGAACTCAGTTGATTGCTGGAGTTACCAGATGAATTTTGCATATTCATCTCCATCTAGTATCTACTAAGAATACCATACAACTCAGTCAAAGTAAGATTCTTAAGGTTCTCAGTCCTCTTGATAACAACACAATAATGTGTCCATTATCTAGGAAGAGAGGACATAAACTTCCTCACAATGTCCCTGTACTCAAGAGTTACTCCAACATCCATTAGAGTATCCACAATCTCAACATACCTGAAGTATTGTTGAGTCATGGTTTCACCTAGTTTGAAGATGAAGTTTTCAAATTGCTGCTTCAGGAGATCCTTCTTGTTCTCCTTGGCTTCAGTTGACCCCTCATACATGAGCTTCAGTGCTTCCCATAGTTGCTTGGCAGTTTTGCACTTCTTGAAGCCCCTGTAGATGGAGTTTGGAAGAGCAGTTTGAAGGGTTGTTATGGCTTTCTGATCAATCTCTATTCTTTTTCTGTCTTCATCAAAATAATCAGCCACAGCCTTTGGGATCATACCACCTCCAGCAACAGCTGAAGAGGTGCTTGGTATGTAAGGTCCTTGGACAACAGAGTCCCACATCCTGGAGTCTTGAGACTTGATTAAGCCTTCCATTCTTTGACACCAAGTATCAAAGTCTTCAGGAGTGATCAGTGAAGACTTTGTCATTGTTCCAGTTTCCATATCAGTCTTAGTAATATCTACCATTTGAGTTGTTAAGTATTTTGTGTGTGTGAGGGATCTTAAGATGGTGAGATCTTATAATCAAGAGCCTGGAATGCTCTAATACCAAATGCAGGACCGTTTAAGGGTGGTCACTTACAACACAACAACACAATGAGGAGAGATCTTTAGAACACTTAACAAATCAAATAGGGAACTAGTAACTTATAAGTATGATACTAAGAATACAAGTAAAATATAAGACATAACAAGATTACAAACAACACAAGTGTATGGTTTTCAAGAATGTTGTATATTGCTCTCAAGTTCTTTTACAAGTATTACAAAGCATAGAAAGAAAGTTACAAGGACCTCAGATACTTTATACTATATCTTATAGCCGGCCATACTTTGAAGGCCAGCTGGATACATAAGAATAGACAACAAAATCAAATGTAGAGTCAAAAGGCAGATTGCCTTTTGACTAGTGACTATGACATGCCATAGCTCACATCCTAATATACTACAAAAAGGATAAAAGTACATAAAGTAGAAAACATAGACTCAAGACCTCAATGTACAGTTACCAAAAGCATGGACCTTTTCACCAACTCATGTAAGTTGGTGACTAATCAGAGTTGCACAGCTTTATGGAAAGTACATCAGATAAAGCATGTATTCAAAAGTCTTCGGAAGAAATCTGTCTTCACTTCTTGGCTTCGGAAGACTTTGTCTTTGAGGCTTCGAAAGACTTTACTTTTGGCTTCAGAAGATGTTGGTCTTGGCTTAGGAAGATTTTACACTTAGAATATTTTCTAGTGCATGGTGTAAAACTTCCAAAGCATCTCTACTCTTGTACTTCTATGCATGCATGCAGGAAAGACTTTGGATGTTTTGGGTGCATTAGCCTTATATGAACCTTACAGATCGTCATATATGCGTGCGAATCTGAGGCCCCTACTTAGTAGGATTAGCAGGTTAGGGTGTGAAGTCGTGAGTGGCTACACATGGCATGTAGTGCATGATTAGACTCCATGTATGATTTACTTGTTGTGATGTAATTATAACTGTATTGAGTGTGTTAATTATTTAAGGTTCGCATGGGTTGTATGATAAGCTAAGGTAGTATGATGATCTTGGTAGAACAAGAGGTTGATGATGTGACATACGTGTATAGCTTGTATGATAACCTTTTATATTGAATTACTATACTTGATTAAACGAGATTTCACTTAACATGTCGCCAACGGGTCAAATGGGTCAACTAGGTCAAATGAGTCTTGTTTTTCAAAATCTTTGGTCATTGTTTTTATTGAGCACCTAGGTTGTTAAGCTTTCTGTGTACACGTACTTATGTACTTGCGTGTTCTAGGTAACCTTTGAAGGGTTGTCTTTCCATCTGTTGTTAGCTTTTGTTATCGTTTGTTTGCGTACCAGGTGAGTTCATGCCCCACTTGTTTTATGCACTCCCTTTTGGTGGAGATAGCATACTTATTTACAAACGCTTTATTATTATAACTTGTGTATAGTGTAACATAATGGGTTATACCTTGGAAGCCCTCACACTTTCAGATCGTTAATATTGGTAATTAGCGGGAAATTTTGGGTAGTACTACTGGGTCTGACGAGCCCCACCTATATGAGTCGAGGTCAAACGGGTGCAATTTTGTCCTAAACACAAACATTGTCACGACCTGGTAAGTCTTAACGGGAGGCAACAAATGAAACACAGTTAGCTACGATCGCGAAATCTCTATGGTTATTACTTATGAATATAGACTAGCTATCTATTTCAATGCACTTATGTTTTACAATTATTACTTATTATGTTAAACGCAAACTCTTGAACTCACCAACCATTGTGTTGACACTTTTAGTATGCTATTCTCAGGTCGTTATATATGGTTACTAGTAGGAGCACATCACCAGTCCAGCATGCATTCCAAAGTTTCTTGTTAAGTCTTGACACTTGGATTTTAATTTATGTGTTTTAAACAATGGTTTGGCGTGTGTTTTGCCAATGTTACAGTTTGAATACTTTGGTTTTGTCTGATTTACAAAACGCTTCCGCACAGTTTTAAAGTTTTAAACTTGGGTTGTTTTTATTCTAAATGTTACATATAGTGTTGTTCTGAGTAACTAGTGATTGTGATCCTGGTTTGTTCACTCGCCTCGTGTAAAACCCTGCACATGGATTTTGAGGGTGTGACAGTCTGTTAGTCACCTCTGATATGTATCCCATTCCATGAATGACAGCTCAAACAATGCATGATCCTAACTGGAAAGCTACTATGAACTTTGAAATGTCAGTACTATTTTCTAATGGCACATGGGAACTTGTTCTTCGTCCCCCTAGTGTTAACATTATTGGTTGTCATTGGCTTCATCGTAGAAAGTTTGACAGCAATGGTCGTCTTGATAGATACAAATCTCATCATGTTGCTCACGGTTTCTTTTAACAACCCGGTCTTGGTTTTCATGAGACTTTTGGTACTATTGTCAGCCCTATCACAATTCGTACTGTTCTTAGTATTGCTTTTTGTTAATATTGGCCTATTCATGACATAAAGAACACCTTTCTGAATCGTGATCTAACAGAGGTTGTATATATGAAATAACCTCCTGGTTGTGTAGGCCATGTTCACCTGAATCATGTTTATAGACTTCGTAGGCTCTCCATGGACTTATGCAAGCCTGCCTACCTGGTATCATTTATTTTCTATCTATATTGCACCTCTTGGGTTCACCAGCATGAAATCCGATAACTCTTTGTTCAATTTTTTCATGATCATGATGCCATTTACCTCCTACTTACATTGATGACATCATTCTTACTACTTCCTTTTCAGTTTTGGTTACTCATGTTATTTCTCACCTTTCTGTTGAGTTTTCTATAAATGGCCTCGCTATGCATCTAGCATGTTTCCCTCACAACCTGCTTTTGCTCGAGATATTATTACACGATAACACGAGAAGTAATAACTACGTGTAATCCTTGAAGCACCCCAACGGATACTAAATCCAAACTTTCCCTTCACGATAAATCCATTGCAGATCCTACTTTTTATTGTAGCATCGCTGGCGTTTTACAGTTTCTTAGTTGAACTCGTCCTGACATTACCTTCGTTGTTCAGCAAGGCTGCCTCTTCATGCACGACCCACATGAACCGCACTTGCATGCCTTGAAATGTATTATTTGTTACGTTCAAGGAAATATTCATCATGGTTTTTAGTTGTGTAAGGCCCCGTACCCGGGACGCCTACAGTTGGTCATTCATCGCGCATAAAACATATAATTACATTTGTCTCATAAAAATATTGCAGCGGAAACATTCGAAAACGACATCTCATTTCATTATAAACACTTTTGCCCAATAATACATCATTATCCGATTACAAAATACATGTTTGCATTATAACACAAAAGCTTTATAAATGGATGCCATCCCAAAAGAGCCGAGTAGCCTTGCCGTGCCATCCTCAGCAATCATTACCTGCCATCTGGAAAACATATAAAAAGTCAGCGTTGCTGAGTGAGTTTTAGTTTTATAAAATAAACATACTTTACTTTCATTAAACTATTCCTTTTCTCATGCGATCATTCAACATATGTATACACAGATAATGTCATTATTATCTTTCATCTCATTCGTTATCTTTCGTTCCTTTCATACATTCATTCTTCCGAGTCTGTTGCGACGAAATAGTCGCTCACCTCAATAGAAATCTCAATGATTGCATGCTATCCGAGTCTGTTACAACCATAGGGTTGCTCACCTCATTGCCCATATTAATGATAGAAAGCTATCCGAGTCTCTTGCAACAAGGTTGCTCACCTCAAGGCAACATCACGATAGCACGTCACTTGAGTCTCATGCAACGACAAGGTTGCTCACCCCATAGGCAATCTCAATGATTGCACTTCATCCGAGTCTTTTGCAACACAAAGTTGCTCACCCCATATATATGCTTGCAAGCCTTTCTTTCGTTCATTCATCATTCATTAATGCATGCATTCTTACTTCATGTTCCTCTTTCATTATCTTTCACTTTACATTACATAATACTTCATTCATTCATTAACATGACATGTAAAGCCACAAGAAAGATAAGCATACATCATAATAAGGAACATATCATACACATTCATCATCACCATCATCATACAGGGCAACATCATACATACATAACATGCATAAACATGGAACATCATCATCATCATGCCCTACATGCTCTCTAAGGCCTTAACAGTTATCTTACATGCTCTTACGAGAACCTTTACGTCAAAACTTACATCTGCACTTTTCCCCGAAAGCGAGAAGTCTAACAACACTTTCCTTCGGGTGCAACAGCTCTATTCGTGCGTATGGGCACCCTTCAGTCATGCGTATGAACATTCAATCGTGCAAATATGCGACTGGACTCATGCGGCTAAGCATCTATGCGAATGAACATTCAATCGTGCGTATGGACCTCATGCGGATGGAACTACTGCGAATGGGCACCTATGCGACTGACCTCATGCGAATGAACTCATATGGCTAAGCATCTATGCGACTGAACCCTCAGTCATATGACTCCCCATGCGACTGGACTCCCAGTCGTGCGACTGAAGCCTTAGTCGTGCGATTCAACCCTCAATCGTGCGAATGAATCCCAATCGAGCGAATGACCCTCAATTGCCTCTCATTCGGTCGTATGGCCTTCATTCGGTCGCCTAGCCTTAGCTGATGTAGAATGGAGTTTATCCCGAACCCAATCTGCCATTTTCGGCCTCCAAGCTCATCCAAACCCATTCTAAGCCTAAATTAACCCTCCTGGAACTTAGGAATGTATACCATAACACCATACAAGCACACACAAGCCCGGAAACATACACGAAACGCATCATACACATCACACCCAAATGGGTCAAACACATACACACACTGTGACATCCGTCACTTTAAGGTCCGTCAATTGACGTGTTTGTCCGTCATCTATTCTATATTTGGTCATTTCTCATTATTATTTGACTCATTATGTGGATATCATGTGTGCAATATTACCGTTGTGTGTGTGTATTCGTTTAAAACCGTGTGTGAACCTTAAAAAGACCTTTAAAACTTTCATTTTTGAAAACGTTAAATATATCATTTTATAAATATAATAAATGTTTTAATATAACCATTTCTTAAGTCATGACAACATTAAATGAACTTTTACAATTAATATAAAATACCTAACAAGGTCGTTTTTCAACCGAACAAATTTGGGAAAACTCGGGGGTTAAGTGCAGGGACTAAACTTGTAATTTTGTAAACTTGGGCTGGGTATAAATACCCCTTTTCCAGCCCTAAACCCCCATTTCATCCATCTTCTTCATCTTCATCTCTTTCACACACAAAAACACCATCTTAGCACCAAATCCGACCCGAGAGGTCTCGTTTTCTTCGTCTTGACACCGTCTACAGCTTAGACTACCCCTCCTTAGCAGGTAGTTGTCTTTGGTTGTCCATTTTTGAGCCTTTTCACGGCTGTCCAAAGCTAGGGTTTCGGGTGTTCGGGTTCAACCCGAACACACAAGGTCGTATGGGTGCGTGTGAGGTCTCTTTGCTTGTGTTTCATGCTTGTGTATGTTTGTTGAGTGTTTCTGGAGGTCTTTGTGGTGTAAAACCCGTGTTTAGAGCGGCTCGGGGGCTGCTCCTCCCGACCACAGTCGCGATTCTGCAGATCAGGCGACTGGGTCATCTATGCGATTGAGCCGTGCGACTGAGTGGGTCGTGCGACTGGATCATGCGTCTGAGTCAATCGCGCAACTGAGTTGTGCAACTAGGCATGTCGTGCGACTGAGTTGTGCGACTGAGTGTTGTATGCGATCGAGTCATGCGTGCGAATGAGTGTATGCGATTGAGTCATGCGATTGAGTGATTTTGTGCGATTGAGTCAGGTGACCGACTGAATGTGTGCGAATGAATGTGATTCGCACGACTGGAGTCCAATCGCACGAATGAAGGTTCAGTCGTACGAAAGTAGCTAATTCGCACGATTGAAGGTTGATTCGTGCGCATGGAAGTTGAGTCGTGCGATTGGGTGTTGTGTGGTACGACTGAAGGCCAATCATACGAATGAAGGCTCAATCGTACGAATGAAGCTGATTCGCACGATTGAGGGTTGATTCGCACGAATGGAGGTTGAGTCGTGCGTCTGGCCTTGTATGCGACTGAAATTGTTGTGTTTGACCCCTTGTGCGTGGCGTGAGTATGTCGTGTGGTGTCGAGGTAACACTAACACAATAATGCCATTGTTTGGCCACAAAGATTAATGTCAACGTGAGAAAGGGCACAGAAACTATTTTGAGCAAATTAAACTAACGCCTTACGAACGACTAAATTGACTTATAACTATTGACACTTATTCAATATTCTTTCGATTAACAACGATACTTTTACCTAAACATCATCATTAGTGGCGACAATGTCTTGTACTTGGATCTACATAGGATCTAGTACGCGTGTCAGTCTGTGTGTGTTGTGCGTGACCCATCCGATACGACCCGAACCGACCCATCATTATTGCGCGCTTATACATATATCATATCATTAATGCTATACAATAACTGTCAATAGGTGTTTGACTGTTTATTTGCATTCAACATTTGGGATACATCGCTCATACATACTTACCACCTAACAAGTGAGTTTCGTGGCCCCTTTTTACGCTTATACAATATTTCAATCATTTACAAATTGGGGGAAAAGTATGCTTACACAATTTTTATGCTGTACAACTTACATACATTTTACATACAAGGAATCAACGTGATACTGTGTTGCAAGTACTATTTGATACATGCTTGGGTCTGCTGTGTGGTTCTATCTTTGCAACTATTTAATTCCAGTGTGGGAACCGACGGTTAGGTATTGGTAGTACTACTGGGTTGACACCCCCACCCTCGTTCGATGGTATACTAGTTGGTACCATCAGTGGCCAGGAACGGGCCCTTGGGTGAATATATGCCGACAATTTCTTTGTGTACGTCGCTAGGTTTGGTTGCAAAGCTCATGTCATGTGATATTTACTTGTGTAATAACTGTATTCACGGTATTCCGACGCGCTTATTTATTACAGCATCACTTACATTTTTATTACATAAACCTGCGAGCTCACCAACAATTTGTTGACCGTTTTAAGCATATCTTTTCAGGTGATCATGCAAGTCCAGGAATCTAGGTGTGCTGCCTTAGTGGAGACCCTAGGATGCATTTTGGGACTTATCATGTTTTGTTAAACAATCTTTTTGAACAATGTTAACGCTTGTAAACAATTATCAACTTTTGAACTTGTTCCCGGGTTGTGGGAATTAACATTTACATTTTCATCATATGTGTATATGTGTTATCATTATCATGTTGCTTATGGCTATGTTGTCGTGAACATTGACTAAACACGACACAAGTCCCCTTGTTGTCGGGTGTCGTCATGACACGCATGTCATCATTTATTTATATTGCTCTCTATCGCTTACCATGTGTTATGACGATCCCGGTCTCGTTACATCCCCGTGTTTCCGCTTTTAGCGGGGGTGTGACAGATTGGTATCAGAGCCATTGGTTATAGAGAATTAGGCAATACGCTTGACCTAGACTATAACCTAGGAACCTTCATGTAGATTTGCATGCTAGGACTCTGTATGCATATTATATCTCGTGTATGTGTTCCTCGCTGCTTGATTTGCTCATCTATTTGTTATGTGATCTTTCTACCCTATGAGAGAGCCCTTGTGCTCACTCTTTTATGGGGATGCTTCTATTGGATCTTCCGTTCCCTCTGCGCGCCGAGTTAGTTTATCAGATCCGGGTATTAAACCCGAAGTAATCTTCACAGATCATACTATTGCGCTTGACCTTGGACATTGAGATTAACTCTGAGGAGGTATATGTCTGAAACCTCGAAGGATGAGGAAATAGACAACCTCCGCTAGACTAAACGTGATTGTATACATGGACTTACAACTGTTGTGATGTGTGATGACAATAAGCATGATATTGACATGAAATACATGGACTTGATGGATTATTATGGATATGATGTAAAGGAAAGTCGGATGTCATGTAACCGGATCAGGCATCATTCTCGGTACATCGTGGGTGTGGTGGGAACGCTGCGGGGAACCCTATATATAAACATCACCGGTATACCGAGAATATGCTTGAAATGGGCTGCATGGTGGTCTTGCTGACCTGAACATGAACATTGGAATTTGATAAGTGGAATACATTTGTATCATATGGTGACTAAAGTTTATATGTTACCTCTTTTATGATTAGAACATGCCGCCTCGAAGAGTCACCCGTAGCAGTAGTGGCGGGAGTGAAGCCCCAAGGGGCAGAGGCCGAGGCAGAGGCAGAGCACCAAGAGCAAACGATGCTCCTGCCAGTAACAGTCAAGGAACAGGGAACGCCGACATGGCAGCCCTGATCGCTCAGCAATTGGCCGCGCTTATTCCTACTATCGTGGCCCAAGTGAGCGACGCACTTCAACAACACCACCCTCACGGGGATGGTGGCAACGATGATGGAGCCCAAGGTGGGATAGAAACTGAAACGGGAAACGGGAACCCGACTGGAAACGAGAGCAACCAGGAAACCGGAAATGGTGGTACTGCCGGTATCGAGACTGGGGTGGTTAATGCTCGTCGGGGATGTTCATACAAGGAGTTCGTGGCTTGTAAGCCAAGGGAATTCGATGGGAAAGGTGGGGCGATAGCCCTAACCAGGTGGTTGGAAAAGATGGAGGCAGTGATCGACATCAGTGAGTGCCTCGACAGCCAGAGGATCAAGTATGCTACTTGTTCTCTACAGGGTAAAGCCCTAACCTGGTGGAACACCCAGATTCAAGCACGAGGAAGAGAGTCTGCGATGCAGATGTCATGGGATGATTCAAAGCCTTGATCACCGAGGAATACTGCCCTCTCAACGAGATGCAGAAACTGGAGCATGAGTTCTGGAATCATGCTATGGTGGGGGCAGGGCATGCAGCTTATACTGATCGTTTTCATGAGCTGGCAAGATTGGTTCCGCATCTGGTCCGCCGGAATCAAAGAGGATTGAAAGGTACATTTGGGGACTCGCGCCTCAAATTAGAGCTATGGTCACAGCAGCCGCTCCTCCTACTATTCAGAGCGCAATTCTGAAAGCTGGCGCTTTGACTGATGAGATGGTTAGAACAGGGGTTTTGGGCCGAGGGGCCGAGAAGAGGAAGGATGTTGGGGAATCGAGCCGGTCGAGTGCCGGAAGGTTTGAGAAGAGGTCTAAGCCGACCAGGAATTTTGTGGCCGTGTCTCAGGCCAGAAGAGAGTATGTGGGGCCGCACCCCAAATGTGACAGGTGCAATTATCATCATCCCCCAGGGACGCAGTGCCGGGTGTGCGCTAACTGTAAGCGCCCGGGTCATTTGGCAAGAGATTGCAGAACGGCACCGAATCTTGTAGCACCCGTCAACGCGGTTAACCCCGCCGGGAATGCAAGGGCTTGCTTTGAGTGTGGGAGCCCCGATCACTACAGGAATATGTGCCCCAGGCTGAATCGGGCACCGGGTCAACAGGGGAACAACCAGCAGCAGGTGTTGGCTATCGCTGGGAATCAAGGCCCGGCTACTCAGGAAACGCAGCTCGGGGACGTGCATTCGTCATTGGAGCTAATGATGCTCGTCAGGACCCGAATGTTGTCACGGGTACGCACTTACTCAATCATCACTTCGCATCTATATTATTTGATACTGGAGCAGACAATAGTTTTATTTCTTCCGAGTTTGTGCAATTTCTTGATTTGAGTCCTAGTAGGCTAGAAACTAGCTACTCAGTAGAAATGGCCAATGGTAGAGTTGCTCAGGCCGATGAGATTATTAGGAAGTGTTCGTTGACGCTGGAGGATCATACCTTTGAGATAGATTTGATACCCTTCGAGTTGGGAAGCTTCGATGTGATTGTGGGTATGGATTGGTTGTCGCAGAATGGAGCAGAGATTGTTTGCCGAGACAAAGTAGTACGTATCCCTATGCCAAACGGGGAAGTACTCAAGGTTCAGGGAGAAAGACCGGGTAAGAGCTTAAAGCTTATTTCCTGCATGAAAGCACGCCAGAGTTTACGAAAGCAGTGCTACGCTTTTCTGGCTCATGTAGTTGAAAAGAAAGACGAGGAAAGGAATCTGGTGGATATTCCAGTGGTACGGGATTACCCAGAAGTATTTCCAGATGACTTGTCTGGTTTACCTCCTCCACGACAGGTGGAATTCCGTATTGAGTTGGTTCCTGGAGCTACACCGGTAGCGAAAACGCCATATCGACTAGCACCATCCGAGATGCAAGAGTTGTCTAGTCAATTACAGGAACTACTGGAGAAGGGTTTTATTCGACCGAGTCATTCACCGTGGGGAGCACCGGTACTATTTGTCAAGAAGAAGGATGGATCGTTCCGTATGTGCATCGATTACCGTGAACTGAACAAGTTAACGGTGAAGAACCGATATCCTCTCCCCAGGATCGATTTATTTGATCAGCTGCAAGGAGCTTCGTAGTTTTCAAAGATCGATCTACGTTCGGTTATCATCAGCTAAGGGTTTTCGAGGACGATATACCGAAGACTGCGTTCAGGACTCGTTACGGACATTATGAGTTCTTGGTCATGCCGTTCGGATTGACTAACGCACCAGCTGTGTTCATGGATCTAATGAATCGGGTGTGCAAACCATACTTGGATAAGTTCGTGATCGTGTTCATAGACGATATACTTATCTATTCCCGATCAAAAGAGGATCATGTAGAACATCTTCGGGCTATTCTGGAGCTGCTACGTGAAGAGAAACTTTTCGCCAAATTCTCAAAGTGTGAGTTTTGGTTGCGGGAAGTGAAGTTTTTGGGTCATGTGGTTAATGAGGACGGGATTCACGTAGATCCCGGCAAGATCGAAGCTGTGAAGAAATGGGATACGCCCCAGACACCATCAGAGATACGGCAATTTTTAGGATTGGCCGGTTATTATCGTCGCTTCATAGCGAACTTTTCAAAGATCGCGCAACCGTTGACCCTGCTTACTCAGAAAGACAAGAAGTTTGACTGGGGATATGCACAAGAGCAAGCGTTCCAAACGTTGAAAGAGAAGTTGTGCAACGCGCCAATACTGTCTCTCCCAGACGGAACAGATGATTTTGTGGTTTACTGCGATGCGTCACATCAGGGATTAGGATGTGTACTGATGCAGAGGGACAAGGTGATTGCCTACGCTTCGCGACAACTTAAAGTGCACGAAAAGAACTACACCACTCATGATCTTGAGTTGGGCGCTGTAGTATTTGCACTCAAGATTTGGAGGCATTACTTGTATGGCACCAAATGCATCATCTTCACCGATCATAAGAGCCTCCAACATATTTTGGATCAGAAGGAACTCAACATGCGCCAACGACGTTGGGTAGAGCTTCTTAGCGACTACGATTGTGAAATCCGGTATCATCCGGGGAAAGCTAACGTGGTGGCTGATGCCTTAAGCCGTAAAGAACGTGTGAAACCACTACGTGCACGAGCGTTGGGATTGACCATTCAAACCAACTTAAAAGCTCAGATTCAAATTGCACAGAGTGAGGCATTAAAAGAAGAAAACCTTGCGGGAGAAGAGTTCCGGGGGTTAGATAAACAGATGATTCGCAAGGATGACGGTATTCAGTACTTCATGGATCGCATATGGGTACCCAAATGGGGAGGTGTTCGAACCTTAGTCATGGATGAAGCCCACAAGACGCGATATTCAATCCATCCTGGTGCAGACAAGATGTATCATGATCTCAAGGATCTATACTGGTGGCCAGGCATGAAGAAAGACATTGCCTTATACGTCAGTCGATGTTTGACGTGTTCGAAAGTCAAAGCTGAACATCAAAAGCCATCGGGATTATTACAGCAACCTGAAATTCCCGAGTGGAAATGGGAGAACATAGCTATGGATTTCATTACCAAACTCCCTAGAACAAGCAGCGGTCATGACTCGATATGGGTCATTGTTGATCGGATGACGAAGTCCGCACACTTCTTGCCTATCCGAGAAGACTACAAGATGGATAAGTTGGCGAGATTGTACATCAAGAGGTCGTGACACGGCACGGGGTGCCGGTGTCAATCATATCCGACCGTGATAGCAGATTCACTTCACGCTTTTGGCAGACACTACAGAAAGCGATGGGCACTCGATTAGACATGAGTACAGCCTATCACCCTCAAACAGATGGCCAAAGTGAGCGCACTATACAGACGCTAGAAGACATGTTGAGAGCGTGTGTAATCGATTTTGGTGGTAGTTGGGACGCTCATCTGCCGTTGATCGAGTTCTCCTACAACAACAGCTACCATACAAGCATTGGATGCGCTCCATTTGAAGCGTTGTATGGAAGGAAATGCAGATCTCCCGTTTGTTGGGCCGAAATTGGTGAAAGTCAACTGACAGGCCCAGAGATCATCCAAGAGACAACAGACAAGATTTTCCAAATCAAAGATCGACTTAAAGCCGCGCGAGATCGCCAAAAGAGCTATGCCGACAATCGTCGGAAGCCTCTAGAATTCAATGTTGGGGATCGTGTGTTACTCAAAGTTTCCCCTTGGAAAGGAGTCGTTCGATTCGGAAAGAAAGGGAAGTTAGCCCCAAGATACGTTGGACCATTTGGATCACTGAAAGGATCGGTCCAGTGGCTTACCGGTTAAGGTTGCCACAAGAGCTTAGCGGTGTACATGATACTTTTCACGTGTCAAACCTCAAGAAATGTTTGGCCGACGAATCCCTTCACGTGCCAATCGAGGAAATCAAGATTGACGACAAGCTTCATTTTGTAGAAGAACCCATTGAGTCATGGATCGAAAGGTCAAGCAACTGAAGCGCAGTAGGATACCTATTGTTCGCGTAAGGTGGAATTCAAAACGAGGGCCAGAGTTTACATGGGAACGTGAAGATCAGATGAAACTCAAATATCCACATCTTTTCGAGGATGACACTCTTGGACCTAACTCCAGCTGAATTTCGGGACGAAATTCTCTCAACTGGGGGATACTGTGACATCCGTCACTTTAAGGTCCGTCAATTGACGTGTTTGTCCGTCATCTATTCTATATTTGGTCATTCTCATTATTATTTGACTCATTATGTGGATATCATGTGTGCAATATTACCGTTGTGTGTGTGTGTATTCGTTTAAAACCGTGTGTGAACCTTAAAAAGACCTTTAAAACTTTCATTTTTGAAAACGTTAAATATATCATTTTATAAATATAATAAATGTTTTAATATAACCATTTTTTAAGTCATGACAACATTAAATGAACTTTTACAATTAATATAAAACACCTAACAAGGTCGTTTTTCAACCGAACAAATTTGGGAAAACTCGGGGGTTTAGTGCAGGGACTAAACTTGTAATTTTGTAAACTTGGGCTGGGTATAAATACCCCTTTTCCAGCCCTAAACCCCCATTTCATCCATCTTCTTCATCTTCATCTCTTTCACACACAAAAACACCATCTTAGCACCAAATCCGACCCGAGAGGTGTCGTTTTCTTCGTCTTGTCACCGTCTACAGCTTAGACTACCCCTCCTTAGCAGGTAGTTGTCTTTGGTTGTCCATTTTTGAGCCTTTTCACGGCTGTCCAAGCTAGGGTTTCGGGTGTTCGGGTTCAACCCGAACACACAAGGTCGTATGGGTGCGTGTGAGGTCTCTTTGCTTGTGTTTCATGCTTGTGTATGTTTGTTGAGTGTTTCTGGAGGTCTTTGTGGTGTAAAACCCGTGTTTAGAGCGGCTCGGGGGCTGCTCCTCCCGACCACAGTCGCGATTCTGCAGATCAGGCGACTGGGTCATCTATGCGATTGAGCCGTGCGACTGAGTGGGTCGTGCGACTGGATCATGCGTCTGAGTCAATCGCGCAACTGAGTTGCGACTAGGCATGTCGTGCGACTGAGTTGTGCGACTGAGTGTTGTATGCGATCGAGTCATGCGTGCGAATGAGTGTATGCGATTGAGTCATGCGATTGAGTGATTTTGTGCGATTGAGTCAGGTGACCGACTGAATGTGTGCGAATGAATGTGATTCGCACGACTGGAGTCCAATCGCACGAATGAAGGTTCAGTCGTACGAAAGTAGCTAATTCGCACGATTGAAGGTTGATTCGTGCGCATGGAAGTTGAGTCGTGCGATTGTGTGTTGTGTGGTACGACTGAAGGCCAATCATACGAATGAAGGCTCAATCGTACGAATGAAGCTGATTCGCACGATTGAGGGTTGATTCGCACGAATGGAGGTTGAGTCGTGCGTCTGGCCTTGTATGCGACTGAAATTGTTGTGTTTGACCCCTTGTGCGTGGTGTGAGTATGTCGTGTGGTGTCGAGGTAACACTAACACAATAATGCCATTGTTTGGCCACAAAGATTAATGTCAACGTGAGAAAGGGCACAGAAACTATTTTGAGCAAATTAAACTAACGCCTTACGAACGACTAAATTGACTTATAACTATTGACACTTATTCAATATTCTTTCGATTAACAACAATACTTTTACCTAAACATCATCATTAGTGGCGACAATGTCTTGTACTTGGATCTACATAGGATCTAGTACGCGTGTCAGTCTGTGTGTGTTGTGCGTGACCCATCCGATACGACCCGAACCGACCCCTCATTATTGCGTGCTTATACATATATCATATCATTAATGCTATACAATAACTGTCAATAGGTGTTTGACTGTTTATTTGCATTCAACGTTTGGGATACATCGCTCATACATACTTACCACCTAACAAGTGAGTTTCGTGGCCCCTTTTTACGCTTATACAATATTTCAATCATTTACAAATTGGGGGAAAAGTATGCTTACACAATTTTTATGTTGTACAACTTACATACATTTTACATACAAGGAATCAACGTGATACTGTGTTGCAAGTACTATTTGATACATGCTTGGGTCTGCTGTGTGGTTCTATCTTTGCAACTATTTAATTCCAGTGTGGGAGCCGACGGTTAGGTATTGGTAGTACTACTGGGTTGACACCCCCACCCTCGTTCGATGGTATACTAGTTGGTACCATCAGTGGCCAGGAACGGGCCCTTGGGTGAATATATGCCGACAATTTCTTTGTGTACGTCGCTAGGTTTGGTTGCAAAGCTCATGTCATGTGATATTTACTTGTGTAATAACTGTATTCACGGTATTCCGACGCGCTTATTTATTACAGCATCACTTACATTTTTCTTATTACATAAACCTGCGAGCTCACCAACAATTTTGTTGACCGTTTTAAGCATATCTTTTTAGGTGATCATGCAAGTCCGGGAATCTAGGTGTGCTGCCTTAGTGGAGACCCTAGGATGCATTTTGGGACTTATCATGTTTTGTTAAACAATCTTTTTGAACAATGTTAACGCTTGTAAACAATTATCAACTTTTGAACTTGTTCCCGGGTTGTGGGAATTAACTTTTACGTTTTCATCATATGTGTATATGTGTTATCATTATCATGTTGCTTATGGCTATGTTGTCGTGAACATTGACTAAACACGACACAAGTCCCCTTGTTGTCGAATGTCGTCATGACACGCAAGTCATCATTTATTTATATTGCTCTCTATCGCTTACCATGTGTTATGACGATCCCGGTCTCGTTACATCCCCGTGTTTCCGCTTTTAGTGGGGGTGTGACACACACCAAAAACGGGTTTTTAACATTTTCCAGCCCCAAAATCGGTTGAAAACAAGTAAAAGTGGGGTCCTAGAACTCACACAAACGAGCACAACGTCAAGGGCTTCGATTTGGCTTGCTACACAATGAGTTTGGCCACCCGAATCACCCAAAACACTCATTTTTCGCTTTTTCTTCTCTTTTCTCTCTTCTTCTCTTTTCTCTCTTCTTCTCTCTATGTTGGCTGAAATGTGGGGTTAGTGGGGAGAGTTGGCTGCCCTCTCCCTACTAATATCACCACATTTCCCAACTTTTCTTCGTTGGCGAGTTTGGTCCCTCGACTTTAAACTTTATTTCCTTTTCTTTCTTCGCCGGCTTCAAAATAATAAATAAGCGGGTGTTACAAGTTGTTTCTATCATCTACCGATCATCTTATCTTATACATAGATGACAACTGGGTCGCAAGACTCATCAGTCTACTTTAGGGTTTTGTGTCTTCCTTGGAGAAAATATGGTGTTCTAGTTCTCCAAATGCCAACATGTTGTCTCTCTCTTTAGCATTGACACTGAATATTGCGGTGTTGCCAAAGTTGTTGCTGAAGTGGTATGGCTTTGCTATCTGCTTCTTGAGTTACATTGCCTTGTGTCACATGCCATAATTGTGTTTTGTGACATTGTTAGTACTCACTATTTAGCATCTAACCTTATAAAGCACTAACGAATAGGCCCGTCGATTTTATCCATACCCGATTAACCCGCCGGACCCAATCTCACCCGTACCCGAAGAAACCCATTACCCGAACAACCCAAAAACCGATTAAACCGATTCTTATTCAGGTCGGGTTTCGGATAGACTTTCAAACCTCAAAAACCCAAATAACCCGAACCGATTAACCCAAAATCCGAATAACCCGATCAACCCATATTATAATTAAGTAAATTGTATATATATATATATATATATATATATATATATATATATATATATATATATATATATATATATATATGTATATATATATATACTTGTTTAGATTGTCCAAATGATTAAATAGTTTGTATACAAATATATATTTAAGCACATTTTATAATTTATAGAAGTAAACTAATTTAAGTCCACTAATTTTATAAGATTTTAAATGTGCTATTATAGTAGTTTGTATTAGTATAGGGTGTCTCTTGTAGTTAGATGATATTAAAAGTTCTAATGTGCTATTATAGTAGTTTGTATTAGTATAGGGTGCCTCTTGTAATTATTAGTATAGTTTGTATATTAGATGACATTAAAAGTTCTAATGTGCTATTATAGTAGTTTGTATTAGTATAGGGTGCCTCTTGTAATTATCTATTTTAACTTATATTGTATAACATGGTGAGCAATATACAAAACCCTAATTCATGATTTCCATAATATTCAACACTTCCAAAATGATGGTTCGACAGCAAAATCGACGGTGATATAACAATGAGGATATAACAATGAGTCACGCGCTAAGGCGGTGATAGTTAGACGGGTGCCGGCGACAGTGGTGGTTTGACTGGGCACTACAGGCAAGAACATACTAACTAATTCATAATATTCTGAATTCATATTTATTCCTATAAACGTATCTGGTACAAGCATTTGTTATAACATTTATACAAGGATTTAAACGTACTAATGCTTGAACACGATGAAACATTAATGTCAAAGAACTTAACCATTAAATTCAAGGTTAAATTAAAACATTAGTGTTACTGTTCTATTACTTCCCAAGTAAAAATACAATTTAATACTCTGTCTAGTTAGATTAAATCTTTCAACATGTTACTTTTATGATTTTATCAAATAAAAGTCTAAAGTTTAATTTTATTTGGACATTAGATTTGATCTGTGTTGTACATCTTTTATGGGATTCCTCAATTTTATGTATGTTATTACTGAAAATTGCAATGAACTTTTCCATCGAATTATCTCCTATATTTTGCCCATACTAACTTGGAATTAACCCTTTCACCCCGGTCATTTATGTCTCCAATTTAGGTTAGCATCATGAGTTAAAATAATATCTCCTTCTAAATCTTGCATGTAGTCTTGTAATGAACTTTTTCAAATCATTACTTGAACTCCTTCAAGTAGGTGTACGTGAAACTCCTTCGAATAGTTGCTTCAAAACTCTTTCAAAGTCTTTTTTATACTTCACAAGTGAAGTCAAACCTTTTGACTAATCAGGAAGATTATAAAAATGTTAATATATTCTAACAATTGTGCCTATCTCAAAACTCTAGTGTTATGAGACTTCTAAATAAAATTTTCCTGCTTATAAGGATCAAGCTTAATTTCATAGGCTTAGGGTATTTAAGTTACAAAATTTACTAACTAAACTTTATAATTGTTCGATTAATTGAGTTTTATCAATCTTTGATAACCTATAAACTTTGAACATTTTTCACTAGCAACTTATAAATTAAAACAATTTTGTTCATTTATAAGTATAAATTCCATATAAATTGTGACGACCCTAAGGTTAGGCAAGCTAATTTTTTTTATTTTATTTTATTATAAACCTATACTTATATATTCTATTAAGATAGTTTTATGTGACTAACTCTTTAGGGATTTTATATGTTTTGGTTGATTATGATTATGATTATGATACATAGATATGCATGCTTGCATGCATGCATAAACAATTTTATGTATGCATGAAACTTTTATCAAAATTTATGACCTATGTGTTTATATGACTAGTTATCAAAATGGTGTGATCATTTGACTAAGTTATGATACATAAAGTGAATTTAAGGAACAAACTTAACCAAACACCACAAAACAAGATAGCATCAAGAAACTTGTTATCAAAACAAAAACTAATCAAACTTTAAAGCACTTGAACACTAACACAAGCACCACCCTAGTTCTAATCTCGGGTTATTATGGTACTAATCAACCCGATTAAGCATCAAATTCTTTAACTAATCTAGCTTAATAACTAAACAACATCATTAGCATAACAAGATGACACCTTGCATGTCTTGACACCAATCCACCCACCCAAACCGCCACTTATTCAGCCATCCTTAAACACCCCAATAACCCGCCACCTTAACATCTAAACAAGCCATCTAAGAACTCTAAAATTCACACCTCATTACCCTAGCTTCTTGACCTAATAATTACCCTCTCCACCATATTGCAACCCTCGGCCACAATGGGATACCTCACACCCGCAACCATTGTTCCATTAAACTCCTTTCCACCTTTGTCCTCTCGGTTATTAACCACAAGCATCACCACCGTGAACCACCATAACCGCAAGTCACTACAACCATCACCACCACCTTCTACTCCCGCTTTCGGTTACCATAACAACCAACATCATCAACAAAGACCTCATATGAACATCAACTTCAAACCACTCTACTTGTGATTAACCTCCCAAGATCAACACCTCAACCAGTTCATCAAGGAGTTAGAAGCCATCATCAACTTCTTTCACCCTCTCCTTCTATCAAAATCAAGGTAAAACTTCAAACTTGATTGATAAAAGTGTGTAAACTATATATGTATTTAACATATATAGAACTTAAATCCTCATGATTTATCTCATAAGAATTAATCACAAAACCTTACAAAACCATTTTATGATCAACAAAAATCAGTCTTTGAAGATATAGAAGATTTATGGAAATAAAATATATAAATAAAATGGGTCTAGGATGTTAAATATGGGTTATTATAATTCACTTGGTCAAACCAATTAAAATATCTAAATGACTGTGATTATGAGAATGAATTTGGGAACTTGTTAGGAAATTCTAAAAATAACATTTTGTGAATTTTGGTATAATTATAATGAGAAATTAATTTATATAATTTATTTAAATTAATGAAAGAAAATTTTCATCTGAAAGCCCCAAACTTGGTAAAGACCTTGAAAAATTATAAAATAATCCTTATATTTTATAGGAATTGTAGGATAAATTTCGTGATTTAATTTGCGTATACGCCTGAGTTATATATTTTAGAGGATTCTGTAATTCAGAAATTTGGCCAAAATATCTAAACAGTAAGATAAATTATGAAAATTTTACATAAAATATGGTACCGTGATTAGAACAGTTTATGTAAAATTCGGAATTTTTAGATGTTTTGCTATTTATACTAATTATTGTAAAACTGGTAAAATTCGTAGAAAAATTTCTACTATGAATTAATAATCTAGAAATTTATGGGATAATATGGATTTCAGAATACAAGTTCTGGTAAAATTGGTAAAATTTGAGAACCCGTAACTATTTCTGCTGATTTAATTGAATATTGTAAAAATTATAGAAAAATAACTCTAAATAATTGTTAGTTGAAATTTTTAATAATCAGAATTTTTGGATGTTTCTGCTATAAAGATTTGGTGATATATGGATAGTTGTAACTTTTGCTTTAAATATTTTATTTATAAAATACTAAAAATTTTAAAGAAATATTATTTCTAACTTATAAATATTTTATAGGAATTTTGCTGGAATAAAATGTGAGTTTCCTAGCCCTTTTTATATTTATGATTTTTAAGAAAAAAGCATACTGTTTATGATTGATGCTATTATAAGTAAGATTTGAGATTACTGTCATTATGTTACAACTATTAATTCGGATGTGGAACCGTCTGGTAATATAGGTAGCGCTACTTAGGAAAATAATTCCTGCACCAACAGGATGAGTGTTGTGATGCTATATTATCTGATTCTGTGATTTGTATTTATGACAGTTATAAATCATTTGGCTAATAAGTAGGTTTGGTAGTAATCTTATTTAAGTTGCATCAATATATATATTTTGTTTATATAATAAACCTATGTTCTCACTAACTCTATGTTGAATGTTTTGAGTATGCTTTTTCATGTAATCATAATACAATGGCTGGGGCGAGGTGATGAGGAAAGTTTGTGTTAAGTTAACTGTTAACATGTACGATTTTAGTCTAACGGTGGACGCTCATTTCCATCACTACTGAAGATGTAGCAATTAATTAGCATGTTTTGTAATAGGGTTATATTAAATTTTGAATACTTATATTGATGTAACCTGAGCTGACATTATGAAATATATATTAATGTATTATGTTTGTATGTGTAATGCATTTGTTTTCCGTATGATCAATGCGTTCTGAGCTAATTAGTCACACCCAAGCATTTCACGCTTCCGTCGGGATGTGACAGGTTGGTATCAAAGCCATTGGTTATAGAGAATTAGGTATTATAGAATACCTAGACTATAACCATAAGCTCGTAAGATAATAATTTCTTGATATGCTTAAGGAATATATACATACTTATTACGTGCATATGTGGATCTTTATGAGAAATATTAGTAAACATTTGTGTTTTCATGTATATATTTAGATTCTATATATAAACAAATTAAAGTAAAAAATTTGTCTTGTGATGCATCTATATGATATATGAAATATTTGATGAAATTATTTGACTAACTATTATTGTAATATTAAAATTAAAAAGAAATTTGCAGCTATGAATACTTATGATTCAGATAGTCACCATAGTAAAACTGACCCCTCGGAGTACTCAGGCCATAGCAATCTTAAGGAAACAACAACTGAACCAGAACCCTAGAATGATATAGAAACTCCCCAACCTGAAATTAAGATTAATGCCAAACCAAAGTTTTATGTTCGACGCGCACCAGTTACTATCGGAGGTTATATAATAGAGACCTCCAGGAAAAGAGTACGACCGGGCAAAAGATTTTTGGCAAAGAAAGATAAAGACTTGGTAACACAAAATTCAGATGGCTCCAAAGCTAAAGAGAAGGAAGCCAAAAGACAAAAGTTGGAAGATGGTCAAATAGAAACAACCCAACAGATCCTTAAGAAGATTTAGAAGATACAACAAGGAATCAGGACAATTCAAAAAAAATCAAAGAAATAAAAAAACATAAGAAAAGTGTAACACCCGGCCCTTCACACCAACAATATTGTCCGCTTTGCCCACGAGGAGCTCACGTATTTACTTTTGGTTGCCCGGGTGAAAACTTCCCAGGGAGGTCACCCATCCATGGATTGCTCCCACCTGAGCACGCTTAACTGTGGAGTTCTCCTCTCATCCACAGCCAATACGCCCAAAACGCGTTGTTGATATTAGAGACATGGCATTCCTTATGAACCAGTAATCTCTTCTGTCGACAGCCGATGTGGGATATGTGTAGGGTGTCACAAGCACCCCCTGTTTGGACTCATCGTCCTCGATGAGCCCGAGAAGTCACCATCCTTGGTGAGGTATGTCCCACATCCCAACGGCACAGGAGTGGCTCTGATACCATTCTGTAACACCCGGCCCTTCGCACCAACAAAATTGTCCGCTTTGCCCATGAGGAGCTCACGGATTTGCTTTTGGTTTCCCGGGTGAAAACTTCCCAGGGAGGTCACCCATCCCTGGATTGCTCACACCTGAGCACGCTTAACTGTGGAGTTCTCCTCTCATCCACAGCCAATACGCCCAAAACGCGTTGTTGATATTAGAGACATGGCATTCCTTATGAACCAGGAATCTCTCCTGTCCACGGCCGATGTGGGATATGTGTAGGGTGTCACAAAAAGTATCGTCACAAGGATAAGAGATTGGGTTTGTAGAAATTAGAATTGTAATAAACCTTAGACTTGACATGATAACCATAAAACGTATAAAATAAGAATATAATGAAATATATTTGTGTTTATGACTATTAATTGTTGTGTGTTAGATAACTCATATTTAAATATATGTTCTTGACTATTAAATACGATTAAATATAGTGAATCATGCCGCCAAAAAGAAACACTCAGCCTGTACAAAGAACAGCACGAGTTGGACGACCAAGAACTAGACTTGAAGAGGAAACTCATGCGAATGCTACTACAAATGAGAACGACATAATTTCTCAGTTAGTAACCCAACTAATAGAAGCTGCAATGCCTATGTTAATAGCTCAACTATAACAGAATCTAAACTTTGGAGTTGCATCGCATGGAAACGAAGAACTAGAAGATGCCAATATAGGAGAACGCCAAGAGGAAGAAGTTGTAAACGGAATTAGGAAAGGATGCTCCTATAAGACTTTTATGTCATGTAGACCTCAGGAATTTGACTGAAAAGGAAGAGCTATACAAGCCCTACGCTGGTTAGATGAAATGGAATTGGTACTAGAGATTAGTAACTGTGCTTTACAAGACCCTGTTTTCTTCACATTCCCATAAAGGAGAAGCACAATCCTGGCGGAAAATAGAGATGCAAACAAAAAGAAGGCATGTCATGAATGGATTGAGCTGGGAAGAATTCAGGAGTTTAGTAACCGAAAAATATTGTCCCTATAACAAAATAGAGAAATTAGAAACTGAACTTTTGGCATTAAAAATAAAGGAAGTAGCACATCGAGAGTATACTGATAGGTATAATGAACTCTCTAGATTAGTACCCCATCTGGTAACACCACAAGCAAAAAGAATAGGAAGGTATATTTGGGGTTTAGTACCACGAATAAGAAGTTTGGTTAAATCTATCATGTAAGGCCCCGTTCCCGGGAAGCCTCACAGTTGGTTAATCATAGCTTAAAATCAGTTTAATAATAAAACATTGCAGCGGAAATAATTAGACATTCATTTAAAACATAGAAACCATATTGTACTCATACATTTGTCCTTTAATTTCAAACAAAACATGCTAATTGTTCTTAAATTACAATAAAGATTTCATAAGTAGGAATGCCATCCCTAGCTCCCCAAGTAGCTCCGTGTGCCATCCTCAGGATCAGCGTTTACCTGCCAACTATTATGCATAAAAGTCAGCTTCGCTGAGTGAGTTCTAGTTTTAAATAATATAAGAAAATGTAAACTTTATCCTTCATATAATGACCATGCATACAACATAGTACATAACATAACTTGCATCATAATAAGCATGTTCATTATCTTTCATTCTTTCATTATCTTTCACTTTCATCATAAACGAGATTGCACAAAGCAAGAGCTCCATGTTGATTGACAACAAATGTCATTCCCTGTCGGTACACATGAAAACGGTAGCTAACCCCCGACAGTTGATCCACACTACAAGGCACATAGCCCGCTCATGAATATGGATCCATCATCATACATCAGACTCACATAAGTGAAGTCTATCATAGTGCTTGCAAGACTTTTCATCATCAATGGGCCCGGGGGTAACATTCATTAAGTTTCACATTTCAATATCACCTTCCACTTTAATATATAATACTTAATTTATTAAGTACACAACATACCAAGTATTAATCATCATAAAACGTAACCGACCCACCGCGGGACAGCGGGGGTTCGGGGGCGGCAGCCCCTGACAGCGGGGTCCTAGGGGCAGC
Organism: Flaveria ramosissima; assembly: GCA_025215565.1. Lineage (NCBI taxonomy): Eukaryota > Viridiplantae > Streptophyta > Magnoliopsida > Asterales > Asteraceae > Flaveria > Flaveria ramosissima. Next base: position 33,436,759 of record CM046039.1, on the reverse strand, counting down.
CCCTAGTGGGGTCCAAGGGGCAACGCCTGCAGATAAGCTAACACTTAAAGGGGTTAATTTCTGCCTAAATTCGCTGCTAATTTCGCTGCAAGATCAGCAATTTCGCAGCTAAATTCGCCAACAGTTTCGCTGCTAGTTTCACCAGTAGTTTCGCTGCTAGTTTCGCTAGCACCTTCGCTGGTAGTTTCGCTGGCATCTTCGCTGCCAGTTTCACTGCCAGTTTCGCCCAACTTTCGTTGGAAAACCGTGCCTGCGAAACTATAGTTTCGCAGGAAGATCTACAGTTTCGCTGGTTGAATATGCAAATTCGCTGGATGCATATACAGTTTCGCAGATCGCATAAAAATTACGAACCAGTCCGTTTTTAACCCAAAATCATAACTTTTTACGTCCAATCTCTTAGTTTATCATCCATGAGGCTAAATCTAAGCTTTATACATGTTTTCATACGTAAAAATGTGACCTTTATGCGATTCTTTGCAACTTTTCAAAACCCAAAACCCTAGAATCCGGGTTTGATCTACAGAAGGGTTTAGAGGTTGATTCTTACCTGGATTTGTTGCTTCTTTCTTAGATCTTGATGCTCCAACACCCAGATCTTCAATCTCTTAACCTTGGAAGCTTCAAATCTTGAGTTTTCTTCACTTTCTCTCTCTACTTTCTCTCTCTACGAATTTTGGTGGCTAGGGTTGTAATGATGGAGATGGAGGCTGATTTGGGTAGGTTAAGGGCTGATTATGGGCCTTAATCACTTAGGCTCTTGTCCATAAACCCAATTTGGCCCATAACCCATTTCCTTCTTTTATTAAATACCCATTATTTAAGCCCATTATCCTTAATGATTCGTTTCGACTTTTCGGGGTGTTACATATCATGTCTAAAAATTTTCAGGATGCAATACGCTTATCAGAAAGTCTAACCGTTAAAATGATAAGAAATGGATCCTTACCTAATCCAAAGATAAGATAGAAAAGGAAATGGAAAGACAACAACTTTGGAGGAAGATTTGGAGGAAATCCACAGAAAAAGATAACCAGAAAACCCACAAGAAGTTTCTTAGGAGTGGCACGAGAAAAGAAACAACAGACAGAAGGTCAACCGTGGTAAAGTACTTGTCAAAGATATCATCATGGAAAGTGCGTAATGGTGATCTGCTACAACTGCAAGAAAAAGGGACATATATCCCGAGACTGTAAGGGCCCCACCAACCCTAAACCAGTCTGTTATCAGTGTGGAAACGAAAATCATTTTCGCAACGAATGTCCACAACTGAAAAGCAAAGCTCCAATCAACCAAAACAACCCCTGTGGAAGAGCTTTTATGTTGCAAGCTGAAGAGGCGCGACATGAAACATAAGTAGTGACGGGAACGTTTCTCATTAACAATCAGTACGCAACAGTATTACTTGATACAGGAGCAACTCGTAGTTTCGTTTCAAATACATTTAGACCTTTACTCAATCTAACTTCAGAGAAACTGAAACATAAATATATGATAGAATTAGCTGATGGTAAGATAATTGAAGATTGTGAAATCATTCCTAACTGTACTTCAAACCTAGATGAGCATTGTTTTGATATAGATCTGATTCCTATAAAACTAGGAGGTTTTGATATTGTTGTGGAAATGGACTGGTTAAGTAAGAACCAGGCTGAAATTATATGTGGTAAGAGGATGATAAAAATCCCTTTGATTAAGAAAAATAGAATACTCTGTTTGTATGATGAAAATTTAGTGGTGCTATGAAAATTATTTCATGTAAAAAGACTCGGAAATGTTTAAGAAAGAGATGTTTAGCTTTCCTGGCCCATGTAGTTGATATAGAACTAGATAAGATAAATTTATAAAATATTCTAATAATCAAGGAATATCCTGATGTATTCCCTGATAAATTACCTGGTTTGCCGCCCCCTCGTCAAATAGAATTTAAAATCGAGTTGGTACCAGGGACTGCCCCTATTGCTAATGCACCATATCGTTAGAACCAACAGAAATGAACGAACTAATGAATCAACTTCAAGAATTATTGGACAAAGGATTTATACGTCCTAGTGTATCACCCTGGGGAGCATCAGTTCTATTTGTAAAGAAGAAAGATGGAACTTTAATAATGTGCATTGACTACAGAGAACTCAATAAAGTCACCATAAAGAATAGATATCCCCTCCCTAGGATAGATGACCTATTTGACCAATTACAAGAATCCAGTTACTTCTTCAAAATCGATCTAAGGTCAGGATACCACTAGCTATGAGTTCAAGATGAAGATATACCAAAGACTGCATCTAGAACTAGATATGGTCACTATGAATTTATTGTAATGCCATTTGGGCTAACCAATGCTCCCGCATTATTTATAGATTTAATGAATAGAGTATGCAAATCATATTTAGAAAAATTTATCACAGTTTTTATAGATAACATCTTGATCTATTCCAAGAATAAGAAAGATCATATAAAGCACTTAAGGTTAACTTTCAAATTACTTCAGAAAGAAAAATTGTATGCAAAATTCTCGAAGTGTGAATTTTGGAAAAAGGAGTATAATTCTTAGGACACATAGTCAACCAAGAAGGAATTCCAGTTGATCCAGCAAAGATTGAAGTTATTAAGAAATAGGAAGATCCAAGAACACCAACTGAAGTACGTCAATTCTTAGGTTTGGCAAGATATTACAGGAGATTCATAGAAAATTTCTCAAGAATAGCCCAACCCTTGACAGAATTAACTCAGAAATATAAGCCCTACGTTTGGGGAGAAAAACAAAAAGCTGCATTTCAACTTTTAAAAAGTAAGTTGTGTAGTTCTCCTATCTTAGCCTTACCAGAAGGAAAAGACGATTTCATAGTATACTGTGATACACATCAGGGATTTGGATGTGTTTTAATGCAACGAAATAAAGTAATTGCTTAAGCATCCAGACAACTCAGAGGAAGTGAAAAAAAATTATACTGCTTACGATTTAGAATTAGAAGCAGTAATATTTGCACTTAAGATTTGGAGACATTATTTATATGGGATCAAGTGCACAATATATACGGATCATAAGAGCCTACAACACATATTTGATCAAAAGATATTAAATATGAGGCAAAGAAGATGGGTAGAATTATTGAGTGACTACGATTGTGAAATCAAATATCACCCAGGAAAGGCAAATGTAGTAATTGATGCCTTAAGTAGAAAAGAGAGATTTAAGCCATTATGAGTCTGTGCCATGAGAATGGAATTGCACTGAGATTTATTTAATAAAATTCGAGAAGCCCAGCAAAAAGATAAGTTAAGAAATGTGGGACAAATAGAAGATTTGGAGGTAATGCCAGAAGGAATCCTGAAATTTAAAAGAAGAATTTGGGTTCCTGACAATGCTATGCTTAGAGAGATTATCCTACAGGAAGCACATAAGTCAAGATATTCAGTACATCCAAGAAATAATAAGATGTACAATGATTTGAGAAACCAGTACTGGTGGCCAAGCATGAAGAAATCAGTCGGAGAATTTGTACAAAAATATGACATCTGTTCAAGAGTAAAAAGCTGAATATTAGAAACCCTTAGGATATTTGCAACAACCAGAAATCCCAGAATGGAAATGAGACCAGATTACCATGGATTTTGTAACCAAACTACCAAGAACCTCAAGTAGGTATGACATAATTTGGGTTATAGTTGATAGATTGACCAAGTCAGCTCATTTCTTACCAATCAGAGAAGACTATAAAATGGAAAAGTTAGCAAGAATCTACATGAAAGAAATTATGACAAGACATGGAATACCCATATCAATTATATCAGACATAGATAGTAGATTCTCATCAAGATTTTGGCAAACTTTGCAAAAAGCCTTAGGAACTCAGATAAATATGAGTACAACATATCACCCACAGACAGACGGACAAAGTGAGAAAACAATTCAAACATTGGAAGATATGTTGCGAGCTTGTGCGTTAGACTTAAGTGGTAGTTGGGATATACATTTACCCTTAATAAAAAAATTTTATAATAATAGTTACCATGCTAGTATTGAAGAGGCTCTATTTGAAGCTTTATATTGAAGAAAGTGTATGTTGCCTTTGTGTTGGAATGAAATAGGAGATAGACAACTTACAGGCCCAGAACTTATACAGGAAACATCTGATAAGATCTCTAAAACTAAAAACAAATTGAAAGCGGCCCGTGATCGACAGAAAAGTTATGCCGATAAAAGAAGAAAGCCATTAGAATTTCAAATTGGGGATAAAGTATATCTAAAGTATCACCCTTAAAAGGAATCATCCGATTTGGAAAGAGAAATTTGTTAAACCCTAGATATGTTGGCTCATTTGAATTCACTGATAGGATTGGACCTGTAGCATATAAATTAGATTTACCTCAAGAATTAAATGAAGTACTTAAAAGTTTCCATGTATCCAATTAGAAGAAATGTCTAATAGATGAGACATTAAAAGTACCATTCTAAAAAGTCAAAATAGATAAGAAACTTCATTTCATGGAAGAACCAATAGCCATTATGGACAAAGAAGTAAAAAGATTGAGAAGGAGTAAAATACCAATAGTAAAGATAAAGTGGAATTCAAAAAGAGGACCAGAATATACATAAGAAAGAGAAGATGAAATCAAGAGGAAATATCCACACTTATTTGAGAAGCCAGTAGCAAGATGAGTTCACCACAACCCTAGGGATTACTTATCAATGAATTTCGAGACGAAATTCTTATTACGAGGGGAGAATGTGACGACCCTAAGGTTATGCAAGCTAATTTTTTTTATTTTATTATAAACCTATACTTATATATTATATTAAGATAGTTTTATATGACTAACTCTTTAGGGATTTTATATTTTTGGTTGATTATGATTATGATTATGATACATAGATATGCATGCTTGCATGCATGCATAAACAATTTTACGTATGCATGAAACTTTTATCAAAATTTATGACCTATGTGTTTATATGTCACATCCCGGCGGAAGCGTGAAATTCTTAGGGTGTGACCTGTTTGCTCAGAACTCATTGATATACAATTTTTACCAAGTATCACATAAACATATCATATTTCATGATAAGGCACAATAAATATATAATAACACATAACATAACAAGATTACTAATATAGAAGTTAGGATTACATCAATTCATGATAGTCAAAATTTGAACTAACATAACCCTATTACATTAACATCCTAACAGCAACATCTTCAGAGACGATGGAAGTGTGCATCCACCGAAACACTGAGATCATATAAGTTCACTGTCAGGTTAACACAAACTTTCCCCACAACCTCTCCCCAGCCATTATAAACATCAAAGGAGAACATTAAGCTGTTAGTCATGGTGAATTCCTGAAAAAGCATACCCAAAACAGTCAACATAAAGTTGGTGAGCTTCACAGGTTTATCAAACATGTAATATTGATGCATTATATACAACCAAACCTTACATAGCAGTCAGATCATTCATATCTGTCATAACACATTTCATAAATCAGATAATATAGCATCACAACACTCATCCCATTGGGCAGGAAATATTTTCTTAAGTAGCGCTACCAATATTATCTAACGGTTCCACATCCGAATTAATGGTTGTAACATAAATTTCAGAAAATAATGCATCAATTAGTATGCTTTTTCCCTAAAACTTTATAAAACAAAATGGGCCATAAAACTCACCTTTACTCCAAATGGTAACCTATAAACAAGAAAAATATTTATAGTTTAGAAAATGTATTTTTCTTTAACATTTTTAGTACCTCAGATTGAAGAATTTATTTCATAAGTTAGGTTTTTGTAAAAATTCCGAAATTTTCACAGTAGATGTATCTTAGTGTTAGATAAAATATACTAAAATTTCATATTTAAATTATTTTCAGGCTAATTCTTATTATTTTTATATTATTCAAATAATTCTTTAGAAATACCTTCGGGCCTCTAAAATTAGTCAAATTTTGTCAGATTGATAATTATAATTCGTAGGGTTTCTCAAAATTTTCTTATGTTTTAAATCATAGCAGAGTCATTTGTTATAATTTTTCCTATTTTACTCTTATTTGCTAAAAATATCAAAACATGCTCAACAATTCTAGTTTTTAGACAGACTGTTCTGTTTCTGTTCTTATATTTTCTATAAATTTCCCATAATTTATTTCATAATTTAAGTATTTTTCCCGATTTTTAGTTGACAGAATAGTTAAAAATTAATATTTCAGATAATATTTTGTGTTAGGTCACGAGATTTTTCCAGTGGATTCTATAATTTTTAATAGTCAGTATATAATTTTTCCATACATTTACTAGTGTCGGTTCTTCTGATATAATTTTTCTCTTTATATTCTTAAATATTACATATAAATTAACTAACTTATAGGAATGGTACCAAATTTTGTAGAGTTCTATTTCCTAATATTCTAAATATATTTTTAATATTTGTTCCCACAATCACAATTATTTAATATGCAGAATTAATTTAACAAACTATAACTAGATTTTTAACCCTTTTGTTGATAATTTCTTGCTAAAACTTTGATTTTTAAGATTTGTTTTATTTTTCCAGATTCTTAAAACCTTTCTTTTTTTTCTGAAAAATAGGTTTGATTTTGTATATGTTTCTATAAGAACTTTGTTTTAACCAAAAGGGTTAATCACATGTGCTTTATTTAACACATGTTTAGTTTCCATAATCTTAATCAAGCAAGGTTTTAGGAGTTAGAACCTTGATTTTGACAGAAGGAGAGTGTGAGAAGAAGGTGAGGATGGTCTAAGCTTGCTTGGTTTTGGTGTTCTTGATAGTCTTTCGGGAGATGATGCTTCCACGAGGCTTGGATGTTGCTACCGTGTGTCCGAGCGTGTGTGACCGAGTGAAGTAGATGATGGTATTTGGTTGGAGAGGTGGTGACCGAGAGGATTGTGATGGTGACTTGTGGCTTACGGTGGTGATGTTTGAAGGTGGTAACCGAGAGCAAGGTGGTGAGGTATGGTGGTGATCGAAAGTTTTTGAGAGAATGATGTTGGTTTGAATGGTGTATGTGGTTTGTTGAAGGCTGGCCGAGAGTTTTGCGCTTGAATGGTGTTTGAGTGGAGGTGGGTATACGGTTTTGGATAGTCGAAGGCTTGGTGTGTTCCCACGGTTCCTTCGGCCGAACTCCTTCAAGTAGTGGGGTTAGTAATTATTAGGTCTACTCTCTAGACTTGTGTGGTGTAACTTAGGATTGCTTAGTTTGGTTTTTAGGGTGAAAGGTGGCGGTTTGTGGGTGTGTCTAGGAGGAGCCGAGGAGGTGGCGGTGTGAGGAAGAGGTTGGTGTCCAAGTTGTGCAAGGTGGCATTTCAAGAGAGTTCATGACTCATCAAGTCATGATTACAAGGCTTAGTTCACTAATCAGGTGCTTAATGAACCGGTTTGTGATCTTAATTGGTGCTTTGGTTTGATGTTTAAGTGTAAGGGATTTGTTTAGGTTTGTGTTGATGTCAATTTTCTCTTGATGTTATCTTTGTATTGGGGTGTTTGGTTGGATTATATTTTGGTTTACTTAGTGTTTGTTTGGTGTTTTGAGTTTTGTTCATGTAATGTTTGGTATCAAAAGGTTATGAATATGGATACATGCGTACGTAACTTCTTGTTTATGCATGCAAGCATGCAAAGGAACAACACTTATGTTCATATGATGTGCATATGTTTCTTAGCAAAAGATGGTATATGCACACGTAAAAGGGTGTGTATGCATTCGGCCATGCATACGTATACATATATATATAAGTGAACAACATACTTGTGTAAGCAAAATGAAAGCATGCATACGTATATGTATGTATAAAAATATATATATTAACCTAGGTGTGGCTTAGAATATTTGAATGAACTTAGTGTATAAAATTTCTAAATCTAGGGTTGTCACATTATATGACTAGTTATCAAAATGGTGTGATCATTTAACTAATTTTTGATACATGAAGTGAAATTTAACGTACAAACTTAACCAAACACCACAAAACAAGATAGCATCAAGAAACTTGTTATCAAAACAAAAACTAATCAAACTTTAAAGCACTTGAACACTAACACAAGCACCACCCTAGTTCTAATCTCGGGTTTTTATGGTACTAATCAACCTGATTAAGCACCAAATTTTTTAACTAATCTAGCTTAATAACTAAACAACATCATTAGCATAACAAGATGACACCTTGCATGTCTTGACACCAATCCACCCACCCAAACCGCCACCTATTCGGCCCTCCTTAAACACCCTAATAACCCGCCACTTTAACATCTAAACAAGCCATCTAAGAACTCTAAAACTCACATCTCATTACCCTAGCTCCTATACCTAATAACCCCCTCCACTATATTGCAACCCTCGACTACAATGGAAAACCTCACACCCGCAACCATTGTTCCATCAAACTCCTTTCCACCTTTGTCCTCTTAGTTATTAACCACAAGCATCACCACCGTGAACCACTATAACCGCAGGTCATTACAACCATCACCACCACCTTCTACTCCCTCTTTCGGTTACCATAACAACCAACATCATCAACAAAGGCCTCATTTGAACATCAACTTCAAATCAAACTACTTGTGATCAACTTCCCAAGATCAACACCTCAACCGGTTCATCAAGGAGTTAGAAACCATCATCAACTTTTTTCACCCTCTTCTTCTATCAAAATCAAGGTAACACTAATGAAACTTGATTGATAAAAGTGTATAAACTATATATGTACTTAACATATATAGAACTTAAATCCTCATGATTTATCTCATAAGAATTAATTACAAAACCTTACAAAACCCTTTTATGATCAACAAAAATCAGTCTTTGAAGATATAGAAGATTTATGGAAACAAAATATATATATAAAAAGGGTCTAGGATGTTAAATATGTGTTATTATAATTCACTTGGTCAAACCAATCAAAATACCTAAATGACTATGATTGTAGGAATGAATTTGAGAACTTGTTAGGAAATTCTAAAAAAATAACATTCTGTGAATTTTAAAATAATTATAATGAGAAAATTAATTTATATAATTTATTTAAATTAATGAAAGAAAATTCTCATTTGAAAGCCCCGAACCTGGTAAAGACCTAGAATATTTTGTGATAATCCTTATCTTTTATAGGAATTGTAGGAAAATTTCGTGATTTAATTCGCATATATGCCTGAGTTATATATTTTAAAGGATTCTGTAATTCAAAAATTTAGGAAAAATATCTAAATAGTAAGATAAATTATGAAAAATTTATATAAAATATGGTACCTTGATTAGCACAGTTTGTGTAAAATTAGGAATTTTTAGATATGTTTTGCTATTTATACTAATTATTGTAAAACTGGTAAAAATCATAGAAAAACTTCTACTATGAATTAATAATCTAGAAATTTATGGAATAACATGGATTTCATAATACAGGTTCTGGTAAATTTTGAGAACCCGTAACTATTTCTGTTGATTTAATTGAATATTATAAAAATTGTAGAAAAATAACTGTAAATAATTGTTAGTTGAAATTTTTATATAATAATCAAGATTTTTGGATGTTCTGCTACAAATATTTGATGATATATGGATAGTTGTAACTTCTATTTTAAATTTTTTATTTATAAAGTGCTAAAAATTTTAAAAAAATATTTTTCCTAACTTATAAATATTTTATAGGAATTTTGCTGGGATAAAAGATGAGTTTCATAGCCCTTTTTATATTTATGATTATTTGGAAAAAACATATTGTTTATGATTGATACTATTATAAGTGAGATTTGAGATTACTATCATTATTTTACAACCATTAATTCGGATGTGGAACCGTCTTGTAATATAGGTAGTGCTACTTAAGAAAATAATTCCTGCACCAACATGATGAGTGTTGTGATGTTATATTATCTGATTCTATGATTTGTATTTATGACAATTATAAATCACTTGGCTGATAAGTAGGTTTGGTTGTAATCTTATTTAAGTTGCATCAATATATATATACATATTTTGTTTAGATAATAAACCAATGTTCTAACCAACTCTATGTTGATTGTTTTGAGTATGCTTTTTCAGGTAATTATAATGAATAATGGTATTATGTTCTCTTTTGATGATTACAATGGCTGGGGCGAGGTGATGGGGAAAGTTTGTGTCAAATTAACTGTTAACATGTACGATCTTAGTTTGTCGGTAGATGCTCATTTCCATCGCTACTGAAGATATAGCAATTAATTAGCATGTTTTGTAATAGGGTTATATTAAATTTTGTAATAGGGTTATATTAAATTTTTAATACTAATATTAAGGAAACAACACATGAACCAGAACCCCAGAATGATATGGAATCTCTCCAACTTGAAATTAAGATTAACACCAAACCAAAGTTTTATGTTCGACGCGCACTAGTTTCTATCAGAGGTTATACGATAGAGACCCCAAGGAAAAGAGTACGACACGGCAAAAGATTTTTGGCAAAGAAAGATAAAGACTTGGAAACACAAAATTCAGATGGCTCCAAAGCTGAAGAGTAGGAAGCCAAAAGAGAAGAGTTGGAAGATGGTCAAATAGAAACAACCCAACAGATCCTTAAGAATATTAAGAAGATACAACAAAGAAACATGACAATTCAAAAAGATGTCAAAGAAATAAAAACACATAAGAAAAGTATCCTCACAAGGATATGAGATTGGGTTTGTAGAAATTAGAATTATAATAAACCTTAGACCTTTTGATAACCCTAAAACGTATAAGAATAAGAATATAATGAAATATATTTTTGTTTATGACTATTAATTGTTGTGTGTTAGATAACTCATATTTAAATATATGTTCTTGACTATTAAATACGATTAAATATAGTGAATCATGCCGCCAAAA
>CM046039.1:33124286-33425697 GCA_025215565.1 Flaveria ramosissima | reverse complement strand
GTTAGAGGGTTCTAAAAGCCAATCCCTTGAAGAACGACCTTCAATAGTCAAGTTGGTGAGAATGAACTATGGATACACCACATATAGTGTGTATGTTGTGTGTATGTGTGTGAGAGAGAGAGAGAGATAGATGCGAGGAGTATATTATATGAGTCAACCTATCTATATTGAAATTATCACAATTACTCTGTGTAAGATTTGAACTTAAAATAATTTAATTAAAAATACATCATTTTACCATCAGGATATCCTTTTGACACACGTCGTTATAGATAATGCATCCGCGAGGAGCGTCCCTCCATCTGCATGTATATTTTTCTTGTCTATCCATAAGTTTCTATTGCCATAATTAGATAATAAAGTTTACCTAATAAATGCTAATTCCTTTTCTTATTATCACTAATAATCAATAAAACACGTATGGGTCAGAGTGGTGGACTCAAAAATATTGTTTTTGTAGGGACTCGGTCTTTGAATATCTATTACAAACCGGACTCACTTTTTGTGTATACTTAAAAGAAAGTATCACGTACTAGAATCTCTCTAAGTACAGTACTTGGGCTCTAGATTTACTAGTGAGTGATCATATTCATTTCAAGCTCACTATCAGAGCTACCGTGTTGTGCTCAGACAAGATTAAGCTTATGGATCTTAATGTGCGCACACACAGTCTCTCTCTATATATAAGGGGAGTTACTACTAAAGTACTAAGACAAAGACATATGATTATTGTTTAAACAATTTTCACACTAATTTGTAACTCTTATTGTCATGATCTAATCTTCTTCATAAAAAAATTTCATTAGTGTACACATAAGTATCCTTTGTGTACTGACTTTGACTGTTAGACAATCCTTTGAGGTCATGACATAAAAACCCTTCTAATGAGTTCTTTATGTTAATTGTACTTTAAATTCAAGCTTGGGATAATTAATATTAAAAGGTTGAAAATAAATTGAATAATTTTAGTGCAAAAATGATCAAACTTACGTTTTATGATTATGTTATATTCCTCTTTTAAGTCTAAAACAACATAAACAATAATATAGACTTGAGAATTTTAAGCCAGTATACCAAACACAAATATTATGTTTTACTCATAGCTTTAGAGTGTTTGACATATGGCTTTTAAATGCTTAAGTATTTATTTTTGAAATAAGCTTGCATTACAAAAACAGATTTATTAGGATTAAATAAATTTAGCTTTTATTTTTAAAAAATCAGGTTTTAAATAACACTCAAAGTTTTAAAAGATCAATGCAAAGTTCTATTAATCAGACATGTTTAATTAAAACACTAGAGAATCTCAACTATAAGAAGGATGAAAGACCAATATTCAAGGAGCAAGAACGTCATACAATGTTTTTTAGCTGCTCAATAACATACTAATCATTCCACACAAGTTTAATTTAAAAATTTTCAACTTCTTTTAGTTAGACATGTTTTAAGCTAGTTTCAATTCAGATTATAATTTTAGCTATCCTTCTACGACGAATAAGACAGTAGAGATTCAAATTAACTTAGAAAAATATTACAACTTGTTAATTTGTGGTCACTCATGCTTATTTTCTTTTGGTGCTCTAATGTTTGAACTGTAACACTTCAAAAAATAACATGATGATTATTGTTGGGGTTGAATTTCTTTTTTGGGTGATTGTTGGGGTTTTGTGTTTTAGCTTATGAACAAGATGAAGATGATGATGAATATAGGAGTTCTGAAAATGTGCAATGGGTGACGTTAATGGAATTATATATATATAATATATATATATATATATATATATATATATATATATATTGCTCCTCTCCTTTCATTCATGCTTTTGATAATTTTGTTTCTATTTCATGTTGTAAGGATTCCTGAAGTCTGATGCAATCCAAAACAGCTTAAGTGTCTCAGCAAACATGCACTAAGTACTGAAGTGAAGAATGCTTCGGAAGTTTTACACAAAGCATTAGAAAATACTCTAAGTGTAAAATCTTCCGAAGCCAAGACCAATATCTTCCGAAGCCAAACATGAAGTCTTCCGAAGCTTCAGAGACAAAGTCTTCCGAAGCCTCATCCTATGAAGACAGATTTCTTCCGAAGACTTTTAGTACACATGCTTTATCTGATGTACTGTTCCATAAAGCACCTTTTCGCTGCATCTCTGTAAAGTCACCAACTTACATGAGTTGGTGAAAAGGGTCATGCTTTTGGTAACTGTACATTGAGGTCTTGAGTCTGTAACTTTCCACTTTATGTACTTTATCCTTTTTGTATTGTAAAAGGATGTGAGCTATGGCATGTCATAGTCACAAGGTCAAAAGGCAGATATGCCTTTTGATCCTACAATTGATTTTGTTAGTGTCTAGTCAATTGTATCCAGTGGGCCTTCAAAGTATGGCCGGCTGTAGGTTGTAGTATAAGTATTTCAAGTTCTTGTATCTTTTCTTAATGCTTTGTAACACTTGTAAAAGAACTTGAGAAAGCAATATACTGCCTCCTTGAAACCAACTCTCTTGTTTGTCTCTTTACTTTACTTGTGTTCTTAGCTTCACCTTGGTTATCCAGTTCACTGTTTGATTAGAGCTTAGTTATTCTCCTCTTGTGTTGTGTTGTAATTGTGGTTAAGCCCTTAAACGGTCCTGCAATTGGTATCAGAGCTTTCCAGGCTCTTGATATAAGATCTAACCATCTTAAGATCCCTCACACACACAAAGCTAAACTCTTCAATGGCTGCCATCTCTAAGACTGATATTGGAGACTGGAACCATGAACAAATCCCCACTGATCATCTTGATGATTTTGACACCTGGTGCATGAGGATGGAGGCTTCATCAGGTCTCTTGATTCAAGAATGTGGGAATTGTTGAGAATGGACCTTTCTACCCAGACCCCCTTGCTACTGGATGAGGTGATGATTCTCTAAAGATGTGGACCAAAAACACCTCAAGTAGGTGATACAGAGGCTTTAAGAAGTGCAAGACAGCCAAACAGCTGTGGGATGCACTGAAGCTGATGTATGAAGGCTCCTCTGAAGCCAAGAGAACAAGAAAGATCTTCTGAAGCAGCAGTTTGAAATTTCACCTTCAAAGTAGGTGAGACCATGACTCAACAATACTTCAGGTATGTTGAGATTGTGGATACCCTAGTGGATGGAGGAGTTCCTCTTGAGAACAGGGACATTGTAAGGAAGTTCATGTCATCACTTCCTAGGCAATGGACACACTATTGTGTGGTGATCAAGAGGACTGAGAACCTTAAGACTCTTACTCTTACAGAGTTGTATGGGATTCTCAGTGGATACCAGATGGAGATGAACATGCAAGGTTCATCTGGCAACTCCAACAATCAAATGGGTTCAGCCCTTCATGTGGTTGAAAGGGACAGCATAGAACCTCAGCATCATCTCTTATGCTACCCTGACAACTCACAAAAGGGTCCTTTCATCACCTTCCGGAGACACCAAGGGAGAACTTTACTCAAGGAAGCCCATTCCAAGAGACAAGTTCTTCTCAAGCCTTTGTGTCTGCAGATGAAAGCTGTGGGAATTATCTCTTCACTCTTGAAGACCTGGACTGTATCCATCCAGATGACCTGGAATACATGGAGATAGTTCAGCAGATGGCTCTCCTCACTCACAGAGCCAAGAAGTTCTACAAGAGGACAGGAAGAAGATTTCCAGCAATGCTACCAGCAGAAGTTTGGGCTGGATAAAAGCAAAGTTAAGTGTTACAACTGTAACCTTATGGGTCACTTTGCCAGGGAGTGTAAGGCACCTAAAACAAATGGGGGCCAAACACAACCCAGACCAAACTTTGCTGACAAAGCTCCTCAGCTGAGAAGACAAAGCAACATGCTGCTGTTGCTGTTGAAGAAGGAGGCTTTGACTGGAGTTTTCAGGTGGAGGATGCTTCTCCAAACCAAGCACTGATGGCTGACCATGATGAAGCCAAGGTATTGGAACATCTCTTGCTCCCCTGAATGCATTGCTAAAGTAAATAGATACAGGTCCTATAACCTAGAGATGAGATCTGATCTTGAGTCATTAAACATATTAAAATCTGATTTTAGAAAGTCTGAAAATGATTACAAGTTAAAGATAGAAGACTTGGAGAAAACCATTTCAGTACTAAAACATGAACACACAGATTTCAGAACTCAGATCCAAGATCTCATCACTAAGTTAACTGAGTGCCAGGCTGAGCTTGTGATCAGCAAAGCCAAGGCAGAGAAAAGTGTTCTTGAAGAAGAGACCTTCAAGAACATGATATCCTCATCCCTGCACAACAAGGTTTGTTATCAAAACAGACAGGGACTAGGATCAAATGAGATAGCTCCTCCACACACAATCTTGTCTGTAAGATCTCCCAGGTGTGGAACTTGTGAAGATGAGCTTCCTCTCATAGATCCTGTAAGTGAGGATGATGAAGAAGTGATAGTGAAGAATTCCTCTGAGAAGAGTGAAGAAGAGGATTCTTCCAAGGGCCACTATCCTTCTGAGGAGAAGAAATCAACTGATTGACCAAGTCCAAAAGAAAGAACTTGATCAGAAAGAGCAAAAGAAAAGCAAAGAAGGCTCAGGAAATCAAGGCTACTTTTGATGCTAAGCAGAAACAAGTTTTTATCTCTGCAGGTTTCAAAGTAGTAAGGACTGAAGACATCAACCAAGACTCCTTAGCTAAGAGTCATGGTTCTTGTTCAAATCATCTCAGTGCCAAGAAGAAGACTGATTTGCTGTGTACCACTGCTGCACAGCCTGGACCATCAAACTCCAAGAACAGTTCACAGCCCAAAGGAACTGTCTCAGCATCTACCAAGATGAAGATGGAGAGGGGATGTGACCAAAGTCAGTCTTGTTCTCAAAGGGAGACTTCTTTGAAGAAGATAATGTTTATGTGTTATGTGTGAAAGTACTTCTCACATTGCTAAGGATTGCCCATACAATCCTAAAAGACTGTCCACATGACTAAAACAAAGACTTCAAAGAGCTCAAGAAAATTCTCCAAGCCTCGGAAGGAAAGTCTGTTTCCTTCGGAAGCTCCAAATCAAAGAAGGAGGTAAGTGGAAAATTACCTTCGGAAGCAAAGTTGGTCTCGGAAGAAAGGAATTCTTCCGAAGCACTAAAGTCTGCTGCAGTGACTGTAGACTCTTCCGAAGGATCAGTCATCAAAACTTATGAAGTTCCAAAAGCTTCTAAGGTTTTGAAGGTCAAGTCCAAGACTCCAAAGGTGGTGTGGAAGTCTAAGAAAGACCAAATGACTGAGGTTTCTCCATCAACAACAGCTGAAGATCCCTATAGTACAACCATAGGATCTATTACTGTTGCATTACCTTCTTTTACTGTTAATGAGCCCAAGACAAGTAAGGCTTGGGTTTCCAAATGTAACTAATCATCTTCTCTGTGCAGGAACAGCTCAAGACCAACAGGAATGTCTGGATAATTGACAGTGGCTGTTCCAGGCACATGACAGGCAATAGGTCTCTACTCCATAATTTTGAGAGATTGATGGAGGACCAGTTGCTTTTGGAGGAGATGAAGGTGGTTACATTTCTGGAAGGGGCAAGGTCACAAATGGTAAGCTCAGCATTGAGAAGGTAAACTTTGTTAAGGAGCTTGGGTACAATCTTCTGAGTGTATCCCAATTTTGTGATCAGAGTCATAACATGCTCTTTACTGAGCATGAGTGCATTGTTCTCAAACCTGGTGTGGTCATTCCTCATGAGCATATCCTGCTCAGAGCCCCCAGGAAAGGGAACATGTACAAGATGGATTTGCAAGAAACATCTCCCTCAGGAGAAGTTTCATGCTTTCTATCTAAAGCAAATAGTGATGAGTCTTTCCTATGGCATAAAAGAATGTGCCATGTAAACTTTAAGAACATGAATAAATTAATTAAACATGATCTGGTAACTGGAATGCCAAAGAAAGAGTTTACTAGTGATGATCATTGTGTGGCATGCCTGAAAGGGAAGCAACACAAAGTATCTCACAAGCCTAAGGAAAAGAACTCCATCACTACTCCCCTACACTTGTTACATATGGATCTCTTTGGCCCCACCAGTGTAATGAGTTTAGGAAGGACCTCTTACTGTCTGGTGATCACAGATGATTTTACAAGATTCACTTGGGTCTTCTTCCTTAGAACTAAGGATGAAACCCCTGAGATTCTGAAGAATTTCATCTTAAAAGTTGAGAATCAATGTGATCACAAGGTCAAAACCATAAGATGTGATCAAGGAACTGAATTCAAGAACCAAATCCTTGATGCATTTTGTGATGAAAAAGGTATTACAAGACAATATAGTGCTCCCAGGACTCCTCAGCAAAATGGAGTTGCTGAAAGGAGAAACAGGACACTTATTGAAGCTGCAAGAACTATGTTGTCTGACTCTAAACTGCCTATCACCTTCTGGGCAGAGGCAGTCAATACTGCTTGCTATGTGCAAAACAGAGTTTTAGTAGTTAAGACACATGGTAAGACTCCTTATGAACTTTGGCACAAGAGGAAACCTTTCATTGGTTTTCTCAGGTCATTTGGATGTCCCTGCACCATCTTGAATACCAAAGATCAAATTGCCAAGTTTGCTGAGAAATCAGATGATGGACATTTCATTGGATACTCTTCTCAAGCTAAAGCTTATAGAGTATACAATCTCAGAACTAGAATTGTTGAGGAGTCAGCCAATGTGACTTTCAATGAGCACACTCCCTGTGTGGCTGGTTCTGGTCCGGATTGGCTGTTTGATCTTGATTTAGTTACCAACTGTTTTAACAAATCTTGTGAGCATGTTTCAGGATCTGCAGAAAATCTAAATACAGGTGATCCTGATCCAAGATTTGAGCTAGGAAGATCTTCAACTCATACATCTTCAGCTCCAGTTGGAACTAC
The DNA here is from genome assembly GCA_025215565.1 of Flaveria ramosissima. Classification (NCBI taxonomy): domain Eukaryota; kingdom Viridiplantae; phylum Streptophyta; class Magnoliopsida; order Asterales; family Asteraceae; genus Flaveria; species Flaveria ramosissima. The sequence goes on along the minus strand of CM046039.1, from coordinate 33,418,821 downwards.
TTCAGCAAATGAGGTTTCTATCAGCACAACAATGACAAATTCAGCTGATACATCTGGCATGCCTTCAAATTCCAGCTCAGAGGCCTCTCAACCAGATAAAGATACCTCACTTGTAGAAGACAACAATGGTGATGGTGATAGTGATCAGGAATTCCTTGATGCTAATAACCACACCATAGATGACAACATCAATGATGTCTCACACTCATTGGATCAAGTTAATCTTGATAAGTGTGATAATGTGGAGGGTGAATCTTCAGGACCAGATTTAAATTTCTCAAATTTAGATCTTTCCCAGCAACTTGCTGTGATCCCTCAGCTAAGGATCCACAAGTCTCACCCCACCACAAACATCATTGGAGATGTTGTCACAGGGGTAAGAACAAGAGGACAAACCCATGAAGCAAATGTTTGTCTTCACTCTTGTTTCTTATCCCAGATAGAGCCCAAGAAAGTTGATGAAGCTCTAAAGGATGGAAGTTGGGTTGAAGCTATGCAACAAGAGCTGCTTCAATTCAAAAGGCAGAAAGTTTGGAACCTTTGTCCTCTTCCTCATGGGAAGACTACCATTGGAACCAAATGGGTTTTTAGAAACAAGAAGGATGATAGGGGAATCATCATCAAGAACAAGGCAAGACTAGTTGTTCAAGGATACACACAAGAAGAAGGGATTGACTACACTGATGTCTTTGCTCCTGTAGCAAGACTAGAAGCTGTTAGGATATTCCTGGCATTTGCTGCATCCAAGAACTTCAAGGTCTACCAACTTGATGTAAAGTGTGCTTTCTTATATGGAGTGATTGATGAGGAGGTTTATGTCAAACAGCCACCTGGTTTTGTAGACCCTGATCATCCTGATTATGTCTGCAAGCTTGACAAAGCTCTTTATGGGCTGCATCAGGCACCCAGAAGTGGTATGAGACACTATCTAAGTATCTCTGCAAGCATGGATACAGAAGAGGTACTATAGATGGAACCCTCTTCATCAAAGGACAGGGAAATGACTTATTGCTGGTTCAAGTATATGTTGATGACATCATCTTTGGTTCAACTAATCCAAAGCTCTGCAAAGACTTTGAGAAGCTGATGAAGGACAGATTTGAGATGAGTTCAATGGGAGAACTCAACTTCTTTCTGGGAATTCAAGTGAAGCAGGTTGAAGATGGCATCTTCATAAGTCAGTCAAAGTATGTTCAAGACATACTCAAGAGGTTCAATATGACTGATTGTAAGATTGCTAAGACACCCATAGCCAGAAACCACTCCCTTGGTCCAGATCTTGAGGGGGAGTGTGTAGATGAACACTTATACAGGGCTATGATTGGGTCTCTTATGTATCTTACAGCTAGCAGGCCTGATATCATGTTTGCTACATGTATTTGTGCAAGATATCAAGCCAACCCTAAGATGTCTCACTTAATCACTGTGAAAAGGATTTTAAGATACCTCAAAGGTGCTTCAACACTTGGTCTATGGTATCCAAAGAATCCAAATTTCAATCTGTATGCCTATACAGATAGTGATTATGGTGGTTGCAATATGACTGCAAAGTCTACATCTGGGGGATGTCAATTCCTTGGTGGAAGGGTGGTCTCATGGCAATGCAAGAAACAATCCTGTGTGTCTGCATCAACTGCTGAGGCTGAATACATTGCTGCTGCAAGCTGCTGTGCTCAAGTGCTTTGGATTCAAAATCAGATGCTGGACTATGGATTTAACTTCAAGGAGACTCCTATCCACATAGACAACAATAGTGCTATCTCTATCACTGAGAACCCTGTGCAGCACTCAAGGACCAAACACATCAACATCAGGTATCATTTAATAAGGATAACTATGAAAAAGGATTAATTAAACTAGTCAAAGTTCATACAGATGAACAATATGCTGATCTGTTCACCAAAGCTTTTGATGAACAGAGATTTAAGTATCTGATATCAGCTATTGGGATGATTAACTTTGAGTAGACTTTTTATTAAAACTAATTCTAATTATTTCTTCTTAAAATATGTGTGTCCTAAGTTGTCTAGTTCATCACTTTCATAAGCTCATGTTTTCTTTGGATGTAAAATTCTTTTTGAAGACTTTCCTTAGATTCTTGAAAATTTCTGATACTTCGGAAGATAAAGATTTTATCTTCGGAAGAAAAACATGTCTTTAAAATAAATAACTGTCTAAGAGATTTTACCTTCGGAAGAAGTAAAGTTCATCTTCCGAAGCTTAAAATTCTTATCTCAGACACTTATCTATTTTCAAGAACCTTTTCCTTCCGAAGCAAAATTAACCTTCGGAAGCTTTGTTTATTTTCATACAAAGCATTCAAGGTTTATTTCTCTTCCGAAGCATAAATTATCAAGACTCTCAGGAAAATCTTCCGAAGCCATTTTAGCTTCGGAAGCTTTTTAAATCAAAACTTCCGAAGACAAATAAACTTCGGAAGCTTTTCGAATTCCAAGAAAACTACTTTTTGAGCAAAAGTAAACTACTTTTTCAGAGGTGGGACCGACTTTCGGATTTCAAAGTTTATCCTCTTTCATTAACTTTGGTTCAAATCCCTTTTCATATAAATACCCAACGGTTCCCCCTCTTTCCCACTATCTTCCTCAATTCTACTGTTTCTCTAACCTAATTCTCTAAACCGCCTTTGCTTTCTACCTTTCTTCACCCTTAAGCTTCTAAAATGGCCAACCTTAACCGCAGAAACAACCCTGATTTCTCCATGCAACTACACAGGCAACATAATCAAGTTGCTCTGTTAAGCTCTGAGAAAGATGCAAGTTTCTCAGAGATTTGCCAATTCTTGACTCTATCAACTACTTCACCTCCCTGACCATTGATCCTCCTCTATATGAGGATCAGTTGCTTGAATTCTGGAAGACCTGCCAAGAGGTCATTATGGATGGGGAGAAGGCACTGTCTGCCACAGTGCAAGGAAGGACAGTCTTCATCACTCCGGCCATCATTAACCAACATCTACAGCTGGATGATGAAGAAGGTGAGGTGTCCTTTCCAAAAGAAGCTGTAAATCATTCTTTTGAGCAGATGGGCTATGAGGAGATTTCTCTGTAAAGACCTTTAGGAAAGGGAAGGTCTCATCCCAATGGAAATTCCTGCTCCATGTGGTTATCCACAGCTTGTCAAACAAGCATGGTGGATGGGACCAGATTCCTGAGGATCTCTCCTTCATAGTTCATGGAATGGTTCAAGGGGTCAAGTTCAGGTATTCACAATTTGTATATACTAATTTACTTGCAAACTTAGACTCCTTAGAGTATTACATGTTTCCTAGATATGTTCAACACATTCTCAACTGTGAACTGGGCTCACAGTTGAGGGAAACAGGTAATATTCTTAAATTGGGACAGATGAAGCCCGGCATCTTTAAAATAATGAAGAAGCCAACTGTAGGCTTCTCTGGGGTAGAAACAGCCCTAGTCCCAAAAATGTTAGAGCTCATTGCTCAAGGTGACAACCTAGCAACACAAGCTAGTGTTGAACCCACACCTCTTTTGTCCCTACCATTAAAAAGACCAGAAATCACCCTCACCTACCAAAGAAAATCCAAACGAACCCCTGCTCAGACTATTGAGTCTGTGCAGGCCCCCAAATACTCAACCTTACAGGAAGAAGTGGACACTAGAGCTCCCACTTCTCCTGAGGAGCAAACCACTCCCATTACTTCACCTATCAGGGCTGAGGTTCCTCAAGCTCACCCTGATGAGCTCAATAGCCCAACAACCTTAAGCCTTCACTCTGAGTCTCAACACTCAAGTGGACAACCTTCAGGGGACAGCTACCATCCCCAGCCTTTGGATCTCAACCAACCAATTCCCAACCTATCCTTTTACACTGATGAAGACTTAGGATTCAGTGAGTACCATGAGTCTCTCTTCTCCTCCCCTACTCAAAGAGAGATGAGTACCTCTGACTCTCCTCAGTCTATCCCCCATCAGTCACCTGTCACTGAGGTGGACACTTCTGAACCTGTTCAGGATGTCCATATGGAAGAGGCTCTCACTTTTGAAAGTGATTACATCATTAAGACCTCAACCATGGCAACTCAGCCCATTGGCATCTCAACTGAGGCTGCCAGTGAGCAGAGGAAAACCAGCAGCCAAGAAACTCAAGCTGGTGGTGAGAGAGAGGACTTTGGTCCAATCATCTCATCCCCCAATGAATCTTCTGATGAAGATGAGGGGAATTTGAGGCTAAAGGTGCAAAAACTGTCAAAAACATGCACCTATTTAGTCTCTAAGGTTAGTCACTTGGAATCTCAGGTGACTACCTTACAAAACAGGGTCAATGATCAGCAACTCCAGATTTCATATCTGCAGGAAAAACTAGCTGGGAGACCTTTAAGAGAGCTCAACCAGGAACACAAGAACCTGTGGAAGTGATTGACTTATCCTCCAGCTCACCTATGCAAGTGGGTGATGCTACCAAAAAGGGGGAGAAAGTTGTTACAACCACAGAACCTGGGAGTTCTTCAGAGAGAATGGACATAGAGGACTCACCATCCTCACTTGCTGTTGTGCATTCTCAGCAACTTCCTCAAGTTCACATTAATGTGGACTCTATAGACTCTCTCATCAGGAGTCTATTTGAGGAAGGCATACCAAGGGCTGTCTCATCTCCACCACTGGGAACTAACAATCAAATCATAAGGTGGAGGTATGATGATGACAGAAGAGCCCTCATACTTCAAAGAGTTCAAGGCCAACAAGAAGTTTTTCAATTCCAAAGCCTGAGCTTTTATGAAAGACTGGATTTAGTCAACCTACCACTTGTCAATCCAAGCAATTCAAGACAAGCTGACAGGCTGGCTCAAAGAATCCAAGACAGGATCATGGCAGAGTTCTCTCTAAGAAGGAGACTTAGGGAATCAGGCAATGTCATCGGTCAACTGGATGTTGAGGTGGACCCTAAGATTAGTTTCATAGGGGAAACCTTGACTGAAGGCCCAGTGACAGAACCTGAGACCCCTGTCTCATCATCAACAACTGCTGCTGAGGTCCAAACTCCATCTGAGACACCTGCTGGTGAAGGTGTTTCTCAGCCTCTCTCTGGCCAGAGCATGGAAGCTACTCCAAGCAATGAAGGCCAAGCCTCAATCCTCCCTGAGTCACAAAGGTCTGTTGGTGACAAAGGGAAAAGGATAATGACTCCTGAGGAAATTGAGGAGGAAGAGAGAGAGAGGAAAAGGAGACTAAGGGGAGAAAGTTCCACTGGGTCATCTAGCTTCATGCAAGCTGCAATCAGGGCTGCCCCCAGACCAAATACTCAGGATGATGAGTTAAGGGCAGTCAGGATTACTTACTTACAGACCAGGAACTATGATATTGATGAGATCATCTCCCTCCCCTTAGAAGAACTGAATGAACTGGCTGACAGAGAAGTGTCAAGAGAGTTGAAGGAGAAAGAGGATGCAATGATACTTCTCCAACTCAAAGAGGAGAAGAGACAGAAAAGACTTTACAAGCATGCTCCTACTCTCTCACCAGTTCAAGAAAGTCCTGCACAGGAAGATGTGGCTCCACAAGAACCTCAGGTAGATAAAGAGGAAGATAGGATCAAAATGATCAACTACCTGAGTGCCACAGGCTTCTATCAGGCAGATGCACTTCTCCCTTTGTCCTATGACTTCATTGAGTTCGAGTATCTAAAGCAACTTGAACTTGAGCTAGTCAAGGAAAGAAAGACAACCAAAAGGAAACTAAGGGAAGAAGCTGCAAAGTCAAGGGCCACCATTCAAAAGAATGCAAAGAAGTCTGCTGACAGACAAAGAATGGTGAGCTTCTTGAAGCTGTATGGATTCTCCGGAAGGAGACTTGGCCCCATGGCTCTATCCACTATGGATGAGCATATTAGGGTGATCAAGCAGAAGATTAAGAGTGGAGAACTTATTGACTTGCACTCTCTTCCAAGTCAAGTCCCACCTGAAGTGGAGGTCAAGTTTGAACAACCAGAGACACCTCAAACAGCACCTCCAGCTGAGCCCCAGCAAGCTTCATCTTCTGATCCTAGGCAGGGTCAAACTCCCTCTCCTTCTGAACCTGTGAGGGAGGAACACCCAACTGAGAAAGACACTGATGATCAACATGGTGCTGCAGACCAGTCTTCTCAGTTAAAGACAACCAAGAGGAAGAAGAGGATGGCTTCTAAACCAAAGACAAAGAAGAAGAAGCCAAAGTCATCTACCTCTGCACCTCAGGCTGAATCAGATCAACCTGAGGAAGTGCATGATGAGGCAGCCCAATCAACTCCTATTCAAGTGGCTCCTCTAACTAGTGAGACACCCATCTTGTCCTGGACATACTCTACCAATCCAGAGAGATGGACTGTTATAAGAGATCAAGGTGTTGAGAATGTCTACTCATGGCAAGACATAATCAACTTACCTCTGCATGATCTCTTTGAGATGAGAAGATATTATGAAAGTCTTGATGATCCTGACCATCTCATGAAGAAAGGAATGGTCCTGATTGTACTGAAGACTACCAACATTTGAAGATCTTCCAAGTGTTTTGGTAGCATCAGCCTAGGGGGAGTTTGTAAGGATTCCTGAAGTCTGATGCAACCCAAAACAGCTTAAGTGTCTCAGCAAACATGCACTAAGTACTGAAGTGAAGAATGCTTCGGAAGTTTTACACAAAGCATTAGAAAATACTCTAAGTGTAAAATCTTCCGAAGCCAAGACCAATATCTTCCGAAGCCAAACATGAAGTCTTCCGAAGCTTCAGAGACAAAGTCTTCCGAAGCCTCATCCTATGAAGACAGATTTCTTCCGAAGACTTTTAGTACACATGCTTTATCTGATGTACTGTTCCATAAAGCACCTTTTCCGCTGCATCTCTGTAAAGTCACCAACTTACATGAGTTGGTGAAAAGGGTCATGCTTTTGGTAACTGTACATTGAGGTCTTGAGTCTGTAACTTTCCACTTTATGTACTTTATCCTTTTTGTATTGTAAAAGGATGTGAGCTATGGCATGTCATAGTCACAAGGTCAAAAGGCAGATATGCCTTTTGATCCTACAATTGATTTTGTTAGTGTCTAGTCAATTGTATCCAGCTGGCCTTCAAAGTATGGCCGGCTGTAGGTTGTAGTATAAGTATTTCAAGTTCTTGTATCTTTTCTTAATGCTTTGTAACACTTGTAAGAGAACTTGAGAAAGCAATATACTGCCTCCTTGAAACCCAACTCTCTTGTTCTGTCTCTTTACTTACTTGTGTTCTTAGCTTCACCTTGGTTACCCAGTTCACTGTTTGATTAGAGCTTAGTTATTCTCCTCATTGTGTTGTTGTGTTGTAATTGTGGTTAAGCCCTTAAACGGTCCTGCAGATATGTTCCTGCATGTTCATGTGATCCAAGTGATTGACAAACTACATGCCAAAGCCTACAAAAGAAGAAGATTCAATGTTGGACTGCTAAAGGGAACAACTTTTGATGAAGTAACAGAACTCAGAATCTCAGAGCAAGATGAGCTAGAAGTGGTGAATAACAACAATGTGTTAGACACACTCACTACTGAAGAAGATGTTCCAGGGATCAGTTTTGAGACTCTGAAGAAGTTCAGCAAGATGAAGATCAACTACAAGTATGATGATCAGAAGACTGTTGTGTCTTACTTCTACAATAAAATCATTTCCAGAGTCAAGGATCTTTCAGTTTTGAAGAACTCATTGCAAGTATCTAAGCCTAAGGGGGAGTATTGTTAGGTCTAGAATCAGTCGATCTAGTTTATTATGTATAGGCTTAGTACTTGAATTAGTATCTGTAATAAATTTTTGTAATTCATCATTGTGTATGCATTAAATATATAGGTTAACCCATTTATATGTGTGTTGGTTTATGTATGGTTGCAGGTACAAACATTATAATTGGTCAATTTATGAAATTGACCAAGTGTAAGAAACATCTACGGATGAACATTTTGTTCTTCCGTAGAGATATTTCTTACAAGTAATTTTACATCCGAAGATCTTCTGCGGATGAACAACCAGAAAAGTTTCCTTCAGAAGAACAAGTTTCCTTCGGAAGAACAAGTTTCCTTCGGAAGAACAACTCCTTCGGAAGAACACATCATCTACGGAAGAACAAATTCCTACGGAAGACACTGTTCCTGCGGAGTCCAAACACTTGTATAACACAAGTGTTACAAGTCAACAAGTCAACAAGGCAGTTATGCGAATCCCGAGAAATCCGATGATTCCTTAACTGAAACAAATCAAATCCCAAGAGATCTGGTGTTTCCTATAACTGAAACATCTTTGTCTATATATATGGATCCTAGGTTTCGATTCAAGGACGATTGTGTTAGACGATTGATTGATCGACAACAACAATAGCAATACGACAATCACTTCAAAGTCTTTCAATCAAACCCTAGCAGCCATCACATCATAGCATTCTTTAATATCATTCATTCATTACATTTGTAATCATTAACATGTTCTAATGAAATACTGATTAATCATTAATTGTGTTTTGTTACGTGTGTTCTTGATCATTTATTGATATTTAAAGTTATTTAAAACAATTAAACCAAATCAACGTTGATTCCGCAAACGTTGACTTGACATCAACCGACACTGATAATTCCTGTTGACGATCCTTGGATTCACAGTAATGATCCTAAACTTTACCTTAGGTACTGTGGCCAGAGGTGTTGTGCACCGTTAAAGAAGGTCTACGATAGGCTTAGGCCAAGTACCAGGAAACTGAAGGGTAAAGTTTATGGTTTTAATGGCAATAAAAGATGCAATAATAATTAACGAATGAATGAAAGTAAGAACGTATGAATGAACGAAAGTTAAAGTTTGAATGTAATGATGAAGATAATAAACATTATCTATGTGTACGTATGATGTGTGATCGCATATATTTAAAGAATGGTTTTAACGAAAAAAAAGTATGTTCTATTATAAAACTAGAACTCACTCAGCAATGCTGACTTTGATGTGTTTCCAGTTGGCAGGTATGTTGCTAAGGATAGCACGGGGCGGCTACTTAGCTTATTTTGGATGGCATCCATATTTATAATGCTTTTGTAGTGACGTGGAACATGTATTTTGTAATTGGAAAACGATGTATTAAATTGTAAAATCCTTTATTATTAAATGGAATGTTTGGTTTAATGTTTCCGCTGCAACGTTTTATGAAAGTTCAATGTAATTATATATTTTATGTGCGATGAGTAACCAACTGTAAGCGTCCCGGAAACGGAGCCTTACAATATTACTTTGATATTACATTTTTTATTTATTCTTTGAGTAAATTACATGGATGATCCTTAAGTTTTGCTTAAATTTCACCTTTCATCCCTAGGATTAAAAAATTACTAGTTTAATCCTAAGATTTGAAAAATATATCATGTTTTGTCCCTGGGTCTAACAGTCATTAGATAATTCCCTTAAGTAGGAGTAAATTGACCATTTTACCCTTGTATAAAAAGACAAAAAAACAAAGACAAATTCTTTTAATATTAGTAGGACCCACCATTTTGACTTTATTTTCTTCCATGAATTTCTTACTTTCAACAACCACTCTTCCATATTTCTTCAATCTCCCAACACCCTTATAACCACCACCTACCACATCTTCGGTCACCGAAATCCCGCCTTGAAGGTAAGTGTCATCCAAAAAAACAATGAGGTTAACTTTGTGTACCAGGCTTGCAACATCTGTGACTTCACCTGTAACATCCTGCCTTGTGGTGACGGTGGTGGAAGTTTTAAAGTGGTGGTAATGATTGGTTTGTGGTTGTAAGATGGTGGTCATTGTTGTCGACGTGAAGTGGAGGAGGGTTTTAACTACATAAGGGGGAAGCTACTGGTTTAGGTGGTTTTGAGATGATGATGGTGGTTGGCTAGTGGTGTAATGGTGGTTATGGTTGGGTGGTAGGTGTAATGGCTAGTGGTGGTTGGGTAGTGGGTTTAATAGTAGTGTGGTTAGGTAGTGGGTGTAATGGTGGTGGTGGTGAGGTTATATTGGAGACCCACATTTTCTTGTGAAGAGGTTCTTATGGTGGTTTTGGCTAGTACAAAGGAGGTTGTGGTGATGGTTATGGTGGGGGTGGTGGTGGTAGAACATTGAAGAAGAAAAAGATGATGATGAAGTGGGTCCATTTCTATTAATATTGTATTACTAGCTTTAGTAAACCCGTGTATTACACGGGTTGAATAAATAATATATTAAATAAAATAAAATTTTATTAGTTATAAAATGATATTTTAAAATATACGATTAGAATTACGTATGAGTAGAAATTATAAGTAATAAACAATAATATCAATTTTTTTATCAAAGTTTTGTATGAGAAAACCTCTAATATGTACATGAGTTAAATATTTTAATTAAATAACCTAATGTGACAATAAAAACAAGTAAAATATTGACTAATCCCATCTTAAGCAATTGTAAATGATAAAAAACTGTAAAATATAATGGTGTAAGTAAATATTGCATTGAAACTTACTAAAGAAAGAGCCTCACATAAAGAAAGGTCCATGATACCTATTCATACTAATTATTACATATAATCATGCACATATATAGTTGAATTTACTATTAAACTTACGCTCACATGATAATATAACTAGAAAGAAACAATTCAAAACGTTATCTAATAAATTAAAGAAACCACTTATAAAATAAAATAAAATATTTTTAACGAAATAAGAACACGTTTTAAAAATTAGTTAAAAACATCTTAAAATTTGGAAAATAATAATTTTGTTGATGGTAACAAATAAAAAAAAAGAAGAAGAGACGGTAGTAAAACAAAAGACAATTAAGAATATTGAAGTCTAATTTAATTACCTTTTTTTAATAGTATTTTATTTTAATTTTGAAAACCCAATTCTTTGTTTTTACTAATAGTAGTTCTATAAAAACATATAAAACATTACAACTGATGTGTCTTTAAGTGACTCTTAAATTAAACATTTATTTAGAATTATAATTTATGACTTATTTTGTCTTTCAAAAAATAAAGATTTGATAAGAAGACAATTTTAAAAATTAACCAATAAGGTTTGCTAGTAGTAAAAGTAAGAGATATATGTTATTTACTTTAAAATGGAAGAATTTTAATTTATATCCTGTTAATTTTAGAAACAAAATGTGTATTTAAAAAAATTAATACAAAAATGGTAGATTCAATTATTTTGGGCGGGAAAAATATTTATTATTAAATGTCAAGATGACGTGTGGCATTAGATGAGTCTACAAAATGACATGTGACAACCATAGTTACTACTTTTATTAAAGTAGTATGATTTTGTTGTTTTAGTAATGTAGGTGGGTCCCATTTATGTTTTAGTATTCTTTTTTTTGTTTTTTATTTAGTTTATAAGGGTAAAATAGTTAATTGATTTCTATTTAATGGAATTATTTTACAACCGTTACACTCATGGACGGAATGTGTTACGTTTTTTCAAAGTTTAGAACTAAACGTGTATTTTTTTAATTCTTGAGATGAAAGGTGAAACTTGAGCAAAACTTAGGGACCATTCATATAATTTACTCTTCTTAATTTAATTTGAACAAATTGCAAATACGATCTCTTAATATAAGTAGTTACATAAATGATTCTTACTTAAAATTTAAAGGGTAATATGGTCATTTCAATATAATTTAATAGAATATTCAACATGCATTAGGCTTAATATCCTAAACTTGTTACAAAATCAAAAGCATAAAATCCAAACTTATTATTTTCAACAAACCACATGGATCATTTGTGTAATTAACACATATTTTAATAAATAAAGTTGCACCATCACCACTATTTTCTATTTCACTCTCATCCTCCCTACAAAAATTAAACCTAGAATTACCTTTTAACCACCGTCGTTGCCCTTTGTCACAACCTCTGACAACCATTTCCACCACATATACTATTGACCAGGTATCCCAACCCCTTCCACCCTTCCCAGTTCATCTTTGTTCACAACCCAACCCCTCTCGCTTTCCCTTCAAATTTATTTGACTACTAACATCCGATTTGTTCATTCTAGGTTTCTAGAAAACCGGCAAATTCAATTGATCATCGTCTCTGATTTGTTCAATCTGAATTTCAATTGTTTTGATTGTTGATTTTTTTTTAAAGTGACAAATTATCATATTTCTATCAAATTACTCCAAACTAGTTACATCATATTGGGTTTGGATCTAAAACTTTATTTTTAAAAGGCAAATCTTCTATAAATTGGGCTAATTGTACGTTAACTTTTATTCTTTTATTTTTTTTAGAAGTTGAACTCATTTGTCGATTGATTTTTCTTATGTTGGTTTTTTCAAGCTAGTACATGATCCCGAACCTGATGTTGTTAAAGGATATATGTTTGTTGTTAAACCGTATCCAATAAAATAAATAATACATATTTTAAAAACTTTGGTTAAAACAGGTTTTGTATTATTTTCAAAACTCAAGGTTACCGTAAATTCAAATAACCAATTATTTTATCAAATAAATATGAATAATATAATCCACATACCCGAGTTACGAGTATACGTAGGGCTGCAAACGAACCGAACGAACACAAACAAGGCCTTGTTCATGTTCGTTTGTTAAGAAATGAACTTGTTTATGAACTATTTACGAACACTTACCGAATGAGATTTCTTGTTCGTGTTCGTTCATTAAGAAAATGAACATATTCATGAACTGTTCACGAACACTTACCAAACGTAAATGAACACAAACAAAAACAAACAAACACAAACAACTGTTCATGAACATAACGAACACAAACTAATATAAATGATTATAGATTTATTTTTTAATAAAATTTACATATTTATTACAAACATTACACAAAATCAATCAAAAATAAATAAGTACTTGATATAATAGCATAAAAATAACTGACACAAAAATTATAAATACAAACGAACATAAAGGAACACATTATTGAATGTTCACGAACAGACGTTAACAAACATAAACGAACACATTATCAAACGTTCACGAACACAAATGAACGAACGCGGTTTGTGTTCATGTTCGTTCGTTTAACTAAACGAACAAAATTTTTTTGTCCGTGTTCGTTCATGTACTAAACGAACAAACATAAACAAATTTTCCGTCGAATATTTTTTCGAATTATTCGCTGAATGTTCAGTTTGTTTGCGGCCATAAGTATACGACACTCCATAGTCTACCCTTTGGAGAACCCAAGGACACAAATGGAAAAGTGATATTGGTATTTGGTACCACTAAATATATGTTTACATAACAAAAAAGCAAACGAAAAATGGGGATCTGAAGAACGATGCTCGGAGAAACAAACGAGGCTCCGGTGAGAGAGACGGTGAGTTTTTGTAAGGGTAGTTGCCTCTCTCTTGCCATCACATGATCGCTTATACAATCGTATCATGTTGAACCTGTGACTTTGTCCCCTTTTTTCTGCATAAAATCAACAACCCTTTGAAAGCAGAAAGCAGAAAGATAATGATACAACTCCACCTCCCAACATCCATGTCTTTCTCTCTCTATGTATATTGTATCTATATCTGTCTATCTATCTATCTATCTATATGCCTGTTTGTATGTATGTATGTATGTATGCACGAATTGCGATGTTGGACGATGATATACGATGGCGATGATGTTGATTTCTGTAAGGATTGTTATCCGAGCATCGTAATCGGGCATTGGGTTGATTTGACCCGTATCTTGGCGGGGCGACCCGGAGGGTACGTGAGAGGGTTTTCTCTTTACGATGCAACCGGTGTTGTAGCCATGGCGGTGTTCGACCCCTTTGTCTGATCTTCACTTTACAGATCTGAGCCTCGGTTTATTTGTTTGAATCATCGAATGTTTTTTTATATTTAAATTATATATCTTACAAGATAGGTATCTTTGAGAATTTTTGATCCGTACGTACGTATTTTGATTTTGGTTTCACACTTGATGATCATGGGTACTGTAAATTTTTATATTTAATTTCTTACGATGAAGCAGAAAAATGAAAGGGTAGTGCAAAAAAACCCACCCATTTCTACATCTTGATTTATAAAAAAGAAACTTAAAAATAAAATTGTTTGTAACTAAAAAATTAAGAAAAAACAAATAGTGATGTACTATCTTAGTTAAGAGTAAGCTTTAGTTGATTCTTGTTGTTTGGAAACTTCAACAATTTCAATATAAAAATTCCGTATCGTATCGTGTCATGTGATTTTATTGTTGTGACGATTTTGATCTTTGACTCTAACTTTGTTAGTTTTATTGATTACTTTTAGGGTATTATGATATTTTTAGATTTAAGTATAGAAAAAATATATATATAAAAAGTTATTTAACATTAAACCCGCCGCTTACTATTCAACCACTCTTTTCCATCATCTTCGGCGACCATCATCACATCCGGTGATATCTTATGTGGTGCCTACGATGCGTGCTTGATGCGGTAATTTTCGCAAGAAGTGCTCTCTCAAAATGTAGTTGATGACGCGCAAAATGCTTTAATCTTGGTTTAGAGTTATAGGGTTGCTTCTTTGAAACATCAAGAAGTTCTTAAAGATGTTAAGTGTAACGCAAAATGCTTTAATCTTGGTTTAGAGTTAGAGGGTTGCTTCTTTGAAACATCAAGAAGTTCTTAAAGATGTTAAGTTGAAAGCTCATGGAGGAGATGAGTTGTATGGAAGAAAGAATATAACTAGAGATCTAATAGAATTTCAATTAGAGAGGCTTTGATTAGGCGTTAGGTACTTATAGCCACACCCGAGTCCAATTTATGCTTTGGTAACCAGGAACTGGCAGACCATTACTGGTTTCATGCCCTTTTGCAAGTATATGGAAAGAAACCTCAAGATGGTGTAATCTTTCTTGGTTGAATGCATCTTTTGTTCGAGATACTTCGTTGCTTCTTCATGCATAGGAGGTTCCTCATAAGTTAAAAAAAGTGACAAATTGTCTAGTTATTTTCATAATGTGGTTCATTTGAAAGGCAAAGAACGTAACATCTTTAGCGGGAAAGGTGGTGGAGGAAATAAAAGTGATTTTGTCTTGGTAGATAAAGAATAAGGCTTATATAGGAAACAATGATTTCGTAACATGATGTAATTTTTCTTATAACTCACGATTGTAATATTTAGGTTGCCCTTAGCATTTTGCTAATGGATTTTTTTAATATAACTTTCTTTGATGTTCAAAAAAACATGACATGAGCGATCACTGAGAACAACTAATCATTTTCAAGATTCAAAACATAATAAGAATACCAACCCTCTTTTCAAAGTTTATTGTTATCAATAGTTGCATGTTGTTGAATCCTTTTTATGTTAAGGAAAAAAAACTTTAGTTGAACAGAAAACCATATTAACCACATTCAGTACAAGCAGTCAAGCATTATAACCACCTTAAATTATTCCAACATGGATATGATATAGAACATTGAAATTAGTACTTTGACATGTCCTTATTACTAGTAGCATGCTAAAGGGCATCACTGTATTTATACTTTTGGCCTCTTTTGACTTTTTGAAATATCAATCTTAAATTTACATACCTTTTATCTACTGTTTCAACTAGTTATAAAAGATGGGATAAAGCATCTATGTATAATTTAGCTTTCTTTTGCTCATAACCATCTCCTTTACATCTTACCATCTCTCTGTGACTATTGTAAAACGTTAGAAAAATGATTTGGAATCAGTTTACACATGGTAATTAGATAAATCTAGTTAATTGTACAAAGATACATCCGTATTGACAAAAAATAAGAAACCAAAAGAAAATATACTCACTTAGTAAATCCAAATCTCTGTTTACAAAGAGATCTATATCATAGATAAAGATGACTTTACCCATAGTCTCATGGTCAGATCAGAAAAAATCAATGTTTATTTCCAAGTAATTTTTGTTTATTTAACTGTAAATTTTAATGATTTTCTCATACCAGTCAGTGGTGGGCTCGTGGCCAGAATAAGAAATTATACAGGCTTCGTGAATAGGTCCAATTGTCCATCATATGCAGGCCAAGGCCCAAACCCGCATTCGTAAATATCTGAAAACCTCAAGGACATAAACGTAAACTGGTGCCACTTATAAACTCATAGTACCCACCATAGGCAAACCCAAATTGGGGATCTTGAAAAAGATGTTCGGAAAATGAAGGAAGCTCCGGTGAGAGAGATGGGGGAGTTTTTAAAGGGTAGTTGCCCCTCTCATGCCACCACATGATCAGATCTCATCGGATCATGTTGAGCTGGTGACTTCCTCCTCAATTTTACCTGAAAATCAACAACCCTTCAATGAAAAAGAAAGCAAAATATATTATTATTATTATTTGAACGGGGAAAAACTCCATGATTAGTTACCGTGGTAGTCGTACTTTCAATCTCTCTCTCTCTCACTCTCTCTCTGTATATATATATACACATATATATATGTATGTGTGTGTGACTGTGTGTTTTTCTTTTGCGTATATGCAAAAGTGATGATGTTGAAAGATGATTGATTTGAGATGGCGATGATATTAATTTCTGTATGTGTTGTTTTCCGAACATCATAATCGGGCATTGGGTTAAATTCGGCCCGTATCTTGGCGGGGCAACCCGGATGGTATCCGAGAGTTATACTCTTAAGGTGCAACCGATGTTGCAGTCATGGCGGTGTCCGACCCCTTTGTCTGATCTTCAGATTACAGATCTGAGCCTCAATTCCCTTCAATTTAATCATCGGTTTTTCAGAACAGCTTAAAACAATAAATGATTTGTTTTTATTTTTTTTAAATGTTATTATCATCAATATATTTGTTTAATAATTGGTTTTTTCAGTTTATTTTAAGTGTTTCTTATTATTGTTTTGATTTTTTTCGGCTTAGGCCGTGCATATGCTCTTTTATCATTTGTCATACTCCTTTTAAAAAATAATTTTAAAACTTATCATATTTTACTTAAAACATGTTTAGTTTTATAATAATTATTTTTGTTTTTAAAAACATTTTTATATAACTATATAAAAACATATTTAAAACTAATATAACAATTTTTGTAGTAAAAAAAGACTTTAAAAAATACATATTTGAACGGGAAATAAATTTAAACGAACCTAATTCAATCGATCAAACGGTTTAAACCAATTTATTTGGTTCGCTTACTCGATTAAACTTGTTAAACCGGGATTACTGAACTGAAAAAACAAGATTTTGTGTACTATTAACTGAGGTAAAAAGCGAATTTTTGATCTTATTCAATTTCTATGTTTACGGATATGATTTGGTTTTTGTTTATTTTTTGATTTTTGCTTTTTTTAACACTCATAACAAATTGACAAATAACATAATAACTAAAATAAACTATGAATATGTAAACTTAAAAAATTTAGTTAACATATTAAATGGTGATATTGTAAATTAAAAAACATAAAAGCAAAAGTAACTATTTTATAAGACGAGGGGTGTACTATAACAAGTAAAAATAGTTTCGATAGTCTAGAGAGGGTATATAACAACAGCCTTTTTTTGTTACAACAATTTTTTTATTTGGTTTGCAATTATTTCATTATTTATTTATTAATTTTTTTGTTTAACTTAAAGACGTGTAATAGTTATGTTATCCACATTTCTCTTTTAACCTTTTTTGGTTATTTTGTTTGCATTGGGAAGGTAGTTGTTTGGATGTGTTTTTTTATGTATGTCTTTTAAAGTCTAATCACGTTCTTCATAATTTGCTATGCCTCTATTTTCGGTGTGAAGGCGTGTGTCGCCTTCGTTCATCTTTTTTGCCTTCGTTCATCACCTTCAAACCCTAGATCTAGATTCAAATAGTGATGATGGTGACATCGGTATGGTGGTGTCAGTGCCATAGCGGTGGCCGACGGTGATATTTGTGGTAAACCCACTCAAGCATTTTGTTGGAA
Source organism: Flaveria ramosissima (assembly GCA_025215565.1). Taxonomy (NCBI): domain Eukaryota; kingdom Viridiplantae; phylum Streptophyta; class Magnoliopsida; order Asterales; family Asteraceae; genus Flaveria; species Flaveria ramosissima. The sequence goes on along the minus strand of CM046039.1, from coordinate 33,400,952 downwards.
AACTAGGGGAGGATTCTTTGTAAATATTTAGAATTTAGTGGCAGATTTCTAAAACCTTTAAAGGAAACCGTAGACACCGACATCTACAAATAATAGCATATAAATATATAAATATATAAATATAAATATAAATGGTAGTGGATTGAAATTTTAATATTGTTAACGAGCTTTATTATTTAATATGCTAACTAATTAAAATGTTAATGAATTTGTTAATAATCGAATGAGTTTAAGTGAATATCAAAGTATATAGTTCTTTAAATGATAGAGTTAATTACAAAGATGGTTTCCGTCGTAAGATTGTTTGTCAAGTTTAGTCCCTAAGTATGGTTTATTACAAGTTAGCCCACTAATTATGCTAAGTTGTAATAAAATTATCCTAGCTTGGATGGACATTAATTTTAATTGTTAAGTATGTGTAAAATGACCACTGTACCCATTCACACAACTCTTTATGTTCAACACCACCACCACCATCAACCTTTACCAGTCACCACCGACCACCTTCAACCTTCACCATCCACTGCCACCTGCAACTTTCTCCATTCTTCGCCACACGTTTCAAGCGGCAATTTCATACCCTATTGGTTGGCACCCTAATCTGTCACGTCGTCGCTTACACGGCTACTTATGACCTCGTACAATCACCATCATCATCGCCACAACATCCTTTAGATACGTTTAAACTTGTCAATAGGTGCAAAATCATTAAAAATACAGCCAAATCGTAAAACCCTACCCGTGGTGGTCGTTGCGATGATTGTGATATTGGTGTGTGCGATTGTGAACATTACCATCATCATCAACCACTGCCTTTTAGGTTTGGGTTCTTTCTAGTGGTGGTCGCAAGAAATAAAGGATTGGAGATGACGATGAGCGGGAAGGGTAGAGGTTGTGATGGTAATGGAAGGATGGTGGCAACGGTGATGGAAGAAGGTGGCGTCAGTAGTGGTGATGGAAGGGTAGTGGTGGTGGTCGTGCAATCTAGGTCAAAAGAAAGAAAAAGGAAGGATGATAAGGTTAAAAAGGTCATTCCACACATTATTTAATGGAAAAAGTTAACGTCCATCCAACTTGGTGATAATTTTCTTACAACTTAACATACTTAGTGTGTTATCTTATAACAAACCATACTTTGGGATTAAAATTAAAAAATAATCTTACTACAGGGACCATTTATATATTTAACTTTTAAAGATATATGTAATTACTAAATATAATTTATTAAAATAATTTTCAAGCCCCTTAAGTAAGCTATGAGTGTGGGCGGTTGCATACCTCACATTTTCTCAGGACCAGCCTTGACAATTAAAGTAAAAGCCATAATGATAATTTGGCTTGTTGATAAGCTTAAACAATCAACCCTTGCCTTAATCTAGCCATAACAAGGGCTTCACAACTTTCACCTCTCTGTCACCAAAAGAATGCAGATAGATCTGAAATTTTAAGAATGATTTGACAATCAATTATGATTCTTAGTCATCTGAATTAAAAAGGATGGGACTGATTAAGGTAAATATGGAGAACGATATTGGTAGTTATTGGGTTGTTGAATCCGGTGGAGATGGATCAATCAAGAGGTATAATGGAATGACATGAATTAGATCGGTTGATGGAGGGACATTGCTATATCAACATTAATGTATTACTATGCCAGGTTATGAACAAAATAAGAACCTTCTTGAATTAATCATCTCATTTTGATATGCATCACTTCTTTTTATTAATTTTTTTCCTATCCATCCAGAGTTCGTGACCCCGCGTCCTTTGTTTTTCCTATTCATATTGACTTGTCCTAATTATTCTCCCTAATTTAAGAGATAGCAAATATGAAAAGAAAACTATCAAATTATTTAACCAATAGGCAACACACGTAAAGAAGTTCATAGACATTTCGCAACACGTGATTAACTATGTTAGTATCAATATATGGGTTACACCGAGATGCGTGTGGGTTAATCGTGTTAATGTACATGTCACAACGCGTGTAACAAGGTTTGTAAACGTGCTCACGGCACTAGCATGGGCACGTTATTGCTACCGTAACAAAATTCGCAAACGTGTTATTAATCAATATGCTCCCATCGCAAAACTCGGGTAAGTTTACTCCTTTACAACCATTTTTCATCCATGGTTATAAAAGTTACCATGTAATTTAGAATCTTGTAGTCAAGTCACAATGGCCAAGCCCAGTGGGCTGTTACGATCTACAACTCAAGCCCAAATTTCTGAGCACCCTATAACACAATGTTAGATATCACAGGCAAACCAAAATTGGGGATCTGAAGAAGATGTTCGGAAAATGAAGGAAGCTCAGGCGAGAGAGATGTGGGAGTTTTTAAAGGGATGTTGGCCCTCTCTTGCCACTGCATGATCAGATCTCATCGGATCAGATCATGTTGAGCTCATGACTTCATCCCCAATTTCTGCTGAAATTCAACAACCCTCCAACAATAATATTTTCTTTTTTTATTTATTTGAACGGCATATATACATACATATATATACACACATGCTTTACGGGATGTGATTCGTGCGACGCGATTATTACGGTAATCGTGTTCACAATCTCTCTCTCTCTTTCTCTCTATCGCTGTGTTCCCGAGTTTACTATTTCTTTTTGGACGGCTTTTGGATCTATTGGATTTTAATGAATGAATGAATGAAAAAGTTACGTTGATGATGATGATGATGATGATGAAGATGATGATTGGAGATGGCGATGATGTTAATTTCTGTATGCATTGTATTCCGAACATCGTAATCGGGCATTGGGTTAAATTCGACCCGTATCTTGGCGGGGCAACCCGGATGGTATTTGAGAGGAGAAAATTGTTTTTTTTTCTCTCTCTTTAGATGCAACCGGTGTTGCAGCCATGGCGGTGTTCTGGACCCTTTGTCTGATTTTCAAATTACAGATCTGAGCCTCAATTCTCTTCGATTCAATCATCAAATGCTTTGTTTTTCTTATGATTTCTTGTAGTTTTTTTTTTCTGTTAAAATTCATAGTAGTTTTTGATTGTTTGTAGAACATCGTTTTTCAAAACTACATGGGTAGATTGTGTTCTGTTTTGTTTTTAAAATATAAGCATAACTGGTTTAATTAATTTTGAATTTAATTGGATGAGAACACGTTCTTTTGTAATCTTTTTTACAAAAAACAAATATTAAAGGTTATGATATCATGATCTGTATTGGTGTTATACGAAGGGGGTTAACAAGTGTAAGGTTTGGTTGATTAAGAAGAGAACTGTCGGCTAAAAAGTTGAGATGGTGAGATTTTTTGAAAAATGGTAGATTGTATATCAAAGGAATATTAGAGGGTTGATTTATGACCAAATAAATGTCAATAGGTAAGAAATTAGTGAAATAAGACTATTAGACATGTTAGTGTTAAATTTATTTTTAAACTATTATTATTGTTATTATTTCTCCTACTTGTATATTTGTGAAGTTTTAAATGCTAATCAATTTATCGAAGAGATTTGGGTGGTAGAAAATAGAGTTAATTACATAAATAGTCTTGTGGTTTATTTAAAATAATATGTTTGAGTATTAAGGATTTTTTGTAACATGTTGGGGTATCGTGTTAATAATTTTGTGACGAATTAAGGTATTAAGATTAACATACGTTAGTTTTTCTATTAAATTTGATTAAAATAACTAAAGTATCTTTTAAGGAACTACCTTTGTAAATTATTTTTAAAATTAAGGGATTATTTGTGTAATTAGCTACAAAATACATTACCCTAACCAAAACCCATCATCTTCATTTTCTTCCCATTTCATACCCTGAACCCAATGAATCTGCCATTGCCACCACTTACTATCGCAGTCACCCACCATCATAACTGCCCACCTTCGTTACCTCACACCATATCTCTCACATCATTCTTGTCTTCCAACCCCAAAGCTTGAAAACCTTAAAACTCAAGTTGGGTTTTTTTTGCTTGGGGATATATATATATATATATACTAGCTTTAGTAAACCCGTGTGTTACACGGGTTGAATAAATATAATATTAATATAATAAAATTTATTAATTATAAAATGATATTATAATATATGATATAACTGAACTTATATATGAGAAATGACTATAAGTAATAAAACATTTATATCATTTTTTAAAAAAAATTGTTTTAATTTTTTTCACAATTAGAAATAACATTAATAAATAGATCTCTTTCTTAATTTATTAAATTTAAAAAATATTAAATAATATCATTAGTAATCAAGGTAACTATTTAATAAGAGAGAGAGGCGGGAAAAATTTGTTAAGGATGATTGTGGTGTTGACAAGTGTTATTTCAAGATACCTTTTTATTAGAGTAGAAAGATATATATATATATATATATATATATATATATGTATATATGTATATATATATTTTGGCACGGTAGTGTAAATTATATATAAATATCAAGTTCGCCCCCCTAAAAAAAATTAATTTCGCCCCCGCTCTTCGTACGAAGATGTTCAAGCTCCGTCACTGCTTGTATTTGTTAGATTTGAGATGTAATAACTTTGTTTTCTAAACTATGCTATAAAAATGTTTTAGGTGTTAGAGTTACCCATGCATGGTTTCAAAAGAAACTTTTTGATGGAAAGCGTCAGCACAATCGATATACGATAGGATACTGGATCGACTGTGCTGACTATCATGTGCTTTTGACTTTTGACCATGATAAAATACAGTTGGTTGCAATGTTTTTAAAACCGGATTGGACGGCGAAGCAGTTATCTTACTGGCCGACTGGTCAAACCGTTCGTACTGGATATAAGAACTAGATGAAGTCATAGTTATATATATGTATGTTAGATATATAGTTATATATGTAATTGAATAAAAGTATTTAATATGTGTAGTTTATAGTTATATATAAAACTCAACAATAATGTTATGTCTAACACTTTAATTCATAGTCTAAATTACCCATTAAACTCATTAAGATCCCAAAAACTTTAAAATGATTTAAGGTAGATCGAACCGGTTCGAACCGGTCAGTTCCTTGAAAATAAAACGATTTAGGGTAGATTGGACCGGTACAACCTCTGAATCTTAGTCTTACCGTTTCAATCAGTACGTTTGATCTGAGTCTGAAAACGATGGTTGGTTGTAGCTAGTTGATCCATGGCCCACCATAAGTCCATGCTACTTCTATCTAATAACCTTTAACATGTTAACCATTTTCATGTTTGCTTGCCGGTGGTTATATAATCCGATTGCTTTCCATCACACATCAACGAGAGAACATGAAGAAGACATCGAAAACAAAACTAATGCGAGAATCATTTATAAAACAGATGAATGGAGGTATAGAATTGGAAATTAAGAAGATGGAGGATTGTCTTTGGGAACCCTCGGAAAATATTGGGTTTTGGGCAAGTAGAAAAAACAAGCTCATTCAATATAAATTCAATAAAATGAATATAAAAGTCTATGATATCATCTCTAGTGGTTTTTTGTTCGCCCCAAGAGGATGGAGGATTGTCTTGAGAGGATAAGGTGTGAAGTCGACACACGTCTGAGACCTTAGTACGATTGTTGTGTTCCAATCACTCTTTTACCAACCCCATCCAAAAATCATGAGCTTTTTATTTTGGATTTTAAAATGGGTTTAAATTTAGTAATTAGTAGATGATAGTAGGTTATAATAATTAAAATTATAATAGGTTTGTTAATGGTCTTATGAGTTTTATAAAGAAATGATTTTTAATAAGTAAACATTTGGTCGTTTGTTGGAAAATTAAGTTTTTCTTACTTTTGTAATTTTTATTTATGAGGGTAAAAGAATTGAACCTATCCACATGTACATTACGTACTTGGTTAGAGGAATAAATAGTTATTTTATTTTATTTTTAAAAAGAGTGTTGTAAAGATCATTTTTTAAAACTAGGGTTTTTAATCACCGTGCGGTGCGGCGGAAAACTCATGTGTGATGATTCAACAAAGATTTAATCAATGCGCGCGTTTAACCAACAGTGAGAAAGCAAGATATATATAATTGCGGATATATAGGCTATGAGAAGATGGTTTGCTATGGTTGCAAACACTCGTTTGCCATGCTAGAACAATGAATACAACCTTTTATTCATTTTCATCGCTGATCAACTGAGCAACACAATAAACACCACTGTGTCATAGCCCTCAACCACGACATTGAACAACGGGAAAGATCATAGGTATATCTAAAACAACTCGTGAAATCCATGTTTACATGACAACATATACATCAGCCTCATCATAGTAGTGCTCAACAATAATGAAAACAACCGGCAACAAAAGTCTTGTATGAGCCGGCACTCGTCGTCATCAACACAAACATAAAAACAATACATGCATTACCCAGGGGTACCAAATGCACAAAGGGTTGAAAAAAACATTTCATCCTGTTTCTAAATTAACATATAGCCTAACAACATGGATCATCAATCAAACAGGACAACCCCCTGAAAATATCAAGGATATTGAAGCAATAAAGGCCATAGCCTCCAGAAGTGGCAGTTCAACAAGAGCCTTTCGACAACAATCAAATTGATACACGCGTATAAATCAGCAGTCATAATAGTAAGGCATATAATTACGGGTTTTGAGGCTCAAAGACGATGATTTATTGTGGCTGCAAATATTCATTTGCCACACCAGAACAAAGAACATGATAGCCTTTTGTTTTCTTCATTTCCTATCATCCAACAATTAAATCAATCTCGTACCCAACATAATAAACCGCCACTTAGTTCAGACAACAATAACCTACCAACATCATGACCATGGACACTAGAAGTAGGCTACAACATAAGTAGAACCAGTTTTTCAGGCTCAAGTGCGTTTACGGTCACTATCACAGCCCTCAAATATGACATTGAACAACAGAAAAGAAGTGCACACCAAAGAACCATCCGACTGTTCAAATGGAATAAGGGTTGGCGTGTAACAGTCAAAATAGCTCTTAGATGTGACCTGCATATCATCACTGAAAGAAAAATAAAAACATAAGGAGAACAATCGTTATCAGGTGCCATCATCAAAGAGATCTCAGGCTGTGAACACAAAACGGCTAGAGGAAAATAATTGGCATCACCGCCACCTAGGCGACACATGCAAGGAAATTTCCGGTGGTGGCGGGGGCCTACAACCCCTAAGAAGGGCCGATTTCCGGCGTCTAGCCTAAAATCACCCCAACCGACTCCGACAGAGTCAACGACGGGAAGGTGTGCCCACAACCACCACCACGTCGGCCACCAAAAGTAGATGCAAGACATCGCTTAGGAGGCAGGAAACACTAGCCAAGCCGACCACCGCCTCTACTACCTCTGGCACCACCAAAGAAGCCCATCAGTTAAAATTTCCGATGGTGGCGGGGGCCTATAACCCCTAAGAAGGGCCGATTTCTGGCATCTAGCCTAAAAGAACCTAAATCGATGCCAACAGAGTCGACAACAGAAAGGTATGGCCACAACCACCACCACGTCGGCCTCCAAAATCAGATGCAAGGCAATGCTCAGGATGCGGGCAATGGTAGCCGAGCCGGCCACCACCTCTTGCACCACCTAAGAAGCCCATCAATTCCCAAACAACAAATGTGAAATGAGATCTGTTTTTTAAACATCATTAAGAGGTCAAAGTGCAAAAGAAAAAGAAACTCATGTGGTCAAATCGCAGACCACCAAAAGCCCAGTATTTCTCAAACAACTTTTTTTATGTATATAAGAATGTTCTTATTTCAAGATTATTTACCAAACTAGTATATTGGGCTGTAAACGAATCGAACGAAGACGAACAAGGCCTTGTTCGTGTTCATTCGTTAAACAATAAACTTGTTCACAAATTGTACACAAACACTTATCGAAAGAGATTTCTTGTTCGTGTTTGTTTATTAAGAAAATGACATGTTTATTAGCTGTTTACGAGCACTTATCGAACGCAAATGAACACAAACAAAAACAAACAAACACAAACAAAAGCAAACGAACACAAACAACTGTTTATGAGCATATGAACACAAAGAAGCTAATAAACAAAAACGAATACAAATGATCATATATTTATTTTAGACTAATATTTGCATTTTCATTACAAGCATTACATAAAATCCATAAAAAAATAAATAAGTACTTAACATAAATATAAAAAATACTTGATATAATTGTCATAAAAAAAATTAAACAAAAGTAAAAAATATAAACAAACACATTAACAGACATAATCGAAACATTATCAAACGTTCATGAATGGACATTAACGAACATAAACGAATATATTATCGAACGTTCATGAACATAAATGAACGAATGCGGCTGGTATTCATGTTCGTTCGTTTAACTAAACGAACAAAATTTTCTTGTTCGTGTTTGTTCATTTACTAAACGATCGAACTTAAACAAACTTTCCGCCGAACGGTTTACACATTGTTCGCTGAACGTTCAGTTCGTTTGCAGCCCTAAGTGTGAAATATATACACTTTTAGAAAAATGTAAAAACATGAAAAATCATTCATGATACCCGTTAAAAAAGACTAAGAACGACAAACGATTTTTTTTTGTTTAAGGCCTATTTATTTAACTTGCCTAGCACTAGCCCCAACACTCTATATAAAGCTCGTGCTAGAGCTTGATTCATCTCTAAGGCTATACGTAATTGGTATTTTGAGGTTTTAAACATTATGATATGCACACAAGTGGGGCTTCAAATAGCATTATAAGTTTAATGAAAGGGGCTCTAAATTCGTAAGGCTCCAAGTTATTAACGGACGTCAAACACAATATTTCCTAAATCAATGCATTAGTAGGGGCCCTAAACATTAGTTAACCGTTACATTTGATTTAAAAGAAGCTTTACTGAAATGATTTATATCTAAATGAAATTTAGGTGATATTTTAATTAAACAACCACAACACGTAGTTTAATGTTCTAGCGAAGTGATATCGAATTACTCATGAGTTGCAAAGATAAACGTGAAAAAGGAAAGTTATATTTGTTATAAAGCAATATATTAGGAATGAATATGCTTTGTAGATTCATAACTTTTAACTAACAAATAATAAATATGGTCTTGTGCTAGGGTGTTCATAGTTTGTTTTAACCGTGATATCTCCTAAACCGGACATTGGTTTTGTTTGTAAACATTTTGTTCGTTGGTTTACAAAGTTTTAAACCTTAATGAATGGTTTGGGTTGTGGTTTATGTCGAAAGTTGGTCATGTAAATTCGGGCCGTAAGATTAAATTGTATTTTAATTTTTTTTAATATGCCGTATTATAGGTTTATAAGATACATAAGGGTCTAATTTTGAACAATTTAATTTGATTTAAAGGTTTAGATGAGGCTGCAGACTTGTAAATGAAACTTTGATTTGTTGTTGTAACATAATAAGTTTGGTTTAATACTCAACACAAGACACCAGTAAATTAATTTGATTATCAATGGGAACACGCTAAAATTTGTCATATACCAAATTGGTATAATTTTAAAATATCATTTGTTAAACTTCTGAGAACTTGAAGGACACACATGTAATAATGGTATCGCTATAAACACAATGTTACACATCACTGGCAAACCAAAATTGGGGATCTGAAAAAGATGTTCGGAAATACAAATGAGCCTCCGGCGAGAGAGATGAGGTGTGTTTAAAGGGTTGTTGCCCCTTCGCCACCACATGATCGGATCTTGTCGGATCTTGTTGAGCTGGTGAGTTCATCATCAATTTAACTGAAATTCAACAACCCTTGATGAAAAGAAAAATAATAAATAAATAACAGCAAATCTATAAGACACACATATTTTTTTTAAATGACAAATCTATCAACTCCTACTCCTAAGAGTGGTTCCTCTCTTTATATATGCATACATACAGATTTGAGCCTTAATTCTCTTCAAATTCAACCATCAACTGATTTTTTGTTTTATTGTTTTGATATTTGATTTACTCGGGTTTGATTAGTGTTAATCATTAGTAGTTTTTGGATCGTTCATAGAATAAATGAAAACATTCTTAACGTAATGAACACTACAAATGTGTATACCCTCTTGCCCAATGCAACAAACCAAATACGATGCAAATATGAGCTCAATTTTCGTAGAAAAAAGTCAAAAACTAAACTGACTAATGAACACTACAATGACTTATTTCATAGTAAAAAATCTAGTAATCAACCCCCATGTTACGGCGGGGGCATAAAATTGTCTCAAATAACATCAATGTCACATAATCATTAGCTATCACCAATATCGAAAAATCTCGTATTATAAAAGAAATAAAAACGAAAAAAACCGAACATAAAATAAATATAAACACGTTAAACCACGCACGTGAAACCTTAATCATTAAAAACAATAAATATGTCGATCTAGGACCCGCATGTTGCGAAGGGCCGTTAAACGGGAATAAATAAGCTTAACACGTGGGTGAAAAATAGAGCGAAACGTAAAACGAGAAATTTGTAAAATATGAAAAGTATAAGAGAACAAAGTTGAAAGTGAAGAATTACAAGAGTTAATTTGCAAAAAATATTAAAAGTATTTAATATATAATAATAAAATAAAAGAATTAGATCGTTGTAATCTATGCATAGAAATACATATATTCAACTTGGTAATTATATTATATTATATATAATGTATCAGAGAAGCATTAAAAATAAAATGTTTTTGGTATTGTTTGGTACAAAGTAATGAGAAGTGGAATGAAATCAACCATTGAATGTGAATGAGAAGATATATGTTTAGTTGGTGGATGTAATAAAATAAACCATTATAAAGTTTATTCAATTCCTTTAAAATTTATATCATCCGCACTCCATTTTTTTATTCCATTCATTCTTCCATCCTTAGTCACCAACACCACCCCCACCGTCGTCGCCGCCACCCACCGTCGCCGCCCACCACCACCACCAGCCACCACTAGCGCTACCAACCACCACCATCGCGGCCACCACCGCTGCCACAACCACCACCACCACAGGCCACCACCACCATTGGTTGTCACTATCATAACCACTTTTGTCCATCACCGCCGCTCAACACCGCCGCCCATCACCGTCGTTCACCACCACCACCGGCCACCACTACTGCTACGAACCACAAGCCGCCACCATCACTGGCTACCACTATCACCGGCCGCCACCAACCACCGTCACCGGCAACCGCCGCCACCGCCAACCACCACTGGCCACCATCACCATTAGTCGTCACTATCATAACTACTTTTGTTTTTCATTCCTACATATTTTCCTATCTAGGGAACAATATAAAGCAATGAATTTTTTTTATTTATTTTTACATGGTAAATAAACAGGATAATAGAATAATGATTTATCTTATTATTTTATTCATTTTATTCTTTCATTCATTCTATTAAGAGTTAGTTACATAAATGGTCCCTATGGTTTATATAAAATAACAGGTTTGGGTATCAAACAAAAAAAGTAACAAGTGTGAATATTCATTTTTTATTTTGTAACAAGTTTGAGTATTAACACTAACAGACGTTAGATTTACTGTTAAGTTTAAGAGCATTTTAGTCTTTTCACGTTATAGGGTTATATATGTAAATTCGAGGGACTAATTGTGTAATTAAATTAAAGTATATATCTATATCTACACACACATATATATACAAACATATATACATATATACATTGAATTATATCACCTGGTCAACAATAAAATACTTTCACCATCACCACTACCATCCCTAACCATACCGCTACCACCGTCCCTAACCATCACCATTCCCACCACTATCCCTAACCATCAGCACCCCCCATCACACCAAGCTATGAACACTAGCCTTCACAACACCAGTACCCTTACACCACCGTCGCCGGCCATCACACCACCGGTACCCTCGGTTGTCGTCGTCAACCGTCACCACCGGCCATCACACCACGACCATTCATCTTCGGTATCTTATCAACATCGCTATCAACCATCATCACTAGATCCCCTTACCTTTTTCCCCTATAAAACCCTAATCGCGACCACCTACCACCACAACATTGCCGCCATCTCCATTATCTCTTATGTAACAAACCCAGATCAAGTGATGCTCCAAATCGAAGCTCCAACAGGACAAACCACATCTAATTTCACCCCACCATCATTCATATCTCGTTTTTAGGTGGTTTTGGTTGATGATTTTAAGGTTTTGATTGGTTGGTGGTGATAGGAGTCATCGGCGGTGATGGTGGTGGCGACTGGTGGTCATCGTTGGTCGGTGGTGGTGGGAGTCGTCGGTGGTAGTGGGGGTTAGCTATAGTGGTGAGATGATTTTCAGGCGGTAGTGATGGTGGCGGCGGCTGGTGGTCACGTTGGTCGGTGGTGGTGGGGGTCGTCGGTGGTGGTGGGGGTCGACGGTGGTGGACTGATGGCGGTGGGGGTTAGCGGTGGTGGACTGAGGCGGTAGTGATATGTATGTATGTATGTATATATATATATATATATATATATATATATATATTATATATATATATATATATATATATATATATATGTGTGTGTGTGTGTGTGTGTGTGTGTGTGTGGGTTTGTGTGTAAAGACAAACACACAAACAGTCCCTTAGATATGTTAAATTACATAAATAGTCCCTTTATGATAAAAAGACTAAAATGCCCTTAGATTAACAGAAAAATTAACATCCATTAGTGTTAATACTTTAACTCGTTACAAATAGAAAATACAAACCCCAAACTTGTTACAAAAAACTCTTAATACCTAAACTTGTTACTTTGAATAAACCACAAGGACCATTTATGTAATTAACTCTTCTATTAATTTCATTACCACATACAAACAATTCCTTAGTGACATAAAAAACAAGTCACAGTATTTCAACAAATGCAAACCTTAGTATTTCAATAAATGCAAACCTTAGTTACCGTAGACATATTGTCTCTTGCTCTTAATAATAAAGCTGCCTCACCATTAGATGTTTGTGACTGGACATGTGTTATAGACTTATTTAAGATGGTGAATCTTATAGTGGATGAACAACAATGGACAAATAGAGACATATCCTATATTCGTCTTCATTTCCTCAGTGGAACAATGCATAACCTTTTTAAGCTTACAAATAACTCAATGTTAAACTAAGCAATAAATGAAAATATAAAATTAATGCAGGAAACATGAAATACATTTGGATCATAAAATTGTATGCGGTGTCACCACCTCAATGACCACCGATCATTGACTGGCGATGATCGGTGGTCATTGAGGTAACGGCGATGATCGGTGGTCATTGAGGTGGTGACGGTTTGTAACGAGTGATAAATTCTAATTCCTTTATAAGTGTTCTGTCACTTGAAATACATTTGGATTTTAAAATCTCTCAATGGATTCCAAATCCTTTGAATTCCAAATCATGTGGAAAATATTAAATTCCAAATACAATTCATTTGAATTCCAATTCAAATTCTAGTTACATTTTCAATTCAACAAATTACACGAACCAAACGCCCCCTAAGTATATAATCATGACTGGCTCCATATAATATTGAGTGATGCATTTAAGTTTGGGTTCTTTAAAATTAAGAGCCCTTATTTTTATTTTTATAAAAATAAGTTTATTTTAGAGAATAGGCTTACACACTAAAGATGACAATTGAGTAATTGATGATAAATCAGACTTTTGTGGAGAGGCTCATTTTAATTTATTACACATACATAATATCTAAACGTCTATACATACATAATATTAAAAAAATAAAATTTTAACTCTGCCAACTATAAACGTTTTAGTTTATCATTGTCGGTTTCAAACCGAATAAAGGGAAAAAGTTTTTGAAATTTTTTTTTTAAAAAAATATTTCTTTTTAGTTTGATTGGGCACTAAAAATAACCGTTAAACCTACCATGTATATATATAGATGTTAAAAAGTGTACCGTAGTTGAGAAACCCTCAAAATATCTCATAAATAATTACGCCATTCTGGAAGAACAACAAAAACATTCCTTTTAACATATGTAAGGCCACCAATTCTCCATGTCACCCTTATCAAAACCCTTCAATAATCATATAATCCCTTGAATCTCTTCCCTAATCTCATATCTTCACTGTATCCATAATCAAAACACACATACTGAATCCTAAAACCATGGCCAAGAAAGAGATGCAAGTCGTAAGAGGCTTAGACGTCGAACGATACATGGGCAGATGGTACGAAATAGCTTCGTTTCCGTCGTTTTTCCAGCCCAAAAACGGCATCAACACAAGGGCTACATACACATTGAACCCCGATGGCACTATTCATGTCTTGAACGAGACCTGGAATGATGGCAAAAGAGTATCCATTGAAGGGACTGCTTATAAAGCTGACCCCAATAGCGATGAAGCCAAACTAAAGGTCAAATTCTACGTGCCTCCGTTTTTGCCCATCATACCTGTGGTCGGGAATTACTGGGTATTGTATCTTGATGACGATTATCAGCGCGCCCTCATTGGTGAGCCCTCAAGGAAGTATCTATGGGTATGTTATCCTTCAATTCTATTAACACAATAATCTACACAACACTTCTAGTGTTATATTTTGTTTATTGTTATAACAATTACTATCGTATATATAGTAGAGTTTTTATATATGAGTTACTAAGTTTATATTAAAGTGGTTCGTTTTTTCTTCACGCTCATGGCATAAAATTTTTCAAGGATTCTCAGGGACTGCAGGTGTTACGAATTTAAGGTTTATAAACTAATTTTTATTATATGGGTTTGTGTAGATACTGTGCAGGGATAACCATATGGATGAGGAGGTATACAATATGTTGGTTGAGAAGGCGAAGGAGGAAGGGTATGATGTGAGTAAACTGAAGAAGACGACACAAACAGACCCACCACCGGAGACTGAAGATGCACCTACCGACAACAAAGGGACGTGGTGGTTGAAATCGATTTTCGGCAAATAGACCCTCGATCATGAGGAGAAAATCATATATGGTACAAGTGGTTATCTCAGGGTGTTCGCAGGGTGTTATCGAGTGTTGGTGTTAATGTCGTATGAGTTGTGTATATTTTTGTATGCTTGACCAATATGTTTGTGTAAGTTTTGTTCATATGATAATGAAAATACTCTGTATTATTTTTCTGTGTTCGGTCATTTGACAAAGTGTGTTTGTGCAAGTTCTGTTTATATATTACAAGTTGAAGTGAAAATAATAAGTTGGAGGCATGGGTTAACATGTGGCAACAAACAACGTTTTGGTTTTCACTCAGAAAACCTTATGAGTTTAGAATGAGTTGGAATGGGTAAGAACAAGTTTTCAAATGGGCAAAAATGTGCAATTGTTTGTCGACAAGAACAAGTGAGCCAGTTGACCACCACCTTCGATTGACCACTAGTGCTGCACCTCCATTGTCAACGGCCCACCGCCTACAACCATCGCACCACCACTAACCAACGCTGCCTCCAGCACTACCAAGCATTGGCGTTGCAACCACCACCAACTATCGCCGCCGCAACCACCATCGACCAACGCCACAACAAACCACCACCTCTGCCACAACAACCATCACCAATAAGTATCGCGGCCGCAACCACCACCAACTGATGTCGACCCAACCACCACCAACTGATTCCGACCCAACCACCAACCATAGGGCATGCCTTCGATTTTGTTGCAAAATTTTACAAAAATTCATAGTTAGCCTTCATAATTTGTCACTCACCAGAGAAGAGTGTCTACTTCTTGATCTACTGAAAATTAAATAGGGATAACTCATTTTTAAGTTTCTAAAATTGACTTTAATAATGTGATACAGCTGTGTTGTTTTAAAATATAGGATAGAGAAATAAAATAATTAAAACAAAATAACAAATATTTTAAAATTTTGTTTACGTTAATCTTTTATATAGTTTAACTATTAATTCTATTATATGTTGATTATATAACTTGTGTTCACAATCTTCATATTATCGTTGCCAACGTGGTGGTCGTCTTCCGTATCCAACATATTGAATGATAATCCGTGATCATTGTAATCGATTCTGAACCAAGGATCCTTGAAACAACTTTTATTTGTAGTTTATATGTTTTTATATGGTTTTTGTTGGATAAAGGAGAATTTTGTAATTTTTTAAATTGACCCAACCTGACCCGACTCATCCTGACCCGAACCTGTTTTGATCCGAACCCATCCTGTTCTAGTAGTTCTAAAAGTCTAAAATGCATGTAATACAAAGATAACTTTTCATTAAAGTAGGAAGACGAGAATAGCAAATAGCAACCATGGTTCTAGTAGTTCTAAAAGTCTAAAATGCGTTAGTTTTAGTAAGTTTTAAGTTTTTAGAAACCCCAGCACTTTAAAATTTCCCCAACCAATATAATTCAAATAATAAAAAAAAGAAATCTACAATATCCCTATATTGATCATGATGAATACAATCAACGCTTTGAAAAGGCAAAGTAAAAGTGGCGAACCTAATTCTTTCTTCATGAATATTGCTAACTTTAATTTGTTGACCTTTTTATCTTCACTCGGCCAAATTCCGAGCCCGTGGTGTGCCGCCATCAAGCGAGTGACGGGTCAGATCCTATAAGCCTATGTTCGAAACTTCATCTTATCTACTTGGTTTTAGTTTAGTTAATTGTATAAATCCTAAAATATAAAGGATAACAAATTTATATTATACTAATTACCAACTAGTCTATGCATAATGATGTTGTACATTATGCATAGGATTTTTTTCAAAGAAATTGACTTTTTAATCCAAAGGTTTCATATTTACAAAATAACCTTCCAAAATTTGATTATTTTTACTTTAAACTCAAAACTCTTCGTATTTTACAATTTAATCTCACAAAATTTTATACTTTCAACTTTGATCCACTATACTTTTCATAATTTACAAATTTTCGCCTTACGTTCGTTCTAGGTTTTGCAAGTTAACACGACACAAACATGCATGTGCGATTCACCAATTTTACGTTTCGCTTTACGTATCGTTCTAAATTCTGTGAGTTAACACGGCACAACATGCGTGTGTGGTTTATCGTTTTTACGTCTATTTTCCCCTTTTAACAGGTTCGTCTCAACGCGTGAGTCTTAAATCAATTTAGTTATATTTTTATATGTTTTACACTTTGGTCTTATTTTTTGTATTAACACACCACAATTTTAGTTTTCATAGTCATTAATGGTGGTGTTACATCAGTTTTATTTTG
The DNA here is from genome assembly GCA_025215565.1 of Flaveria ramosissima. Taxonomy (NCBI): domain Eukaryota; kingdom Viridiplantae; phylum Streptophyta; class Magnoliopsida; order Asterales; family Asteraceae; genus Flaveria; species Flaveria ramosissima. The sequence goes on along the minus strand of CM046039.1, from coordinate 33,383,786 downwards.
CACGGTTTTACGCTCCCCGCAACGCGGGAAGCTTAATTCTAGTTTCATCTAATAACGTTTTTTGTTTTTCAAGTTTTGTAATCTTATATATACTCGGACATATAGGTGGTATAAATAGAATTTTCTAGCTTATGATGTAAATCCTTATTGTTTTTTGAGTTAGGGCTGTTTGGCAGCATCTAAATCAACCTTTTAATGGTTCATAGGTTTGAATGTTCAGCATTTAATGGTTCAGACTGTTTGTTTCACAAGCAAATGTCTGAATGGTTTAGACATTTGCCTCTAAATGGTTAGCCATTATACTAATGCAGAATTGTTAAGACTTCTTATCTGAATTGGTCAGACATTGACCTTTGAATAGTTCAACAATATACTAGCTCTTAAATGGTTCAGACCGCTTAATGGTTCAGCACTTAATGGTTCTAACATTTTATTGTTTCAACACTTAATCATTCAGAAATTGTCTCTTAATCAGCCTTTTAATGGTTCAGATGTCTGAGTGGTTCAACACTTAATGGTTTAGACTGTTTGTTTCGCGAGCAAATGTCTGAATGGTTGAGACATTTGTCTCTAAATGGTTAAGCATTATACTAGTGCTGAATGGTCAAGAAATCTAATGTTGAATGGTTATAATCTCTTATCTGAATTGGTCAGACATTTGCATTTGAATAGTTAAACAATATACTAGCTCTTAATGGTTCAAACCTCTTAATTGCTCAACACTTAATGGTTTAGACCTCTTATTGGTTCAACACTTAATCATTCAGAAGTTGTCAAACAGCCCATTAGTGTGGTTTCCCTGTTATACCTGTTTCAACTAGTATCGAAGTCACAACATGTGATCAAATCCTTTACTTCTACTCCATTAAATTATCACGTTGGATCTAGTTGGTTTCTCTCGATCGCACACTGCAAACACAACAAAGTTGCAACCGTGCTGCTTCAAGTTGCACGAAAGGTTTCTTGACCAAAGCCTTGCGTGAGCTAGGACTAAACCGTTTCAGATCTCGCAAACTTGTATATGTTTGTTTTCTTGGTTTTTCGACTAAACTTGCAAGCCAGGTTTTGAGGAAAAGGAACTACTACAAGGAGATCGGAAGGCATCGTTAGCCTACATCGAAAAAAGAAAAACAAATCCATATCAACTTCCAACAACCAAAAGTTCAAGTTCAAGAAAATACTTCTATTGCTCTTCAATGCCATATGTTGACAAATACAAACTACACCATGTGAAATATAGAATAGAAGTCAAGTATGTTTGTTGTATTCAATTAGTTAAATAGCAAAGTATAAGGGGCTAATTGTCAGTTAGCTAAAGTTGAGGGTTAGTTGTGATTAATTGTCAATTAGTTTGTTAGATTCGGTTAGTATGCGAACGTGTATAAAAGGGTTTGAGAAAGGGGTTTAAAAGAGCCTTTCTTTCGTTTTGTAATATCTTCCGAACGTAACCAAAATCTTCCGAGAGTTAATAATAGTTCTGAAGTACTTGAGTTCTTGTTTCAGTTTTGAGTTGTTAATCCTTTTAATCTTGATTCTTGAGTTGTAATTCCGTGATTTAATTTCAACAATTAGTATCAGAGCTTCTAGGCTTGATTCCTCAAGAAACTGATTTGTGATTGATTCAATCGAAGATTGGAGGATGGTGTCGACAAAGTTTGATCTCGAGAAATTTGATGGTAAGAATGATTTTGGGTTATGGCGATTGAAGATGCGAGCATTGCATGTTCATGAAGGTCTGGTTGATGCCCTTGGAGCGAAACCCAAAGTGCCGGAGGGAACTATAGAAGAAAAGAAGAAGGAGATGTAATAGAAGAGGAAATAGATGGTGTAAAAGGCTCATAGCGCAATCATACTTAGCTTCGGTGATAAGGTCCTAAGAGAGGTTTCAAAGGAGGTAACTTCAGTTGGAATATGATCGAAGTTAGAAAGTTTATACATGACTAAGTCTTGGCAAATAGGCTCTATCTGAAAAAAAGCTTATACACTTTTCAGATGGCATCGAATATGACTTTAGATGATCACATGGATGAGTTCAATAAATTGATAATCGATTTAGAGAACATCAATGTGAAGTTAGAGGATGAGGACTAAGCCATTATCTTCTTGGCCTCATTGCCTCAATCACATGAACATTTTGTGGATACACTGATGTATGGAAGAGATAGTCTGTCTTTGGAGGAAGTATTAGCCGTTATGAACTCTAAAGAACTCAAAAGGAGAACTGAGACTGAAAGTGAAGGGTCAGATGGACCATTTGTAAGAGGCAGAACAGAGCACAAAGTCAGCAAGAATATGGGAGAGAGCAGGTCAAAGTCAAGGGTGAATAGGAGATGTTTCGTATGTAACTTTGAGAAACATTTCAAAAAGGATTGCCCTGAATGGAGAAGAAAGAAGGTGGAGTTCCAAAACTCTAAAAGTCATTCAAACCATGTACAAGAAATCTCCTCTGATGGATATGAAAGTGTAGACGTGTTGGTGATTACAAAGGTACAAACAGGCCAAAAATGGGTCATGGATTCTGGTGGATCGTACCACATGACACCATTCAAAGAATTCTTTAAAGATCTAGTTTTACAAGATCTTGGAACAGTAAAGCTTGGTGATGACAGGCCATGTCAAACTAAAGGAATGGGGACAATCTCATTTAGCCTGGATAATGGATCTAAGATAGATCTACAAAAGGTTAGATATATTCATGACTTGAAAATAAATTTAATTTCTCTTGGTACCTTTGAAGTGATGGGTTTCATATGAGTTTGAAAGATGACAAGGTAAAGATAATCAGAGGTTCCATGGTGATCATGTTAGGGACTAGGAAGTTAAACAACATCTATCTCATTGATGGTAAGGTGAATTCAGGAGATGTGAATGCGGCTACACAAGAAAATGACAATGTTGCCAAGTTGTGTGTAAGGCCCCGTTCCCGGGACGCTTACAGTTGGATCCTCATCGCACATAAAACATATATTTTCATCATCTTACATAAAAACCTTGCAACGGAAACATTAAACGTCATTCCATTTCATCATAAAAACTTTTGAAACATATTAAATCGTTATCCAATTACAGAATATTTGTTTCATTACATTACAAAAGCATTAAACAAAATGATGCCATCCAAAATAGGCTGAGTAGCCGCCCCGTGCCATTCTCAGCAACCTTACCTGCCAACTGGAAACACATAAAAGTCAGCGTTGCTGAGTGAGTTCTAGTTTTATAATAAAACATACTTTTCTTCGTTAAAACCATTCTACACTTTCATGCGATCACACATCATACGTACACATACATAATATCATTATTATCTTCATCATTCATTCATACTTTAACTTTCGTTCGTTCATACGTTCTTACTTTTATTCGTTCGTTTATTATTACATCTTTTCTTTCCATCAAACCATAAGCTTTACCCTTCTGTTCATGATACTGGACCTAGCCCTATCATAGACCTTCTATAACGGTGCACAGCACCTCATGGTCGCAGTACCTAAGGTAAGGTTCAAGATCATTACATCTGTTATTTCATCACGTTCTGGATCAGCGTCAAAAGCTATGCCCCAAACTATATGGCTACTGGGCCGAAGTTCATAAATGACTTCCCCACTGCACCTAGCCTGGCACCAGCACCGGGGTAAGCAACAAAGATCCCAACTGTATTCTTCACCCCCAATATTATGGGTAACTTAGGTAACCGCTATAAACCACTGCATACTACACCCCCGACGTTATGCGTAACTCGGGTAACCATCATATACTACACCCCTAACATTATGGGTAACTATGACCTATTACACCCCTAATGATATGCATAACTCGGGTAACCGATACATACTACACCCCCAACATTATGCATAGCGCGGGTAACAATTACCTACTACACCCCCAACATTATGCATAGCGCGGGTAACCATTACATACTACACCCCCAACATTATGCATAATGTGGGTAACGACTATACACCATGTACCACACCAATGGTCAGTCACAAAGACTGGAACCCCTGCGTGCACCCTTAAGGGTTAATTGAACCATACGCGGTTGAGCTTACAGCATTTTAGAGCCATGCATTTCTGTACATTTTGCTTGCAAGCCTTTCACATTTTCATTCGTTCATTAATGCATGCATTCATTCATTCATCATGTTTCTCTTTTCATTATCTTCCACTTTACATTACATAATACTTTTCAGTTCATTTTAACATTCAACGTAAAGCCACGGAAAGAAACACATACATAATAGGAATATAAACATAAACATACACACATTGCCATACAGGGCATCATCATACATACATACCATCATAACGTCTATGACCTCTAAGGTCAGCTTACATAAACCCCTGGGAATCTCCCAAGTCAAAACCTACATCTGCACTTTCCCCCGAAAGTCAGCAAATAAAACACTGTTCTTTCGGGCGTATGAGCCCTACCTGGGCGTATGGACACCCTTCAGTCGTATGGCCTTCCAGGCGACTGAACACTTAGGCGAATGAACATCATGCGAATGGACCCTATGCGAATGGACTCTCAGTCGCATAGCTTTCATGCGTATGGCCCTCAGTCGCATGACTTCAGGCGTATGGGCTTCAGTAGCATACCCTTCATGCGAATGAACCTCAGTCGCATGGCCTCCAGGCGCATGGACCTCAGTCGCATAACCTTCGTGCGAATGAACCTCAGTCGCATAACCTTCAATCGAATGCCTTCCAGGCACATGAACTTCAGTCGCATGACCATCATGCATATGGACTTCGGTCGCATGGCAATCGTGCGCATGGACCTCAGTCGCACGCCAATCGGCCGTATGGCCTCCAATCACACTCCAGTCGGTCGCCTAGCCCTAGCAGATGCAGAATGCAGTTTTAGCTGAACGCAAACTGCCCCTTTCGGCCTCGAAGCTCTTCCAAACTCGATTTCAACCATCCTAAACCTTAGAAGCACCTACCACAACATCATTCAAGCATACACAAGCCCGGAATCCAACCCCACACGCATCAAACACATACACATATGCATAAAAACGGGTCAACACCCAACTTTTCCAAAAAAACGGGTTTTTAGATGTGTTCCAGCCCCAAAAGCAGTTGAAAACGAGTAAAAGAGGGGTTCTAGAACTCACACAAACGATCCTGATAAGAAAAGCTTCGATTCAACCCGCTACACTTCGATTTCCACGCTCGAATCCACCCGGACCAAGCTTTTCTCCCTTTTCTCCTTTTTCTTTTCCTCTCCTCTCTTCTTTGCTGAAAAATGATGAGTGTGGGGTGTCTTCCCCCTCTTATACTCCCATTCATCCAACCTTCTCCCGTTGGCGGGTTTGGTCACCCGACTTTGGATTTTATTTCTTCTTCTTCATTCGTCGGCTTCAAAATAAATAAATAACCGGGTGTTACAAGTCCACCCCCCTTAAATAGGTTTCGTCCCCGAAACCCGTTATTCCTCGAACAAACGTGAACAATATTGTCTCATCTCTTCTCCCGTCTCCCACGTAGACTCAGATCCCTTTTCTGTGCGTCCACTGTACGCGCACAAGTGGGACCACTTTATTCCTCAGCCTCTCCTCTTTTCGATCGATGATTGCCACCGGTTGCTCCACATAATTAAGCCGTTCATCTACCTCGATGTCCTCCACATATGCCAAGTAGGCACTACATCCACGCTTCATACACTTTCCCGTCGTCGCCATTGAGATCACTTTCAGAATCGTAGCGACCCGATCACCATAAACCGTTATCGAACTTTCGTCAGGCGCTATCAATCGGATCATCTCCTCGCGACACACAGTGTTCGCCTCGTAGTCCGCCAATCAATCCATTCCTAGGACTACCTCGAAACCGCCTAAGATCATCACGGACAGTCTAACAGGAAACTACATATGACCTTTTAATTCCACATCACAATCCTCTATCATCACAGAAGTCCTGGGTTATGGCAGTTTTCTACATCAAAAGGGCGCCTACCATCAGGCAGCTTAGCACAGAAAACAACAGAAACAAAACTTTTACTAGCGCCAGCATCGAATAACACAAAGGCTAAGGATTTATTACTAGAAACATACCTGACACAACATCGGGGTCCGTCCTAGCTTCCTCCGATCTTCTTCACTCCCGAACCTTCCGCCCTCGCCTTCTTGCAATCCCTGCTCATGTGACCTTCCTCACCACAAGAATAACACCTCCCCATACCGCAGTTCTTCGCCACATCTCCGGTCCTTCCACATCGGAAACAGACATTGGTCCCCATCTACATTCCCCGGGGTGTTTGTGTCCACACTTGTCACACCTTTCCGACCCTGCATCAGGTGTGACCACACGCTGGTCATCCACCCATGCACCTTTGTTACTTGGAGCGGCTCCGCCACGTCCAAATCGCTTCCCGTTCCAATCCCGATCACCCTCTCCTTTCTTGCTAACTTCTGTCACCACCACAGATCTTTCATCGTATAATCTCCCCGCCAAATCAACCGCCGACCTAAACGTGCTCGGTCGGGCAGCGATCATGTGCCTATGGATGTCCGCTGGCAAGCCACGAATATACCTCTTGATCTTTCGTGATAGAGGTGTCACCTGATCCGGCACCAGTCGTGTCATTTCATTGAACTTGGCGGTGTATTGCTAATGCCTCATCATTCCCGCCTCCAGCTGCAGGAACTCCCTCTTAACTTTAACCATCTCACGGTGAGGACAGAACTCCTCAATCACCAGCCTCTTCAACTCTGACCATCTCATCATTCCGATAGCCCTGCTTCCCTCAACCTGGACAATATTGTCCCACCAACACAGAGCTGAGTCCACAAAAGAGTGGGCAGCAAACTTTAATTTATGATCCTCCTGGCATTCGCTGATGTTCAAAACAGCTTTCATTTCTCTCACCCACCGGTGAGCAGCAGCAGCGATGCCATTTCCATCGAAAGTAGGGGGCTTGCATCGTTGAAACGCCCCATAGTTACAGCCTCGTGTCGCCTCCGGCGCAGGCTCTTCTTCTTCCTCTTTTTCATCATCAGAGAGAACCGTTTCAGGCTATAGTTGCTCCTGTCCTCCAGAGAACTTGTTCCTCTCTTTCCTCTCTCCTTCCTTTACAGCCTTAATCACTTCGGTCACCACAGACGGTAGGATCGTCTGTATGACTTGATGAACCTCCTCTGCAACTGTCTCTTTCATTGAGGCCCTCAAATTCGCACTCTCATCACCAACTTCCGGATGAGGGGTCTCAGGTTCTTCATGAGCCACCTCTTCGGCCCTAGGCCTTCTTCTCGTGACCCGTGGTTCAGCACCACGTCCACCACCACCTCCACCACGAGAAGCTTTAGACGAGCTACCACCGGCCATTCTCTAAACACACTGAAAGATTCAAACACCAACACGATCATTCAATGGAACAACTCAGTTTATGTCAAGTATAGTAAGTTCCTAATTACAGTGGCCAGTTGTGATTAGCCACTTACTTTACTCTTCATACCCCAAGCGTTACCTGTCCTGACTATATCAGTATTTAAATCTACATACAACACATAAACCACATAACACGCGCACGTAATACCGGTTAACATTACGAAAATACCTAATGGCACACAGCTACTCAGATTGGCATTCCATTCCTATTTCCGTCCCATTTTCAGTTTAAGTTAAGGTTTATTTTGAAAATTTACCCATTTCACTTAAACTTTGGCTCTGATACCAACTTGTAAGGCCCCGTTCCCGGGACGCTTACAGTTGGATCCTCATCGCACATAAAACATATATTTTCATCATCTTACATAAAAACATTGCAGCGGAAACATTAAACGTCATTCCATTTCATCATAAAAACTTTTGAAACATATGAAATCGTTATCCAATTAAAGAATATTTGTTTCATTACATTACAAAAGCATTAAACAAAAGGATGCCATCCAAAATAAGCTGAGTAGCCACCCCGTGCCATCCTCTGCAACCTTACCTGCCAACTGGAAACATATAAAAGTCAGCGTTGCTGAGTGAGTTCTAGTTTTATAATAAAACATACTTTTCTTCGTTAAAACCATTCTATACTTTCATTCGATCACACATCATACGTACACATAGATAATATCATTATTATCTTCATCATTCATTCATACTTTAACTTTCGTTCGTTCATACGTTCTTACTTTCATTTGTTCCTTTATTATTACATCTTTTCTTTCCATCAAACCATAAGCTTTACCCTTCTGTTCATGATACTAGACCTAGGCCTATCATAGACCTTCTATAACGGTGCACAGCACCTCATGGTCGCAGTACCTAAGGTAAGGTTCAGGATCATTACATCTGTTATTTCATAACGTTCTGGATCAGCGTCAACAGCTATGCCCCAAACTATATGGCTACTGAGCCGAAGTTCATAAATGACTTCCACACTACACCTAGCCTGGCACCAACACCGGGGTAAGCGACAAAGATCCCAACTATATTCTTCACCCCCGATATTATGGGTAACTCGGGTAACCGCTATAAACCACTGCATACTACACCCCTGACGTTATGCGTAACTCGGGTAAGCATCGTATACTACACCCCCAACATTATGGGTAACTAGACATACTACACCCCCAACAATATGTATAACTCGGGTAACCGATACATACTACACCCCCAACATTATGCATAGCGCGGGTAACTATTACCTACTACACCCCCAACATTATGCATAGCCCGGGTAACCATTACATACTACACCCCCAACATTATGCATAATGCGGGTAACGACTATACACCATGTACCACATCGATGGTCAGTCACAAAGACTGGAACCCCTGCGTGCACCCTTAAGGGTTAGCTGAACCATACGCGGTTGAGCTTACAGCATTTTAGAGCCATGCACTTCTGTACATTTTGCTTGCAAGCCTTTCATATTTTCATTTGTTCATTAATGCATGCATTCATTCATTCATCATGTTTCTCTTTTCATTATCTTCCACTTTACGTTACATAATACTTTTCAGTTCATTTTAACATTCAACGTAAAGCCACAGAAAGATACACATACATAGCAGGAATATAAACATAAACATACACACATCACCATACAGGGCATCATCATACATACATACCATCATAACGTCTATGACCTCCAAGGTCAGCTTACATAAACCCCCGGGAATCTCCCAAATCAAAACCTACATCTGCACTTTCCCCCGAAAGTCAGCAAATAACCATTGTTCTTTCAGGCGTATGAATCCTACCTAGGCGTATGGACACCCTTCAGTCGCATGGCCTTCCAGGCGACTGAACACTTAGGCGAATGGACCCTATGCGAATGGACTCTCGGTCGCATAGCTTTCATGCGTATGGCCCTCAGTCGCATGACTTCAGGCGCATGGGCTTCAGTCGCATACCATTCGTGCGAATGAACCTCAGTCGCATGGCCTCCAGGCGCATGGACCTCAGTCCCATAACCTTCGTGCGAATGAACCTCAGTCGCATAACCTTCAATCGCATGCCTTCCAGGCACATGAACTTCAGTTGCATGACCATCATGCGTATGGACTTCGGTCGCATGGCAATCGTGCGCATGGACCTCAGTCGCACCCCAATCGGCCGTTTGGCCTCTAATCACACTCCAGTCGGTCGCCTAGCACTAGCTGATGCAGAATGCAGTTTTAGCCGAACGCAAACTGCCCCTTTCGGCCTCCAAGCTCTTCCAAACTCAATTTTAGCCCAAATCAACCATCCTAAACCTTAGAAACACCTACCACAACATCATTCAAGCATACACAAGCCCGGAATCCAACCCCACAGCATCAAACACATACACATATGCATAAAAACGGGTCAACACCCAACTTTTCCAAAAAAACAGGTTTTCAGATGTGTTCCAGCCCTAAAATCAGTTGAAAACGAGTAAAAGAGGGGTTCTAGAACTCACACAAACGATCCCGATAAGAAGAGCTTCGATTCAACCCGCTACACTTCGATTTCCACGCTCGAATCCACCCGAACCAAGCTTTTCTCTATTTTCTCCTTTTTCTTCTCCTCTCCTCTATTCTTTGCCGAAAAATGATGAGTGTGGGGTGTCTTCCCCCTTTTATACTCCCACTCATCCAACCTTCTCCCGTTGGCGGGTTTGGTCCCCCGACTTTGGACTCTATTTCTTTTTCTTCATTCGTCGGCTTCAAAATAAATAAATAACCGGGTGTTACATTGTGGCATAATAGGCTAGGTCACATAAGCGATCAAGGGTTAGCTAAATTGAATAAACAACAACTACTAGGAAAACTGGGTAATTGTAATTCTGGTTCCTGTGAGCATTGTGTGCTAGGAAAAGCTCATAGAGTCAGGTTCAATACCAGTATACATAAGTCTAAAAACATTTTAGATTATGTTCATGCTGATCTATGGGGGCCAACTAAAACAAAGTCTTTAGGTGGAGCCTCATATTTTTTGTCAATAATTGATGATTTCTCTAGAAGGGTTTGGGTGTACATACTAAAGGCTAAGAGTGAAGCCTTTGAAAGATTCAGGGAGTGGAAGGCTTTAGTTGAAACTCAAACAAAGATAAAAGTCAAGAAGTTAAGGACAGCCAATGAATTAGAATTTTGTAGTGGTCAACTCTATCAATCATGTAAACTACATAGAGTAGCTAGGAATTTAATGGTGCCTGGACCCCACAACAGAATGGATTGGTAGAAAGAATGAATAGAACACTACTTAACAAGGTTAGATGCATGTTGTCTAGTTCTGGTTACCTAAGCAGTTTGGGCTGAAGCTGTATCAGTTGCTTGTTATCTAGTGAATAGATCACCTTCATCTTCCTTAGAGATGAAAACTCCTATGGAAGTTTGGTCTGGAAGAAGACAGAACTACAATGAGCTTAAGGTTTTTGGAGCTTCGGCTTATGCTCATGTTAGGCAGGAAAAACTTGAGCCCAAAGCTATCAAGTGCATATTTGTTGGGTACCCTGAAGGTGTAAAGGGGTATAGGCTCTGGAAGCTTGAAGGTGGGAGTTCTAAGATTGTTGTCAGTAGAGACGTAGTGTTCAAGGAAGATGTGCTTTATAAAGATGTGGTAGGTACAAGTCAGTCCTTAAATAATAAATATTGTCCTGATAATTTGTCAGATAAGGATGTGGAGGTTGAGGTGGAGCTACCTGTTAAGGAGAGTAGTACAAGCAGTCATCCTAGACAGTCTTCTTCTGATAGTCCAGGTGGAGTTCAGCTTGTGTATAGCATTGCTAAAGATAGACCTCGTAGAAACATAAGACCACCTGAAAGGTATCGGTCACAAGAAGACATTTCAGCTTATGTGTTCACAACAGCTGAGAGTGAAGTTGTTAATGAACCATTAACATATCATCAAGCAGTTAGTTCAAAGGATAGTGATTAAAGGGTGGCCACGATGAATGAAGAAATGGACTCTTTACAAAAACAAGACTTGGGTATTAGTGTACAAACCAGCTGATCATAAACTAGTTGATTGCAAGTGGCTGTACAAAGTAAAAGAAGGTTATGATGGGGAAGCACCAAAGTTCAAGGCAAGATTGGTTGCTAAAGGGTATACACAGAAAACAGGGGTTGACTATCATGAAATATTTCCCCCTGTGGTTAAGCATACTTCTATCAGTATTCTTCTATCTTTAACAGCTAAGTTTGATCTAGAACGAGCAGTTAGATGTGAAAACTGCATTTTTACATGGAAATATAGATGAAAGCATTTATATAAAACAACCCCTTGGTTTTGAGATAAAGGTCTAGGAAGGTAAAGTTTGTTTGTTACAAAAGTCTTTGTATGGACTTAAACAGTCACCAAGGCAGTGGTACCAAAGGTTTGATGATTATATTGTTGCAAATGGTTTTAATCAAAGTAGTTATGATTGTTGTGTTTACTATAAGGAGTATAGGCCTGGTTGGTTTGTTTACTTGCTGTGTATGTAGATGACATGTTAGTGGCATGTAAACATGGTGATCAAGTATCTTTGACAATAGATTTGTTGATGAAGGAGTTTGAGATGAAAGAGTTGGGTCATGCTAAAAAAGTTTTAGGCATAGAGATTACGAGGGATAGGGCTGCCGGTATACTTAGATTAACTTAGAGTGGGTATGTTAATAAGGTGCTTAAGAGTTTCTTTGGGATTGCACTTTAAGTTGTCTAGTAAAAATTGTCCAAGTATCGAGAAAGATCATGTATACATGAGTAAGGTACCTTCTTCTAGTGCTGTTGGGAGTTTAATGTACCTAATGATATGCACTAGACCAGACTTGAGCTATGTTTGAAGTATTGTCAGTAGGTATCTTTGCAATCCTGGTAGACAACACTGGGAATGGGTTAAGTGGATTATGAGGTATCTAAATGGAACAAGGAGTTTGAGGCTTGAGTTTGGTGAATGTGACAATTCTAATGCTGCTGTGAATGGTTATGTTGACTCTGATTTTGCTAAAGACAAGGATAATGGGAGATCATTAGCTGGGTATGTGTTTAAAGTGTTAGGAAGTGTTGTAAGTTGGAAAGCCTCTTTGCAAAAGAGTTGTTGCTTTATCAACAACTGAAGCTGAGTTTATAGCCTTAACAGAGGCAGTGAAGGAAGCCATGTGGTTAAAGGGAATTGTATCTGAGTTGGGTGTGAATTTCAATGATGTTATTGTGTTTTGTGATAATTTGGGAGCTATACAATTGTCCAAGCATCAAGTGTTCCTTGATAGGTCCAAACACATAGATGTAAGGCTGCATTTCATACGCGATGTGGTGAATTCTAAAGTGGTGAAAGTTGAGTATATGGGCACGGCTGATAATGCTGCTTGTCACACCCCCAACCACGGTGGTTTCCCGCGGGGCGTGAGCGTCATGGAGACCATAGTCATTGATCGACAACTACATGGTTTAGTAAACATACGATGCAAATATATTTAAAAATACATAATTGTTTCAGAGTTGAATTGCGGAAGCAGTCGAGCTAATGTAATTGTTTTCAAAACATGACAAATACAACAATAAAAGTCCCAACAGCATGAATGGCCCTAAATGCAACGTGGACCAAACTAGCTTAACTTGACGCAAATGTCAAATACCTGAGAAAACATGCTTGAAAATATGTCAACATAAAGTTGGTGAGTTCACAGGTTTGAAAGTAATTGTAAACAGTGCAATGGACCACAAGTCTTTCCATGATTTGATTGTTGATCATACAATACTACAATATTATATAAGCACCGCAACCGAAGCTAGACTGTAACTGTAACACATTGCCCCTACCCATGTCTACCGTAAGCATGAGTGTGAACATGCTAATAATGCACCCGTTTAGACCTCCAGTCAAGATTAGGGTAATTAATCCGGGTGGGGGTAGTCAAACCCAATAGTACTATCCATGATTACCTCGCTTTGGGAAATAAACTAACGGTTCGATATCGGGGGACTTTATACGGTAAGTAAACAACTTATATAACATGTGAAATCATTAACAAGTAAATGTGTCCAGGAAAATAGTAATTTGCATGTAATCTCCCCCAAAAGGAAAATAAGTAAAATGGGGCCGTGAAACTCACCTGTAATGCACGCGTGAATTCTAGCAATGATCTGTACGTATGATTGGTCTAGGAATCTCCTAAACAAAATCACAATATATTCATAAGGTCATGATTACTGACCCTAGATGGTCATGCATAACTCATCCACAAAGTTAGTTTTGAAAATGTCACTTGACTAGTTAGACCCGTTGAGCTGTTAATGTTTTATTTAGATTCTTGTCTTCATAGTTATCTTCATAAAAACACATAATGTATTGAATGGGTTTTATATTAAGTATAATAGCATTATACTTTTCATGTGTATGAGTTTCTTTTCATCAAATACCTCCAAAAGTGTACTTTATATAAATATGAACATTGGACAGAAACAAGAGGATTTTTAGGTCTGGTTGACATCCTCTTTTTATGGTACAAAGAATTTTTATAAAATCTGATATTTTTACCAAATCTAGATCTATGTCTTAGGTTTCCAAAAAATTATATCTTGTAGTATGTATCTAAGTTTAAATGCCTCGAAATGGGTCATAAAGCAACAGATGTCAGTGCAGCATTTTCTTGTACATGTCCATGTATTTCACCTTTTTGAGGGTTCAAACCCTATATTCACAAATAGAGCCTATAGTACTTTTAAACCTAACACCTTAAGCTAAGTTACCATAGAAGGAAAATCGCCATTTGATTACTTTAAGAATAACTTATACCTCAATCTTTCTGCCCTATCTATTCTGCCAAAAATTTAGGTTCAACACTTTAATCATGTTTGTACGTTTTGGATAGGTTATACTCATCTAAAAATTTCAAGGTTGGATGAGTTAAAAATTAGACATCCTAAAGTTAATGTTAGGCTCAAGAACCTGTTCATTTGACCATGTTTAGGTCGAGTTATGGTGTCGAAAACACAGAACATGAATCTGCCAGAAATTGTCTTACATGTTTTGTTACTTTTTAAACTTTGTTAGAGCACTTTTTGTGACATCCGTCACTTTAAGGTCCGTCAATTAACGTGTTTGTCCGTCATCTATTCTATGTTTGGTCATTCCTCATCCTTATTTGACTCTTTATGTGGATATCATGTGTGCAATATTATCGTTGTGTGTGCATTCGTTATAACCATGTGACGACTTTAAAAAGACCTTTAAAACTTTCATTTTTGAAAACGTTAAATATATCATTTTATAAATATAATAAATGTTTTAATATAACCATTTCTTAAGTCATGACAACATTAAAAGAACTTTTACAATTATAATAAAACACCTAACAAAGTCGTTTTTCAACCGAACAAAATTTGGAAAAACTCGGGGGTTAAGTGCAGGGACTAAACTTGTAATTTTGTAAACTTGGGCTGGGTATAAATACCCTCATACCAGCCCTAATCCCCATTTCACCATCTTCTTCATCTTCATCTTCTTCACACACAAAATCACCATTTTAGCACCAAATCCAACCCGAGAGGTCTTGTTTTCTTCGTCTTGACACCGTCTACAGCCTAGACTACTTCTTTCTAGCAGGTAGTTGTCTTTGGTTGTCCGTTTTCTAGCCTTTTCACGGTTGTCCAAAACTAGAGTTTCGGGTTCAACCCGAACACACAAGGTCGTATGGGTGCGTGTGAGGTCTCTTTGCTTGTGTTTCATGCTTGTGTATGTTTGTTGTGTGTTTCTGGAGGTCCTTGTGGTGTTAAACCCGTGTTTAGAGCAGCTCGGGGGCTGCTCCTCCCGACCACAGTCGCGATTCTGCAGATCAGGCGACTGGGTCATCCATACGATTGAGCCGTGCGACTGAGTGGGTCGTGCGACTGGATTATGCGTCTGAGTCAATCGCGCGACTGAGTTGTGCGACTAGGCATGTCGTGCGACTGAGTTGTGCGATACTGAGTGTCTGTATGCGATTGAGTCATGCGTGCGAATGAGTGTATGCGATTGAGTCATGCGATTGAGTGATTGTGTGCGATTGAGTCAGGTGACCGACTGAATGTGTGCGAATGAATGTGATTCGCACGACTGGAGTCCAATCGCACGAATGAAGGTTCAGTCGTACGAAAGTAGCTAATTCGCACGATTGAAGGTTGATTTGTGCGCATGGAAGTTGAGTCGTGCGATTGGGTGTTGTGTGGTACGACTGAAGGCCAATCATACGAATGAAGGCTCAATCGTACGAATGAAGCTGATTCGCACGATTGAGGGTTGATTCGCACGAATGGAGGTTGAGTCGTGCGTCTGACCTGGTTATGCGACTGAAATTGTTGTGTTTGACCCCTTGTGCGTGGTGTGAGTATGTCGTGTGGTGTCGAGGTAACACTAACACAATAATGCCATTGTTCGGCCACAAATATTAAAGTCAACGCGAGAAAGGGCACAGAAACTATTTTGAACAAATTGAACTAACGCTTTACAACGACCAAATTGACTTATAACTGTTGACACTTATTCAATGTTTCTTCAATAAACAATGATACTTTTACTTAAACATCATCATTAGTGGCGACAATGTCTTGTACTTGGATCTACATAAGGTCTAGTACGTGTGTCAGTTTGCGTGTGTTGTACGTGACCCATCCGATACGACCCGAACCGACCCATCATTATTGCGCGCTTATACATATATCATATCATTAATGCTATACAATAACTGTCAATAGGTGTTTGACTGTTTATTTGCATTCAACATTTGGGATACATCGCTCATACATACTTACCACTTAACAAGTGAGTTTCGTGGCCCCTTTTTACGCTTATACAATATTTCAATCATTTACAAATTGGGGGAAAAGTATGCTTACACAATTTTTATGCTGTACAACTTACATACATTTTACATACAAGGAATCAACGTGATACTGTGTTGCAAGTACTATTTGATACATGCTTGGGTCTGCTGTGTGGTTCTATCTTTGCAACTATTTAATTCCAGTGTGGGAACCGACGGTTAGGTATTGGTAGTACTACTGGGTTGACACCCCCACCCTCGTTCGATGGTATACTAGTTGGTACCATCAGTGGCCAGGAACGGGCCCTTGGGTGAATATATGCCGATAATTTCTTTGTGTACGTCGCTAGGTTTAGTTGCAAAGCTCATGTCATGTGATATTTACTTGTGTAATAACTGTATTCACAGTATTCCGACGCGCTTATTTATTACAGCATCACTTACATTTTTATTACATAAACCTGCGAGCTCACCAACAATTTTGTTGACCGTTTTAAGCATATCTTTTCAGGTGATCATGCAAGTCCAGGAATCTAGGTGTGCTGCCTTAGTGGAGACCCTAGGATGCATTTTTGGGACTTAGCACATGTTTGATAAACAATATTTTGAACCTTGTTAACGCTTGTAAACAATTATCAACTTATGAAACTTGTTCCCGGGTTGTGGGAATTAACATTTACATTTTTCATCATATGTGTATATGTGTTATCATCATCATGTTGCTTATGGCTATGTTGTCGTGAACATTGACTAAACACGACACAAGTCTCCTTGTTGTCGGGTGTCGTCATGACAAGCAAGTCATCATTTATTTATATTGCTCTCTATCGCTTACCATGTGTTATGACGATCCCGGTCTCGTTACATCCCCGTGTTTCCGCTTTTAGCGGGGGTGTGACACTTTTGGATGAGTTAGTGGACATGAACACATCATGGTGATGTATAGAAGATTAGAAACAAGGTGCTAACCTTAAACAAGCAAGGAGAAAGAGATGGTAGTCTTGAAATGCAAGGAAAAAGAAGACTTGATCCTTTGAACTAAGAACCAACCAAGGAAAAGTAGAGAAGATGTTGTAGGATGCTTGGAAGCTTCAAGAGTCACTTGGTCTTCAACAATGACACTTGAATCATCTAATATTTGTAGAATACAAATTGAAAATGATATGAGGTGGTGGAGGTGGTGTCTTGGCCGAATTTTTAGAGAGGGAGAGGAGGAGAAGAGATGTTGGGTGGTGGTGGTGGTGTATTTTGAGTGAGAGAAGATGAGATGAAGTGTGTAGGTTGTAAAATGAAGGGGTAACTCTTCTAATACTTGAGTTTCTACCTTGAAAATTTCTTTTTGGTGTTTGAGGGGCTTAATCCACGTTCACAAGGAATGGAATGGAGGCTCCAAGTGTAGTAAGGGGACATGCATCTTTATACAACTAAAAAGAGCTTTCACTAATATAGCAATTCTCAAAAATCACAAAGTCAAAGAAGATCCTTCTTCGGATTTTGTGAAAAAAGTGAGATGAATGGGAGGGGGGGTTTTAAATGCACGCTCATAAAGTGGGAGAGAGATGTTTTAGTTTAATTTAGGTGGTATTGGATATTTAGGTGGTATTTATTGCACTATAGGCATTTTTACACATTTTTGCATTTTTACTTTTTACTTATTAAAATACATTCAAATATTATAAACACTTAATATCATATATTTTGATATTGATGATGTGTTAATGATGCATCATGTAGTTAGTAGGTGCGTTAAAATGATCTGTTCCGAGTAAAATATCAATTTATGCGATTAGGTTTATTTATAAATTCAAGCTTTTCCAATGTATTTTAATTTGGAATCTAAAATACTTGGAAACAATGAAATCTAAATTACTTTGAAATACCTTAAAGTATTTATTAGTACATATATATATTAATTATCACCAACGTTCGTGTGTGCCGGTTGTATAGCGTGTAAAAATGGTAATTACGCCGAATCACCGATGCATGAAATCTAATGCATGAAATTTTGCAATGCATGAAACGACTTCAATAATTGGAATTTAATTGAAAGTCAAGTATTATAGGTGTAATTATAACCAAGTCAAGGTCGGGTATTGACCTGACATTGCCGGTTGTCACACTGCTGATGTGTTGACTAAGGCTCTTCCTGGACCTAAGTTTTAGCATTGTGTGAGACTGCTAAATTTGTGTGTTAACTTGTCTTCTATTCTAAGGTGGAGATTGTAAAATATAGAATAGAAGTCAAGTATGTTTGTTGTATTCAATTAGTTAAATAGCAAAGTATAAAGGGCTAATTATCAGTTAGCTAAAGTTGATGTTAGTTGTGATTAATTGTCAGTTAGTTTGTTTGATTCGATTAGTATGCGAACGTGTATAAAAGGGTTTGAGAAAGGGGTTTAAAAGGGCCTTTCTTTCGTTTTGTAAAATCTTCCGAAGGTAACCAAAATCTTCCGAGAGTTAATAATAGTTCTGAAGTTCTTGAGTTCTTGTTTCAATTTTTAGTTGAATCCTTTTGATCTTGATTCTTGAGTTGTAATTCCGTGATTTAATTTCAACACACCACATGGTCAATCTAGAGCAAAGTGGTGTTTCAAACTAACAACTTATGGAAAGTACACAATACACAAGTTGATGAGAAAAAAAAATAGTGTCGTCATTGCTTACTTGTTTCAATCAATTCCAGATGAAATCTTACAAATCACACTATATGATAACACAAAGGATATATGGGATGCCATAAAGATTGACCAGGTATGTTGGTGAAGAAAGAGCTGTAAAAGTCCATCTATAAACCCTAACAACCAAGTATGAAGCCATGAAGATGAAGAGTAATGATTCTATCAATCATTTTGCTAGGAGGCTATCCGGACTCGCCACTAAGTTTGTCACTCTCAAAGTCTCAGTTGAACAACATAAGTTGGTGAAAGTTCCTTACTTTCATGTCCAATCATTTTATTAATATTGTAGCTTTAATTTTACAAATGGTGGATCTCAAGACTCTTAAGTTTGAAGAAATTGTTAAAAAACCAGCAGCGTTTGAAGAATGAGTTAAAAGTGTGAAAGATGAAAGTAATTCTCAATTCTAGGTAGCACCGGAACGGGTACAGGAAGTGGGTACGGCGACGTTACGGGTACGGGAAACGGCAAATATCAAAAATTCTAAATACGGGTACGACTAAGGTACGACATTTGATAAGGTTTAATGACACCAGAAATGTTATTGATATTCAGTTACCAAGGAAAAGATGATGCATGCTCTTCTTGAGCATTTGATAAGGTTAATGACACCAGAAATAATACCAATAAGCGTCTTTGTAAAGACAAATTAGAGGAAATACTTTATGTTTGAAAATATTGTTAGTAATAGTGCTATCCACCAAACATGCATCGTCAATAATGGTTTTGTTGAAGCTTGTAAGCATATTTCTAGAAAATATGAACAAGAACTTGATTGTAATCTACGTAAGAGAAAAAAATAGCAGATACAAGATGATATAGAGCCAAAGTGCTGATAACGTGAAGTGGAGTATTGGATCTCTAAGTTTCTATGTATTTTTCATTTGGCGATAGATATATACACAATAATTTAAACATGAAACATAAAATACCGAAAAATGACGGAAAAAATAAGTGTAAATAATTATTAATAAAAATTTATTAATTATAAAATGATATGATTGAAATTGTATATGCGTAAGAATATAAGTAATAAAACAATGATATCATTGTTTTAAACTTTTATTTTTAAACCCTTATTACTTTTTTTTAAAATAAACATTTTATTCCAAAATACATTGTTTTAAAAAGTATCAATATTAAAAATTTTCTTATTATAACTCCTAATTTTAGCTTTTTTGTTTAATAAAAAATCATTTAAACGAACCTTCTAAAATATTTCATATTTTAAAAATGTTTGCAATTTTAGAAAAAAAAAATTATTTTTAAAATTATGTTTATTTAGAAGTTACATTTATAAAAGCATCTCTTTCTTAATTTATTGAAAAACAATTTTTAATCTCAAAAAGAATTAAGTAATATTATTTGTATTTAATTTAGTTATTTAATGAGAAAGAAACAGAAAAATTAAAATTACATGATATACAATTGTGTCAAGTATTATCTCAAAATCTTTTTTTATTATAATAGATAATTTTACATATTTTAACTTACATTTTTCATTTTATCACTAAAATATAAAATGCTCCACAAATCGTCAAGAACGAGTTCACAACAAATGCAAACTCACCTGTCTTCATCCCAAACACCGAACCCTACACACGATACTATATTCTCATCAAATTCTTTAATAACAACAACCACCACCGTCACTTCATGAGATCTCCAATAGCTTTTACACACATAATCACATAGCCGAATCGTTCGGTTGCGAGATGACAAGACGATCTGGGTCTTGTTTCCGGTGTTGTTTGGTCATTTTGGCTGTGATTTCAGCATTGTGTGTATCGGGACCAGCTCTTTATTGGAAGCTCAAAAGGGGTTTTGATTTGAAACCCAATAATTCGATCTCTTGTGCTCCCTGCATATGTGATTGTCCTCCTCCTCTATCTCTTCTCAAGCTTGCTCCTGGTAATTTGGGGCTTTTTTTTAACTTTAATTGTCTGTTTACTTGATCATAATTCATACCTATTTGTTGTTTATGCTAGTGTTAATTGTGCTGAAATTAAATCGGTACTTCTACACATTTTTGCTTTTGGTTGAATTCCCATCAGTTTTCTCATTGATTAGACCGAATTTGATCTGGGGTTTGTATAAAGTTCTTGATTTCTTACGGAACTGGATCTAGGTTTTTTGTGTTTGTTCTTGATTGTTGAGCACACTAGGAAAAGGGGTTTAATTTGATGTATTGGATGGTTCAAAACCAGAGTATTGGCAGGCAAGTATCACAAAATTGATGTGAGATGATTCTTAAATTTGACCATTATGCGTTCTGACACTTTATAGAACATCACTAAGCTGGTGCATTTATGTTGCTTACAAAATGCAATGTTTAGGGTTTCTTGAAAAAATTAAGTTGCATGATGTATACATCATAATAACTAACCCAACCTGTTCTTTGAGGTTTTATCAGCCGACCCTTTACATGGTAAGATAGTTGTCTCAAATTCAAGTGCCTGATTTTGAAAAAAAGAAAGGACTTATGAACGTTGACTTACTGGTTTAACCAATGTTAACATTGATACTTGTGATGCATCTCTCTCAATTCAAGTTTTTTATACATCTGTAAGATGAAAGTATGCTAAAAGATTCTATCTTGTTTGATTTATTGCAGGCTTGGTCAACCTTTCTGTAACAGGTTAGAGCTTACTTTGTTATTACTCTTTACATTTACATTCTTCTATATTAGTCAAGAATTATTTCCTTATTCTTTATAATCACATTCTATATTAGAGTGGTGATTATGTTTTGCAAAAAAACAGTTTCTAGCATTTGGGTGTGATGAAATTGATTGTCGCAACTTGTGACAATAGAACCACATCCAAACACTATGTCTACAAACCGTCTGTTTTGCTATAGTTGATTATTTGATTTTGATTATTCCAAATCACATAATCACTTTTAAAACGTAGTACCAAACGTCAGGTCATATATATAACTATTTTGTTGGCAAAACACAGATTGTGGGAAAGATGATCCAGATCTCAAAGAAGAAATGGAGAAGCAATTTGTGGATTTACTATCAGAAGAACTCAAGTTACAGAAAACAGTTGGTGAAGAACACATACGCCACATGAATATTACATTTGCTGAGGCGAGAAGGGTGGCCTCACAATACCAAAAAGAGGCTGAAAAATGCAATACTGCTACTGAAACATGTGAACAAGCAAGAGAACAAGCCGAGGCTTTAACGAGACAAGAAAAAAAGATAACATCTTTATGGGAGCGTCGTGCTAGGGAACTTGGTTGGGAAGGAGAATGAAATATGACATATCATAGTATTATTATTCTTGTTTCCTATATATATGTTAGTGTAGTCTATCCACGTTATATTATGTAATATCACATGATCACTTTTAAGATACACATCCAAACCATTTGAGTTGACGTTGAGAAGTCTTATTCGCAGCCTACTCTTTGAACATAACAAAACAGGCAATATACACGCATATAGTAATGGCATTATGACCCTAAACAAAAAGAAAACATAGATTACAAAGTGGTGTCAAAGAAAATTTAATATAATCTTCTGTCATCAGACCCATGACATGAAAAAAACCCAGGCAGAATCTAAGGAAGATTTAAGATAGATACAAATCCTCATGGATAAACCTACATAGCTGCAGTTGCAGGTCCTTTTATCTTTCACTACAAACCAAATGCCTACCTTGACTCATTGTCATACACGCGACCTGCGACCATATAAGGATCATATCCAAATTCTCCATTCATTTGCATCGCCGTGTTCTGGTCCTGCATTTCAGAAAAGACAATGAAAAATAGAAAAATGAAAAAATTCTTAACAAAAGATAAAAGCATATGAATTGAGTGTGATTCAGACTCATTTGATATTGTGTGAATGGCAATTGAGTTGCCTAAGTAACTAAGTTGAAAATATTGTACCCGTTTCAATATTCCAGGTATAATATCATCTAATGAACCATAACCATTGTTTGAAGCAAAACCAGTTTGCAGCTTCGTCTGCTCAGTCTGGACAAGAGTTGAACCACTCCCATTTGGTCTACTATGGCTCACTGGACCACTCAAACCACCATAACCGGCTAGAGCCGAAGCAGCTAGTGTGGTAAAAGCATTCTGTGAGTATTGGCTATAATCTTGTTTACTGCATGGTCCACTTCTTTGGTTTGATAAAGATTGGTTAACATTCTGAACAATGTCCCCAACTAAACCACCACCGTGAGTTTCAATAGGTACAGTGGCCGTTGTGGTGATGTTAGAACTAAAACTGCCATTAACAGTGGCAGGATAGCTATAACTTTCACCAACAGGCAATAGATTAGAAGGGATGTTTGGTGGTTGATTACCATTTTGGTCAAGAAAGCCAGAACTACTTGAAAGAAGATTGAAAGATTCTGTGCCTGTAGAAGTCAATTTCGCACCCGCTTGACTCGCAAGAACGCTAATAGGATCCGTGAAGGTACTAGAACCTATAAATATTCAAGATTCATCAATAAATTTCAAGATTTATCAATTGAACTGCAATTTGATGGTTGGGTACCTCTAAACAACCGAGGTTCATCGATGGAATTGAGATTACCCAGATTGATACCTATAAAGACTCAAGAATCATAAATAAAATACAATGAAGAGATTCAAGATCCATCAATGGAAATAAAATCTAACATCTGGGTACCTGTTCGAGATTCTTCAACAGAATTGAAATCCATGAGTTGGGTGTTTGTTTTACTACTGTATTGTAGTTGATCAAGCTCAAAAGATGGTGGGATCCCCTGAAAGAGATTCATGTTTTGGTGATTTGAAGATACAACTGGTTGCAGCTTGGTTTGAGCATGGTTTGGTTGGACCAGGGGTGGAGCCGTAAGGCTATGAAGGGCCACACCTGTTGCACTGTTGAGTCTACCTAGCATGCCAGCTGGCGCATACGTGGCATTCGGCATTCTTCCTGAACATGATACTGTCCTAAAGTCTAGTCCATCAAGAGGGCTCATTCTCATATAAGAAGATGCATCATTGTTGCCTCCAAAGGCAACTACCATGTTACCTTGATGACTGATCCTCTTTAGGTAAAGCCTGTATTTCTGTTATAAGATATCAAAATTAGCATAATTCACTTCTTTCGCATATGGGTATTTCCAATAAATTCGAAGATACCATTTAATCCCAATAAAGTCAGACTTTTTCTTTCCATATAATTGCCAAAAAGAAAGCCTACTTTATTTATCTCCAAAAATGAACTTTTACTACTTTTATTCCACAAAAGAACATGCTTTCTATTCATTTAGTTGCAAAACGCAGATGCTTAAACTTTTAAACGCCGATAAAAACCTATTGTTTTCCTAAATAAATAAGGTTTTTCTACAATTAATTGCCAAATATATGCATTTTTTAAGGAAATATGCAAGTACCTGAAGATGGCTTGCTACATTTTCCCTAGTAAGCCCATCCACATTCATCAAATCAAGAATCCTTTTGGGCACAGCTTCTGTAGTTAGAATGAAAAACCCGTGTTAGCAGATTTTATACATATAATAGATGTTTAGTTACTAGAAAAAGACTCACTCTCAATGCCGAGATGATTAATAGCAGCAACGAACTTCCTATGAAGATCAATTGACCAAACAACTCGGGGCTTCTTCTTTGTTGCTGGATCATCACTTTCATTTCCATTTTCTTCTTCTTCATCTTCATCTTTTCTTTTTCTGTTCAGCTTCTCATTTTGATCTCCACCTTCATTCCCTTGATCTGATTTTTCAAGGTTGTTTGTTGACTTTGACTTTGTTTTTGACCCAACCTTTCGCCTGATCACATGCTGCCATATGTTTCGTATCTCCTCAAGACGAACTGGTTTCACAAGATAATCACAAGCACCATGAGTGATCCCCTTCATCACAAGATTCCTGTCACCATTCCCTGATAACACTGCAACAATTTCATGAAATCACTTAAATCGGTTTTCAGAATAAACAAATCAGTTTGACCTCAAAAGGTCAAAATTGAAACATAATTGCAGCATTCTGCTTACTTATGACTGGTAAATCCATTTCGAGCCCAACGAGTTCAAGAAGCTTGAAACCATCCATGTCTGGCATATAAACATCACTGATAACCAAATCAAACCTGTTTCTATTTTCTCTCAACATATTCAGTGCTGTTATTGCTTGATTTGTGGTTGTAACTGTGAAAGAAAAACAATCGACTATCAACACATAAACATGATCTTTAATCCAAAAAGAATTAAAACCCAGAAACTCAAAATCATATCAGCTATCTGAGACACATAATT
Source organism: Flaveria ramosissima (assembly GCA_025215565.1). Lineage (NCBI taxonomy): Eukaryota > Viridiplantae > Streptophyta > Magnoliopsida > Asterales > Asteraceae > Flaveria > Flaveria ramosissima. The sequence continues at coordinate 33,358,657 of CM046039.1, read as the reverse complement.
CAGTCAACATCAAGCCATGAACTTTTTTGACCATGATTCCAAATTGATACTGAATATTCACAGAATTGCCCTGAAGTTGAAACCCTCATTCTAACTGTGCAGAAATAGAATGAACAAACAACAATTGTTGGCATTTTCAAAAGAGAAACACTCACACACACACACACACACACACACACAAACACGTAAACATATAAACACATAAAACAAGAAGTCAAGAACTAACCTTGATATTGGCATTTTCTTAGTAGACCCTCCAATAATTTCAAACAAGTTGGATTATCATCAACTGCAAGAACTCTCATCCCAATGGGAAACCTGTCAATTTCATCATTACCTCCTCTAATTTCCTCCACTGGCATCTTTTTTCATATAATTTCAAAAGGATTCAAGATGACAAAACAGAGCAAACAAAGAACAAGAATCAAGAAAGACACAAGATTCAGAAAGTTTGGAACTTTATTTCACTTTCTTGAACACAAACAAAACAAACACAGAAAAGAAGAACAAACTCAAAGATCTTAGAGAGAGAAAGTGGATCTTAGAGAGAGAAAGCTGTATGGTGACTAGGAATAGAGCTCACAAATGGACAATCATGGAAACTTTGCCAGAACAAATGGAATGGCTTTCAATTTTAAAAATTACAAGGAATCAAAACACTTTACTATTTCACTCATCAAAACCCCCCTTTTTCTCTCAAGGGTTTTTGTCTTTTAATTTTCTTTAATTATCCTTTTTGCAGAAATTTAAAAAAGAAAATCTATAATAGAAGGCCTTCTTTTTATAATAAAATATGATCCTTTTAATTATTGTTTTAAAAAATTTGTAAATGTTTATGTAATATTTTCATAAGATATAACCTTTTATAGATAATAGATAAATAAACATCTAAGCACTACTTATTCATCAATCCCAACTAATTTATCTTTTATAAAACAAGAATTTTAGGGTCACTGTGGGTCCCGTTGTATATTTAATCATATGTAACTCAGCATAATGGTATTTTGGAAAGATGTTAAGGTTGTTATCAATTAATGTCTCCTTTTAAGGATTGACACAATATGCCCACATACTTGATGGAGAAGAGAGTTATGAAGTGGACATGTTTTGGGTAATAGGGTAAATTTACATATAAGAGAATAGGAGATAATCTAGAAAGAATCCTGGAATAATGGTTTTCATTATGGTTTAAATGCTAATGATATCTTTTTTTTTCTTTAAAGGTAAAAAAGGAAAACATTTAAAGCTTTCCAATAACAATTTCCGATTGGTTAGATGTTAAATAGTCTAAAACCTTTTCGAAATTTGAAATGTAGCACATTAAATATGTTATTAAGAGAAATCGTTTAATTCAAAATAAATTTTATATTTAAAACCATATAACCATTTGTAGAGTAGCCTTATATCACAACTAAAACAACATAATATGTTTTTCGTAGTTTTCAACCTGAAATACGTGCTGAACAATCAAATACGAACGCACACATGAATCGGTTATTTTGATAAGACTTTTCTTTATAAAACAATTTGTTATGACACGCACAACAAGTGTATATGTGTGAGTTTTTTTTGAAAATGTGTGTTGAATATAACACCAAAGAAAGACAATTCAATCTTGCAAGAATTAAGAACACAATTATGAAGATGATCTCATCAATCTTCAATACATTGATCACTCAGTTTTGTGGATACGAATACAAGAAGAAGAACTACTGATATATTGACCCTAACTTGACTATTAATCACTAACGGCAATTAGTAACATACTAAGTACAATATGAATCCTCTAAGATCGGTTAACTACAATTAACACCCCTGAACTTTGTAGAACTTGACATGATGGAAGAAAGATGATTTTAAACACTACATTCAACAATCTCCACCTTAGAGTGAAATTATCCAATCCCCAATATCTTCAAAACAATGCTCAAAACTAAGACTAGGAAGTGGCTTAGTAAACATATCAGCACCATTTTCTTCTGAGCTAACTTGCTGAATTATAACATCCTTTGATTGCACCACATATCTTATAAAATGAAGCTTGACATTGATGTGCTTGGTTCTTTCATGAAATACTTGATTTTTAGACAATTGAATAGCTCCCTGACTATCACAGCATATAGTCGCACTTGGTGATTGAACTCCCAATTCACCTATAAAACCTTTCAACCAAATAGCCTTCTTTACTGCCTCTAAGTTAGGCTATATACTCAGATTCAGTTGTAAATAAAGCTACAACCCGTTGTAAAGTAGCTTTCCAACTCACTAAATTTCCCATAATCAAGAATGCATAACCAGTGAGAGATATCCCTTTGTCTAACTCTTTAGCAAAGTCAGCATCAACATATCCATGCACTACTGAACTAGAATATCTTGCATTATCAAATACCAAACCAAGATTTTATGTTTCTTTCAAGTATCTTAGAACCCACTTAGCAGCAGCCCAATGATTCTTACCAGGATTAGCAAGATATCTGCTTATCAAACTAACAGCATATCCAATATCTGGTCTTGTACAGACCATTAGATACATCAAACTCCCAACTACTCTAGCATAAGGCACCTTATCCATTTCCTTTTGCTCATCTTTAGCAATAGGGGAATCTTGACTTGAAAATTTGAAGTGTTGAGCAAGTGGAGTTAACATAGCCTTATATTTCTCCATGTTAAAGTTTCTCAACACTTTCTTGACATAAGATCTCTGAGTCAGAATCAACTTACCAGCAGATCTATCTCTAATGATCTCCATACCCAAGATCTTCTTAGCATTGCCTAGATCCTTCATTTCAAACTAACTCATCAAGAAATTCTTGGTAAACTCTATCTGAGCCTTATCTCTGCATGCAATTAACATATTATCTACATACAGCAAGAGATAAATAAACGATCCCCTATTATATTCTTTATAATACACACAACTATCATAGCTGCTCCTTATGAACCCACAAGAAATCATGTAATTATCAAATCGTTTATACCACTGTCTTGGGGACTGCTTAAGCCCATACAGTGATTTCTTAAGCAAGCACACTTTATCCTCTTGACCTTTGACCTCAAACCCCAAAGGTTGCCTCATATAAATGATCTCTTCTAAAACACCATGAAGAAAAGCAATTTTGACATCTAACTGCTCTAATTCATAATCATTTATAGCATTCAAGGATAATATCACCCTGATAGAAGTGTGTTTAACAACAGGTGAGAAAATTTTTGTGTAATCAATACCTGCCCTTTGAGTAAACCCCTTTGCCACTAATCTGGCCTTGAATCTGGGTTTCTCCACACCAGATATCCCTTCCTTAAACTTGTACAACCACTTACATTCCACAAGTTTCTGATTTGTAGGTTTATCAACCAATATCCAAGTGTGGTTCTTGTGCAATGAGTTCATCTCTTCCTTCATTGCTTTCATCCACTTATTCTTGTTCACAGAACTCATAGCCTCATCAAAGGTCAATGGGTCCCCTGAATCTTCTACTTCTGCAATGTGAAACACAAATGCTGACAAGTCACACTCATCTCTGAATTTCACAGGTGGAATAATGGTTCTCCTGGACCTTTCTTTAGCAATGCTATAATCTACCTTTCTTCTAGTGTTAGCACTTTGCATAGATGTTCCTTCCATACTACTATTATCATCATCATGGACATTCTCCACCTCAATTTGTATACCTGATGAATATGAGTCAGAAGTAAACTCATCCCCCTGTGGTTCTTCCATAACATCTTTGTAGAACAAGTCTTCTTTAAATGTGACATCTCTACTCACAAATATCTTTGGACTCCGTTCTCCTACTTTTTGTAATGTGATACCACTTGTTGAATATAACACCAAAGAAAGACAATTCAATCTTGCAATGTATCAAGAATTAAGAACACAATTATGAATATGATCTTATCAATCTTCAATACATTGATCACTTAGTTTTGTGGATACGAATACAAGAAGAAGAACTACTGATATATTGACCCTAACTTGACTATTAATCACTAACGACAATTAGTAACAAACTAAGTACAATATGAATCCTCTAAGATCGGTTAACTACAATTAACATCCTTGAACTTTGTAGAACTTGACATACCGTAAGAAAGATGATTTTAAACACTACATTAAACAATGTGTACTTACGTCAAATTAACTACATGCAACAACAAAAAAATTGAAGTTGGATGCACTCATTGTAAAGTGTTAGACACAACACTATAATAAGGAATGGTATTTATGTAATCAAAGTTCATCACAACGGAGACTCATACTTGAAAAGTGCATGCATACTGTAATTAGCTCGATGTACCTTCGTATTGAGTTGGAAGCATCGTTGTCATAGGTCGGAATAGTAAACTAAAACTCGTTACTAAAAATGAAAAAAAAACACTTGGAAAGTTGGACAAGTTGTTGTAGTGGGATATGCGGGGAATGATCTGATTGGTTCAAATTCGGGTCATAGTGTACGCGTCAACAGACTTTACTTTAATCACATGTTTTTATTGTTTAGATAGAACATGAATGGTTAGTTAGGTGCAAGGGGTTGTTTTTGTTTATTACATGTAAGTGTTGAGCATGAATGAAAGTGTGAGCAAGTTAAAGTAGCAAACTTTTTGTTCGTGTGTTTTTTGTTAGTTTAATTTGAAGCGGAACCAACAGGATAGACACACATATGCCTAACTTTAAAGCTTGGGCTAAAATAGCTTGTTTTAGACGCTAAGTTCTTTTTAGAGAAAATTGCAAAAATAGTCCTTGTGGTTTGATCATATTGCAAATTTGGTCCCCAGATTTTAAAAATTGCAAATTTAGTCTAAACATTTGAAAGTTTGTTGTAAATTTAGTCCCCACCGTTAGTGTCTGTTAGTTTTTAACAATCTAGGGACTAAATATGCAATATGGTCAAACCATAGGGACCATTGCGTAATTTTCTCAAAAAATTAAGAAAAAACTAAAAAATCATATAAAAATTAAAAACTTAAAATTTAAAAGTTCATATGTCATGTTTAAATTGAAGAATACAAAAACCTTGTGAAATTATAAATCCAAAAGACGAAAAATGAAATCAAACTGTTTTTTTTTATTTTTTAACTTTAATATGATTTTTTCAATATTTATTTTGAATTTTATAAATGTTTATTCGATTGTATTTATAATTTTTATTTGGTTTTATTTAATTTTTTACTATAATCACATACTTCTTTTTCAAAAATTTTCGTTTTCTCTTTTTACATATGTTTTATATTCTTTTATTTAGTTTTGAATTTGATTTGATTTTTTAACCTTTATTTTTTTTTAAATTTTTGAAATTTATTATTGATGTTTATTTGAATTTATTATGTTTGATTTTAATTTCTTTCAAATTTTATATGATTTTTAATTTTTTCTAATTTTCAAAATTTTTAAAAATTTTTGAGCAAATTGCACAACTAGTCCCTATGGTTTGATCATATTGCATATTTAGTTCCCAGATTATTAAAAACTAACAGACACTAACGGTGGGGACTGTATTTGCAACAAACTTTCAAAAGTTTGGACTAAACTTGCAATTTTTAAAATCCAAGGACCAAACTTGCAATATGATCAAACCACAGGGACTATTTTTGTAATTTTCTCTTTTTTTATGTGTGCTAAGGTTAAAAGTTTGACACAAATAAAAAAAGACTTAAAGAAGAACCCATTCTTTCCTTATGACTATTCACAAAATCCTAATAATAAAATGTTTGCATTTATAAGATGGTTGGTTGCACACATTTACCTATATCCTCATCCTTTTTGGAATGTAATCGTCAGCTGTTGATTTCAATTCAAGTCTTGTTTATGTTAAATAGTAGGTTAGTATATTTTGTATTACACAATAAAAAATTGTGAATTACAAAACCATGTTTAAAGATAAAATATAATTATAATTACGTATAAATAGTTATTTTAAGTAAATAAACAAAACTTTTTTTTAACTTTTGTTTTATAATACTCACTAGGTTAGAGCCCATGTATTACTTGAGTGAAATAAATAAAATATATTATAATTATTAGTTTTATGAATATTTTATTTTCTAGATGTTATTATCCACTAGTGAAATAAAAATATAATGAAATTTTAAAAGTTATAACACATAATGAATTAGAAATTATTACCCTATATTTAATATGTATTAATAAATTATTAAAAATAACTACATTTATATTTTAGATGTTTAATAGTTAGTTTACTTATTTACAATAATTATCATTTAATATGAGAGAGACAAGAAACACAAATATAAATATATTTGTTTTAACATATATTAGTTTAAAAGAAAAGTCAATTTAATTGTTTTTATACTTTTTGTATTTATTATGATAGAGAGGCGGAAAATAATTTTTTTGATATGCTAAAATGATGACACGTGTCATTTGATATGCTATAATGATGACACGTGTCTTAAGAAAACCTTCTTTTATTATAGGTTATAGATTATAGATTATAGATTCTACTAGCTTTAATAAACCTGTGTATTATACGGGTTGAATAAATATAATATTAAATATAATAAAATTTTACGTAATTAATTATAATATGATATTATAGATAAAATATGATTTAAATTACGTAGGAGTAAAAACTATAAGTAATAAAATAACTATATCAACTTTATAATTTTTTTTCAAAAAATACACTCAAACATTTTGTTCAAAAATTTGTCATTTTTGTAAATATCCTTATTGTAACTCTCATTTTTTTTAAAAACTTTTGGTAATAAAATTTACTTTATAAAACACTATATTTAAAAAAATTTCATATTTTTAAAAAAGTTTGAATTCAAAAAAATTATTTTATAACAATTTGTCTCTTTATAAATAACATCAATAAGAAGATATATTTCTTAATTTATTAGAAAATCATTTTTTTATTAAAAAAACTTAAATAATATTATTTGTAATTAAGGTAATTATTTAATAGGAGAGAGAAGCGAGAAAATTTTTGTTAGAATGAATATGGTGTTGTCACAAGTCTTATATAGTTACCTTTTTATTAGAGTAGAAGGATTCTTTATTTTATAAAATTTTGTTTTTAAAAAATATGTTTTTAATAAAAAGTATGCTTTTATTCATTAAATTAAACATTATTTAATTTAAAAATGGTATGAGCAATATTATTAGTATTTAATATTATTCTTAACTAGCTTTAGTGAACCCGTGTATTACACGAGTTGAATAAATAAAATATATAATATAAAAAAATATTAATTATTAAATAATATATGATTTAAATTATGTATAAGTAAGTACTAAGTAATAAAATAATATCAACTTTTTAAAAATTTGTTTTTATACTTTCTTTGTTTTTACTAAAAAATTAATCAAACATTTCGTTTCAAAACAAAACACATTTAAAAAATTGTCATTTTTAAAATATTTCATGTTTTAGAAAAAGTATGATGTACGTTCTAGAAAAATTTCTTTTTATAAAAATTTGTTTCTCTAGAAATAAACATTAATAAAAAGATCTATTTCTTAATCTTTTTAAAATAGCTTATAATCAAAAAATAGAATTAAATAATATAATTAGTAATTAATTGAGTTATTTAATATGAGAGAGAAACGAGAAAATTTTGTTAAGAGTGAATGTAGTGTTGCCATGTGACAACTCTAGTTACCATTTTATGCCATGTGGCATTCCTAGTTATCTTTTTATTATAATAAGAAAATAATAGAGAGAAATTAAAACAATTAGTATAATGAGGCTTACAATTGTGTCACGTTTTATCTTAATTTTTCTTAATTACAGATAGATCGATAGTCTAGAAATTCATTTATTAAATAGATTATAGTTAGTAATAAACATGCAAAGTTATAGTATGATATTCTAATATAAGATATGATTAAATTTATATATACGTAATAGTTCAAGAAATAAAATAATTATACTATTTTTTAACTCTTTTATCTAAATAGTTTTATTTTCAAACATTATTCTAAGATTTTTTTATAGAATTCATGTTTATTAAAAACTCTAGTTAATATTTTGTTTCAAAAAGGTTTCTTGTTTTACAAAATTTTATATTATATAAGTTTTTTTACAATTTATATTTTAATAAAAAGATGATTTTTAATTTACTTAACAAAATCTATTTCTAAAATGATAGTTTAATTTTAAAAAAATCAAAATAAGAGAGAGAAATATAGTAATTAATAAAATTAATATTTAATAAAAGGAAGAAATTAGTTTGAGTGTTTAAATTACTATAATACCCTTTTGAAGAGAAAAATTATTTGACAGTGTCTATAAAAATGACAAGTGACAAAAAGGTTGGTTAAAAGAATGACAAATGACAAAAGAAACCTTTTTTTATTACATACAATTGATTTGCAATATTCATTTGATATTGAAAGATGGCTTTGGATCGGATCTTAAAAGAACTCAAGGATTTTCATAAACATCCTCATTCCAGTTGCAACGTATGTGCATTATCTATATCGACATGTTAGATTCTGTTTTGGATGTTTTATGTGAACATTTGATTTGTTCTCATGTTTTTAGGGATAGATATTCTTGATTTGGTATGATTGTTCACTAAAAACATTATTTTTGCTTTTTCTCATGAGAGAAAACGTTATAACATATATGAATATGACATTAGGTTATGGGCAACATAGAATTGGTGAAATCAACTAATATATTTAATGCTATTTTAAAATTATGACATCCGATAATCCAATATGATTATGTAACAATAGTTGAACATAATGGATGTATAAAATCCTTCCTTCCCTTAGAGCGTCTCGCTGTGTTATAGAGATGTTAGGTTGAATTGGAATGTGGGAAGCATGGTTAAAAGAGTGGATGTGATTGTCCTAAATACAATGATTTTAAGACAGATTTAATCAGATAAAAGCACATGTAATTGTCCAAAATACAATAATTTGTCTTAATTTTCTCTTTTGAAATCTGAACTTCCGGAGGAACTAATTATATTTTGTATATGGGTAACTAAAGTGATGTATTTTTCAATCAAAATTTATGAATTCAAATCTAGCAAATGACAAGTGTAACAATTTTATAAGTAGACAATAAGTGTTCGTCGATCAATTTTTTTTAATAACAATAACTTGTTTTAAGGCCCTTTAATTACTTCTAGGCAGGTTTTAAAAATTGTTTAATTTTATCACTAGCCTACCAATTCAGGTTTTATCTAGAAAAAGCTAAAATGGTTAAGAGATAATGTAATTAAGCACAATTAGATAATCAAGTGTTTTTACCTCTGCTTGGTTTTGAATATAAACCTCCAAAATCAAATATATTTGGATATGGGATTGAGGATTCAGAAATCAACTATGTGGTAGGTTTGTTGGGATGTAAAAATACTCATGCCCTTTTTGCTTCTTATAGGTGTTGATATAAATTGAATCAACAACTAGAAATCAGTTTTTGAGAAGTTCAATTCAATTAATATTACCACTATAGAAATTATCTACTCTATCAATTGAGGGTCGACCCACTCTCCTAAAGTCGGTCTTGGATAGCTTATCTACATACTACTTTTTACTTTACAAAGCTCCTGTCAAAGTTATCAAAGGCTTAGAAGCAATTAAAAAAGCTCTAGCATGGAGAAAGTAAAGAAAAAAAGAAAATTAAATGGGCTGCTTGAGAAACAATTGTCAAACCAAAAAAAAAAAAAGGTATGATGCATTGGGCATACATACGATCTTCAAAGGATGCAAATAATATTTTACTCATCAATTGGATGTGATGATTCAAAATGAGGACCGGAAAAAGGTGATTATCACCTTGGATGATAACAAGAAGTGTTGGTCTATGCTCCCACAAAAAAAGGTCTATCCAATGTTTGGAATAATATTCTCTAATTATAATCAAAACTTGATGTTGCGGAATGAAGATTAACACCTTATCAAAGAAGGCTTAGAAAATGAGGAAACTATTTGTTCTTGTCTTTGGTGGGTCGATAATGAACCTTTAAGGGAGCTATTTCCAAACCCTTTCTCTCTTGTGATTAAAAAAAGTTTATGTTTTATGATGTTTTGATTTTGTAGGGTCAAGTCATAAACTCGAAGTGGTGTTGGAAACTTGATGCAACTGCTGCCATTGATCAACTTCAGAGCCGCAACAATGCTTCACTTTATCAGACGAGAAAATATTGTCATCAGTTCAATGGTTAAATCCGCAAAAAATCTATTAGCAAAATTAGAGGTTTCAAGCAACAACAAGTAAAATTACATCATGTCTTGGAACAATTGGGATCCCTAAAAATATAATATCTTTGGATGGAATGTTGAAATAAATCATATGCCATCTTTGGATGATTTAGTTAAAAGAAACATTGCGATTAACTCTCACTTCTGCTACTTATGTAGGGATGCTACGGTGGTCGAGCACCTGTTGACTGCTTGCTTTGTCTCCGACTCTTAACTGTTATTTGTCAACAAATTAGTGTTTGGTGCAAAATTTTCTCTATTTGCACATTTACAGTTATAGACATGTTGGAGCTTCACAAGTTTATTACGAGAAGGGATCTTAGGAAGAAATTCATACAAGACATTATTCTTGTCACGTGTTGGTGTATATGAAGGTCTAGAAATAAAACATATTTCTCTAACAAACCAGTGAAAATAAAGAAAAAAACATCAAATATTTGGATTAAGAATCAAACCAAAGTACATCATTTCTCATAAAATAATTGGCTAAAATCCAATATACATAACATGTAATGCTTTTGTATATCTCCATTCTAGCCTTTTGCTAGTTGGGTTTCTTAGGAATAAAATTCGCCTTTCACTAAAAAGAAACACTAATTATTTTTTTGGAAAAGAGAAAAGGAGCATAAACAACAGCTTCACGCCTCAGCAATGTTTTCAGAACCGGATCGGATGTCGAACCGGACGTCTTACTGGTTTGGTGGTCGGACCGGATTTAACTATATTTATATATATTTATATATATAATTAAATATAAGTAATTTATATATGATTTATATATGTATTTTATAGTTATATATAAAATTTAACTATATTTGTATATCGAACGTACTAATTTATGGTTCAACACCCCATTTGTATTTGTTAAAAAAAAAAACCAAAAACCGGTCCGAATCGGTCCGGTTTCCCGGTCCGACCAGCGGTTCGGGACGAACCGGCCTGTTGGACCTCTCAATACCGAATCATAGCAGACCGGACCGGCCGGCCCGATCCGGTCTCCAAAACATTGCGCCTCAGGGACCATATGGCAGACACGTGTCGATACATCTATTGTTGCAAAGCGGGTGGAGCCATTTAACACGTCATCAGCGGCGAAAGTGGCCACTGGGTGGACCCAAAAAACCCAACCATACGAACCACAGTACAGTTTGACCATGTGCATGAGGCTGATTAGGTCTCCATACAACTTCCAAGTTTCAACAACCTTATTGGCTCAATATGACGCTACCATGCTTGTGGAACCCACAAACATTTGTCACTTGTTACTCGTTTACTGTTCTTTGAATGTTTGCCTAGGATCTAAATATATTCTTTTTTATCCTTTTTTCTTAACAACATCTAAATATATTATTTAATTCGGTAACTCTGTATAACTAGTTTTATATCCGTATTGTAATCGGGTGATTTTATGTCATAATGTCATAACTTATTTTTTGTATTCTAACAAAAACACCATTTCTTAGAAACTAATTTAACTTGTTAGTATAAAGACAATCAGTTACATTAAAAAAACCATAAAACAATAAAAATCAATACCTATTGAATGACTGAAACGTGAGAGTAGGTCAGGTTGACTTTTAAAAGATAAATGAAAAACTACACATCCAAAAATCTTATTCATATAATCGTCAGTATGAATAAATTGAAAAACACACACACACATAAATTTAAACAAACAACATGAGAGTACACAAATGCAAAGAACAAAACATATTATTAACTGTTAAGTAGAGATTAAATCTTGAATTAATTATGTTGTTATGGCAATTGGCAAATAACTAATATATCCATACGGGCCACAAAAAAAATTTTTATATTAAATTCACGAAAATATATCGCATAACCATACAACTATTCGAACCACAAATAGGTCTAATATTAGATGGCACATGTGTGTAGGGATGAGATCGGTACTGTACCGAGAAATACTGATACCGAAAATAGGTAAAAGTGTGAACCTAATACCGTACCGTTTTTATCGATTCGATACCCATCGGTACCGGAACCATTGAAAATAATCGAAAATACTTAAACGTACGAAAATACAAGTATTTTTTACCCAAGTTATAAAAACTTTTATTTGCTTAGCCTACGAAAATATAGTGTCAAAGTAGGTTGTCATCTTTGTTATTTGATTCATAACTATTTTTGACTTGAAAATACAACATATGCAATTCCAAACTTAAATATTCAGTAAGAGAATAAATAGATTTATGGCATTCAAGAATTATCTTGTGCTAGAAAAGAAAAGAACAAAAGATGAATAATACCTCCGGACAAACTCCATCCATGATCACCAATCCAATAAGCTTTGACTTTTTTAACTTTGACAAGAGTTCTCTAAAATCAAAAGAATTTAACTTCTTGATTTTAAAAGTAGAAAATCCTTACGTTCCCTTCCCTACTTCAATTTAGGAGGCGGATTTTGCTCTACGATAATGTCATTTTTAGCTGAGTAATGAACTTTATCGAAGAGGTATGGAAAGCATTTAAACTCAGCCTAGAATGCCTAGAGCAATTAGCACTACATGGAATGTCTAGAAGCAATTAGCACTACATGGAATGTGATTAATTGTAAAGTCTTTTCTTCAATAAATAAAGGAAGTTTACAAGAGATTATATAGGAAATAATATTACATTTGGCATCTTAAAGTATTAAAAGAAAACAATACTAAACATGAACTTTATTTTATCTAATATCCCCCCGCAAGCTGAACGGTGGAGGACCAATCCTTAGCATATGTCGAAAAGCGTTGAACTGAGATGTCGGAAGACTCTTGGTGAAAATGTCAGCCACCTGCTGCTTGGTTGGAACATATTTGGTGAACAACTTTCCAGCAGCGACAAGTTCCTTCAAAAAATGATAATCAAGATCAATATGTTTTGCCTATTTATGTGAGATAGGATTCTGAGTGAGAAAGATGGCACTTTGATTGTCACAAAGAATAGTCGGTCGTTCCACAGGTAAAGCATGAAGTTCTTGAAGAAGATGCGTTAACCAAATAATCTCTGCAGCAGTATTAGCCATAGCCCTGTATTCAGATTCACAACTCGATCGAGCAACAGTTGGTTGCTTTTTGGCACTCCAAGAAATAAGATTGCCACCCAAGAATATATAGTAGCCATAGATAGATCGTCGTGTTTCCAAGCATCGAGCCCAATCAGTATCTGAGTAACCAATGAGAGCAGTGGTAGTGGGTCTACTGTAATGTAATCCAAAAGCAATAGTTCCTTTGAGGTAGCGCAGAATCCGTTTGACCTCCTGATAATGAGCATTGGTGGGAGCATGTAAAAACTGACTAACTTGATTCACAACACAAGAAATGTTAGGTCTCGTGATCGTCAAATACTGGAGAGCACCTACAATGGACCGATAATGAGTATCATCTGGAAAAGGGTCACCTGTAGAAACAAAAGAAACATTCATGCTTAAAGGTGTTGGAGCAGGTTTTGCATCCAACATCTTGGCACGAGATAATATATCTAAAGTGTATTTGGATTGATTTAAGAAAAGACCATGTTGTGTGTAGGTAACCTCCAATCCCAAAAAATAGTTGAGTTTCCCAAGATCTTTGATAGCAAATTCTTTGTTGAGACAAGAAACGAAGGATGTGATGATGGAAGTGTCGTTCCCTATTAAGATTAAGTCATCAACATAGACTAGAAGGTACATAATGCAACAGTCACGTTTGAAGATGAACAAGGAAGGATCGACTACAAGAGAAACCATTGCTTGTAAGAAAAATACTCAAACGATGAAACCAAGCTCTAGGAGCTTGTTTTAAGCCATATATAGCTTTGTTTAACTTACAAACATGGTATGGAAATTGATGATCAACATAGCCCAAAGGTTGTTCCATAAAAACTTGTTCAGTAAGATGTCCATGCAAGAAGGCATTGTTTACATCAGGATGTAAATTCCAGCCATTGATAACGGCTAAAGCAAGAACAGTGCGCACACTTGCAGCCTTAACAACAGGGCTAAATGTATGAGAGTAGTCAAGACCAGGGACTTGAGTAAATCCATGGGCAACAAGTCTGGCCTTATGACGCTCAATTGAACCATCTGATTTAAATTTGGTACGAAACAACCATTTTGATCCAACAACATTAGCATTATTAGGTCGCGGAACCAGAGTCCAAGTGTTATTCCGATAAAGAGCTTGAATCTCATCATCCATTGCTTTAATCCATTTCGAATCCTTTGATGCAACTTTGTATGACTTAGGATCCGTGACAACAAACAAGGCTCAATGTAAAGGAAATTGAGTGGTATGAGCCAAATCAACATGATGGCGAGGCTTAAAAATGCCAGATTTAGCACGCGTGATCATGGGATGAGAAGGAGGTGGAGGTGGAATGGGTATAGGAGACGACCCGACAGACGAGTTAGGAGAGGAAGGAGGAGTATGAGAAGGGGTGGTAGAGGACGTTGTAAGAATTCCTATAAGTCTGATGCAGCCAAAACATCCAAAGTCTCTCTGCAAGCATGCACTAAGGAACTGAAGTAGAAATGCTTCGGAAGTTTTACATCATGCACTAGAAATATTCTAAGTGTAAAATCTTCCGAAGCCAAGACCAATATCTTCCGAAGCCAAAAGTGAATTCTTCCGAAGCTTCAAAGACAAAGTCTTCCAAAACCAATTAGTGAAGACAGATTTCTTCCGAAGACTTTTAGAGATATGCCTTTATCTGATGTACTTTACCATAAAGTTGGACCACCTTTCCGCTGCAACTCTGTAAAGTCACCAACTTACATGAGTTGGTGAAAGGTCCATGCTTTTGGTAACTGTACATTGAGGTCTTGAGTCCATGCTTTCTACTTTATGTACTTTTATCCTTTTTGTAATATATTAGGATGTGAGCTATGGCATGTCATAGTCACAAGTCAAAAGGCAGATATGCCTTTTGATTCTACAATTGATTTTGTTTGTGTCTAGTCAATTGTATCCAGCTGGCTTTCAAAGTATAGCCGGTTGTAGGTTGTAGTATAAGTATTCCATGTTCTTGTATCTTTCTTTATGCTTTGTAACACTTGTAATAGAACTTGAGAAAACAATATACTGCATCCTTGAAACCCAATATCTTGTGTTCTCTTGTTCTGTTTCTTACTCATTACGTGTGTTCTTAGTATCATACTTGTGGTTAATCCAGTTTACTGTTTGATTAAAGTTTACCGGTCCTGCAATTGGTATCAGAGCATTTTAGGCTCTTGATATAAGATCTCACCATCTTAAGATCCCTCACACACAAATACTATCAAATGGCAACCATTTCCAAGACTGATATGGAAACTGGAACCATGAAAAAGCCCCCACTGATCACTCTTGATGACTTTGATACCTGCTGTATGAGAATGGAAGGTTTCATCAGGTCTCTAGACTCAAGAATGTGGGAGTATGTTGAAAATGGACCTTTCATACCCAGCACTCCTTCTGCTACTGGTGTTGGTATGATTTCCAAAGATGTGGCTAACTACTCTGATGAATATAGGAAGAGAGTAGAGATTGACAGAAAAGCCATGACAGCTCTTCAAAATGCCCTTCCAAACTCTGTGTACAGAGGTTTCAAGAAGTGCAAAATATCTAAACAGCTGTGGGATGCACTAAAACTAATGTATGAAGGCTCCTCTGATGCCAAGGAGAACAAGAAGGATCTCCTGAAGCAGTAGTTTGAAAACTTCACCTTCAAAACAGATGAAACCATGACTCAACAATACTTCAGGTATGTTGAGATAGTGGATACCCTTATGGATGGAGGAGTTCCTCTTGAGAATAGAGACATTGTAAGGAAGTTCATGTCCTCACTTCCTAGGCAATGGACACACTATTGGGTGGTGATCAATGGGATTCTCAGTGGTTACCAGATGGAGATGAACATGCAAGGTTCATCTGGCAACTCCAACAATCAATTGGGTTCAGCCCTGCATGTGGTTGAAAGGGATAGCATAGAACCCCAACATCATCTCATATGCTACCCTGACAATTCACCAAAGGGTCCTTTCATCACCTTCCTAGAGACACCCAGGGAGAACTACACTCAAGGAAGCCCATTCCAAGAGACAAGCTCTTCTCAAGCCTTTGTGTCTTCTGATGAAAGTTGTGGCAACTCTCTTTTCACTCTTGAAGACCTGGATTGTATCCATCCAGATGATCTGGAATATATGGAAATAGTCCAGCAGATGGCTCTTCTCACTCATAGAGCCAAGAAGTTCTACAAGAGAACTGGAAGGAGGTTTCCAAGCAATGCAACCAGTGGAAAGTTTGGCTTGGACAAAAGCAAAGTCAAGTGTTACAACTGTAACCTGATGGGCCACTTTGCTAGAGAGTGTAAGGCACCTAAAACAAATGGTGGCCAAGCACAAACCAGACCAAACTACACTGAGAAAGCCTCTCAGAATGAGAAGCCAAAGCAACAAGCTGTTGTTGCTGTTGAAGAAGGAGGCTTTGACTGGAGCTTTCAGGTGGAAGATGCTTCTCCAAACCAAGCACTAATGGCAGATCATGATGAAGCCAAGGTATTGGAACATCTCTGTACTCCTGAATGCATTGCTAAAGTTAATAGATACAGGTCCTATAACTTGGAGATGAGATCTGATCTTGAGTCCTTAAACATTTTAAAATCTGATTTTAGAAAGTCTGAAAATGATTATAAACTAAAGATAGAGGACTTAGAGAAAACCATTTCAGTTCTAAAACATGAGCATACAGATTTTAGGACTCAAATCAAAGATCTCATAACCAAGCTGACTGAGTGCCAGGCTGAGCTTGTGATCAGCAAAGCCAGGGCAGAAAAGAGTGTTCTTGAAGAAGAGACCTTCAAGAACATGATATCCTCATCCCTGCACAACAAGGTGTGTTATCAAAATAGACAGGGACTGGGATCCAATGAGATAGCTCCTCCACACACAATCTTGTCTGTAAGATCTCCTAGGTGTGGAACTTGTGAAGATGAGCTTCCTCTCATAGATCCTATGAGTGAAGAGGATGAAGAAGAGATAGTGAAGAATTCCTCTGAGAAGAGTGAAGAGGAGGATTTTAAGAAGGGCCACTATCCTTCTGAGGAGAAGAAGATTACTGTGATGACCAAGTCAATGAGAAAGAACTTGATCAGGAAGAGCAAAAGAAAAGCAAGGAAGGCTCAAGAGATCAAGGCTACTTTTGACTCTAAGCAGAAACAAGTTTTTATCTCTGCAGGGTTTGAAGTAGTAAAGACTGAAGACATCAACCAAAACTCTTCAGCTAAGAGTTCTGGTTCTTGTTCAAATCATCTCAGTACCAAGAAGAAGACTGATCTGCTGTGTACCACTGCTGCACAGCCTGGACCATCAAACTCCAAGAACAGTTCCCAGCCCATAAGAACTGTCTCAGCATCTGCAAAGATGAAGGTGGAGAAGGGATGTGACCAAAGACAGTCTTGTTCTCATAAGAAGACTCTTGTGAAGAAGAAAATGTTGTGTGTCATGTGTGAAAGTACCTCTCACATTGCTAAGGATTGTCCATACAATCCTAAAAGTACTGTCCATATGACCAAACAAAGACTTCAAAAGTTCCAAGAAGATTCAAGCTTCGGAAGGAAAATCTGTTTCCTTCGGAAGCTCCAAATCTAAGAAGAAGGCAAATGGAAAATTACCTTCGGAAGAAAAGTTGGTCTCGGAAGAAAGGAATTCTTTCGAAGCACTGAAGTCTGCTGCAGTGACTGTAGAATCTTCCGAAGGTTCAGTCATCAAAACTTCCGAAGTCCCAAAAGCTTCCGAAGTTTTGAAGGTCAAGTCCAAGACTCCAAAGGTGGTGTGGAAGTCTAAGAAAGACCAAGTGACTGAAAATTCTCCATCAACAACAGCTCAAGATCCTCCTAGCACAACCATAGGATCTATTACTGTTGCATTACCTTCTATTATACTTAGTGAGCCCAAGACAAATAAGGCTTGGGTTTCCAAATGTAACTAATCATTTTCTTTGTGCAGGAACAGCTCAAGACAAACAAGAATGTCTGGATCATTGATAGTGGCTGTTCCAGGCACATGACAGGCAATAGGTCACTACTCCATAACTTTGAGAGGATTGATGGAGGACCAGTTGCTTTTGGAGGAGATGAAGGTGGTTACATTTCTGGAAGGGGCAAGGTCACAAATGGTAAGCTCAGCATTGAAAAGGTAAACTTTGTCAAGGAGCTTGGGTACAATCTTCTGAGTGTATCCCAATTTTGTGATCAGAGTCATAACATGCTCTTTACTGAGCATGAGTGCATTGTTCTCAAGCCTGGAGTGGTCATTCCTCATGAGCACATCCTGCTTAGAGCCCCCAGGAAAGGGAACATGTACAAGATGGACTTGCAAGAAACATCTCCCTCTGGAGAAGTTTCATGCTTTCTGTCTAAAGCAAATAGTGATGAGTCTTTCCTATGGCATAAAAGAATGTGCCATGTAAACTTTAAGAACATGAATAAACTAATTAAACATGATTTGGTAACTGGAATGCCAAAGAAAGAGTTTACAAGTGATGATCATTGTGTTGCATGCCTGAAAGGGAAGCAACATAAGGTATCTCACAAGCCTAAGGAAAGGAACTCCATCACTACTCCCCTACACTTATTACATATGGATCTCTTTGGCCCCACCAGTGTAATGAGTCTAGGAAGGACCTCTTATTGTTTGGTGATCACAGATGATTTTACAAGATTCACTTGGGTTTTCTTTCTTAGAACTAAGGATGAGACCCCTGAGATTCTGAAGAATTTCATCTTAAAAATTGAGAATCAAAGTGATCACAAGGTCAAAACCATAAGATGTGATCAAGGGACTGAATTCAAGAATCAAACCCTTGATACATTTTGTGATGAAAAAGGTATTACAAGACAATATAGTGCTCCCAGGACTCCTCAGCAAAATGGTGTTGCTGAGAGGAGAAACAGGACACTAATTGAAGCTGCAAGAACTATGTTGTCTGACTCTAAACTGCCCATCACCTTCTGGGCAGAGGCAGTAAACACTGCTTGCTATGTGCAAAACAGAGTTTTAGTAGTTAAGACACATGGTAAGACTCCTTATGAACTTTGGCACAAGAGAAAACCTTTCATTGGCTTTCTCAGGTCATTTGGATGTCCTTGCACCATCTTGAATACCAAAGATCAAATTGCCAAATTTGCTGAGAAATCAGATGATGGACACTTCATTGGATACTCTTCTCAGGCTAAGGCTTATAGAGTATACAATCTCAGAACTAGAATTGTTGAGGAGTCAGCCAATGTGACTTTCAATGAACACACACCCTGTGTGGCTGGTTCTGGTCCTGATTGGCTATTTGATCTTGATTTAGTTACCAACTGTTTTAACAAATCTTGTGAGAATGTTTCAGGATCTGCAGAAAATTTAAATACAGGTGATCCTGATCCAAGATTTGAGCTAAGAAGACCTTCAACTCATACATCTTCAGCTCCAGTTGGAACTACTTCAGCAAATGAGGTTTCTATCAGCACTACAATGACAAACTCAGCTGATACATCTGGGGTGCCTTCAAATTCCAGCTCAGAGGCTCCACAACCAGATAAAGATACCTCAATTGTGGAAGACAACAATGGTGATGGTGAAAGTGATCAAGAATTCCTTGATGCTAATAACCACACCATAGATGACAACATCAATGATGTCACACACTCATTGGATCAAGTCAATCTTGATAAGTGTGGTGATGTGGAGGGTGAATCATCTATGCCAGATCTAAATTTCTCAAATTTAGATCTTTCTCAGCAACTTGCTGTGATCCCTCAGCTTAGGATCCACAAGTCTCACCCCACCACAAACATCATTGGAGATGTTGTCACAGGGGTAAGAACAAGAGGACAAACCCATGAAGCAAATGTTTGTCTTCACTCTTGTTTCTTATCCCAGATAGAGCCAAAGAAAGTTGATGAGGCTCTAAAGGATGGAAGTTGGGTTGAAGCTATGCAACAAGAGTTGCTTCAATTCAAAAGGCAAAAAGTTTGGAACTTTGTCCTCTTCCTCATGGGAAGACTACCATTGGAACCAAATGGGTGTTTAGGAATAAGAAGGATGATAGAGGCATTATCATCAAGAACAAGGCTAGACTAGTTGTTCAAGGATACACACAAGAAGAAGGGATTGACTACACTGATGTTTTTGCTCCAGTAGCAAGACTAGAAGCTGTTAGGATATTCCTGGCATTTGCTGCATCCAAGAACTTCAAGGTCTTTCAACTTGATGTGAAGTGTGCTTTTTGTATGGAGTGATTGATGAAGAGGTGTATGTCAAACAGCCACCTGGTTTTGTAGACCCTGATCATCCTGATTATGTCTGCAAGCTTGACAAAGCTCTTTATGGGCTGCATCAGGCACCCAGGAAATGGTATGAGACATTGTCTGAGTATCTTTGCAAACATGGATACAGGAGAGGTACTATAGATGGAACTCTCTTCATCAAAGGACAGGGAAATGACATATTGCTAGTTCAAGTGTATGTAGATGACATCATCTTTGGTTCAACTAATCCAAAGCTCTGCAAAGACTTTGAGAAGCTGATGAAAGACAGATTTGAAATGAGTGCAATGGGAGAACTCAATTTCTTTCTGGGAATTCAAGTGAAGCAAGTTGAAGATGGTATCTTCATAAGTCAGTCAAAGTATGTTCAGGACATACTCAAGAGGTTCAACATGACTGATTGTAAGATTGCTAAGACACCCATAGCCAGAAACCACTCCTTGGACCTGATCTTGAGGGGGAGTGTGTAGATGAACACTTATACAGGGCTATGATTGGGTCTCTTATGTATCTTACTGCTAGCAGGCCTGATATCATGTTTGCTACATGTATTTGTGCAAGATATCAAGCCAACCCTAAGATGTCTCACCTCATCACTGTCAAGAGGATTCTAAGATACCTCAAAGGTGCTTCAACACTTGGTTTATGGTATCCAAAGAATCCTGACTTCAATCTGTATGCTTATACAGATAGTGATTATGGTGGTTGCAATATGACTGCAAAGTCTACATCTGGGGGATGTCAATTCCTTGGTGGAAGGGTTGTCTCATGGCAATGCAAGAAACAATCCTGTGTGTCTGCATCAACTGCTGAGGCTGAATACATTGCTGCTGCAAGTTGCTGTGCTCAAGTGCTTTGGATTCAAAATCAGATGCTGGACTATGGATTTAACTTCAAGGAGACTCCCATTCACATAGACAACAATAGTGCTATCTCTATCACTGAGAACCCTGTGCAGCACTCAAGGACCAAACACATCAATATCAGGTATCATTTAATAAGAGATAACTATGAAAAGGGATTAATTAAACTAGTCAAAGTTCATACAGATGAACAATATGCTGATCTGTTTACAAAAGCTTTTGATGAACAGAGATTTAAATATCTAATATCAGCTATTGGGATGATTAACTTTGAGTAGATCTTTTCTTAAAACTAATTCTAATTATTTCTTAAAATATGTGTGTCCTAAGTTGTCTAGTTCATCACTTTCATAAGCTCATGTTTTCTTTGGATAAAAAATCCTTTTTGAAGATTTTCCTTAGATTCTTGAAAATTTTCTGATCCTTCGGAAGATATATTTTTACCTTCGGAAGCAAATCATGTCTTCAAAATAAATAACTGTCTAAGAAATTTTACCTTCGGAAGAGGTTTCAATCTATCTTTCGAAGCTTAAATACTTGTCTCAGACACTTATTTGTTTTCAAGGACTTTTTCCTTCCGAAGCAAAATTAACTCTCGGAAGCTTTGTTGTTTTATATACAAAGCATTCAAGTTTTTATTTCTCTTCCGAAGCAAAATTTTCAAGATTCTCAGGAAATTCTTCCGAAGTCATTTTAGCTTCGGAAGCTTTTTCATTAAAACTTCCGAAGATAATTTACCTTCGGAAGCTTTTCGAATTCCAAGAAAACTACTTTTTGAGCAAAAGTAAACTACTTTTTCAGAGGTGGGACCGACATTCGGATTTCAAAGTTTATCCTCTTTCATTAACTTTGGTTCAAATCCTTTTCACATAAATACCCAACGGTTCCCCCTCTCCCTCACTATCTTCTTCAATTCTACTATTCCTCAAACCTAATTCCCAAACCGCCTTTGCTTTTCATCTTTCTTCATCCTTAAGCTTCTCAAATGGCCAACCTTAACCGCAGAAACAACCCAGATTTCTCCATGCAACTTCACAGGCAACACAACCAGGTTGCTCTGTTAAGCTCTGAGAAAGATGATAGTTTCTCAGAGATTTGCCGTTTTTAG
The DNA here is from genome assembly GCA_025215565.1 of Flaveria ramosissima. Lineage (NCBI taxonomy): Eukaryota > Viridiplantae > Streptophyta > Magnoliopsida > Asterales > Asteraceae > Flaveria > Flaveria ramosissima. The sequence goes on along the minus strand of CM046039.1, from coordinate 33,336,228 downwards.
CTTTATCAAATTACTTCACCTCCCTAACCATTGATCCTACTCTCTATGAGGATCATCTGCTTGAATTTTGGAAGACCTGCCAAGAGGTCATCATGGATGGGGAGAAGGCACTGTCTGCCACAGTGCAAGGGAGGACAATCTTCATCACTCCGGCCATCATCAACACTCATTTGCAGCTGGATGATGAAGAAGGTGAGTTGTCCTTCCCAAAGGAAGCTGTCAATCATTCCTTTGAGCAGATGGGCTATGAGGGAGATTTCTCTGTAAAGACCTTCAGGAAAGGGAAGGTCTCATCCCAGTGGAAATACCTACTCCATGTGGTTATCCACAGCTTGTCAAACAAGCATGGAGGGTGGGACCAGATTCCTGAGGATCTCTCCTTCATAGTGCATGGAATGGTTCAAGGGGTCAAGTTCAGGTACTCTCAATTTGTCTATACAAATTTGCTTGCTAACTTGGACTCCTTAGAGTATTATATGTTTCCTAGATATGTTCAACACATTCTCAACTGTGAACTGGGCTCACAGTTGAGGGAAACAAATAATATTCTTAAATTGGGACAGATGAAGCCCGGCATCTTTAAAATCATGAAGAAGCCAACTGTAGGCTTCTCAGGGGTAGAAACAGCCCTTGTCCCAAAAATGTTAGAGCTCATTGCTCAAGGTGACAACCTAGCAACACAAGCTAGTGTTGAACCCACACCTTCTACCTCTCTACCACCAAAAAGGCCTCAAGTAACCCTCACCTACCAAAGAAAATCCAAACGAACCCCTGCTCAAGCTATTGAGTCTGTGCAGGTCCCCATATACTCACCAATACAGGAGGAAGTGGACACTAGAGCTCCCACTTCCCCTGAGGAGCAAACCACTCCCATCTCTTCAACAATCAGGGCTGAGGTTCCTCATGCTCACCCTGATGAGCTCACAAGCCCAACTGCCTTAAGCCTTCACTCTGAGTCTCAACACTCAAGTGAACAACCTTCAGGGGACAGTTACCATCCCCAGCCTTTAGATCTAAATCAACCCATTCCCAACCTTTCATTCTATACTGATGAAGACTTAGGTTTCAGTGAGTACCATGAGTCTCTCTTCTCTTCCCCTACTCAAAGAGAGATGAGTACTCCTGAGTCTCCTCAGTCTAGCCCACATCAGTCACCTATAACTGAGGTGGATACTTCTGAACCTGTTCAGGATATCCATATGGAAGAGGCTCTCACTTTTGCAAGTGATTACATTATTAAGACCTCAACCATGGCAACTCAGCCCATTGACATCTCAACTGAGAATGTCAATGAGCAGAGGAAATCCAGCAGCCAAGAACCTGAAGCTGGTGGTGAGAGAGAGGACTTTGGTCCAATCATCTCATCCCCCAATGATTCTTCTGATGAAGAAGAGGGGAATCTGAGACTAAAGGTGCAAAAACTGTCAAAAACATGCTCCTATTTAGTCTCTAAGGTTAGTCACCTTGAATCTCAGGTGACTACCCTTCACAACAGGGTCAATGATCAGCAACTTGAGATATCTTATCTCAGGGAAAAACTAGCTGGGAGACCTTTAAGAAGAGTTCAACCAGGAACACAAGAACCTGTGAATGTGGTTGACCTAACCTCTAGCTCACCTATGCAAGAGGGTGATGCTACCAAAAAGGGGGAGAAAGTCATTACAGACACAGAACCTGGGAGTTTTTCAGAGAGTATGGACATTGAGGACTCACCATCCTCACTTGCAATTGTGCATACTCAGCAACTTCCTCAAGTTCACATTAATGTGGACTCTATAGACTCTATCATCAGGAGTCTCTTTGAGGAAGGTATACCAAGGGCTATGTCATCCCCACCTCAAGGAACTTCAAACTACATCATTGGGTGGAGGTATGATGCTGATAGAAGAGCCCTTATTCTTCACAGAGTTCAAGGGCAACAAGATTTTCAAACCTTGAACTACTATGAAGGTCTTGATCTGGTCAACATGCCACTTGTCAATCCAAGCAAATCAAGACAAGCTGACAGGTTAGCACTCAGAATTCAAGACAGAATTACTGAAGAGTTCAGCCTAAGAAAGAGACAAAGGCAATCAGGTAATGTCATTGGTCAACTGGATGCTGAGGCAGACCCTGAGATTAGCTTCAAAGGGAAAACCTTGGCTGAAGGCCCAGTGATAGAGCCTGAGAGCCCTGTCACACCAACAACTGCTTCAGAAATTCATTCCCTCGATGAAACACCTGCTGGTGAAGGTGTCTCACAACCTCTCTTTGGCCAGAGCATGGATGCTACACCAAGCAATGAAGGCCAAACCTCTATCCACCCTGAGTCACAAAGGTCTGTGGGTGACAAAGGGAAAAGGATTTTGACTCCTGAGGAAATTGAGGAGGAGGAGAGAGAGAGAGAGAGAGAGAGAGGAAGAGGAAGCTAAGGGGAGAAAGTTCCTCTGGGTCTTCAGGTTTAATGCAAGCTGCAATCAGGGCTGCCCCCAGACCAAACACTCAAGATGATGAGTTGAGGGCAGTCAGGATTACTTACCTGAAGACCAGGAACTATGACACAGATGAGATTATATCTCTCCCCTTAGAGCAACTAAATGAACTGGCTGATATGGAAGTGTCAAGAGAGATGAAAGAAAAAGAGGATGCAAGGTTACTTCTCCAATTCAAAGAGGAGAAGAGACAGAAAAGACTATACAAGCATGCTCCTACTCTCTCCCCAGTTCAAGAAAGCCCTGTGCAAGAGACTATGGCACCTACACAAGAACCTCAGGTAGACAAAGAAACAGAAAGACAAAACATGATCAACTACCTGAGTGCCACAGGTCTCTACCAGGCATCTGCACTTCTTCCCTTGTCCTTTGAGTACATTGAGTTTGAGTATCTCAAACAGCTTGAACTTCAAGTGCTCAAAGAACAAAAAGCTACAAAGAGAAAGATGAAGGAAGAGGCTGCAAAGTCAAGAGCCATCATCCAAAAGAGTATGAAGAAGTCTGCTGACAGACAAAGGATGATGAGCTTCTTGAAGCTATATGGATTCTTTGGAAGGAGACTTGGCCCTATGTCTTTATCCATAATGGATGAGCATATCAGGGTAATCAAGCAGAAGATCAAGAGTGGAGAGCTGATTGACTTACACTCTCCTCCAAGTCAAATCCCACCTGGAGTGGAGGTTAAGGTTGAACAACCTGAGACAACACAACCCGGACCTCCTGCTGAGCCTCAGCAAGCTTCATCTTCTGATCCACAGCAGGGTCAAACTCCCTCTCCTTCTGAACCTGTGAGGAAGGAACACCCAACTGAGAAAGACAAGGATGATCAACAAGGTGCTGCAGACCAGTCTTCTCAGTTAAAGTCTTCTAAGAGGAAGAAGAGGATGGCTTCTAAACCAAAGTCTAAGAAGAAGAAGCGTGAATCATCAACCTCCACACCTCAGGCTGAGTCAGATCAACTTGAGGAAGTGCATGAAGAGGCAGCTCAATCAACTCTAATTCAAGTGCCTCCTCTTGCAGCTGAGACACCCATCTTATCCTGGGCCTTCTCTACTAATCCAGAAAGATGGCATGTGATCAGAGATCAAGGTGTTAAGAATGTCTATACATGGCAAGACATAATCAACTTACCTCTACATGATCTATTTGAGATGAGAAGATACTATGAGAGTCTGAATGATCCTGACCATCTAATGAAGAAGGGTATGGTCATCATTGTGCTGAAGACTACAAACATCTGAAGATCTTCTAAATGTTTTGGTAGCATCAGCCTAGGGGGAGTTTGTAAGAATTCCTATAAGTCTGATGCAGCCAAAACATCCAAAGTCTCTCTGCAAGCATGCACTAAGGAACTGAAGTAGAAATGCTTCAGAAGTTTTACATCATGCACTAGAAATATTCTAAGTGTAAAATCTTCCGAAGCCAAGACCAATATCTTCCGAAGCCAAAAGTGAAGTCTTTCGAAGCCAATTAGTGAAGACAGATTTCTTCTGAAGACTTTTAGAGATATGCCTTTATCTGATGTACTTTACCATAAAGCTGGACCACTTTTCCGCTGCAACTTTGTAAAGTCACCAATTTACATGAGTTGGTGAAAAGTCCATGCTTTTGGTAACTGTACATTGAGGTCTTCAGTCCATGCTTTCTACTTTATGTACTTTTATCCTTTTTTTAATATATTAGGATGTGAGCTATGACATGTCATAGTCACAAGTCAAAAGGCAGATATGCTTTTTGCTTCTTAGTGAACTCTCACTCGAATGTGTTATATATGTTAACGAAGGTTCTTTTGGTAGTAAAACCATTGAACCAGATTTGATTTGTGTACAACTTAATTTATAATACACCGTGTGAAGATTTTTGTGTCTATATCATGAACTCACCGGCTTTATGCTGACGTATATTTTGAGCATGTATTTCAGGAAACCCGTAGACGCCCTACTCTCTAATTACATGATGGTAGTAGAGTAAACTGTGAAGAATTTTGAAGTCTTTAATGATCCTAATATCTTGAGGAGTTTTGAAGGTGTTTTAGAAGACTTATTATGAAGATTAGATTTTAGCTTATCTTATAGTCTACTTTTGTACCTAGTGAAATTTAGTGTTACTCTACATTGTAAAAATGGATTCTATTAATATATATATATATATGTAAGCTTACCGTTGTAAGACTGTGCCAATCGGTCACCTTAGGCCCTGTTTTAGTGGGGTGTGACAGGTTGGTATCAGTGCCAAAGGTTTTAGCGAATTAGGGTTCATGTAGAACTCTAAGCTTTAACCATAGAATATAATCCTTTAAGTATTGATTTGTAGGATTAGAAGCTTAAGGTATAGTGCAAAACATTAAGTATGATTAAGTTTTAACATCTACTTGTATTTCAGGAATGGAACGTCACGGAAGAGGTAAAGGTGTTGGGTTTTTATTCAAACGCGGTAAATCATCGTCACCTAAAACCAATGACGAATCATCAGGAGATCCCAGTAAAACTCAATTGGCTGATGAACCTGACTTGTCACCCGATTTGTCAGGATATGTCACTTATATGCCTTCGGCACCAAAACCAAAATCCCCATCCCCAACCATGAAATTTTGGAAATTTATGAAAGCAACAAGTAGTAAGTCTACAAGAACCCCTAGACAGTCTGTTCGACCTGGTACTACAATTAAGATCGAGGTGCCCAATGAATTGCCACAACATGCATCTTCAGATGAAAATGATGATCCAGAAGAAGAAGATGAAGAGGAGGAGGAGGAGCCTGCTGAGAACCCAATTGAGAATGAAGCAGGTGATGATGGCCCTGACGAGTCAGAGCCGATGACGGTTGATCATGACGAGCGTTCTTCTAGAGCTCAGAAACCCATAGGTCAATTAAAACCTAATTACCCGTATAAAAAGGAGCCAAAACCATATGAGCCTCAACTAGACTATTATGGTGCTGTGCATGGATTCTCCTCTGAAGAGGAAATGATGAAGGCAGCTCTTCGTCGTAGTCGTATGGAATCGTATGCCCCACCATTACCCCCACTTGTAGCTCCTACCTATTATCCTTCACCACCGTCACCTTATCAACCGTACCCCATGTACCCCCCATACGCACCTTATCCTCATTTTCCACAGTATCCAGTATACCCTCCCGACTATGAGCCACCAAGGAGCTCATATTCGGGATCATCTAGTTTTGATTATGCATGTGATCCTACCCGTCGGTTATCTGGTTCTCATATAGATCCATTAGAACTAGCTGAGATTCGGTCCCGTACACAATCTATGGAAAGGGAAAGAGACTGGTACAAGGAACAATGAGAGAAGGCTGAAAAATGTAGGAAAAAATAAAATAAATAAGTGATGATGTAATCGTTTATTTCCAGTGTTATTTCCTTTGTATGTTTTATCTTAATATTGTACTCTTTTATTTTAAATTTCCTTGGTATGATAAGTATGTTTTGTATGAAGTAGTATTGTTATGTTGCTAATGTTATTAATACCCGAGAGAGAGAGAAAGTGTTAAGCGATTACAAAATTAAGTCCATGTACTTAGATTGAAGAATTCTAGATATGCAATAAGTATAAGATTCTTAAAACTAAAGGTATATAGTCAAGACATGAACTAAAAACATTAGTAATGTTTCTTTTATTTTTAGGAAAATGTCTAAGTCAAGTACTCGCCCTTTTGATGATGTCAGTAAGGACGTACCTTCCAAGAAAAATAAAGGTAAGGAAAAAGCGAACGATAAGGGCCCTGATAAATTGGTTTCCACTCATTCCAAACATGATTCAGAGAAAACTATTTCAGATTCAGAATTACAAAGAATGCAGTTAAGAAAAATGATTGCTGAAGAAATTGCAGCCGTGTTTGCGAATTCTAAGAACAACGAAGAATATTCCAGGAACACTAAAATAAGCAAATCTCACACTCAACATGAGTCACGAGAAAAAGATCGTCACAATGACAATGAAGGAAGCAACACTAACATTGTAAAACACAAGAATGTCGGTAATAAACAGAATAAACCTGAAGTGATTAATCTTGATGAAGAAGACAAGAAGGGGTGTAGTTATAAAATCTTCAAGTCATGTAAACCAGATGACTTTACCAGTGAAAAAGGTGCTACTGAAGCTCTTAGATGGTTGGATGAGATAGAGTCGGTATTAAATATTTGTGACTGTAATGAAAAAGATAAGGTTCGATTTGCAGCACAATCATTTAAGAAAGAAGCTCACAGTTGGTGGAAGAATATTATGCAAAACAAAGAAAAGAATGCAGTAAACAATATGAAGTGGGAAGAATTTAAAAAGTTAGTTATGGGAAAATTCTGCCCAAGATATGAAGTGGAGAAGTTGGAGACAGAATTTCTTAAACTGGAAATGGTAGGAACGGGTCACCGGGAATATACCACGAGATTTAATGAACTGTCAAGGCTAGTTCCTCATCAAGTTCAATCAGAATCTCAACAAATTAATCGCTATATCTGGGGTTTAGTACCTGAAATCAGGGGAACAATCAGAGGTGCAAAACCTAATACTTTAGAGTCAACTGTGGAATTGGCGGGTGAGCTAATAGAAGAATTAATTCGAGTTAGAGATTCAAAGGACTACAAGTCTAGTTATAAAAGAAAATGGGAAGATAAAAGAAGTGGAAAGAAATTTGGATTTAAACAACAGAAAAGAGGATTTAATGATAACCGACCAAGATGCAGGAAATGTAACAAGCACCATTTAGGAGAATGTGGTTCCCAAGTTTGTTACAAATGCTCCAAGAAAGGTCATATTGCCAGAGATTGTACTGAATCTCTAACATGTTTTGAATGTGGTGACAAGGGACATGTTCGTCCTAATTGTCCGAAATTGAAACAAGGAACATCGGGATTCAAGGGTGGTGAGAAGCAAACACGTGGTAACACTCGTGCTTTTGTTATGAATACTAAAGAGGCTCATGCAGCTGATGACGTTATTACCGGTACTTTTCTTGTTAATAATATCTATGCTAGTATTTTATTTGATTCGGGTGCAAATAGAAGTTTCGTATCTATTACTTTCGTTCCTTATAGTTGAAACTGCTAATGGTGAAGAGATTTAGATTTCTTGATATAATAAAGGATTGCACTATTAGCTTAAGCAACAACCAATTCACAGTAGAACTTTTACCTATGGAATTAGGTGGTTTTGATGTAGTTCTAGGAATGGACTGGTTGACTGCTAACCGAGCTCGAATTATATGTGATAAAAAGATTGTAGAACTTTACTCACCTGATGGCAAACGAATTACTATTCGAGGTGACCGTCCAAGGAGCTCTAGTAGTATAATTTCATTGATTAAGGCTAATAAATGTTTGAGAAAAGGATGCATTGCGTACATGGCCTACGTGATGGTGGCGGAACAAGAAAGGAAAATGGAGAATGTTCCAGTAGTTGCCAACTATCCAGAAGTATTTGCAGAGGACTTACCTGGTCTACCACCAGATCGACAAGTCGAATTTGGAATTGACTTGATGCCCGGAACCGCACCCATTGCTAAAGCACCGTATCGTTTAGCTCCAACAGAAATGCAAGAATTGCGAGAACAATTACAAGAATTGTTAGATAAAGGATTTATACGTCCAAGCACATCACCTTGGGGAGCTCCTGTCTTATTTGTGAAGAAGAAAGATGGGTCAATGTGAATGTGCATTGATTAAAGAGATTTAAACAAAGTCACAATTAAGAATAAATACCCGTTACCTCGAATTGATGATTTGTTCGATCAGCTTCAAGGCTCAAGTTATTTCTCCAAAATAGATCTTCTGTCAGGTTATCACCAATTAAAAGTCACACAGAGTGACATACCTAATACGGCATTTAGAACTAGGTATGGACACTATGAATTCCTCGTTATGCTATTTGGACTAACGAATGCACCGGCGGCTTTCATGGACTTGATGAATAGAATTTGCAAGCCATATTTAGATAAATTTGTTATTGTCTTCATTGATGACATACTTATTTATTTAAAGAACAAAGAAGATCATGAACAACATCTTCGATCAATTTTGGAATTATTAAGAAAAGAGAAGCTTTATGCAAAATTTTCAAAGTGTGAATTTTGGATGAGAAAGGTCCAATTCCTTGGTCATGTAATCAGCGAGCATGGTATTCAAGTCGATCCTACTAAGGTTGAGGCGATCACAAAATGGGAAGTTCCGAAAACGCCTACTGAAATTCGTAGTTTCTTGGGATTAGCAGGATATTACAGAAGATTTATTCAAGACTTCTCCAAAATTGCTACCCCTTTAACCAAATTAACACAAAAGTTCGTGAAATTTGAGTGGGGCGAAAGACAAGAGGAGGCATTTAAGATTTTAAAGGAAAGACTCGGTAGTGCTCCAGTCCTAGCATTACCAGAAGGAACTGAGGATTTTGTGGTGTACTGTGATGCCTCCCGTAATGGTCTTGGTTGTGTTTTGATGCAGAAAGGTAAAGTAATTGCATATGCATCAAGACAATTAAAAGTACACGAGAAAAATTACACCACACATGATCTAGAACTTGGTGCAGTGATTTTTGTTTTAAAAATTTGGAGGCATTACCTATATGGAACTAAGTGTATAATTTACACGGACTATAAGAGCCTCCAACACATCTTCAACCAAAAGATGCTTAACATGAGACAACGGAGATGGATGGAACTTTTGAATGATTATGATTGTGAAATTCGATATCATCCAGGAAAGACAAATGTTGTTGCAGATGCGTTAAGTCGAAAGGAAAGAATAAAACCAATAAGAATTCGTGCTATGAGGTTAGATGTGAAAACAAGTTTACTTAACCAAATAAAAGAATCACAACAACGAGCTCTTCAAGATGATATGATTAAAAAGGAAAGAATGATCGGAAGAGTAAAATTATTGGTAACTGGGAATGATGGAATCTTAAGACTTAACGGTAGGATGTGGATTCCGAATCATGGAGGATTGCAAGATTTAGTATTAAGTGAAGCTCATAAGTCTAAATATTCAGTGCATCCAGGAAATGATAAAATGTATAGAAATTTAAAAAGTGATCTTTGGTGGCCGGGAATGAAAAGATCAATTGCACAATATATAGAGAAGTGCTTAACTTGCTCACAAGTTAAGGCTGAACATCAGAAACCCTCTGGTAATTTGCAACAACTTGAAATTCCTATTTGGAAGTGGGATAAGATTACAATGGATTTTATAACGAAGCTCCCACGAACAAAACGAGGGTATGATACAATCTGGGTTATAGTCGATAGATTGACAAAATCAGCTCATTTTCTTCCAATACGGGAAGATTTCAAAATGGAAAAGTTAGCTAAAATCTATGTCAATGAAACTGTGTCAAAACATGGAGTGCCAATCTCCATTGTTTCTGATAGAGACAGTCATTTCACATCTAGATATTGGAAAAGCTTCCAACGTGAGATGGGAACTCGAGTAAACCTTAGTACGGCTTATCATCCACAAACAGATGGACAAAGTGAGCGAACAATTCAGACATTAGAAGATATGTTAAGAGCTTGTGTGATAGACTTTGGTGGTAACTGGGATGAACATTTACCTTTAATCGAATTCTCATACAATAATAGTTATCACACAAGTATAAAAGCCGCACCTTACGAAGCACTCTATGGGAGGAAATGTAGAACTCCAGTGTGTTGGACCGAAGTTGGTGAAAGTCAGCTATCAGGTCTTGAGATCATTCAGGAGACAACTGATAAGATAATACAGATTAAAGAAAGATTAAAGGTTGCACAAGATCGACAGAAAAGTTATGTTGATCGAAGAAGGAAACCTTTGGAATTCCAAGTGGGAGATAAAGTTATGCTTAAAGTATCACCTTGGAAAAGCATCATTCGTTTTGGCAAAAAGGGTAAATTGGGTCCTCGTTATATTGGACCATTCGAAATAACTGCCAGAATTGGAGCAGTGGCTTATCGTTTGAAGTTGCCTGATGAGCTAAGTAAGATTCATGACATATTTCATGTGTCGAATCTTAGAAAATGTTTGTCTAACGAGTCACTAGTCATACCATTAAAAGATATTCGGGTTAATGACAAATTGAATTTTTTTGAAGAACCCTTAGAGATAGTTGACAAAAAAATTAGAAAATTAAGAAAGTATAAAATACCTTTAGTAAAGGTAAAGTGGAATTCTCGTCGAGGACCAGAGACAACATGGGAACGAGAAGATGAAATGATGGAAAAGTATCCTCATTTTTTTAGTCAACATTAAATTTCGAGGACGAAATTTTGTTTAACGGGGGTAGATTTGTAATACCCATAATAAAAAAAAAGTTAAAGGGGTTAAAAGTACAAGATTGGAGAGCAGGGACTACTCTTGTCATTTTATCAAAGTTTATAAGTGCAGGAAAAAAAAAGAAAAAGAAAAAAAGGGGAATAGATCGGAAGATGCAGCAGCCACGTATTAGGGTTCCAAAATCAAACCCATCTCTTCAATCACCATCTGTCATCTTCATCTCTACACTTCTCACTATCAAAGCCACGTTTCAGACCTACGAGAAACACCTGGGAACCCTCGAATCCAGCTGCAGACCATCGAGTTTGTCTTAAAAACATCAACTATGTTCACTTTGATCTTCATCTGAAGCCTTTTTGATCTGCGAAAGTTAAGGTACACGATTTGGTTGGTGGATTAAAGCTTAAATTGAAGTTGTTGGAAGGATTTAGATTACACAATTTGGGGTGTTGATGGTCTATTTGACCCACATCAGTAGCAAAGGGAAGGAACAAGAAGATTGTGCATAGTAGAGTACTAATCAAGGTTGTTTAAGAGTTTTAAGCTAGAAATCAAAGGTGTAATCGAGACATATATCTTCTGGTAAGCATCAATAATTTCCAAATTTATAGTTTATAAGCAATTTAAGGGTTGAATGACTGATTTGTGGTGAATTCTCTTCAAAACAGGAAGTTTATAAGCTGTTAGATCTTCATATATTGCAAATATAGACTGTTGTCTTGTTTAAGAGTCTCAAATTGCAAAGAAAGGACTGATAGTGCAGTCTAGCAGCAAAAGAGTCAGGTATTTACTGATATTAGTAAGGCAACATTAAGCTCTCTTTTAGATTGGTAACCATCTACCCAAATTTTAAGATATTAATGTATCTAAGATTTTTAATAAAGAAAAGTTTATGATAAAACTAAATGTGAAATAAAGAAACAAAGACATTTTACTGATCATCATTATCATTTAAGGCTGAATCAAAGGAGACTACATTAGAGCTTCAATTTGGATCATTCAAGAAGTTAGCTGGGTATGTATTTGATTCAAATACTTATGGTTATTATTAGTTTCAAGGAAGATAAAAATATATTTATAGATTATTGGATCATTAGACAAATTCATAAGAAGATAATTATAGAAATTAGGTCATCATATTCAAATGGTGTTCGTGTATTTGGACAATAAGCTTAACAAATTAGTTTGTGAAATTATGATTTTATTAGAACCTTTATTCAGGCTTATAAGCATAATTATAAAACTTTATGGTAGATTTGAAATATCAATGGATATCATCTTGATCATAAGGTTAATGTTTGGTTAAATATAACCAAGTTTATGAACTCTCAAGTTTTATTTATAGAGTATTTTTGTTTCATATATATATATATTTTAGTTTTAAGTAGTACCATAAGTTTATTTGTATAGAATCTAAAAATCAAGTAATCGGGTCATTAGAATCTAAGGATACAAATATGATTGTTATTATAGGTTGATCCGTTAGTCGTCTTTTATTTGAGGAGCAAAAGAATCAAGTACTCGTCTTAGTACAGGTGAGTTTTCATGATCTAAATCTCCTTTTTACTTGTTTTTGGAGTTGAATATATGCTAATGATGATTATTGAGTTAAAATGATTTTTAAGGTGTATTATTCTTATTAATTGTATGTTGACAAATCATTAAGCATGAATTGCTCGGGATATATATACGTATAGTCGGTACCTATTATATTTGGCTGGATTGCAAGCGTTTGATGTGCTTCTTAGTGAACTCTCACTCGAATGTGTTATATATGTTAACGAAGGTTCTCTTGGTAGTAAAACCATTGAACCAGATTTGATTTGTGTACAACTTAATTTATAATACATCGTGTGAAGATTTTTGTGTCTATATCATGAACTCACCGGCTTTATGCTGACGTATATTTTGAGCATGTATTTCAGGAAACCCGTAGACGCCCTACTCTCTAATTACATGATGGTAGTAGAGTAAACTGTGAAGAATTTTGAAGTCTTTGATAATCCTAATATCTTGAGGAGTTTTGAAGGTGTTTTAGAAGACTTATTATGAAGATTAGATTTTAGCTTATCTTATAGTCTACTTTTGTACCTAGTGAAATTTAGTGTTACTCTACATTGTAAAAATGGATTCTATTAATATATATATGTAAGCTTACCGCTGTAAGACTGTGCCAATCGGTCACCTTAGGCCCCGTTTTAGTGGGGTGTGACAGTTTTTTTGACTTTGACTGTAATTTTGACTCAACTTTTCGCCTGATCACATGCTGCCATATGTTGCTAATCTCCTGAAGGCGAACTGGCTTCACAAGATAATCACAAGCACCATGACTGATCCCCTTCGTTACAAGCTTCCTGATAAGTGATAACACTGAAAACAAAAGGTCAAAACTGAAACATAAATCCAGCATTCTGCTTACAGATGACTGGTATATCTATTTCAAGGCGAACGAGTTCAAGCAGCTTGAAACAATCCATATCTGGCATATAATCAATGATCACCAAATCAAATCTGTTTCTATTCTCTCTCAACATATTTAGTGCTGTTATTGCTTCATTTGAGGTTGTCACTATGAAAGATTAACAATTGATTATGAACACAAAAACATGATCTTTAAACCAAAGAATTCAAACCCAGAAAAGGGTCAAAATCAAATAAGCAATCCACACACACACACACATAAACATATAAACATATAAAACAAGAAGTCAAGAAACAACCTTGATATTGACATTATCTTAGAAGGCACTCTGATAATTTCTAACAAGTTGGATTATCATCAACAGCAAGAACACTTATGCCAATGGGAAACATATCAATTTCATCATCACAATCTCTAATATCCACCACTATCATCTTTTTTCTTATAATTTCAAAAGGACTCAAAACAGAGCAAACAACAAACAAGAATCAAGAAAGACAGATTAAGAAACTTTTTCACGGTTTGCCCACACATTTGATTGACAATTGCGTTATAAAGGGACCATGTTTTGGGCAACATACTAATATGGGAATTCTTTTCTTTAGACGTAAGAGAAGGGAAATCATTTAAAGCTTTCCAAATAGTTTCAAGTGTGAAATAACATTTCAAAATTTTCAAATGCCGAACATAAAAATTAACAAAAGTACATCAACTACAAGTGATGATGTATACTTCCAAGAGGAAAATGTTTGTTTTTATGGTTTGATTTAATAATTAGCCATCTTTGAAATGTGTTATTTTTAAAAGCAATGTTCATTTATTAGAGTTTGGATGTGTTTGAATGATTTTTAATATTAATTTACAGTGTATGAACACTAATTCATAGATGAGCTATTATTAATTAAAAGTGCAAATGATACAAGATCACATGTGAATTGATTCAAATGTAAAACAAGTAGCAGCTCACAAGTGAATTATATTAACCTCCGATCACATTCTTATAAGAAAAACCTAGATGAATTCATATCATATAAATGTTGATAATTGTGACATATGAACTCTAATATATAGCAGGTTCTCATATCTTTGGTTGGTTTTCTTGTTGTTAGTAGTTGTGTAGGATTTTTTTTATAAGGTGTAAACTGTTAAAGGAAAAAATGAAATTTAGAGCAAATTAAGGGACATATTAGGGAACTTTGACACTACTATATTTTAATGACCTAAAGCAAAAACAATGTTGATAAGATGAATATCAACCAATCATGCTAAGATTAAATCTTAACTGTTCAAAATTATTAGAGTTAAGTTCGGTTTTGCTCCCTGAGGTTTGACAAAATTAACCATTTTCCTCCAAGAGATTACAAACATCAATTTACTTTCAAAAATTTCATATTTGTTTCAGTTTTAGTCCAAAAATTTCATTAGTTGTTTCAACTTATCCAAAATAATAAAGCTTTTTGGACTGAAATTTAAACAACTTATGAAACTTTTAAAGGTAAAATGATGTTTCCAATTTTTTGAAGAAAAATAGTTACTTTTTTCAAACCCCAAGAAACAAAACTGAAATTAACTCAAATTATTAATTTCTTTTACAGGCAGTTATCTTTGATGATTGATTTGTAAGGGGCTGAACTCGTTCCTCCTCCCCCTCAATCTCGGGATTCAACACGTCCTCACCACCACTCTCATCGCCTCGCCACTGTAATCACCTCCTACATCTCAATTTAAACATAATAGAGGAAATTACTATCCGTATCATTTACTCGATAATAATCTCAAATAAATGATCATAATTCTCGGATCTACTTAACCCTACTCGAATTCATAACCTAGAGGTAAAAGTCGATTCCCACAACCAAGAGATTGTAGAGTCTAACCTTACATAGAAAAATTTCCATCTAGACAAATTTTAGGCGTCGACTTTCAAAAATTCAAAAACCAGAAGTACAAAGGAACACTATACTAATAAAGATTTCTAACTACTACTTAAAAATTAAACAATGTACACATCAATCTCAATCAAATACACAGAATAAAAACAACATAACTCACTGAAATTCAACTAAAACAGATCAAACAGCCGGTTTGTGCAAGATTTCTTGAACATCAACATAAAAATGGAACAAAAAGCTATCTACTTTTACCAAATCTCAAGCACTTGTTGTGTCTGATGCCTGTCATGCATGATCCTGATGAAGATTGTTGCTTGTTAGGTTTCTGGATCGATACCTTCTCCATTGCACTTACAAACTTGCGTAGATGTCTTATGTACTCGGGGTATGTCTCAAGGTTGCAGTGGCCTCCACCTTGGATCCACAGCGGATCGTATTTTTCTTTAGTCAATTCCCATAATCGCTTACCGTGTGAAAAGTCAACGATATCATCACTTGTGCCCTGTGGTTTCAAACAATTAGACAATAAAATGATGACCCGACTCGCTAAACAAAGATGATTTAATTAAAGAAGACGACATTTATGTTTGTACCCTAAGAAATATCTGAAAGGGTTTTTTTTTTCAAAAATTGTATTTGTTTGTAACAAAAACAATCAAGAATTACAGTAATCACTTTAATGGACATATAATTAGATTGTAAATATAAGCCTAACAATTAAGAATTCTAAGTATCAGTTAAAAGAAAGAACTTTATCAAGCACCAGTTCATGTGGCTTATTATAGTGCTACCTTGATTACAAGATGCAACAGTTTCCACAATGGGATGTCCCATGTTAACTAGACCATTCTCAGTTACATGCAAATTTTGTTTCTAATATTACCTATTTGCAAATAGTAATCATTATGCAAATTGATAACTATGATACTTTTAATCAGTCTTTTAAGATGGCAACAGTAGAACATGAAGATAAAGGTGACTAGAAATATAATCAGGTAACAAGACATAGAATACATACATGTATAACTAAAACCGGGCAGCTGACTTTCTGTATTTTGTCGATATTCTGTATAAAAAAGGAGAAAGAAAAGTGAGTGTCGTTCGAGCTATATATGTGTACGGGTTGATATGGGTTAGACTTTGCCTCTAGCCAGTAAAACTTTCAAATTTGGTGTAAACTGAAATGGGTCGAACATGTGGAGTATGTCAAACGGGTTGTATGCCAAATCAAACTGCATTCAAAATGCATATAACCTCCAAAACATATATTACCAATGTAGTAACAGGGTTTTTTAATCACATTAACTTTTTCAGTAAAATTCAAGAAAAGAATAAGATAAAAAGCATTTGCAGGTCGGCCCAACCTGACCCATTACTCAACCGCCCATGTTGCAACGTCTAGCGTAACTAATGGGATCTTAAAGGGTGCTCCAAAGGGTGGCTCAAGATGTACCTTAAATATATCAAACCAGAGTGTCATCTTCACATTATACAAAACTCGTATTCCTGAAAGAATAGCACTATGTAGAACAACACCTCTCAGCCTCTGTAATCGAGCAGCCAAGTGTAAGGTGGGCCCACTGCCAACAGATTGGCCATATAAGATTATATCTTCTTGTTTAATTCCATATTTGTCTTTCAAACAGTTGTACACAGCCTCTATGTCGTAGTATGTGTTGACTTCAGATGGCTAATCACAATGAAACAAACAATATTTAGATTGTCATATAATATATTTCAAGTATTTCTCCATCTAAGAACAAAATCTACCGAATGCAATCATTCTTGCTTACCTTGCCTGTGGAAGCTCCATATCCTGAGTAGTCATAACTGCAAAGTACAAATATAGAATTAGTTTAAACATACACTATGATAAAAAGAAACCAGGAATTAGTAAGTCAAAGGGATAACAGAGTTACAGAATGGCAATTACCTAAAGCATCAAGCTTCATGCAAGAAAATAAAGTTATCACAAATGATTAATAAACGTCAGACTTTCTATGTTAGGATTTGCCTTTGAACGCCACTCGCTATCAAGGAAAGAGATACAGTTTGACCATTTGGGTCAAACCTATTACTATCTAAACTAAAACCAAAAGGATCATGTCACAAAATCTATACTATGAAGCCGACTTAGTTTTAGACTCTAAACTTTAAAGAATTTATAGTCTCTTTGAGATCGGGTTCGCTTGAAGGGTCAAAAGTAATTTAATTCACAAGACAAAAGGTCACTCAGAGAGATCAACACATGAAAACGGTTCAATCTGGAACAAATCATTTCACCATCGATGGACCGAATAAGTAATATAGAAATTCAGGAGCATTATATAACAGTAAGAACCAGTGAACCACTATTTTTTAGCCATTATATTACTTGTGAATTGTGGTCAAACAACAAGTAGACAGAAACACTTGAATCCAATATCATCAAAACCCTATCAGCTTATTTAACACCAAAATGTTTCTGAAGATCTCTACATAAATCAGACCCTAGGAGTAACAATTATCGGCAAAAACAAAAAGACTAACAACAAACCCTAAAATCCAAATCCACCGGTATGAATTCAATCAATCTGTACTGATTGAAACACAACAAAATACAAAGACAAACATCAAAATCTCAAGCACCCATTTCAATCTAATCCCCCAAAAACAAAAACCAAAAGCAATAACAAGATTCAAAGAAAGAGAAATTGAAAAAAGAACATAAAACTACCTCATGATATTGAGTCGGAGGTGAGCTCTAAGCTCAATAAAAAGCTCCTGCATCTGACCCAAATCAGCAGCGTTACCATGAGAGTACAACAGGGTGAATCTACCAAAAGGGTGTTTCCAAAAGGTCGCAACAATCTTGTTTCCAACTTTTGTATCAAGAACATGAACATCAACGTTCTTATCTGCTGTTATACCTGTGAAACAATATCTTTTATCCCCATTTGCTGTAACCTCTTCGTCTACACAAACATCATACGAAGGTGGTTCAGGTGGAAAGAATGCAAATTTTGCCGCTATATTTGAGGTTACATTTCCCATTTAACAACAAAACCCCACCTCATAAAGATCATTAATTTCCCCAAAAATCTGAACTTTTTATGGATTAACGGGATCTATGTGTGTTAATTTTGTGTTTGAGTTGGGAGTTTGATATGAATTGGGCGAAAAGGAAGATTAATGATCGGATCTAAGCGGGTAGAGGGAAATAAAAATGGAAAATGGAAAAGAAAAAGAAAAAAAGAAAGAAAGATGAATGAAGAAATGATGTTGACGATGATGAATAGATAATAGCAAAGGGTGTGAAGGTGATGATCTCTATATTTTATGGACCGTATACACTTGTTCATTCATCCATGGTCCAACTTTCGTCTGCTGGTGAATGACAACTTTGCCCCCAATGTTTATCCATTTTCTTCACTTCATTTGATTTTTTAACGACTTTATATTGATCAATCTGTCTAACTGTGATACGCAACTAAGAGGTGGCAGTCATGGTTGTATAATTAAATAATATTTTAACTTATATTTAAAAAGTATAGTATTTTATGTATTAAAAGTTATGTTATAAGAAAATATATAATTCTTTTGATGGAAAAGAAATATATGTAATTTTCCTAACTATTAGTTTGGAACTCATGTACTACATGGGTATAAATAGTTCAACATATTAAATTCATTAGAGTTTATTAATTCTTTTTATGTTTTAATTCATTAGCATTTAAACAAATAGTGCATATTTTACAAATTATAAATAACAAATAATAAAATTAAAGGTTTTAAAATTATATTTTAAGATAAGATTTAACTGAAATCTTAAAACTTCGTATTTTTTAATAATGTCTTATAATAAGAAGATGTAGTGTTTAGGGTTTAAAGTTTAATTACTTAGTTTACTTATTTTTCTACTCTAATAAAATAGTAAATGAGATATCACGTGTCAGCATCACAATCATTTTTATCAAAATTTTCTCGTCTCTATCTCCTATTAAATAATTACCTTAATTACGAATAATATTATTTTAATACTTTATAATATTTAATAAATTAACAAAGAAATCTATTTATTAAGTTTATTTCTAAATATTGATATTTTTAAAAAGTCATTTTTTTAAACCAAAAATTAATCAAAATGGGAGTTGTAGTTAGAAATTTTTTAAAAATGACATTTATATACGGTTTGTTTTAGAACAAAATGTTTATGTTAAAAAAAAGTAAAAACAAAATTTTACAAAGTTGTTATCACAGTTTTATTATTTCAGACATATCATATCTTAGAATATTATTGTATAATTAATAAATTTGTTATATTAATATTGTATTTATTCAACCCGTGTAATAAACGGGTTTACTAAATCTAGTTTGTAATTATTTTCATTTAATAAGAGAAAGAGAGACGAGGAACAAAAGTTTACACTTCACTAGAAGTTGACAGGTGTCCTTAAAAAATCTTCTTTTATTATATAGTATATAAATAAATATAGTATCAATACGTGTTCTTTCTACTGAAAAAGTGTTCTAGTTTCATAATAAGTTATTTAGATTTAGTAGTATGTTTAAAAACTATGAGTTAATCGTTTTTAAACAAATATCATGACACCCAATTTTTGAAAAACATGAAGATAAACGTGTACACAATCATGTATGGTGTCATTGATGGAGGATAGTAGCGGGCGAGGGGGCAGCCGCGCCCTCTCTTTTATCGTCGATAGTGTAAAATTTTAGTCCGATTGTGTAAATTTTTAGTCTGTTAGTGTGAATTTTTATATATATATTAATTAGTTTTCCCCCCTTAAAAAAATAATTTCGCCCCGCCTTCTTACGGAAATGTTCAAGTTCCGCCACTGTATGACGTATCACTTCTTCGGGTCACGTAGCATCTAGTTACAAAATGCTTTCTTTTATTAATATAGTGCTTGCTCTATTTAAGAAGTTAGTCTAAATATCGGGTTGTTATAAAAGTGGAGTAAAAGAGTTATTTCTTCAATTATTTACAACTCCTAAAAATTATTCAGTTTAATTTTAGTTCACATAACATTCAAATTCAATATGGTAATTTTCGGTCAGAAATAAACATGACAAGAAATAGTTGGTGTTTTGGTTGTCATATTTGATTTATTTAATAACTAAGTTTGTACCATGTGTATTATACGAGTTAAACAAATAAAATATTAAATTATTAGTAATAAAAATTTATGATTATAAAACTTTTGTTTCACCCTTTTTATAATTTTTTAATAAAGGACCGATTTAAAATCTTTTTATTATTTATATTTTAATAAAAAAATATGATTTTTAATTTGCGTAATAAAATCCATTTTTAAAATGATAGTTTGATTTATAAAAAATCTAAATAAGAAAGAGAAATGTAACAATTAATAAAATTAAAATTTTAATAAAAGAGGAAAATTAGTTTGAGTGTTTAAATTATTATAATAACTTTTTGGAGGGAAAATAATTTAAGAATGTCTATAAGAATGACAAATGACAAAAAAAATAGGTTTAGACAATAACAAGTGACAAAAAATATTATTTTATTAGATACAATAGATATATCTTGTTTGAGTTAATCTAGTTAAACACATCAACTCGTCCAACACATTTACTAATACTCATCAACCCTACTAAAACATTTACAATTTTATTATTACTCAAAAACTTGTTAAATAGGCTTCAATGTATGCTTGAGCCTTGTCTCTATCTTGTTTTTAACTCAAGCTTAATTAAACAATCCAACTTTTTTATACGATTATACCTATATGCATGAGTATCCTCGATGGCATCATGCAATCAAACATAGTAGTTACTACACAATGTTGCCGTTAAAGTAAAAGTTATTATACAATGTCGTTCTAAAAACAATGTGACACAACAAGACAAATCTATGTCAGCATATGAACGGTTCTCACACTCGTATGTGAAAGACAATGCTGACATGTTAAATAATTTATATGTATTTTTGGAAGAACGGGTCAGACAATATTTGCAGGCACGATTGAAGTAAGTTTGACCAAGTTGTCAGAGTCAGAGGAACATTCCATATTTGCTTTGCTTTTGCTTGCTTCTTCCCTCCAAATTTGGTCATGTAACAACAAATCAACATTATTTCATGTAATTTATATGTTGGTTTAACCAAGTGTTATGAAATTGTACTATTTATTAATAATGTGTTTTTGAATTTTATAAAGTTATCAGTAAGTTTTCTGGTCAAACATGTTTTCTCTAATGACGTTGTCCTTAACAATTGACTAAGCATACGGGATAAAGTTCTTGTGGGAAATAACTTCACTTTTATATTAAAAAATAATAATTCTAACGATACTCTCGTTAGTTATCATAAATATTTTGTACAATACGTTTACAGATACGACAAAAAAATAAATATAAACAATATTTATGTACCAAACTTGATTCGAACAAACATCTTTAGTATATACTCCAACGAGTCTTCATATAAAATTCTTGACACGAGTCTTCATCACGTTTGAATCTTCAACTATATCCCTTGACAACAAATAACAAACAACAGATTGACGGTTGTGGCTGAAGATCATGTTAGACACGGGTCCCTTAAAACAGATTTCGCGTCTCTACTCAATACAACGCATCTGTCTCCCAGGGTACAACAGCCAAAGCAGTATGTACTGCCGGAGAGTGCCTCGGCCCAAGAGATTAGCGGGTAAAGTATATGTGTTATGAAGTTATATGGAACAACATTAAAGATGATGGTGTAGGAAAAAACAATTTAGACTTAGAGAGTACTCCTCTCTAAATTTCTATAAAACTTGTTGACACTCAAAAAATTAAATTTCTTCTTTTTTTTTACTTTTAATCATCATGAGTTTGTTTATATACTCATGCTAATAAGTTCATTAATGTGCGTTTTATGATTCACAACCAAAACTCTCATTTGATTTATGAAATGTTTTATGAGACCAAATTAAAACTCTCAATTTATTCATGACAAGTTTAATACCAATTTTAATAAAAACTATGATCCATAATAGACATTCATAATATTTATTAAAAGACTTGGTCAACATAAAACATCCATGTTAATTAATACATGGTTTTATTAGCATTATGCAAGAAATTACAAAATTTCCTACAATAATCACCCAAGTTTTACTTTCTTTATTTCTACCACTCAACTTCGAGCATCGATATCTAATTCATCTTAGCTTCAGTTTGGACACGGTTTTCAAAACGAGAACTTAAACCAATAAATAAAAAACTATTTTTATAAAAAAACATATAAATATAATTATTTTGTGTCCAAAATTCCAACAATCCCCCACATGAATGGAGATCGATCAAAACACATAATATTCCCAATGAAAACTCGACAGTTGAGTCTTGCAGGATAGGTTGGTGTTCCCATTGAACCTTCCTTTGTGAAGCATACTTAGCCTACTGGTGGTGTGTAGACGCGATGTCTTTGAACAGACCCCGTTTGGTGTAGACGACAATATACATTCACACAAGACTCTCCTTAGTCGGGCACATCCCCTCATTGTCGTGTCCGTTATGGTCATGGATCACTATCCTGGTTCTGCGAGAGCTCTAGGATTTGCGCCACCCCACAAATCCATTCGAACTGATCCTATTTTTCTCTAACATAGGTGATTCCATGAATCATTAAAAGCATTATGGTTATATTGATTCCCACAATCATTTAACCTGAATATGCTTAACCTTTCTTGGTCACTGGTTCGGGGTACTCCCCTAGAGTTAATGAACTAGGAAGTTCGTCACTCCCTTTTCGTTTTAGGGTACTCCCATGTAGCGACTCCGTTGATCATATGATTAAGTTGTCCTATTGAACCTAGATCTTGGGATCTCCAATCAACTAGATTGGGATCTCCCATGAGTACTCCTCTCTAAATTTCTATAAAACTTGTTGAAACTCAATAAATTAAATTTCTTCTTTTTTTCACTTTTCATCATCATCAGTTTGTTTATATACTCATGCTAATAAGTTCATTAATGTGAGTTTGTATGATTCACAACCAAAACTCCCATTTGATTTACGAAATGTTTTATGAGACCAAATTAAAACTCTCATTTTATTCATGACAAGTTTAATACCAATTTTAAGAAAAATTATGATCCATAATAAACATTCATAATATTTATTAAAAGACTTGGTCAACATAAAACATCCATGTTAATTAATACATGGCTTTATTAGCATTATGCATGAAATTACAAAATTTCCTACAATAATCACCTAAGTTTTACTTTTTTCATTTCGACCACTCAACTTCGAGCATCGATATCTAATTCATCTTAGCTTCAATTTGGACACGGTTAGTTTGTTACAAAACGAGAACTTAAACCAATAAATAAATAACTATTTATATAAAAAACATATAAATATAATTATTTTGTGTCCAAAATTCCAACAATCCCCCACATGAATGGAGATCGATCATAACACATAAAATTCCCAATGAAAACTCGACAGTTAAGCTGGATAGGTTGGTGTTCCCATTGAACCTTCCTTTGTGAAGCATATTTAGCCTACTGGTGGTGTGTAGACGCGATGTCTTTAAACAGACCCCGTTTGGTGTAGACGACAATATACATTCACACAAGACTCTCCCTAGTCGGGCACATTCCCTCATTGTCGTGTCCGTTATGGTCATGGATCACTATCCTGGTTTTGCGAGAGCTCTAGGATTTGCACCACCCCACAAATCCATTCGAAGCGACCCCACTTCTCTCTAACATAGGCGATTCCATGAATCATTAAAAGCATTATGGTTATATTGATTCCCACAATCATTTAACCTGAATATGCTTAACCTTTCTTGGTCACTGGTTCGGGGTACTCCCCTAGAGTGAATGGACTAGGAAGTTCGTCACTCCCTTTTCGTTTTAGGGTACTCCCATGTAGTGACTCTGTTGGTCATATGATTAAGTTGTCCTATTAAACCTAGATCTTGGGATCTCCAGTCAACTAGGTTAGGTTTCCCTCATATTCCCTTTTTTCTACGGGCTTTAGTCCAATACCTCTCTATCTCATCTCGTTTCAACCCACTAGTTGTTTGGGTCCAAAATTATTATCTATCACTTTGTAAGTCGATACAGATAACTTCAATTGAGATAAGTTTTCATGATGCATTCTTAACTCGTAAGTTAATAATGTCTTTTGTGAAACTTCTAAATGTATTTGAAGAATACAATTCTTATTTCAAGACGAACACATCTCTTTTATGTCTTTGATAGTAGACATCTATCAAGATTCTAAATCTAGCCAATTAGAATTTGAGTCTATCATAGACTTCTTATGACCTTTGTGTACTGCACTAGATCATGTGTTTGCAATATCTTTGGATTGTCAAAATCCATATTGCTAACATTTTATTTTCAAATGCAAGAAACCCCCACATTTAAGTATTATTAGATAACATCCATATAAGGTAATGAAAGGTTCTCCCTTTCTAAATATGTTTGAGAAAACTTCTCACAAAATCATTTCTACATACCCTAAAGGGTTGTTTCTAAAATGGCATCTCCCCTACATTTCTTGCAATTTGATTTCAAAGTGAGGTTTGCTATCGGACAAACCTAGAAAACTGAGTCCTCCTCATTAAGCTTTGTATATTAGATAACATTATCTAGTTAGTTAAGTTTTCCATAGGTTATCTCAACCTCCTTGAACCAAATGAATATCCTCTTTCAACTTTGTCTATACATAATTGACCTCCTTAGAGCATCATAATTGATAAGTACTAGGCTAGCATGCTTTAGACTACAGTATTTTAGCATGTGAACAGAAGATGCATCATTCTGATCCTTCACAGCTTTAAGGAATAACGTATTATCCCTTGTCCATATCCATATATTATTATAGACAAATCATGAGACTTATTCGTCATCATTCGGTTTAGGAACGTAACTCGTTTTCCTTTAAACCTCTCATCCACAAGCAAGTTACCAGTCATAATGCTGGACCGGTAGTCGTCTCAGCACCAACTCAGCAGCAGCCAGTCGGTAGTAAATACCGGAACTCGATATTACCACAATAGGTTGGTAGCAACTCAAAGGCAAGCTCGGTACCAATCTAGTATACACATACTTTAGTAGTTGGCATTGAGTTAAAATCAAGATCTCAGTAGCATCTTTCAAAACTACTCAACCGACTTTCAAGCACAACAGTGCGAGTGTGCGAAGTGCAAAGAGCACTATCTTCCTTTTGACTTATAAAGACTTAGTAATAAGTCTTGATTCAATTCACTTTGGTGAACACATTTATCATTAGCCAGACAAATGAAACTCGGCTACAATCAATATTACATTAAGATAGGGTCAAACATATTGACACTAAATAATATGTAATTCATAAATTTTACCTAGAGTAATTGGCACACATGTATTGTTGTTCCCTTTAAGCTATGTATAACAAGGATACTTTCCCAAACTAAAGAAAAATCCTCCACATAACTTAAAAAACATTAAAATGGTAACGCATTAACATTTAGATCTTTCAAAATGAAATTAGCAAAATTCATTAAAGATAACATATATTGCTTTCATATGTAGATTTATCCACACTTGTGAATCTTTATGATAATTTCAAATGAAGTTTAACGGTATATCTCATACTTGTGTATTTCATCTCAATACATTTATCATATTTTCGATCTCATGATACACTTATCATATTTTCGATCTCATGACATTGTATGACATTTGATGTCTCATCTTCGACACTTAAAACAATTCAACAGCTCTCAAGTTGTTTTCTATGCAAATCTCTTATTGCATTAAA
Source organism: Flaveria ramosissima (assembly GCA_025215565.1). Taxonomy (NCBI): domain Eukaryota; kingdom Viridiplantae; phylum Streptophyta; class Magnoliopsida; order Asterales; family Asteraceae; genus Flaveria; species Flaveria ramosissima. Next base: position 33,310,421 of record CM046039.1, on the reverse strand, counting down.
GTTATATATTTCCATTTAAATTATTTCCTTCAAAATCATTTTGAAATTCATAATAGAAATTAATTAATTTCATTATAAATATTACATGTGTTATCTTAAGATATTGAACACAAATAATAATATAACCGAAAATGAAACGTAAAGTGTAAAACACTTTTTAATAATAATTTAAATGGATAAAAGTTACATCTAGACATCAAATCTCAAAGTGTTATTAGCTATAATATTTTCATGATTAGCAATAATATCGATTATATGGCATGTCTTGAGGTACTCCCTCAATATACTTTATGCACTCATACGATCAAGTTTCTCATCTTATCTTGAAACTCTAATTTAATTAGTTAAAATCGAAAGAAAAAAAACAACGTTATGTATACACTATCTTATTCATAAGTAGTTGTATTTGAATAATCATTTCTATTCACAACAACCTCGAGACTATTATGTATTATACACTATCTTATTCATAAGTAGTTGTATTTGAATAATCGAGTTGTTTTTTTTTTCGTATAATCTCATCGGACTATTATATGATTTGAGACGCGTTACTTCTCACATAAGTAGCTAATCATTTTAGATTGCAAAACACATGTTTTATTCATTCAAAACATGTTGTTTTTCCGAATAATCTCATCGAGAATATTATGTGATTTGAGACGCGCTATTTCTCACATGAGTAGCTAATCATTTTAGATTGCAAAACATATGTTTTATTCATTCAAAACATTTCCTAGCTTTGCAATTTTTAAAAATATATCATTTTTGTTTTATCTCTTGATCACAATAGTCCAATACCATAAACTACAAAAATGGTTTTATAGTGTGAATTAATATCTAATACGCTCGTTAGAAGACAAACAATTACAAACCGTTTTTTTTCAAAAAAAATTATTTAACATTTTTCGATTTGTAGAATAAATCGTTTTAACATATTTATCACAGAATGAACCTTTTTAAACACATTTTGGTTTATACACATAAACCGTTTTTAACAAATGATTACAACAATCATTTTAAATATTACAGTTCTTATTACATAAACCGTTTTCTAACACGCTCGTTAGAAAATAAATGATCACAAATATCATTTTAAGCTTATTGGTTAGAAATAACCACTTCTAACCCGTAGGTTAGAAATAAACGAATACAAAGATCGTTTTAAAAACTTTCCGATTTATATAAAATAAATCTAGTTCTAACTTACTCGTTAGAAATAAACGATTACATAAATCGTTTTTTATATATAAAATATAATCCTGTTCTAACACGCTTGTTAGAAATAAACAACTACAAAAACATTGTTTTTAAGCTTATCGGTTTATATATAATAAACCCGCTTCTAACACGCTCATTAGAACTAAACGATTACAAAATCGTTTGTAAGCTTCTCGTCTCATATAAGAAAGACTATTTCTCTTTTTGTTATTGCAAAACACTAGTTTTAATTTCTTTCTAAAATAAAATTTGGTTTTGCTTAAATCATTGTAATCATGAATAGTTTTGAAACTAAAGACCCATGATTTTTTTAATGGCTTTTAGTAATTAAACCATCTCTAACACACATGTTAGATTATTAAACATTTACAAAAATATTTTAACATATGATAGAACCAATGTATTTGTTTGGTAACTCTTTTATTTTTGATTTTAGATTGTACTCCAATCTTTAATAAAATCAAAACATGGTATTGTACTATGTTATTTCTCAAAAAATTGTTTGATTTTCAACAAAAATCTCAACTAATATTTTCTTTAACGTTTCGTGAACCCAAAAAAATAGTAATAGGTTTTTAAAATCCAATCTCGAAATCTGTTTTAAGATTGTAAGAAATAGGTTCACTTTTATATTAAAAAATAATAATTCTAACGATACTCTTTTTAGCCATGAGAAATATTTTGAACACTACGTTTACAGATACGACAAAAAAAAATAAATATAAACAATATTTATGTACCAAACTTGATTCGAACAAACGTCTTTAGTATATACTCCAACGAGTCTTCATATAAAATTCTTGACACGAGTCTTCATCACGTTTGAATCTTCAACTATACCCCTTGACTACAACAAATAACAAACAAAAGATTGACGGTTGTGGCTGAGGATCATGTTAGACACGGGTCCCTTAAAACAGATTTCGCGTCTCTACTCAAGACAACACGTCTGTCTCCCAGGGTACAACAGCCAAAGCAGTATGTACTGCCGGAGAGTGCCTCGGCCCGAGAGATCACCGGGTAAGTATATGTGTTATGAAGTTATATGGAACAACATTAAAGATGATGGTGTAGGAAGAACAAAATAGAGAGTACTCCTCTTAAAATTTTTATAAAACTTGCTGACACTCAAGAAATTAAATTTCTTCTTTTTATTTTTCACTTTTCATCATCATGAGTTTGTTTATATACTCATGCTAATAAGTTCATATTAATATGAGTTTTATGATTCACAACCAAAACTCTCATTTGATTTATGAAATGTTTTATGAGACCAAACTAAAACTCTCATTTTATTTATGACAAGTTTAATACCAATTTTAATAAAAATTATGATCCATTATAGACATTCATAATATTTATTAAAAGACTTGGTCAACATAAAACATCCATGTTAATCAATACATGACTTTATTAGCATTATGCAAGAAATTACAAAATTTCCTACAATAATCACCCAAGTTTACTTTCTTCATTTCGACCACTCAACTTCGAGCATCGATATCTAATTCATCTTAGCTTCAGTTTGGACACGGTTAGTTCGTTACAAAATGAGAACTTAAACCAATAAATATAGAACTATTTATATAAAAAACATATAAATATAATTATTTTGTGTCCAAAATTCCAACAGTTCTCTTGCATCGAAGATAAGAAGACCAAGCAATAGTGCTACATTTAATGAATTCTCTTATAAATGGTTTTTAGGTGGTTTTGTTAATTGTTGGTTTATTTTAGGTAAGTATAGTGGGACCCACAACTTTTGAATTACTAGCTGTAATTACTATGTATATTGTTTTCTAAGATTGTAATTGATTTAGGCTTCTAAAAGTTAGACAGACAGTTAGACATGTAGTTTCATAGCATACTTATTTATTCAAATTATTGTTCAATGAGGAATCACTTTGGAATATATATTGTTTTTACATGGTATCAAAGAATTTTTTCTAAACCAAACCTTAGTTGTTGTCCATTCCCTTCCCGCCAACCTTAGCCACTCTTTTGCAGCAATTTCACTGTCACGACGGGAGACAAACTAGAATCTAACCTTCTCCCAAAACACTTCATCTAGTCTACACAGAGACCAACATTATAGGATGAGGTTAACATATTTGTCATGAGTTTAGTTGTTTTAGCTTTATGCTAAAGGATACCAGGTCATGGCCTGTATTGATGACATAATGACACCAAACAAAACTGATCCTGATTACAAGACCTGGACAGAAATTAGAAGATCTTCTTGTACGTGTTTTACAAACTAAACCCATCACTCATCAAGGCTGGACACACATCAAAACCACGAGTTTACCAACCTCACGTCAAATCCATGACATCTCTCGAGGCCTACTATAAAAAAAATTAAAGACCGTATCGATCAAAAAGTGGTATGATTGTCCAATTAACAAGCATACTTTAGTTTAGCAATTTGTTTGAGGATTGAGTACATAATATGATATGGTTAAGGCATTCATAAACCAAAGCCTATCTTATTAGGGAATCGTATGCTTGATGCTTCAACTGGAACACCAAAGGCAATAAGCTCACCAAAACCCGTCTACTCTAGGCGCCCTAGCCGTATCTCAACTGAGCCGGCTTATGAAGTTCAACCAAGTATTGCAAACATGGAGGTTAAAAGTCCAATACTATCATTCCCCACACACCTCATGTAACATCCGGCCCCTCATACCATCAATATTGTCCGCTTCGCCCACGAGAAGCTCACGGATTTGCTTTTGGTTGCCCAGGTGAAAACTTCCCAGGGAGGTCACCCATCCCTGGATTGCTCTCACCTGAGCACGCTTAAATGTGGAGTTCTCCTCTCATCCACAACTGATACGCCCAAAACTCGTTGGTGATATTAGAGACCAGACAGTCCTTATGAGCCAAGAATCTCTTCTGTCCACAACCGATGTGAGATTTATGTAGGGTGTCACAATCACCCCCCTTGGAGTCATCGTCCTCGATAAGCCTAAGAAGTCACCATCCTCGGTGAGATATCTCCCACATCCCGAATGGCACAGGAGTGGCTCTGATACCATTCTGTAACATCTGACCTCATACCATCAATATTATCCGCTTCGCCCACTAGGAGCTAACAGATTTGCTTTTGGTTTCTAGGGTGAAACTTCCCAAGGAGGTCACCCATCCCTAGATTGCTCCCACCTGAGCATGCTTAACTGTGGAGTTCTCCTTTCATCCACAACTAATATGCCCAAAACGCATTGGTGATATTAAAGACCAAACATCATTATGAACCAGGATTCTTTCCTGTTCACGGCCGATGTGGGATTTATGTAGGGTGTCACACCTCACCTATAGGCCCAAATAGCCATGGTCAAACACCGCCTCAATCTTCATCATGAAAATGACAAGTTTAACCAAACAACCCACCACCTTACTAGGCCTACTAGACCCCCCCACCATGCCTATTTTATACATAGCTTGGATGGACCTAGCATTGGTCCAGCCCAACACCTACTTAGATTTAGTTTCCAATGACAACATACCAACCACTTGGTGAGGCATTACACGTGATTCCAAGGATGACTAGTGGTACTTGGACTAGATAGTGTCAGACCACTTAACGGAGATCCGGGTAAAATTACTAACTTATTGCTTTATTGTCCTATTAGTTTGATGTTTGTAGGTAATGGTGGCAAGCATGCCAATTTTTGGATTTGGGCACTCTATTCTTAACAAGTTCCGCTCGATCCTTACACTTCCATAATATACTTTATGGAACAAATGTCATAAAAACCGTATTTCTCTTTGTAAAATTCCATTGACAATAATGTCTCTATAAAGTTTTACCCTTATATTTTTTCTAAAAGAATACATGACTGGTATTATGCTAGCCCAGCCACAATACATCGAGTCATCTTTACCCACTCATGTATCTAGTCATCTCACCTATTTTGTTTGCTGCTCTTACTACCACCCGCTCATCTCAAGACCTCCGACACGATTACTTGATAATCCTGATTCTCTTTTTTTATTATTTTATTTTTAATAAACTTTTTTCTAGAATAAAATTTGCAATTCATGTCAACTTTATATGCATAGATGTTTACCTTTTTCAATTTTTAAATCTAGTACTATTTTACTATTTCTTATTATGCATTTTGACTTGTTAAGGTCTCTTATCTTGAGCAAATCCAGTCACAGATATTACATGGTGCTCGTGAATGACTTCACGCAATACATGTGGGTGTTTCCAATTAAATTCAGGATCAGGAAGTTTTACCAAATTTTCTTTTTTTCACAAATTTATTCAAACCCAATTTAATATAACAATAAAATCATTTCAATATGACTTTTAGTGAAATTGATAAACTTTTAAATCTTTCACGAAATCAAATAGGCTTTAATATTGTTTCTCATGCCCACAAACGTCCTAAAAATATTAATAAGAGATTTCCTCTATATCAAACCTTAGATGTCGTTCATTCCCTTCCCATTGACCTTAGCCATTCTTTTGCAGCCAGTCTCAACATCAAGATAGGGGACAAAACCAGAATCTAACCCTCTCGTAAAACCCTTCATTGACTTTACACTATTACCGACCTTCATAAAAAGATTAGAGTTCTTGATGAGATGAAGGTTACATATTTGTCATGGCTACAAGGTCATGGCCCCTATTGATGATAGTCCAACACAAGACAAAACTGCTTCTGATTATGAGACTTGATTAATAATTGACATGACTGTCTTATAGTATGTTTCTCATCGAGCCTTAACACCTATCAAAGCCTTTTTCCTTAACAATATATAATCGAGAGCCATTGCACTTAAGCACGAGTTTAACAACCTCATATTTAAAGCCAAGCCATCTTTTAAGGCCTATTAAAAGCTTAAAGACCTTAGCGATTAAAAGAATAGTGTGGATTTCCGGTTAACGAGCGGAAATTAGTTTTACAACTTGCTTGAGGTTGCCTATGGAATATGATATGGTTAGGACTTGCATGAAAACTAAAGCCTACAATATATGGAAGAAACATGTTTTGTGTTTCAAATGGAACACCAAAGGCAATTGGCTCATGAGAACCTATGCACCCACTTTGATATCTACTCAAGCTACCCTAGCCGCTATCTCAACCCATGATGAACTCGTGGGCCCAAGAAACTCAAGCGATCACTAAAAAAAACAAAGTCGTAATGGATGTGTGTTAATAGTATTTTAGGCATTATTATCATTGTTTTAGCATATATTTTTATTATATATCATGCATTTATTAAAAGTAGTTTTATTTATTTTGTGTATTGGTTGTTTTGTTGGAATATAGTCTACTCGAGATGATTTTGTTGTTTTGTAGGTGCAAAAGACGGGTTGCATAAGGTGAATGTCATAATTAGAAAACCTTTTTGAAGCATATTGAAGATTAATGGTGATTTTTGAAGAGTTTTGAAAATATAAATATAATTTTAAAGTTGGAAGAAGAGAGAGATTTCAAGTTTTGGTGGTTTTGTTTTGAATATGGCATTCCTTCGTATTAGTAAGTTTTTATTTAATTTTAGCTTGATTGATCTAGTCGACATGTCCGCCTAGAACAATATTAGTTTTGACACTTGGGTTTGTTTCTTTGATTTAATTTGTAACTTATATGAAACATTTATGTGATTGTTTGATTGAATGGTTTGTTTGCATGATTTTGATCTTAAACCTAGATTTATAGCGGTGCATATTAGATTGTTAATAAACTTGATTAACTTATTAATTTTTCAAATAAAGTTCATCATTTTTTAAAACCCCTATCAATTTTTAATTTTTGATACAGGGAAAAAATAATATTTTGAGTTTGTCAATAAACTCAAAATCATTATAGAGTCATTTAATCTAGTTAAACATTCCAAACTACATGAGTGTTTAACTATAATCGATATTTCTATCATTACGACCTGCACGCTAAGATCCGAATAATGTGATCTTAGAGTAGCGGGTTGGGTCTATTAAATTAATGGCGATGGGTTAGACATCAGATGGAGTGGATGTCCAAACGAAGTGGCGTCTAGTATCAATATAAATCGTTTACATGAATGGTCGTTGCATCATAATTGTTAATGATCATAAGCCAAATCAAATCAAGAAATAACCCTTGTGATAATACTATTTAACAAATTCTGATTTTTCTTCATAATTTATTAGTTTTTATATTTTTTCATAATAAAAAACACTACTTTATTTTTCCTGACAAAACCTTAACACAGCTACGCAAGATTTCCTTCGTAGTTTTGACACGACCGTGTCAGCGTGCTAGAATTTTTTTTAGTTTTTTATAGAGTTTTGTAGTTTTAGTTTCTAATTAAAATCCCACATTTTCTTTAATCACAACTAATCAAAGTAACCATGCTAAAACATTTTTGGTATTAAAATAGTTAACCCGTATCCCTGAGGACACGAACCCTATTTGCACTCCTATTATTCTTAATGTGTGTTAAGGTAGGTTCACATTATCATATTTCATTTGTTGTATTCGACATCCAACAATATGTAATTTCTGGTAGGGTATTAGAATCATTCCATTTATTTTTTTAGCTAAACTCAAAGGAACAGAAATTCATGTTATCGACTTGTTTAAACAAGTTATTATTATTCCATGGTAAGATATGATATAGCCATTTATATTATACTAATTACCAATTTTTCTATGCATAATGGTGTTGTACATTATGCATAGGGAGTTTTTCAAAAACAATTTGACTTTTCACTTTTAACTCAAATATTTTTATATTTTGCAAATTAATCTTTCAAAATTTGATTATTTTTACCTTAAACCCAAAACTTTTTCTTTTGCAAAAAATTATATTTTCTACTTTAGTCCTATGCTTGTTGTAGGTTTTGCAAGTTAACATGACAAAAACATGCATGTGCGATTCACCAATTTTACATTTAGTTCTAAATTTTGTGAGTTGACACAACACAACGTGCGTGGGTGGTTTATCGGTTTTACATCTATTTTCCCTCTTTAACAGGTTCGTCGCAATGCGTGAGTCTTAAATCGACTTATTTATATTTTTATATGTTTTACGCTTTGGTTTATTTATTCTTATTAACACATCGCAATTTCAGTGTTGATAATCATTAATGGTGGTTTGAAATTGGTGTTATTTTGCATGGTTTTACGCTCCCCGCAACGCCGGAAGTTTAATTCTAGTTTGATATAATTTTTTAATTAGGCATGTTACGTTATAAAAATATATTATAGCAACTTTGAATTGGTAAGATGCTTCAAAAAGAAATCACCTATCAAGGGATTTCTTCTTAAAAGGAGTATGGAAAAGTTATACATTCTTTTTCACAAAAAGGGCTTAATAGGCACAATTAAAAAATCAATTACCTAATTATTCTTGATAATTGTACCCATAGAGTATCCAACCCGTCATTCAAAAAGGCATTCAATCGTTTTCTAATATTAAATACTACCACCACGATCTTGGTTAGTCTTGTAAGTTTTTTATATTTCATGAAAATAATCATTTTGTCTTAATAACCTAAGAAATCTTATTATAATTATATCCCTAGGAGCTATTCAAAACTTGATAAGCATCTAAGTTTAGCTTTCAAGCATTTGCTTTAGTTTATTTTTCATCAAACTAAGACGAGTTTTAGAATTCCTTGTCTAGTAATAATTTTGGGGTGGATCTATGCTCCTCAAATAGATACATACCTCCAACTAAAATTTTGACATTTGATTTTTAACTAGTAAACAGTACCCGCGCTCCGCGGTGGGGAGTTTCTAGGTAGATGCGACTGAAAATTCCCGTAGACCCAACCTGTGAACCAATAGTGAAACAATAGGGGAATTAATGTAGGTCATACATGCTACAATTTTGATTGACATGAAGTCATGAACAAAATAAATTATTAAGGTGCTATATGCGGTTGTTATCTTAAAAAGCTACTGTGAGATGCACAAATAGAAAACAAAACTTCGTTGTAGCATATTGTGGCGACATTTCACCTTATTTCGTGCATTATTACTAGAAGAGCTGATGTATATCACTCTTGAAATGACTAAGATGGCTATTAATAAGTTGCACAACAAAAGCACAATAGAGTTATAAAGTCATACCTTCAATCACACTTGTAACAGTCTATTACCTGATATATAGGCGTATAACCAAGATGAATACATTAACCCGATTCTCCTTACGAAGTCCTACATCCGGTTTTACCAACTTTTTTTAATGCATGTGATTGCCAACTTTTTTAATTCCCCCTAAACAAATCACAAAGCACAAAAATGCATCTATCGAAATTCTAATAATCAGTAATTAGTAGAAAAAAATTCCAAGCACTCTTTTTAAACTTCATAATAGCTTTGCTGACTTGAAAGTCAAATCTAAAAGTATTTATGGTATTATTGATTGAATTAATTACAATGAATAGCCAAAACCATGCATATATATAGAGATAAGTACTACCGTCCTAAAATCACGGGATTTATAGAATGCAAAGATATGCTAATTAAATATATGGTAAATTATATCAATTAATACTCAGGCACATGCATTTATAGATTAAAAGATATAGTTGAAATCTTAAAACATATTAAGTTTTTTTGGTTTATGGGTAGATAAGATAAAATTTTATGCAAGTGTTAGTAAGTGTACGGTTATTAGGTAACTAATTGTAAGGGGTAAATTGTAAATAATGTTATAAATATTATTTTACCCTCAAAAGTGATTGTATTTTATGCATTGAATATAGTAAGTGTTCTTAATTTTATGGTATCTTAAAATACCACTCTCATATGCTTTATATATAGTATAGATGCATGACTAACTACCATCCTAAAATCATAGGATTTATACAATGCAAATATATGCTAAATATATGGTAAATAATATCCATTAATACTCTCCCTCAGTTGGAGTGATGAGATGGTGGAAAGATGCTCAAATTGGACCAGAATGATTCAAATAGTTGTCTGGAGAGGCCTTTAGTGAATATGTCAGCATACTGATAAGAAGATGGGACATGTAAGACCCGTATCTGGCCCAAACGAACTTTTTCTCGAACAAAGTGTATGTCGATCTCCACATGTTTGGTTTGTTGATGTTGAACCGAGTTCTCCGAAAGGTATACAAGGACGACCGTTGCTAGGTGTAGAGGAATATGCAACTCAGTGAGGAGGTTTCGCAACCAAGTTGTTTAAGCTACAACGTTTGCGACACCCCTGTATTCGGCTTCTACCCTGGAGCGGGAAATTATGGGTTGGCGTTTGGGGACCATGAGATGAGATTATTGCCCAGGTAAACATAATAGCTAGATGTTGAGCGCCGAGAATCCGGGCACCCTCCCCAATCGGCATCCGAATAAGTTGTGAGAGACGTGATAGAGGAGGGTGTCAAATGCAAGCCATAATCGATGGTGCCCTGTGTATAGCGTAGAATTCTTTTTATGAAAGCAAAGTACGGTTCACAAGGTGCATGCATGAATAAACAGACCTGCTGGTCGACATAGGTGATATCCGGTCCAGTAAATGTAAGGTATTGTAATGCACCTGTGAGACTTTGATATATGGACCCGTCGGGGAGAAAAGGGCCATCCTTGGCACTGAGCTTGGAGGAGGTATCGACGAGGTGTGGAGCAAAGCTTGCAGGAGCTCATGTTTGCGCGATGTAGAATGTCCCGAGTGTACTGAGCTCGTGACAGAAACATGCCGTACTTGTCACGTGTGATAATGATCCCAAGAAAATGGTGAAGAGGGCCCAAGTTTTTCTTAGCAATATTTAGACAAAACGGCGGTAACCGTGTTGAGTAAAGATGTTGATGATGCAATCAAAATTATGTTATCAACATAAAGCAAAAGATAGGTTGTTTCACCTCCATGATGGTAAACGAATAGGGAGCTATCACAAATGCTGGACTTGAATCCATGTGCGTGTATGTAAGTTGAGAACCTATCAAACCACGCCCGGGGTGCCTGTTTAAGACCATATAGAGACTTGTGTGATCGACAAACATAATGTGGGTTATATTTGTCAACGAAACCCGATGGTTGGGGCATGTATACGGTTTCTTGTAAGGAATCATGGAGAAATGCATTTATGACATCTAGTTGATTCATGGGCCACTGTTTAGATAGGGCTATCGATAAGACCGTCCGAATGGTAGCCGGTTTAACAACCGGACTGTTACATCATGTATTTTAGGGTTATTTATAAGTTTGCATCGTTTATTCTTGTAAGGACTTTTAATGCTTTTTATAAAACTTGTGGGCTATTTGTGCTTACCTATTAGTTAGTCTTTAATTCTTTAATTTAAAAAAGATTATAGTTTATCTATTAAATTGAACATAATAATAAATAATAACTAATAATAATAATAATAATAATAATAATAATAATAATAATAATAATAATAATAATATAATAATAATAATAATAATAATAATAATAATAATAATAATAATATTAATAATAATAACAACAATAAATTATAACAATAATAATAAGTTGCAAAGAATTACTAAACTTAAAAGTGTTAAAACTTAAAATTTATAAGGTTAGGGGTTTGTTTTGTATTTTAGAAACTTAAAAAGAAAGTTTAAAGCATAAAATAATAAGCCTACAAAAGTTGAGGGACTAATTGTGTATATTTTTTTAAAACCCAAACCAACCCTCCCCTCACCCACGATTTTCCGGTCACCGGCGGCCATACTCCGGCCAAACTCCGGTGACCATCAAACACCCAAATTAATACGATTGAAACCATGTAAAAGGCACCAATCGAACCGTTTTAGTGCCGCGAACTCGAACCCACAACCTATTTGGACCATTTCATGCGACATTTAAGAGGATTAAGTGGAGTTCATCAATCAAATCGGTTCATAACCGTTGAACGTACACAATGAGTCGATTAACCAAATTAAACGATTAGAAACGTTCGAACAATCAATTACAAACTTAATACATCGTTTAAATTGAATTAAACCATCGATTAAACCGGTTTTAGTAACCGAAATAATCGAGCAGAACTTGGAGCTCGTTCGACCCTTTAACGAGCAAATCAAACCTATATAACAGGGGGCAAATACTCCTTTCGATCCCTTTAAACTCTCTGTAAACGCAATTCGTAAATCATTCACTCAAACAATCAATTGCTAATCATCTGTTCATCGTGAATAACCGAGACGAGTTCAAGCTTAAGCACTTCAATTCGATCATAATCGGGTAAGTTTAATACATCAAACTACTCGATTTCATGTAGGGATCATAAGCCCTATGTTTGATTTCATAATCAACAACCAATTTGGGTTTGATTTGAATCCACCCGATTCTAGGGTTCTTGGATTTGGGGGTGTTCAATTGATTTAGGTTAAAACAATTTAGAACCATTACAAACCGCGGCTGAGAGCCTTGGTTCACTGGTCACGCACACACCCTGTAAAGCAGGAGGTCCCCGGTTCGAACCCAGAGAACCTCATTTGATTTTTTTTGGCCTTTTTGGCCTTTAAACTAAATACTACAAAATTTCTAAAAATTTCTAAAAATTATAAAAAAGTCATTTTATAAACTTTGATCATTTTAAATTATTTGAATATTTTCTGTAAATTGTTTATTTAAAAAGAAACACTTTTATATTTCATTAAATATTCTAAAAAAGAGATATAAATTGTTCAATTTTATAAAAAGTAGACTTTAGATAATATTTTGTTCACATAAATATTATTTCATCCAATATCTACAAATTATTATTTTCAATTGAGATTACTAAATTTTATTTAATCATTATATATGTATACAAATTGTTATAAATATTATATGATCTTACATAACGTGTAGCAAATTTCTTTGAGTTTAATAAATATAATTGATTCTATTTTGTTAAACATAATTATTTGACAAGCCCCAAATTCCCATCGAAACCCTAGTTCGCGTTATAATGTTACAATTAAACTTTAACCTTGTAAATATATATATATTCTAGGTGCATTGTGAAGGGCTACGTTGAAACGACGCCTGTTATTATTTTCTTATTAATCATCCAATATATATTTACTTGATCAAGTGAGTATTTCTATACCACTTTTTATATTTTCACACTTTTGGGGTGAAACATGTTACATTATAAACTTTGCACTTGTAAACACGTTTGATTCTTGTAAACTTATGGCAATTTACTTGTATGTTGTGGTTAGTTGAACTTTGTGATACCATGTAATGTCGAATATATGTACAATCATTAACTATTGCTAGCCTAGCGACGCCATAGATCTACGAGCCAGACAAGCCTGCTTGGTTAATCCAAGTACACTTAGTTAATCGTATATACTTGTAAACGTTTGAGACTTGTAAAACTTTGTCGAGGTTTGATTGTGCATTCTGTCTTACATCCCTAGTTTACTTTGTTCTCTAACTTACAACATGAATTGTCATCTTTTATATACTTATGTATCGAAAACTATGGAAATCTCACCAACATTATTGTTGACATCTTTATTTTTAACATGTTTCAGGAAATACTCAAGCTTGATTTCTACTCTTTGAAGCGTACACATCTAGGAATGGACCTAGATAAATAAATGAAAAAAAATGACTTGTTACATCTTATGTTATGCTTTTTAATTTCTTTGAGACTTATGATTGTAATGGTACAATTGGAACTTATGATTAATATATATTTGGGTTATTAATAGCGTTATGTGGCTATGAACGATCTTAGCCCTCACACCTCGACGTTTTCGCCGTCAAGGTTGGGGTGTGACACAGAATAAATGTTTCATTGCAATCAAGTCCAACCGTTTGTGACTTCCCATTAACTACAAGTCGCACCTTATAGCGACTAAGAGTACCATCCGGATTAAACTTATATTTGAATAGCCACATACACCGGATGACCGGGTGAGTGGTCGGCCGTGGAACTAACTCCCAAGTTTCATTATCTTGTAAAGCTTTATATTCGATGGCGTTGGCATTTTGCCAATTTGGATCATGTAACGCTTTTTGGTAGGTTGTTGGTAAAGGGGATAGAGTTGCGGAGGTGGCAGTATGGAGATTGTATCGGGGATTGGGTTTGGAGATGCTGGATTTACCACAGGTTGTCATGGGATGGGTATTGGCGGGTGGTTATGGTTGGAATGGACTGGAGGGTAGTGGGTGATTTTTATTGGTAGATGAAGTGGGGATTGGTGTATGGGTGATGTTGGTGGCATGATGCGTAGGAGGTGCGGAGATTGTTTGTTGAAAGGGGGTGGGAAATTGGTAAGGATAGCTGGAATACTGTCATCATCGAGAAACATGTACGAATAAGTCAAGGTTGGGTTAAAGGATGGAAAAGAGTTTTTATCAAATTCTACATGGCACGAAATATGTACCTTACTGGTGAGAGGGGTCAAAACACCGGTAGGCCTGAAAGTCATTAGGATATTCGAGGAATATACACAGGGAGGTACGAGGTAGAAGTTTGTTCGTTTGAGTGGCGGACATATTGGGGTAACATGCGCAAACAAAGACTCGTAAGTGGTTATAAGTTGGGTGACGTTTGTATAGAGCAAAACAAGGGGTGAGATAGTTTAAACATTTTGTTGAAGAATGTTATGTAAGTAGGTGGCCGTGTGGAGTGCTTCTACCCAAAAAGTTGGAGGGAGATGTGAGTGAGTGAGCAGAGCTCGAATAATATCATTAAGACGTCTAATCATACATTCGGCACAACCATTTTGAGAAGAAGTTTGAGGACATGAAAACTAAAAGGCGAAGCCTTTGCTTTGAGCAAAAGTTTTAAACGCATGATTGTCGAGTTCTCCCCCTAAGTCACATTGAAGCGTTTTTTATGGATTTGTGAAATTGAGTGTTAATGAACGTATAAAATTTGACAAAATTAGTAAACACCTCGGATTTGTATTTGAGTGGGTAAAGCTGCACATAGTTTGAAAAGTTATCTATTAGAACCATGTAGTATTTGTAGGATTATTTACTTAATACTGGGGAGGTCCACAAGTCACAATGGATAATATCAAAAGGTACAACATGAAAGATTTAGAGTCAACAAAAGGTAAACGTTTACTATTGGCCAAATGACATGAATTGCAAAAAAAAAGAATCCAAATTTTGTTTACAAGAAATTAATGAATGACGAAACAAAGACTGTAAAAATTGCATGCTAGGAATCCTAGACGATCATGCCACTGATTGGTAGTAGATGTAAGAAGAGCAAGCGATGCTGAAGTGAACGGATAAAGATCGTCATCGCTGTCATGACGTGAAAGGTGTTGTTTGGTCTGGAAGTCGTTAAGAGTAAAACCAAACGGATCAAATTCAATATATACCGAATTATCATTAGTAAATTTTCGAATTGGAAGTAAATCTTTGATGGCAGTGGGGGCTAAAAGAACATTGTTTAGTTTAAAGGTTTTATTGCGGGTGTGGTAAAAAGCACTACCCGATCCTGTGATTGGCAATGTAGACCCATTTCCAACAAATATATTACTGTGAGAATAATGAGAGAAAGGAGTAGTAAGCTTACCAGGATCCGATGTAACATGGTTTGAAGCTCCTGTATCCATATACCAAGGTTGTTGGGATGGTGCATTGATATGCATGGTATGAAGGGCAGCAACTAACTTGTTTGGATTGGTTGGGTCTGCGATGGATGGATATGAAGTGTAGGTCGATTGAGTGGGTTGGGATGTGGGGTATGTGGGTGTTGGAATGGGCTGTTGGGTTTGGTGTGGGGACATGATGTTGGCGGATGGAATGGGCAGATAAGGGACAGAATTAATAGTGTTGTAAGTGGGCCTTTGTTGCCAAGGAGATCCCCAACCTGGTTGGGCCGAATGTGGGCATGGCGGTGGTGGTGAAGTCCACCAACCAAATGAATTGTATCCTCCTAGAGAGCCGTTGAAGTGCGGTTGTTGAGTGTAGCCAAAGTTAGGGTTTCGGCCACGGCCTCGTCCTCCTCGACTATTCCTGCCACGATTGCATCCTCGATCGTTGTAGCCCCACTGAACGTAGGTGTCGTAGGCTGAAGGGGAACACCATTGTGTTGTGTAGTTGGCGGCTGCTGGGAGGATGTACATGCATTAAGGGTCAACTTGTTGAAGGAGTGTTGTGGAGCGGGGGCACGAGACCGCTTGTTGTTGAGGAAGATATCTTGGAGCTTAATCCAAATCGCCCGAGCTGTTGCGTTTTCATCGAGAACACGACCCATTAGATTGTCGGAGAGGCTATTGTAGATCCATTGGACAACAACAGCATCGATCTTCGCCCACGACTCATAATCAACATCGGTGGCCGCCGGAGGAGGGCTGCCGTCAATGTGTTTGATAACATCGTATCCTTTGGCGTGTATCTTGAAGAATTTTACCCATGTACCGTAGGTAACTTTCACTCCCTCTAGGATTTTCACCTTCCCCTAAATGTTATTGATGGAGTAGACAGGATACAGAGGTTTGGGAACAGGCGTGGCCGTTTTGTTGCTAGATGACTCAGCCGTGGCTGGTGTGTCGCTAGATTCAGGGGTTGTTTTGACCATGGTGAAGAAAATCGGGGCTTAGGGTTGGGATGGTAGAGGCGATGGGTTTGGGTTAGGCTCTGATACCATAAAAATATTTATGGGATTATTGATTGAATGAATAGCCAAACCATATATATAGAGATGCATGACTAACTACCATCCTAAAATCATGGGATTTATACAATGCAAATATATGCTAAATATATGGTAAATAATATCCACTAATAAAATCTACGTAATTATTGTTGTTGAATGTACCAACTGAATCCATTTCATTTCAAACCAAGACTAATTAACCTATTAGAAGTTTAAACACATAAACTACCTTATATCATGGAAATATGGTAATTTCATACATCGAGTGATGAATATAAAATGAGAAATTACCTTGTATTCGCGCTCCACTATCAAGTCTCTTGTCATACATGCTTCCAATTCGAATAGAAACTAAAAATAATTAAAAAAGATGGTTGGTTGAAGTTTTTGATAAAACAAAGTAAAGAACTCTATAAAACACACATCGTCAGCTTTCGCTATAACAAGGACTTTGGCAATGAGAGGAATGTTTGATGAAACTTGTATGAATCCAAATGACTGAATGAGTCTATAATACAAAAGTGAACATTCAAATCCTAAACAATTAGATAATCAGTTTCATAGAATACCCCTAGAAACACAATTTTATAGCAAACATTCTTGAAACCGAAGCAACAACTAATAGAAGAATAATTGTCTACAATATAACAATAAAAATTTATAACAACACTTAATAACAAAAAGAACATTACTATAATGTTACCAGCTCACAAGCAAGCTTTTCCATTGTTTGAATTGGTTCATGAACTTATGCCGATGTGTGTTGATGCATGGGCTCTTGGTTATACTCCCCTGTGTTCTAATGAAAATCTTTTGAAAATAGTCGGTCGGTCAAAAGAAGTCTGTTCCACCGGTGATCTTTCTTCGTAATCTCCCCTTTAATAACCATCTTCTTCTTGTTGTTGATGTCGGAGTTCTTGTGAAGTATAATGACCACCCTGATTAACTTTACTGTTTAAGTGTGATTAATTAAATTTTCCACTTGCTTCAACCTCCTCCAATGCATCCTCAACAATTGCCAAGTATAGTCTACCATGACTAAAATGCATTTTCGAGCACAAAGATTTTGATTTTGATTTCCTAGTAATTATAATTAAACTTGAATTCTAAAATAAAAATCTTGCTAAATCAAACATGGCCACATAATATGAAGGTAGAAACAAAGTAATTTATCAACAAATGCCAGTGCGTTTGATCTTAATGTACGTTTGGAAACGTAAATAACAGGTTAAAGTTGGGATTCAAGTGGAAAACAATTCAATTATCTATTAGAACATTCATAGCCCGTTTTTCTTTTCTATGTGAGTGTGTGCCCTATATTATAGGGGACAGTTTGAGTTGTTTAAGGATTCCTGATGAAACACCGGTTGAAACCGAAATGTTTGAAAAAAACCGGTTTGTACATTAAAAAAAAACCGGTTTGTACACCTCTACCGGAACCCTAACTGCAATATATCACCATCGCCACATGAGGGCGGTTTCCTCAATCGCCAAATAAACCCTAGCTAGAAAGAAAACCTGGAAGAAGAGGAAGCATGGCCGGTGAGCAAATTCAAAGAAGGGCATGGTATATGGCGTGAGGTACCGCCGTACCGGGTTAATCACCAGAGGAGAATGAGCGGAAGTACTGGTGAGAGGTGGGGTGAGATACATGACAGAATGTGAACTCCAAAAAGATATAGCAGCATATTTTGTTGTATCTTGTGCATACACAATGGTATATCACTGTTAACGTCAGTTTCAATTGTAAAAGTATATAACCATGATATCTCAAACTATATTTTAAAATTAAAATATATGACTTTAGCACTCTTACTCTGGAATATATATAAATACACACGAACTTGATATTTTTAAAATATAAGTATACAAATATATTTTATATTGAGAATATCCCTTATGGTAACATAATGAAATTTACGAATTGAATAAGAATTTATACATGAAGGATTGAAAGAATATTTTATTACATCAGTTTACAAATGAGACATAACTAGCCCGAACATAAATATATGGGCTGTGAATTTCTAAATGAAATAAAGATCAACTCGTTAGGATCTATAAACATCAAGTGGAACAATATTGAGTATCTAAGGTGGAGAAGCCCTAAAGTGGAACAAATGAGCATCATCATTGGACAAGACTTTATGTGGAACAAAGATCATTTGGGTCGTATATCCGTTGTCTTATAACTTAAGGTATTCCAATTTGTGGTGTGTAAAAACTATCATATCAAAACTTACATACTCATATTTTATTCCTAAAGAGAACATTCTATCTCTTCTTTCATCTTTCGCTCATAGACACTCGTCCAAAACGTATTTAACAAGAGCTTTCATCCTTTCTCTTCTTCACCTCACCCTCTTTACTCTTAAAAGCAACCTCTAACACACTAAATGTGAGTGCTCTTATTTCTTCAAGTATTTAAACATTACAATTATACTCACATTCATTATAATTTTGACTCTTTCATACATTGCCGGCCTTGTTTTTATTTAATAGATGTTTCAATTTCAATATATTTTATTTAATTATATTTTAAAAACTTTATTTAATTTTCAAATGACTTAAAACTATTACTCCCTTCTTCTCTTTGATTAGATAAAGATAAAACTTACATCGACCATATATATGACCAATCACTTAAAACAAAACAAAATATTCTTTTGAACTTCACCGGTATTCATTCATTTCAATTTAAACACTTCCATCCAAAAGCATACGTAAATTTTATTAGAGAATATTAGAAGTTACGAACATTAATAAATTATTTGTCTTCATGAATTGTTTCCTACCATCTACAAAATTACAAAGTTATTTTATAAATAATCAAAGAATTTGAACATATTATCGTGAGTATATTATTAACAAATGTTTTTGGTCTTAACAACTCCTTTCAATTGTATATTTATAAAGAAGTAATGCAGGCGCCATTGAGTGGTACTCGAGATAAGACACCATGGAATTCGTCAAAGCTCCTATTCATTTCCTTGTGATATTAAGTCTCACTATTTGCAGTAGCACTAGTGCTATGAACTCTATGGGTTCTTCTCATGGTCCAAACAAAGGGGGTTATTGGCCTTCATGGTCCATAGATTTGAAACCGTCCGCTATTGATACGACTCTTTTCACTCATGTTTATTATGCTTTTCTATCTCCTAATAACATCACATTCAAGTTTGAAATCGATGGTCATACTGCTTTGTTGCTTAAAAACTTCACCACCACCCTTCATGAAAAGAAACCGTCGGTCAAGACCTTGTTTTCCATTGGAGGTGGCTCAGTCGGCCCAAAAACATTTTCCCGCATGGCCTTAGACCATGGCTCGAGGAAAACTTTCATCCTTTCCACTATAGAAGTGGCGCGTAAGTTTGACTTTGATGGAGTTGACATAGATTGGGAATTCCCTCAAACCCCAATCGACATGGTTAACTTTGGCCAGTTGCTTCATGAGTGGCGTGTAGCGGTTAAGGAAGATGCTAAGTTGACTGGTAAACCGGAACTTCTTCTTTCGGCAGCCACATATTATAAGCCAGAAGTTAGATTGGATAATGTTTATCGTAAGTATCCAATAGAATCCATAAATAAGAATTTGGATTGGATAAATGCAATGTGTTATGATTATCACGGGTCATGGGATCTATCTGCGACAGGGACCCTAGCCGCCTTATATGACCCAAATAGCAATGTGAGCACAAGTTCTGGGTTACAATCATGGATCAAGGCTAAGATCCATCGAGAAAAGTTGGTCATGGGATTGCCATTATATGGTCGGACTTGGCAACTAAAGGATCCATCTTTATATGGTATCGGAGCCCCAGCTGTTGATGTAGGACCAGGAATGAAGGAGCAATGCTTTATTTAAAAGTGCAAGAGTTCAATGCCCAAAATAATGCGTTGGTGGTGTTTGACAAGCAAACCGTGTCTTATTATTCTGTTGCAGGAACCTCATGGATTGGATATGACGATGTTGAATCAATAAAAGTGAAGATAGAATATGCGCAATCACTTAAAATAGGCGGATATTTCTTTTGGGCGGTCAATGGTGATCAAAACTGGAAAATATCCCGACAAGGTAAACATTCGGTTTTATCATTTTTGTACATATATATGGTATATTCAAAGTCGATTTTAATTGTTATTTCTTAAAATTTTAACCCCTTGATGGTAATTTTAACCGCAATGCTTAATTTTTGTATATGCAGCTTCGGAGACTTGGATTGATTAAAAATCTAAGGACTAGACTTTCAAGTGGACTCAAAGAGTAAAATCATTGTTTTTGTTTGATTACATGTTATATGTTTAGAACGTACTATCTTTCATATGTAGTGACAAGATAAAGAAAGTTTTACACTTTAAGCAATATTATTAGTAATTTGTATGTGTAGGTGCATTTATCGTTATAGTTTTGTATTAGCCATGAGTGATGCTCCCACGAACAATCCAAAATCCATGGTGAATGTGTCGGTAAGTCGTTTGATTTATTTCTATAAAAAAAATGTTTTTGTTTATACAAAACTTGAATCGGCACACCAAAATTCCAAGGTCATATTTCATGGTGAAACAATTTATTAAATGAAAAAAATTTCAAATCTTTCTACATAAATTGGTAAGTAAAGCGTGAAAAGCGTAAATAGCCACACGCTCTACTAGCATGACACGCTACACATTATTGATCTTACCTGATGAAAATATAGATAAACTAAGAAAAGCGTGAAAAAAGTTTAGCAAGCCAATAATTAAGTGGGAATGTCATGTAAAACCCGCCGACCTTGATTTATAAGGGTTAATATAATTTCCGGTGTGGTCATATAGTTTTAGCATTTGATGCTGTAAATATTGATAAAAACTAAACTTGATGCTCGGATGTTTGAAATTGCTTATTTATTTAAAAAGTTTTCGTAGCTACTTGATTGTTTTAGTTTTTATAAGTAGATAAATATCTACACCACGTGGTCTGGTAATACAATGGTAGAAGTCAAAAGACTATTAGAATAATAAGGGTTCAAAAGACCTTATTATATTTTGAAGTCAAATGTTTTTATTAGGGATGGGATAATTTTTGTAACTAAAAAAAGTGGTGAGATAATATAAAAAAGTAAAGAAATATGCAATAAATAATTTTTGAATTTTTATATACATATTAGTTTGAAATAAACTTTTAGTATTCATAAATTTTCAGAGTACATTAATTTTTAAACTGAAATCTTCTAGGAAGTGATGAGATTTGTTTTAAGAAATGAAATTTTGTTTTCTAAATGTGGTGAGATTATACGTAACATGTAAATTTCTTCGTAATAAATATATAATATAATTTTATTAAATGTATGTTATTAATATATTAATATATTCTAATATAATTTGTTTAACCGGTGTGTTACTTGGGTATATAAGCTAGTTAAGCAATATAAGACCACATTCTAAGGTGCTGTTTGTTTTTATACAGGAAAATGTCTGCGATGCGGATCACATTTGTAGACATCTGCAGTAGATAGGTGGACTAAATGTCTACAGTCTGCAAGAAAAAGACTGTTTGTTTTTCACATCTGCAGACTGCCCAACTTCCACTGGCATTGCTAACCTACTTCCACCTAAACTCGACACAAGCTTCGAGTCATCAACTACCACAACAAACTTATCCGACGCCGCCTCCGCCATCATCTCACGGAGGAGGGCTCTGTCGCGGCCTTTGACCAGATTCAGATCAGGGTCAACTTCGTCGGCGTCGTCGATGGCGAGGTCGAGCTTGGGGTGATCGTCGAGGACTGATAAGGGGATTCCAAGGGAGGCGGCTTGTTCTTGGGTCCGTTTTGAAGTGGGTACGCCGACAATGTCTTTAAGGTCACCGACGGCGAGGAGTTTGTCGATCTTGGAGACGACGAAGGCGGCGGTGGAGCCGGTGCCGAGGCCGAGGACGGCATTGTGGTGGAGGGGAGGCGAGTGGTGGTGATGGTGGTGGTGACGACGGCATTGTTGTGGCGGTGGTGGCGGAGGGAGGAGGAGCACGGTGGTCGGGAGAGGATGGATAGGGAAGACATGGTGGTAATTGGGATGTATTGTAAAGTTAAAAAGAGATTAGAAGACCTAAGAAGTGGTAGGTCCATATCTTCTCCACGTAGACGTCAGGTAGATTTTTTTAATGAAACGTCTTCCAAAAATCAAACAGTCTGCGCTCTCAAAACCTCTTTACGCGTCTGCATGCGCGCAGATGAAAAAATGGGCAAAAGCTTTTTGAAAAAAACAAAAAAAAGCTAAGATTATTTAGTTGGCATGCCACTTTCTTATAAAATATGAAAAGAAATTAAGCAAGATCAAACTACATCCATTAGGTTATTTAATAAAAAAACAACTAACTTCCATTTTCTTCTTTGTAGCTCCCGTTTGTCATATAACGTCAACCTCCCCCTCTAATCTATGATAATTTTTCTTAGGTATAGCTAATTTTTAATGTTTGGTTGTCTATCACTCGATTATAGATTTTTATGTTCGGTTTTGGTTGGGTTGATTCTTATAATAAAAAGATAATAACAAATATCTTAACACAAATGTAACCAGAACGAACCTATCAACATATGTCAAGACCCGATAATTATATACATAGATCACTAACGTTAAAACACCTTGTTATAATCAAATGTGGCTTTGTGTAAAGTAAAACAACACAACAACACATGTCAAGTCTTATTCGGGCTCAATAGTGGACTATTAATCATATACTATGTTATTACATTACTTGATTTGCTAGAACCTAACATGGATTTGTGTAACCACAAAGAACCCACCAACATATGTGAAAGCCCGTTAAAGCTTAAAACTAGACCCATAATCATATACATATCTCCTTAACAGTGGTGGGGGCGTACTAATTGATTGGCTTGTTACTGCTTAGGTACCTAAAGGTACATTGCTGGAGTACCTAAAGGTATATTGTTGGAACCATCGCGAGTAGTCCCGCTCGAGTTGAAGCTTAGGAACTAGACTTGATGAAGAATCCATATGTTGTCACCCCTTTTGATCGCTTGACAATGATAATAATACCAATTTTAATTTAAAATTTAATTTAATTATCAATTCTATAAATATCAACCAAAACCATCCAAGTCAAAAGTCGATTTGAGTCGAAATCAACCGCATTCAACCCTATCATTTCAATATCCACAATAATCAAATTACCAACAAAATCCTTCTATACCAGCTATATGACTATATCTACTCAAGTTGCACTAGATCAATTTTTTCT
This sequence comes from Flaveria ramosissima, assembly GCA_025215565.1. Lineage (NCBI taxonomy): Eukaryota > Viridiplantae > Streptophyta > Magnoliopsida > Asterales > Asteraceae > Flaveria > Flaveria ramosissima. The sequence continues at coordinate 33,286,410 of CM046039.1, read as the reverse complement.
TCCACCCGATCAACCCATTATTCATTTTGCGTATCGTGACCTAAACTACCACTACCAAAAGAATCCCTTCGATGACCCAACCCAATATTGTGACGTGGCGGACTAGGATGACGAAAATGAAGGAGAAAAACAAGAAATTAAAGTTGAAAGGAGTATAAGGAGGAGGTCCTTGTGGAGATATTATGAAGAGTCATTGAAACATATTCATCAAAGGCTGATTCATGAAGCAAATGGAGTCGAAGCCTTGGTTAAGGCTTGAATTCATATTTTCGAAGACTTGATGGTTGAATATCAACAAACACACGAGTCGTGTTGGGGCGTGTTTAAAGCATTTTAACAATCATTTTTACGGAACCAATCAAATCATTCACAACTAAAGGCCAAGTGGAAAGGCTTGAACTCAAAGATGAGCAAGTTCAACTTCCTCAAAATATGATGGGTATAACTTATAAATAGCTCAATCCTCGAGGTAATGAATCGACGGGTTTGGATGTGATGAAGATTGTTTTATAGGATTACAAAAAAACAGATTGTAAAGAAAGTTTCATCGACGTAATGGTATGGGAGGTTGTAATAAAGCATCCCAAATGCTAACCCGTTCCGTTGATGGGTTCGAATTTTCAAAATCCTCTGTAAAAATAATAAAATATTCGAACCGAGAAACTATACGATATCGTAGAAGGCTTTTAAATGCAATATCCCCAACCTCAATTAATATACAACTTTGATAATGTTGCAACGCAAGAGAAGAAAGTGGATAAGTCATCAACTAAAAAGGAAAGTTTGGTCGACATCGTTACTGAATTAAAAAGAAGACAAAAAAGTCTTCAACATAATGTGTGGAAACTAAAATAAAGTAAATATTAAGTGGCAACACTTTTGGTGGAGCAGCAAGAAGAGTCTATGCGACAAGAAGTTATATCGTGATGTTTCTAATACTACATGATGGTTTGACCTCATGCTACTTGGAAATAGTCATTTAGCACAACGTGAAGTCGCCAAAAAGTACGACTGAGTACTGACCCTGCATTTTTTAGTTTATTAATTCAAGTTAATTTTAATTTTTTAAAGTTATTTAAATTATTTTTAGCTATGTATAATATTTTAAATTAACGAGTGATTTTTTTATTTAAATATTTTATATATTACGTTTGATTTAAAATAATGACTTGGGTAGTTTTCGAAAAGAAGGATTAGTACCTTCTTCGTTTTTACTATCAGATCACCGTTGTGACTATCGCCGGGAGTTGGGCTAGATCTGAACATAGTAGACCGACACTGTAAGAACGATATCTGTATGATTGAGATCTATATGTGTGCGACAGGAAAACAACATCAAAACACGAAAGAAGCAAGCTATGAGAATTGAGATCTACTATTTGAAGAGTTATGGAGTTTGAAAGAAAACTTAGAAAGAGAGGTTGGAGAAGATGATGAAGGTTTTTGGATTTTAGTGGCATTAAAAGACTGAAAAATAAGACCAAAAGCTCCAGACAATTCATATTTAATATCTTTTTATTATTTTAATATTAATTTAATATGATTTATATGGTATTTTACTTGTTCATTTGGAATTCATTTTTTTATTTGATTATTATAATTATTATTTAATTAGGTTTATTTTATTGTTATTTATATGGTATTTATTAATTTGTTATTTATTGTCTCTGTAATTTTAATTATATACTATAAAATTTACCGATTCTTTAATCCGGTCCGACTGGTCCAACCGGTTCGACCAGTGACCAGTAAGCTGTCCGGTTTGTCGTACGATCTGATTCTGAAAACATTGGTTTTTAATACTTTAGCTTAGTTTTAGAAAATAAAAAGTGAGTATTTACAGTGCGTGGTTGTATTTTTGGATAGTCTTGGAAGTATTTTAAAAGAGCACCCCACCACCCTAATATTAAAATGGCTTTTTAGATAAAATCTGGTTTTTGTATAACAACACAATAATACATGTTAAAAGTTCATTTAGGTCTAATAGTGTACCATTAATGACATTATTAAGACCATGAGTAATTATTAATGCCCATTAAAAGGCATTTTTTGTCACATCAGCGCCAAGTCACCATTATTTTTTTTTGTTAAAAACAAATGTAATGGTTGATGCCCATTCATCATTATGGATTTGATGATTTGTGTCGTTATAATAATAATGCTTGAGATGTTTTCTTTAAACATAACGCCCTGCCGTAATGGTGATGGGGACATTATGTGCCGTTATGTATGGGTTTAACATTCCATTACACATGGGGACATAATGCTTCACGTAACTAAAAGGAAACCACTATTAAGGCCTAAAAGTGAACCAATAATCATGTGCACATGCCTTCAAAACCATAATGAATTATATAACCAAATATGAGTTTATGTACATAAAACAACACAATAATACATTTTAATGCCTATTTAGGCCTACTAATTGACCACTAAATGTTTACATGTTTTTAGCGTCAAATAGACTTGCTATAACCTAACTCGCTTTAGGAAACCAAAATGAACTCACTGACACATGTTAGTGCTCATTAAGGACCAAAATAAATTGTGCCCTTCAACGCACATGGTTTAATAGTATCCACAAGGTAAAAGTTGATCTAACAAATAGTTTGGTCAATATCAAATTCAAATTACAACTAATAACTAATGACCTAGTTCGTTCTAGCGTCGTAAGCTGAAAAAATATTTTATGCATAGTATACCTCGATGTTAAAAAAATGAAACACCAATCGATCGTTCTAAAAATGAAACCAATGGTATTTTCATAAATCAATATAAGTAAGTTCAACACATCTTAGTAATATTTCAAGTTACTGATGCTAAGGCTGCAAAAACCCTCATGTCTAAGACATATTCATTAACTCTTAATCTTGAGGGGGAAGTAGTTGATCAACAGCAGTATAAAGCCATTATTGGATCTCTCATGTATCTTACAGCTAGTAGACCAAATATCATGTTTGTCACATGCTTGTGTTCAAGATTTCAAGCTGCTCCAAAGGTGTCACATCTAATGCATTCCAAGAGAATTTTGAAGTATCTTAAAAGGGAACCTAAGTTGGGATTATAGTACCCTAAGAGTGTTGATTTCAATCTTTATGGATATACAGATAATGATTATGAGGGATGTAACATCAACAAGAAGTCCAACTCAGGAGAATGTCAATTTCTATGGGGAAAATTGGTTTCATGGCAATGCAAGAAGCAAACCTTTGTCTCTACACCAACTGTTGAAGCAAAATACATTGCTGCATCGAGTTGTTATGCTCAGGTGGTGTAAACTCAGCTTAGAGATTATGGAGTAACCTTCATTAACACTCAAATTCACATTGATAAAGACAACGGGCCATCTCAATCACGGAAAATCATGTTTAGCATTTAAAGACAAAGCACATTGACAACAGGTACCATTTTATTCGAGATTGTGTAGAAAAGAAAATCATTAAATTAATCAAAGTCCATACAAATGAACAATATGCAAATCTCTTCACAAAAGCTTTTGATGAAAAAGGTTTAAAAATCATGTATTTGCTATTGGGATGATGAACTTTGAATAATTCAATAATTTATTTAATAATATCTGATAAAATTGTAAAGAAATGCTTTGTTAATAAAATGGATAAAACTGGAATGCCCGGCGAATATTGTAAATCAGGAGATAATTGGGTATCTGCCGAATATTAGCAGATAGCTGAGTAAATCTGGGCATCTGCCGAATAGGGCGATTTAGCAGATAGAATGGTTTCGGCACATGACTTTTGAAAAAGATCCGGTAGGTCCCACTTCTATATTTTTTGGTCCAATTGATCGATAAACAGTGCAATTGATTATCAAAACGTTCAAAATCCACTGATCAATCCTCCATAATAACAATACAACAATGATATACAATAAATGGTTTTCAATAATAAAGAAGAGAAATCAAACAATAATAAAATCAAAGGCTCAATATGAATTTCATTAACATCCAACCACCAAATACAGACTTGCAACATAATATTTTGATTTAGGGTTTTGCCAAGTTAACCTACAATGATAGAATCAAGTCAATTTATAGGTAACCTAGTTCGTTGATAGTTGCGCTGGTCAGCGAAACTGTCTGGCCCATGACCAGTTTCGCTCGACAATGAAACATAGATTCACCGGGTGAACATGGTTTGTTGAGTATGAGCGAAACTGTAGTTTTGCTCATAGTTTCGCCAGGCTACAAAAACACAAAATACAATATTAAACGAAGTAATCTAGCATAAAGCCTATTACATTTAAACACAATATAAACACTAACTTAGGTGAGTCCAACCTAATCTTGATCTTCAATACTCCCCCTAGGTTGGACCTCACCTACATGAACTTCTTGTTTAGCACCATCAGCTCTTGCTTCCTCTCCAGGTTTAGATGTAGTCTCCTCTTCAGCTTCTGCTGTACCAGCTTCCTCACCATGTGCACTTGCTTGTTCAAATTGCTTAGTAAGATCCTGCACATCCATCCTAGTCTCGTCAGCTTGAAGAACCTTTTCTGCTAGCTCCCTGACCTCTACTGTCACACCACGAGCCTTGTTGGCAACCTTCATAAACAGACTTGCCTCTTTTCTTGTCTCAGCTCCCGCTCTAGCCTTAATGTGGTTCTCACACAACACCAATAGATCTTCATCACAGAAAGAAAACACTTCCATAGGATCAAACAGTTTAATCTCAGCTCCATCCTTAACTCTAATCACAGCCTCCTAGTGTTATTGTCATAAAACCACTTCTCAAACTTTTGGAGCCTTTGGGAGAGAGGATCAGGTAATCTCACCCTGCTAACAGTCTTTGGAGGCCTTACCCTGAGCATAATCTTTCCATTTCCAGTCACCCAGTCTTTATCTTTCTTAGACCTTTTTTTCTCAGCCTTCATAAATCCAAATGACTCAAAATTATCATTTGTCCCTCACTTAATCTCTTCTTCTAACAACTTAGCTCTTTCGCTCAAGTGGGAATCAATCAATGGAATTTCTGCCAACCTCCTTAGATTCCATTTGGGCAAGGTCTTGAAAGCCTTCCTTTTATGCTAGTAAGATATCCTACCACCCCTTCTCTTGATCATAAACAACTTCAAGCTCACATTATACTTTCAGCTTATGATCCTTTTGTCTGACTCCTTCCTGTTTGGCCCCTGAATATTCTGAAATAGTGGGGTCAGCTGTTCTTGTTCTTTTTCCTTCACAAACCATTCTTTCTTTTCCAGCTCAAACACATTTCCTTCACTAGATCCCTTCTTGGCTACATATGTCAAAGGGCGTTCATCCACTTCATAGTATTCTAATTTAGAATCATAGTCTACCAATTGTTCTTCAATCTCCTCCTCCTCATCAACCAAATTCATCTTAGTTGTCTTTTCACCAGCTTCAGTAGTTTGGTCTTTCACCACCTCCTCACCAACAAAGTCTTTATCAATATCCAATCCTAAATCAATGAATCTAGCCTCAACAACTTTCTTCACACCTCCCGCACCTCTTCCCCTTCCAACTCTACTTGATTCACCAACATCAACAAAGCTAACTCCAACACCTGTCTCACCAGCTGCAGCACCAGCCTCACTAACACTAGTATCTTTGGCACCTGAACCTCCCACATCTGCAACATCAGCACCACTAAAGCCCTCTCCTGCCCTTGATGAGCTACTCACTTTGAGAAATGAGTATTTTGATGTATCTGTAAGATCATTTAACTTAGACTGAGTTAACTGATTTGGCAGGCCGGCTGATGCTTTCAACTCATTCACTTCTGCCAGTAATCTTTTAATCAAATCCTGTTGATCCATCATCATCATTCTAGTCATACTCTCCAACATCTCATCTTTCTTCTTATCTACCTGAGCCTAGTCTTGGAAGTCCTGAGTTGCTTGGGCCAGTTACTATTAGCAAATGATATTCTCTTTTAAAATGTATTAATTGCTTGCAGTTAAAACATCTTAACTTTGATTTGTCAAAACCTAATCTGGAGTTGGAATTTTGACCTCAAAATTCTTTCTGACAGTCCTTTCCATAACCTCCTAGCTCGAATAGTCAACATCACCATCTGCCACTGAATGTCTGTTTCTTCCAAGTCATCTGGATCAACTTGATACATATCTTCCATAGTCATCCCTTTACCTTTCGATTCACCAGCTACCAGTGCTTCGTAGCTGTGGACAAACATACCAAACAGTGCCATTGTGTCAGACAGAATCAAAGTACTAGAAGCAACTTTTGAGTTTGATTGATCACTGAATGAGCTACCACCACCACTTGATTGATCAAATGAAACATTTGTAGTTGATCCTCCTTGTCTTGATGCATGCATTGGCGAGCTTGCAGCGGATGTGAGTAATGCAGCATTTTGAGAAAAACCGGATGATGGCATCATAGACTGATTGAACTCACTCCTCTTCAAATCCAATTCAAAATACTTCAACTTGTTGATGATATCCATGAGCTTATAATCAGTGAATCCTCTCTCTTGTTTTAAAATTCGTACTTGCAGACTCCATTAAGGTGGAAATGAATCCAACAACCTATTAACTTGCTCACAATTTGTAAGCTTTTCATCAGATTTCTTCAAAGTGCTTGAGACCGTTAGAAAACGATTTGTTAAATCAGTAAGGTTCTTATTCTTGTATCCCATGAACGAATTGAACTCTTTCTTAGCCTGTATCCCTTTGTCATTGACCAACTCATCATTCCCATCATAGAATTCATATAACGCATCATATAGAGATTTGACATTTTTGTTTTCGGCAAAGCGGTTGTAAATGTCAGCTGCAAGACACAAAGTTAAAGCTCCGAGTGCCTTTTGATCTCTATCAATCAGTTTCAAATCTCTCTCATTGAAAGTAGATGGATCCTTATCTTTAGAGACAACCTTCCCAACGATAATAATAGGAATGTGCAGACCAGAGATGATTGATTCCCACTGATTGTGATCTGTGTAATTAAAGAATGCCTTCAAACACCTCTTCCAGTCTTCAAAGTTATCTCCATTGATCAATCTTGGAGGTCAGTTTGGAGCCACACTCTCTAAATCAGATTTCGTAAGAGTTGCCATTTTAGACATGATCAAACAAGTAGTTTCGCAAGGAATGAGCTAGTTTCGCGGAAGATTAGCTAGTTTCGCTCCTAATTTCGCTAGGAGTTTCGGCAGCAGTTTCGCTAGCAAGCAGCTCACTGATACTAGTTTCGCAATCAATTTCGCTCGAAACTAGTTAAACTTTCGTTCAGAGAAAAATTCGGCAGCAATTTCACTAAGAGTGAGTTCACATACACTGATGAACTTTCGTTCAATAAGGGTACTTTCGCAGGGATCAGAAAAACAAACACAACTAACAAACAACAATAGTTTCGCTGAATGAAGATGCAGTTTCACTGGATTATCAACAGTTTTGCTTACTGAATCTGAAAAACTTTTTCAATATGAAATTGATCCAAAATCACCCAAATCTCAAAGCACTTAAGATTTGATGATTACAAAAGCTTCCCGCACCAAATGCCAACCAATCCCAATCAATTTTCATAACCAAATCACTCAAAAACGATCCAGAATTGATGAAACAATGACTTTCAACTAAAATACCCAAAAAACTCAATCCATCAAGAGCACAAAGGCTCTGATACCATTTTGTTGGTCCAATTGATCGATGAACAGTGCAATTGATGATCAAAACGTTCAAAATCCACTGATCAATCCTCCATAATAACAATACAACAATGATATAGAATAAATGGTTTTTAATAATAAAGAAGAGAAATCAAACAATAATAAAATCAAAGGTTCAATATGAATTCCATTAACATCCATCCACCACATACAAACTTGCAACAATAATATTTCGATTTAGGGTTTTGTCAAGTTAACCTACAATGATAGAATCAAGTCAATTTATAGGTAACCTAGTTTCGTTGGTCAGCGAAACTGTCTGGCCCATGACCAGTTTCACCCAGTGATGAAACATAGATTCGCCGGGTGAACATGGTCTGCTGACTATGAGCGAAACTGTAGTTTTGCTCATAGTTTCGCCGGGCTACAAAAAACACAAAATACAAATATTAAACAAAGTAATCTAATATAAAGCCTATTACATTTAAACATAATGTAAACACTAACTAAGATGAGTCCAACCTAATCTTGATCTTCAATATTCCAGTACGTAGTGGTGCTAGAGATGTTTGCCTTAAAAGACTGTTTTATTATCACATGCTGTCGATTTTACAGTTACAATGGTAAACCATTTTAAAATTCATATTTCTATATATTATCCACAACTATTAATCTAAGTTTTTTCCCACCATTGTTATCTTCTACCTTCAGCACCAAGCAAAACATGTACCAAATAACCTTCAATCTCTTAATCCGTATAAAAAATCATTCATATTTCCGTGGCTTCTCAAACTCAAACCATTGAATTCAAACTGAATCACAATATTACTGCATCACTTCAACCAATAGATGATTCTATTTATGATCTAGTTCTTCAATTCCTATACAACAGCAATTATGCTTTTGTAATTACTGTAGACTCGGTGATATCCGAGACACACCATTTAAAATATCATATTTTTATATATTATCCACAACTGTTAATCTAAGTTTTTTCTGTAACACCCTGAATTTTTATTTAAACGAAAGAAAAAGAAAAGTAAATAGAAAGAATAGATAATGGACACAAGTGGAGGGGGATAAAGTGTACAAAGTATAAAAGTCTAATATTTTATATTATAAATGGGTATGGCCGCCCATATTAAAAGCAGAAAACTGCTTTTACTTTCGAAGGAAGAAGAAGAAGAAAACTCTCGGTTTTAGAGAGAGAAAGAGGAAGAAGCAGCTGCAAAGGTGAGTTTTCTCTTATATGAGCTCGGTTTCAGCTGGGTTTCGAGTTCTTGACCGAAATTCTTGGTGTTTAGTGTTTGTTTTCGGGATTAAGAGCTGAATTGAAGGTGGGTGTCGAACTTGAAGTGTGTTGCTAAAAGGCTGCTCAAGGTGAGTTTCTAGAACCCCTCTTTACTGATTTTCAACTTGTTTGGGGCTATTATGCGTACCAAGAAAATGTTTTCAAATAAAACCGTGAGTTTCAGCCTATTGTTCTGTGAGTCCAGGATGATCAAACTTGAATCAAATCATAAAGAATTAGATCAAAATATGATAATCACAATCAAAACCCCTTTGATCTTCAAATTAGATTGCAAAATATGTTTACAAGTAAATCCCTCAATCAATTGGTCATTCAACCATCAACCTAATTCTAATTACAATTAGGCTATTTATAGTCTAGTTTAAGTTTGCATATTTACACATAACCCCCTAGACTATATATTTAGACTAAAACATGACTCAAAGAAAGTAAAATATATTTTGTTCATACAAAATATATTTTTATTACAATAAAACTCCTAGTCATCTAAATCTTCAACGTCTCGTCTCGGTTCCTCGTCTAGAACGTGTCGGGTTTGACTTTTGTTGACTTTGATCGTGACGTTGACTTTGGTTGACTTTCACTGTGTTGATAATATAGACTATCTTTTACAGCTCCAACAATACTCCCCCTTAGTCTATCATTATCAACGTCTTCAAACGAAATCAACATTGAGAAGTCAACAGTAGAAAGATCTTCAATTTGAATCTTTTTGAATCTGATGAGAAAGATTTTTCATTTCATAAGCCCCCCTATTTATATGCTCCTCCTTTTTGAGTGCAAGCTTTACAAGGATATTGGAACAGGTTTCCCAAATCTCTAATCTTGAGTGCTTCAGAAGATGTAGGAGGAGGATTCCTAGCTCGGTATCTTCTGCAAACTTGAGGAACAGGTTCTCTGAACAGGTACACTGCTCACCCTGATGATCGGCCATCACTTACAGCAAAAATCTGAAACACATTCTCAAATACAATCTCGACATTTCTAATTAGATCATTTCATTTTAACAAAATAAACCCGTGTTTATCTGTGTGTGAAAAACAAGCGAACCCGTGTTCGTTTGTGCACAATTTCTGTGAAATGCATGAAAAATGATAAAATTGAAACAACATAATATGGAAGACCTAAAAAAAATTTTGAAATGAAATTTTATTATTTTTTTTTTTTTTGTATATATCTTTATTATAACATTTTTTATTTGTATATTTTTTAATTACCGAGAACTTAATCGATCATGAGATCACATCCTCAAGATATACTTTAGCACAAAGATAAATTTAATCATCGACAAGCAATGAGATCACACTGATAACTGAATCTAATTACAGTCTTTGAATGATTTTGAAATTCTCAAACAGATCAATAACGATTGTTGATATGTTTGTCCACTTAAACTCATGCCTTATCTTTTTCAACAAGCAGCAAATGATTCGTTAAGGTTCGATTAAATGCTTTAGAATGCTAGGACCCCACAATCATTTGGTAAAAACCCTCACCCAACCTCAGGATTTCTTGAATTTTGTTACGATCTTTATAGAGCAAGGCGTGTGCATTAGTGTGCAAGTGATTATCAATAGAATATTGCATTCTGTGGTGAATTAGATGATTTGACACTACTTAGACCAAAATGGTGAGAGCTCCAGGTCTATACTCACGTATAACAAAGGAGATGACCATTTAGTCATGTGCCGATGAGAGCTCCAGGTCAGTACTATCGTACAACAGAGGAGATCATCACTCCAGGTCAGTACTTCCGTACAACAGAGGAGATTAGCACAAACACAAGACACATAAATACACCAATCATGGCTCAAAGATATGGCTTATATGATTTGTATCATGGTGGGTGAAAGATCAATTCTCAATCTAATTTTTGTCGGGACTCAGCTTTTGTGCAGGCCAAAATGATTGCGTAAATCCAGACATCCTTAAGCATAATGTTTTAATTTAAATCATTATGCTGCTGTCTACTTTATTCTTTAGGCTGAGTCTACCAAGCATATCATTAAAGAATCTGTTTGTTTTTCTATTATTTTCAATTAAAAATAAGATGTAAATCAGATAACAGGATCAGTTACTATCATTTATCATTTTTAAAACGCAAGTCATGCAAAAACAAGCATTTCAAGATGATATACAATCATTTCTCAGTCATCTCGAATCAAGTTCTCAGTACACTTTTCATTTTTATTTACTTATACTCTCCCCCTAAATTTTTATTTTTGCAAACTTTTCCTTTTTTTATATTTATTTATTATTTTTATTTATTTTTTATTTTTTTTATATAAATTTTTTTTTATATTTTTTATATTTTTAATTTTTTTATAAAACTGTACAAAAATAAAAATTTATCAAAGAAGATCTTCCAAACTATACTAATTATCAAGATAAGAAATGAATTGTCAAGAAATATACAGTGATTGTGAAGTGAGAACTGTGATTATGTAGATAAGAATCTAGATTGTGGATAAAATACCATGATCTTAACCTGTTTGTTCCGCCTCAAATTTGAATTAGGAACAATCTCTATCAGTAAACCGGATTACTAACAGCCCTCCTGAATTGTTCCTACACTCATTAACAAATTAGTTAGAAAGGAAAACCCAGGCCATTGTAGTCCTGGAAGTTCCTTTTTTATCAAGATAAGTAACAAGCTTCTGCACACAACCGTTTAAACAATCGGGGATTGTTGTATCCTTCTTTTTAATTTGCCAAATTTGTTTTGGTTCAATTAACTTGGATTGAATGAATTAAATTTGGAAATCATTTTCTGTTTAAGACTGGAAGGAAAAGAATTTGGTTTTAAACCTTTGGTCATTTTCATCTTTGAATCATGTGAAACCGGCTTCACATGAAAAGGTTTGAATGGAGAGTTTTTCATCCAACCATTCAAAGATGTGTGTTTTTTACCTCTTGATCCAGAGAAGCAACCCATGTTGCCTTTACCTTCTGGAACATTCTTTTTATACTTACATTCGGAGAAGCAATTTGTTTTGCCTTTACCATTCGTAGCAAGTCTTTGAGGACATTTCTTTACCACATGCCCTTCTTTTCCACACTCAAAACAAGCCTTGAAAGGCTTTTGATTCTTTGTAGTCCCGTGTTGTGCAGGTGCTGAGAAGGATTGCTTTGAGCTTGTAGCAGATTCTTGCTTGTTTTGGCATTTGCTATGCTGACAAGGGAATGAGATTTTCACTGATTGACTGGGTTGCTTTGCAATTGGAGAAGAGATCCGTATTGGTCTTAATTCAGCTTTTGGAAGCTTTTGAGACTTGAGAATGTCAGGAGATATATTGATCTGTGAGGAACCAACACGCTCCTTTGTGTTTGATTCATCATCTGAGCTTATCCAGTCTCGTATACACAAATCTGCTTCCAAAGGATCTTGATTGACACCTCCTATTGTGTCGGCTTCGATTATAGGATTTTGATTGCCTGACGATTCAACAACTGTTCCTTCTTTGACAAACCTGACGGGAACAAACAAAGGAATGTTACCTGATTTGAATTTGTTGAAGAAAGTTGGAGAAGCATCTGAAATTGGTGTTGGAGCATCAGAAATGGAATCAGCATTAATCTTCTTATCAGACCCTTTCCTGAGGAATCCCAAACCAACAGGAGAATCCTGCACATCTCTAACCTCTTTAAGATTGACGTTGCTTAAACCTACATTTAAACTATTAGTTTCTGCAGCTTCAATCAAATCATTAGATGGATGAGGTTGAGGCATAGGAGAGTAACAATGGGTGCTAGGAGGAGGATAGACGTATGGATTTTCACCACAACCCACTCCCGTTTTAATCCTAGCTCCCCTTTGTTTACACAGTAGCTCTTCCTGTTTCATTCCGGATATGGTCCATTTATCAAGCTTTGTTTTAAGCTTGCTTGTTTCAAATTCAGCCAAGGTGACTCTTTCGTTTAAAAGATTAATTTCAACATTTCTTTCAAGAAGAGTTCGTTTTAAATGATCATTTTCTTTTAAAACTTCATTTAATTTTATAAAATACTTAGGCTTCATTCTTTTTAAGTTCTGCGTTTATGGTGGTTAATTCCTTTTGGTTATCTAAAAGTAACCTATTAGCTTTATACACACCAAATAAACGAATTTTACAAGCGGAAGAACACATATCCTGAATTGTCTCGTATGGAAGATCCAAGATGACTCTTTCAGCAGTAAGAACCTTCTCGCAGTTGCAAACTCTAGTATTTCGCTTCCATTCCCCTTCCTTCTCAGCATCACAAACTTCAGCTTTCAACTCAGCTCCACCTTTATCCATTGATGTCTGCTTAAGCTCTTCTTGTACCTCTTCAGTTTCAGGTTTCGGTAAACCGTCGGAATTGGTGTCAGAATCTGATCTCTCTTCTGGTTTCTCTTTGGAGTTTGAAGTGATCTTTGGAGTTAGATATGTTGCTTTATAATACTCACGACGTTTGATATCCAACTCCATTTCTTTCAGTTTGTTGATCACCTCCATTAGTTTGTAATCCCGAAAACCTCTATCTCTTTTAATCGACTTGCCGTGTGAGCTCCATTCTGATGGGAGGGAATCAAGCAATCTTAGAACTTGTTCATGATTTCCCAATTGGGCATCAAACTTCTTCAGATTACTTCCCACCAACAGAAAACGATCAACAAAATCGGACATCTTTTCATTCTTTAAAGCTGCAAAATTATCAAACCGACATTGTGCAATTGTGAGATCATCTGATTCGAAGGATTTAATCAATTCTGCAAAAGCCATTATATTTTTATTTTGTTTAAACAATTAAACGCCCCAAAAATATTTTTCCCAAAAAATTTAGAACAATTCTCCCCCGGGAAAAATATATTCTTTTTAAATGTCACGCTAGACAATCTTAGCAACTGGGGTCAAGCTGCCAGGTCAGCTTGTTTTTTTTATTTTTTTTTTAATAAATCTTGCAAAATCGATGAAAATTTCTTTATCGGGATGAACTCAATTAATCCCAACTAAAGGGAAAAAGTCATCTTTAACATTCAAATTTCGCTGAAGAAATGATAGTTTCGCCGAAATTATAGTTTCGCAGAGCTAGTTTCGCTGAGAACTCTAGTTTCGCTGACCACAGAAGTTTCGCTGGCAATTTCGGCAGCAGTTTCGCTAACCAAATGCTTGAGACTGCTTAGTTTCGTCGACAATTTCGCACAAAACAAGCTTGAACTTTCGTTCAAAGATACTTTCGACAGCAATTTCGCTTGTAATATGCACACAAGCACTGTTGAACTTTCGTTCAAGATCACTACTTTCGCGGAGATGCTGAAATTAACTACAAAGTGTAATACACTTGTAGTTTCGCAGAAAGAACAGGCAGTTTCGCTGGATGAATTTGTAATTTCGCTGAACGAAGCTGAAAAGCTTTTTCAACACGAAATCAATCTGAAAACGCCCAAATCTTAATGGATTCGAAACCTGATGATTAACAGAGCTTTCCCAACCAATAACAAGCAAACTTCAATCAATTTCCATATCAATAACACTCAAATTGATCCGAAATTGATGAAAACATGACATTGAACAAAAACAACCAAAAACTCAACTTCTCTCTCCCAAAATCTTCAAATCTTCAGTGAATTTGATCCAAAATGGCTCTGATACCAAATTGTGAGTCCAGGATGATCAAACTTGAATCAAATCATGAAGAATTAGATCAAAATATGATAATCACAATCAAAACCCCTTTGATCTTCAAATTAGATTGCAAAATATGTTTACAAGTAAATCCCTCAATCAATTGGTCATTCAACCATCAACCTAATTCTAATTACAATTAGGCTATTTATAGTCTAGTTTAAGTTTGCATATTTACACATAACCCCCTAGACTATATATTTAGACTAAAACATGACTCAAAGAAAGTAAAATATATTTTGTTCATACAAAATATATTTATTACAATAAAACTCCTAGTCATCTAAATCTTCAACGTCTCGTCTCGGTTCCTCGTCTCGAACGTGTCGGGTTTGACTTTTGTTGACTTTGACCGTGACGTTGACTTTGGTTGACTTTCACAGTGTTGATAATATAGACTATCTTTTACAGCTCCAACATGTTCGATGATGTTCTGTGTATGTATGTTTTAGAGTTGGTTAATGGCTTAGTGTTGATGTTTAGCATGTTTAGGTGCCCTTAGTATGTTAGGTCTGTGCTTGGGTATTATTAGCATGATAATCGGGTGATGTTAGTAGCCTAGAAAACATTTCAGAATGTTCTGATGCGCCTACACCGTGGCCCATGCGCCCAGCATGTTGGCCATGCGCCTAAGTGTTGGCCATGCGCCCGAGTGGGCCATGCGCCTAAACAATGTTGGCCATGCGCCTAAGTGTTGGCCATGTGCCCGAGTGGGCCATGTGCCTAAACAATGTTGGCCATGCGCCTAAGTGTTGGCCATGCACCCAAGAGTGGGCCATGCGCCTAAACAGTGGTTCATGCGCCCAGCATGTGGGCCATGAGCCTAAACAGTGCCCATGCGCCCAGACTGTTTTATACTTAGAATTTTTATGCTCATGCGCCCAAAAGATCCCATGCACCCATTTTGGACTTAGGATTTTCTAAGTGGTTTTAAGGGGTAAGATAGGGAGATAGGCCTTGTTAGGATGTGATGACTTATGCTTGATGTGTGCATGGTGATGTGATGAAATTATGATGTGTTTGTGTGAGTGATGTGTTATCTTTCTTCGTCAAAGAGTTTTCAAAACGTACGTATTATGCTTTATAATACATTATGTATGACTTTACGTAGTGTGATGTATGAACGAATAAATAAACGAACGTAAAGTATTATGTAACAAAGTGAAAGATAACGATACATGAAAGTGACGGATGATGAGATCCGTGTCGCGTACCCCGGTACTGTTTCAGTCTTCGGACATGAGTCAGGGGTTTGATATCAGGCCCCAGCACAGTATCAGTCTTCGGACATGAGTCGGGGGTATTGCATGAGACGAGATAATAAGGTGAGCGACTTTGTGTTGCAACAGACTCGGATAGAGTTCAATCCCTGTGATTGATTTGGATGGGATCTTTGTCGCGTATCCTGGTGCTGTGTCAGTCTTCGGACATGAGTCGGAGGTTTGTGTACCGGCCCCGGCACGGCATCAGCTTTCGAGCATGAGTCGGGGATATTGCATGAGACAAGATTCGAGTAATGAAGAGTAGTGAACGAAGAAATGAATGAATGAACGAAAGATGATGAAGATAATAATAATTATTATCAGTATGTACGTATGATGTGTGAGCATGTACGAAAGTATAGTATGATTTGAAATAAAGTAAAGAACAGTTTTAACGAAAGTAACGTATTTTAATATAAAAACTAGAACTCACTCAGTGTCGCTGACTTTTGTATGCATGATAGTTGGCAAATATTTTGTTGATGCTGAGGAGTTGCAGGCATGGATGCATAAGCTACTGGGAGTGTTTTGAGGCTGGCATTCATATTTTGACATGTCTTTGTATTTTGAGATGAAAACGAATGTTGTAAATAAATGAAATGACATGTTTTTAGTTATTAATGACAGTTTTAAATTCCGTTGCAAAATAAATGTACGTTTTAAAATGTTTTACGTGTGATGAATGACCAACTATGAGGTGCCCGGGAACGATGCCTTACATTTTCCCACCATTGTCATCTTCGATCTTCATCACCAAGCAAAGCCTGTACCAAAATAACCTTTAATCTCTTAAGCCCTACCAAAAATCATTCATTTCCATGGCTGCTCAAATTTAAACCATTAAATTCAAACCGAATCACAACATTATTGCATCACTTCATCCAATTCATGATACTATCTATGATCTAGTTCTTTAATTCCCTATGCAATTGCAATTATGCTTTTGCAATTACTATAGACCCGGTGATATGCGAGACACACATTTGGGAATCTAGAATACATTTTTCATTCAAAGGGAACATGGAACAAAGGTCCTCACCGCAATGGTGCAAGAACTAAAGGTCACCATTTCATGCGCAAAGATTCGTCAACATCTAAAGTCGAATGACGCAAACAGTGTATATTCTTTCTCCAAAAAATGATGAGTGCCACCTTCAATGAGATGGAATATTAAGGACCCTTCCCGACGCCCACCTTCTCCAAATCACAGGTATATCACAATTGTAGAATTATTTTTCATATCTTCCTTTACTACTTATCCAACAAATGGGGAGGATGGGATCAAGTAACATTGGATTTAGAAGGAGCTATCCATGGTATTATCAAACAACAACATTATGATTTTTCAAACTTTATCTTTCAAAATTTGTGTATAAATATAATGACTGCTACTAAACTTAAGTTTTTAATGTACACTAGATTCATTCAATTGATTTTACTAAAAGAATTGGGTGAAAAACCTAAAATGAAAGGAGTTGTTCATTTCTTAGAAACTTTAAACAAAGCAATATTTTCAAATCTCTAGGGAACTCCAGAAAAAATTTCTAGGAAGATAACTCCCATGTTCACATAAATGCTTGATGTCAGTGAGACTCAGGGTGGTAGCATGACAACACCCACCACTACTGATCTCACACCCTCTACATCAAAGCCAAAGTCACAAAAACAAAAGCGAACCCCTACACCTTCTACCAAGAAAATGCAGGCCCTTAAAAATGCAAGGTTGGAAACAATGATCACAGTCAAGTCAAAGTTTTCAGCCAAACCTACACAAAGCTCAAAGAAGAAGATTTATCTTCCTTTTTCTGAGCAGACCCAAACCCAACCCATAAGCCCTCAATCGGAGTCCTAACGCTCCATTGAGCAAACCAAAAAGGATACCCAAATTACTGAGACAACTTTTGAGGAAGAAGTCTCATTAGGAATTGGTTCACATCCCGGGGAATTAGACTCAGCTACATAATCTCCCATACACATGTCAATTACCTCGGATGATAATGTCCCTACTAAACTTCAGCATTATCCACTTTCTCCCCCTTTCCATACAATACAGACAGTGGGGACTTATGTGTCTGTAGCAACATCTATCCCACATCATTTATCATAAGAGATTGATCCTAAGGAGGAAAGGATAAATGTGGAAGAGGTTGTCTTTACTGCTAATTCATTAATTGATCATTAGGATAGAAACAACATCCCTAAGACCTTAACCATGACAACTCACCTTGAGAATATCTCCTTGGAGTCATTCTTTGAGTGGAGGAAACAAATACATAAATTGACAGCCCATAACCTTGAGCTTGCTCATAAACTGAACGCCTTACAAGCTGAAAATGCAAGGCTTGAAGGTTATGCTGAACGAGCCATAGTTCTCGAGTTTGAGAATTGTCTACTGAAATCTTTGACCAATAGAGTACATGAGGTTGAAACACAACTTAGAACTCTATAACAACAAGCTGCAAGAGTTACCATCTTAGAATAACAACTTACAACTCTTTAGTAGTCAGCAACAAAGGCAATGGATCTTGAATATAAAGTTGAACAACTTCAAGAAACCATTAACCTTTAATAATCCATCACCCTGAGTCTTTAACTCTCAACACTACAAGAACCTTTGAATGTGCCTTTTTCCAATCACTTAGTGTCGTCGCTTGAAACTCGCTCGAACTCATTCGAAAAAATCTTGGATTTTTGCTCCTTTGATTTTTTGCTTAGTTATAAACGAACCGAGCGGCTCGATTCGGTTTGAAAACAAATCGAGCACAAGAAAAGGTACGCTCGCTCGTCGCTTACTCGGTTTCGCTTTTTTAATTTAGATTATATATATTATATATTCGTTAATTTATTTAGTCATATACCAATTATTTCTATTTTAATTATTTAGTCAAAAAGACAACAACCCTAATGTAAACACCCTACTTTTTTATTTCTCTAACCACATTATCACTTATACCCCCACCACTTAGCCGTTCCTCGTATTCCCCCACCTCCCTACCGACCGCCGACCTCCGGCACCTCGAATCCCCCACCTCCTTACCGACCGCCTGCAACAATTCGACCTTGCAAGTCGCATCCTTGTCTTTGAGTCTCTTATAGTCTATCCATGCATCCTCGCCTCTGAACTCCGATGTTCGACCTTGTTTGAAGTTCGACCTTGTTTGAAGTTCGACCTTGATTAGTTGTTCCTAATCATAATATCTTGAGGTTATATTTTTCTTTGAAGTTTAGGTTCTTAACGAACATTTGTAGAAGCATTACGAAAGATATTAGAGTGGTTATCACCATTGGTACATAATATGATGAAATGACAAAATGATAGAAGCTTTGAACATCAGAAGCATTGGGGAAGATACTAGCTTGATTTTAGTTTATCTAGTTTAGAATATTGATTTTGTTTGTTACTTTATTGAATTGGGTTGGAACTTGAAAGTTGAAACTCTTGAATGAATTATTATTTGTTTTTAAATTGTAAAACGAAACCAAACAAAACCAAGCAAAACCAAGCGCTCGGTTTAAACCAAACTGAGTTCGAGCATGAAATTTGCGCTCGAATTTGTAAATTCAAACCGAACCAAGCCGCTCAGTTTGAAACCGAACGGAGTTCGAGTAGAGTTGCGTTTGGTTCGGTTCATGAATAACCCTAATATGGAGTCTTAGATGATGCTAACAAAAAGGGGGAAGATGATCCCAAAAAAGCTGAAGATATTCTTTAGAGATTGTCTAGCCAAGTTGCACATCCTACATAACCAATCTTATCCAATATGAGCCTCTATCGAAAGTTGAAGCCAAAATGAATGAACTTCTCAATAGGTATGGCTATGATAGCTCGGAAGTGAAGGAGATAGAATCTAGGAGAGTGATGAAGAGGATAAACCAAAATGTTCAACTTGTGAAGAAAAAAATGGCAATGATGAAAAGATCCAACACTTCTCCCTTGCTCTCTCTTAAAGAAAGATATTTGATGAATAATCATCAAAGAGAGAGCTTGTGCTTGAACTTGAAGCCTCTCCCAAAGCATCTACTAAAAAAGAAACACCATTACTAAAAGTGCTATTGGAAGCTGTGGAAGTGTTGAACAAATAAGCTACTGATACAACTATCGAAAGTACTAGACAAGAAACTACTTCATTAGAAGAATCCTTAGATAGAATGGTGGTTTACAAAATAGGCATCTAGACCATGGAAGATGGCATGAAAAGGCATGGGGTGACTCTTGAAGTTGAACCAGTCCAACTTCATAAGCAACAAAAGTACACACCTGAGTCTAAACTCTAGATAATCTGTTGAGGTGATATTTGGTCAACCAGAGGTTGAAGCTGAAACCCAGGTTAACTCTAAGGTAAATGTGGAAACTAATGGCCCAGAAGTCACTGAGGATGTTGAGAGAGCTCAGACAACTACCTATGATCATAAGTTAGCTAGTGAGGCATCAGGTGTAACCATTATACCTTCAGCAGTTAGAACTACTACAACCTTTACCTTTGACAAAGGTAAGAGACCTATAACTGCTGAAAAGGAAATTAAATTGAGTCACAGAAATTAAAGGCTATATTTCTGATGACTAAGAAGGTGGAATTGTTCCCACACAAGGTTGAAGAAGAAGTTGTGGAACTGAAGGCAGGTAGAGCTCAAGAATTTTTTGTTAAGAAGAATATTATTGCCTTGATAAAAAGTGCAAAGGAATTGAGAGCTCCAAGAACTGAAACAAAAGATTTCAACCATGGTGATGAACCCAACATAACAACATCAAAAGCTCCACCTCAACCAAAATCCAAAGTTGTCAAAAAGGACCATCTAACTCATCTCGGCCATTTGGCAAAAGAACCCAAAGGATAACCACTCAGCAGGCTTCAACAAGCAGAACTGCTGAATCTAATCCCATGACTTCCATTGAGAAAAGAGAAAAGAATGATCAAGAAAAATATCTCCTAGCAACTAAACTTGAGTTAAAGGATTTCAATTTTGATGAGATCATGGAGTGGAGCACTACTAGTATAAAATCCAAACTGATAGCTGCAACTCACGCTTAGATGGAGAAAACAATTGAGTTGGCTAGAAGAAAGAGGGTTGAATCAGAGAAGAAACAAAGAGAAAAAGTTCAACAAGAGTTCAGGGATAAGCAACAAATAAAGATGTTTCTTAAGTATTATAGTTTTTCTTGTAAACAAGTAGGACCAATGAGTATGTCAACTATTAATCTAAATATGAGAGAAATCAAACAAAAGGTTGCAGTTGTAGAGCTCCCAAAGTTTGAAGAAGCCAGGGAGCAATGGGAAAGATAACATGCCAAAACAAATACAATCATTCAAAGGTCTTTCCATTTGCCGATTGAGCCTTCATCATCCCCTGACTCTAAATCAAAAATCTTTGATAATAGTAAGCCCATCTTTTTAATTCTTGCAAAGAAGTAGATAACACCAAAGAAAATTAAAAGCAAGGATTATTGATGTGGAAAGGAGAAAATCCTTAAAGGAACAAAGGTGTTGGCTACTAGGTATCTTGCTTATATAAAGAAATTTATTTTCAAGAGGGCAAGTGGAGAGATAATATACTACGATAATGAAAATGAGGTACTTGGTCTGCCCCTTGACATTCTCGAGCAAATTGCTGAGTAATTCAACATCTTTGGATGTAAGAATGATAAATCCAAAATGTTACTACATATGGTAATTTCCATAGTCAAAGCTGATGTTGGTGAAGAGATCCCTAAAACTCCACTATCAGTCTAAGGCCCCGTTCCCGAGAAACCTCACAGTTGGTTAATCATAGCATAAAATCATTTTAATAACAAAGCAATGCAGTGGAATAAAATAATCATTTACTTAAAACTTGAAGTTGATATTGTGATCATACATTTGTCCTTTAATTGTAAATAAAACATAGTACTTTTTCCTTGAATTACAACAAAATATTTCATAAACAAGAATGCCATCCATTGCCATCCAAGTAGCCTCCAACCGGTGCCATCCTCAGCATCAGCATTTACCTGCCAACTATTATGCATAAAAGTCAGCTTCGCTAAGCGAGTGCTAGTTTTAAATAATATAAGAAAATATAAACTTTGTCCTTCATATAATGACCACGCATACATCATAATATATAACATTTCTTGCATCATAATAAGCATGTTCATTTTCTATCATTCTTTCATTATCTTTCATTTCATCATAAACAAGATTGCACAAAGCAAGAGCTCCATGTTGATCGACAACGAATGTCGATCCCTGTCGGTACACATCCTCATGGTAGCTAACCCCCCGACAGTTGATCCACACTGCAAGGCACATAGCCAGCTCATAAATACAGATCAATCATCATACATCAGACTCACATAAGTGAAGTCGATCATAGTGCTTGCAAGACTTTTCATCATCAAATGGGCCCGGGTTAACATTCATTAAGTTTCACTTTTTATTAATATTATCTTCCACATTAATATATAATACTTAACTTATTAAGTACAGGACATACAAGTACTAGTCATCATAACACATAACCGACCCTCCGCGGAACAGCGGGGGTTCGGGGGCGGCAGCCCCTGACAGCGGGGTCCTAGGGGCAGCAACCCCTAGTGGGGTCCAAAGGGCAACGCCCCTGGCTGGGGCCGGGCTGCCAGGTCAGCGTGAAAAATTTTTATATTTAAACATTTATATAGCACATTTACTTATAGAAAAATCGACCTTCCTGTTAAAACCTCTTAAAATCTTGGTCATTTAAAACGTATATTTAGTATGCATAATAACCCCAAAACATGGAAAACTTATAAACAAGGGGATCTAGAATTCACCTGGATGTAGTGAGTAACTTCTAGACTAAGCTTTCTAGGCTACGATCACACTACTCAGCCTGCAGATAAGTTAACACTCAAAGGAGTTAATTTCTGCCTAATTTCGCTGCTAAATTTGCTGCAAGATCAGCAGTTTCGCTGCTAGTTTCGCCAGCAGTTTCGCTGGCATCTTCGCTGCCAGTTTCGCTGTCAGTTTCACCCAACTTTCGTTGGAAAACCATGTCTGTGAAACTACCTGCGAAACTATAATTTCGCAGGAAGATCCATAGTTTCGCTGGATAACTACATAATTTCGCTGGATGAACACCTAGTTTCACAGAACGGGCTGAAATTACGAACCAACCCATTTTGACCCAAAACTTCAATCTTTTACACCAAAATCCTTGGTTTATCACCCAATAAGCTATATCTAACCTTCTTACATGTTTTCTTACACAAAAACGTGAGTTTTGGGCGATTCTTTGCCACTTCAAAAACCCCAAGCCCTAGAATCCGGGTTTACATCAAAAAGAACGGTTAAACGATGTTCCTTACCTGGATTCTTGGTCTTTTCTTGTTGTTTGGATGTCCACAAACACCGATCTTCAATCTCTTGATCAACCGAGCCTTGAATCTTCACCTCCTCTCTACTTTCTCTCTCTAAACTCTCTTTTTAAAAGTTGAGTGTTGAGTTGCAAATGAGAGTGGCTCTAGCTGACCCGTTTATATATACCGGGTGTTACCGGGACCTTAAACTCGTCCAACCCGTAAACCGAAAGGTTAACTCGGTCTATAACCCATTTCCATTAAATAATCCCGTCTAGGCCCATTATTATTAATTGGCTCGTTTCGACTTTATTCGGGGCGTTATAAGTCCACCCCCCTTATTTAGGTTTCGTCCTCAAAACCTGTTATTCCTCGAATAGATGTGGGTAATGCTGTCTCATCTCTTTTTCAGTCTCCCACGTAGACTCTGATCCCTTTCTGTGCTTCCATTGTACTCGCACAAGTGGAACCACTTTATTCCATAGCCTCTTCTCCTTGCGATCGATGATCGCCACTGGTTGCTCCATATAATTGAACCTTTCATCCACTTCAATGTCTTCCAGTGGTACGATCATATCTTCGTCGGCTAAGTACTTTCTCAAGTGAGATACATGAAATGTTGGGTGAATTCCACTTAACTCACTAGGCAACTCCAACCTATAGGCCACCTCTCCTACTCGAGCAATGATTCGGAAAGGCCCTATGTATCTCGGGCTCAACTTGCCCCGCTTCCCAAATCGAATGATACCTTTCCAAGGTGAGACTTTCAACATAACCCTGTCACGCACCTGGAACTCAATCGGTCACGTCGTTTGTCTGCATACGACTTTTGTCTATCCTTAGCTGCCTTCATAAAGGCTTTGATCCTTTCCATCTTCTCAGTCATAGCCTCAACCACTTCGACGCTCCTTAACTCTTTATGGCCAATATCACCCCAACAAGCGGGTGTTCTACATCTCCTACCATATAGCATCTCATAAGGGGCATACCAATGCTGGCATGGTAACTGTTATTGTATGAGAATTTAGCTAACAGTAAGTGGTTGTCCCAACTTCCTCCAAAATCAATGACGCATGCCCGAAGCATATCTTCTAGCGTCTGAATAGTCCTTTCCGACTGACCATCCGTCTGAGGATGATAAGCCGTGCTAATGTGTAACCTCGTCCCTATAGCATCATGGAATTTCTTCCAAAATTTGGATGTAAACCGGGTGTCACGATCAGAAACAATAGACACCGGCACACCATGACGAGTTATAATCTCCTTGATGAATAGATCCGCTAATCTTTCAGAGGAATACCTCTCGCGGATCGGTAGGAAGTGAGCACTCTTCGTCAAACAATCAACTATCACCCATATGGTATCATATCCTTTCGCGGTACGCGGTAACTTCGTAATAAAGTCCATGGTGATATGCTCCCACTTCCACTCAGGTATATCCAAGGGTTGGATCTTTCCGTATGGCTTCTGATGCTCCGCCTTCACTTGCAAGCAAGTAAGGCACTTACTCACGTACTCCACTAAGTCAAGCTTCATACCTGGCCACCAATAATCTCTCTTCATGTCTTGATACATCTTCGTGGCACCAGGATGAATGGAGTATCGAGTCTTATGAGCTTCGTCCATGATCTTCCCACGTAGATCCCCATAGCGAGAAATCCACATCCATCTGAATCGGGTTCTAACACCGAATGTGTTTTCACCCAACTCCGCGACTAGACCTCTCATCCTCTTGGAGTTAATACGTTCTTCTTTCAACGCCTCGTCTTGAAACTCCTTCACCTGCGTCATCACATTGAAGGTCATAATCAGTTGGTAAGCCTTCACCCGTATTGGTTCAGGCCTTTCCTTTCGGCTAAGGGCATCCGCCACTACGTTGGCCTTGCCCGGATGGTAATGGATCTTGCAATCATATTCCTTTATGAGCTCCAACCATCGTCTCTGCCTCATATTCAAGTCTTTCCGTTCGAAGAAGTACTTCAAGCTTTTGTGGTCAATGAAGATGGTGCACTTTGTCCAGTATAGGTAGTGCCTTAAACTCGTCCAACCCGTAACCCGAAAGGTTAACTCGATCTATAACCCATTTCCATTAAATAATCCCGTCTAGGCCCATTATTATTAATTGGCTCGTTTCGACTTTATTCGGGGCGTTACATTCAGCATATGATCCCATAGTGGAGTGAGAATATAATAAGAAGAATATTACCTACTTCAAAACCAGATCAACAGTTGGAAGAGTGGCTTACACAAGGAACCAACTAGCATGCTTCAACCAGTTTAAGATAGCTGATTTAACCAGGTTAAGACTAAGGAATTAAGCAATGATTCTGAGGCGAGTGAAGCAGAAAAAGTACCAATGAGGATCTACAAATCTCATGTAGAAAGATCAAGGCATGCTTTAGAAAAACGAAAAAAGAAACCAAAGTCTAAGGTTGTTGAAACCACTCCATCTGTTAAGCCCATGAATCAACCACAATCACCTCCTACTACTTCTCCACCTGCTCAAGCTACTGAGCATGGTTCTCCACCAGTCCAATAAGCTTCTGAAATAGCTAAATCTTCTTCCCAAAGCCAATCTACCGATTCAGCAGATAAAGTGATCATCATGTTGTTGCTGATATAGTTAGATATTACTTAGAACATTCAGAGCAAGAAGAAGAACTATCAGAATATGAAAAGGAAGAAGACTCAGAGGATAATGATGATACAACAATGATCAAATGGGATTATGACTTGAAAGCTTAGAATTTTTTCATAGAAAGAAAGAACAAGTTAAAATAATTTTATCTGAGTTGCAAGTTCTGAAGCTTAGCCTTGAAGACTTAAAAAGGATGCACAAGTTAATCTTAGAATAAGCAGGCATGCTAGACAAAATTCATGGCTGTTATTCTGAGAATAAAATTTTGAAATAAGGATGAGTAAAGGGAAGAAGAGGAAGTTATGCATGTGATTCCCCTTACCATTCATGACCCAATTACACATTGGAGTTACAATTCCTCAACCAACACTATCTGCCTAAAATATGACGGTGCTAGCAATGTTGAAGTCAAAAAGTATGATTTTTTCAGACTATCTTAGTATAAAATGAAAGACTTGGTAAATCTACCTTTTTATAACCCCTTAAGAGATAGAAGATGATACATGTATGAACTGCTACTTATTAGAATGTTTGAAGGATGAAGATAGAGTTTTAGTAGCATCATGTTAGGGAAAATTTGTTGATCTATGAAAAAATAAATGCTACCGTAAACTCATGATTTCAGCACTGGCTACTAACTGCTGAAATCTTCAAGTGCTGAATCGACGACCAAATCACATATGTTAAATGACTACCGATCAGCATATGTTGAACAACTGCCGATCAGCATTCAACTGAAGAGCTACCTACCGACTGCTGCTGATCACCACTAAACTCCATGAGTCGTTATTCAAGTATTAAACAAGAAAAGACTGTTTATACCGACATCCACTATGTTCTGCCTTTTGGAGATAACATAGTACTGAAGCTGTCTAATTTTGATGTGTCGATTATCTGTCTTAATGTATATTTTGAACATATAGTAGTTTATTTTTATTGTTCAGATGTCATAGTATAAAATTTTCACACTTGTATAGTAGAGGTTAGCTTTTCAAGCCACTTGGTTTATCTGCCGATTGTATCATTTGTACTTAAACAATTAATCAAGTGAATACTTTGAAAGAATAATTTGTTCATTTATATTTACTCGGAGTATTTGTGTCTTGTGAGTAAGTAGTTAACTTAGATTTCGCATTTGTTAGCTACTGATCAAAGGAGAAGTTCATGTTAATATACAAACCCATCCGATCCAACAATCAATTCTAAAAGCATTGTCGATAGTTTGTTGGCAATCTTGGGGAATTCAAATTACATACCCTAATTTCTATCGGGTTATCGCTGATGGTTTTTTAGTGGTAAGCAAAATTCGACAAAATTTCGATTAAATCTTCATTAGTAATACTCATCCATCTTATAGAGTCTTGATTTTGCAAAAAATACCCTGTGGAGAACATTCACACACAATTTTATATAAATCAGTGACTTGGTTTGAGATAGTACAACTCCATTGGACCGGTGGCTACAAAGGAAGAGTGCCAAATGAAGAAAATGACGTTATTAATGGGTTTAGATTATTTATTCTTTAGAGTTTTCTATGTATGAGGATAGAATGGAATTTTGAAAAGTTTTAAGGAAACTAGCCATCCACTATAAGGATTTGAAATGTTAGTGAGATAGGACAAGAAAATATGGAAACGTCACCCATGCAACTATAATAGTATATTTATATTTAGTGCATATGCAGCTCTATGTGACTCATATTAGTTTTAAAGTTATAAAAAAACTGATTCTCAAGATAATCCTTTTATATATATATGCACACAAATCGTCACTGCTTATAACAATGACCTTTGAAGAAAGGCCTCGAGATATTTTTATTTCGTATGGACCTACCAAGATAAGTGAGTCACCCCTGATTTAGGGAGTGTAACTTTTGAAGAGTTGAAATAAATCCATAATCAAACATTTTCATAGTAAGTGTAATTAAAACTTTAATTAGAATTTTCTAACCATGTGAGGATCGTAAGTTAGTCTTTGCTTTCAATTAGGTCATTTATTAAATCGTAGAAGTTATAAGCTTCAATTGTCAACCATTTGTAAAGAACACATAATTATCCCATCAATTTGAAAATGAGCGTATTTTACACTATCATTACGCATGTTTAATATTTGAATCAGATTTTAAAAACTTGATATTCGATTCCAATTCGAGTAAAAATTCAACAATTTAAAATTCGATTCAAATTTTCAGTTTCAAATCCTATTCGATGTCTAATTATCTCGAATTGCAAACTTGTTAGTTTTTATATGATTTGAATTTCGAATTAGAATTACGCACACTAAAACTTATAAATTTTATATTTTATTTCAGATATATGTATATTAGAACTTAAGGATTAAAAAAACAAAAAAATATATAATCTACAATTTTAAATCTTAATTGTACCTTTTTAAAGTATTTAAAACTTGGAATATTTATATGTTTTGTTTGTTTTTTTATTTTGTTTATTTAAAATTGGAATTTCTGAATTAATTTTGAAAATATTATTCGATTAATAAATTTTTTTACTAAATACATATTGAATGGCTAATTCGACTCGAATTCGAAACTTTTTTTAATATGAACTGAATTCGAGTCTTGTTTGAAAATTCTGAATTAAATACAATGCGAATTCGAATTATCTTTTTCGAATTCAAATAAAATTTAAATCCTATTTGGAAATTTCAAAATTTGACTTATTCAATTCGATTAGGTACTGTCCCCATCGCAAAGCCCGCGGGCCGCCCGTCGCCGACGTGGACGGCGCCCACCGGAAGGGCGGCGATTGGGTGCCCTTCCGGAAGGGCTGGAGAAAGATGGGAGTGGTGGCCCCCACCACGATAAATAATTAAATTAAAATGTTTTTAATTCAAATTTTTTAAAATCTTTTAATTAATATAATAATTTAAATATAAAATTTTAATTTAAATGAGTTAATTAAATAAAAATATATATTATTTTTTGTTACATTTTTAGTATTTAAGTAATTAGTTAGAGTTAATTAAATAATAATTTAAAATGAGTTAATTAAATAATACTTTAAGTATAATATTTTAATATTTTTAACATTTATAGTATTAAAATATTTTAAATATTTTTTTACATTTATAACGGCTATTTTTTTCATAATGCCAATTTTTTTTGTTTTTTTTCATAACAGCTAGTTTTTTTGTTTTATTCATAACGGCTAGTTTTTTTGTTTTATTTATAACGGCTAATTTTTTGTTTTATTCATAACGGCTAGTTTTTTTTTATTTTATTCATAACGGTTAGGTTTTTTGTTTTATTCATAACGGCTAGTTTACCTATTATAAATATGTTTTATTCACTTGAGAGTTTTTCACAAATTACACTTCATCATCTTTCAAACATTATAACTCTCTTCTAAACACAATTCCAAATTTAATTCTCAATGGATCCAAGAGCTCCATTCTCTTTCACACAAATATTAAACGATGAAACCAATGAAGAATACCCATATCAGCAACCCGGGTTCTCCAAATATCAATACCCTGGGTTCTCCCAACTCCCACAACCTGGGGGATTCCCATATCTTCAACAATATGGGGGATTCCCACATGTTCAACAACCTGGGGCATTCCCATATGTTCAACAACCTGCCTTCTCCTAATTTCCACAAGTCGGGGGATTCCTATATCTTTAACAATCTCAATCTTTGTTGGAAGACTATTAACAATATCAAGTGTCACACCCCCGCTTATAGTGGAAACACGAGGATGTAACGGACGGGATCGTCATAACACATTGTTAAATTAATAGAGATGCATTAAATGATAAAGGTCAACGTGTCATGACGTCACCGGACACAAACGGAGACTTGTGCCATGGTTAATCAGTTTCACGACAAACATAGTCATACAAAACAAATAAGTATAAGTCCCACAACCCGGGAACAAGTAATCAAATGTGAATAACAAGTAAATGTCAAATGCAACTATCGAAGACATCCAAAGTTTAAATGATGTGAGTCTAAGGTCATCGCTAAGGCAGCATCCCTAGCAATCCTCAATGATTATTACCTGAAAAGATATGCTCAAAAATGGTCAACATAATGTTGGTGAGTTCGCAGGTTTAAATAATAACAAAACTTGATGCTGTATAATATTGTAGTAGGACATGAGTGCATACAGTTGTAATCAAGTAATATCACATGAGCATCACAACTAAACCTTCGACGTACACAAAGACTTTGTCGGAACATATTCACCCTAGGGCCCGTTCCTGGCCACTGTTAGTCCCAACTAGTATACTAACAAACAAGGGTGGGGGTGTCAACCCAATAGTACTATCAATATCTGTCCATCGGCTCCAACACCGGAGTTAAATAATTGTGAATACAGAACCACAAAGACAACTCATGCATGTACTAGATAAATACTTACAAAACAGTATACACAACTGTCCCAAAAGAATTGAATAAGTTTACAGCATAAAAAGGGTGAGCATACTTTTCCCCCTAGTTTATAAATGTTTAAAATGAAAATGGGGCCGTGAAACTCACCTTGAATGAGACGAATTAAAATGGACAAAAACTTCAAATGATGAGAGCAAACGACGATCAAACACCTATATTTAATTATAATTAGAACTTTAAACACGTTCGATGAGAAAGGAGTACGTTCGGTCGGTTTCGGGTCGGTTCAGGTTTGTCGTGCGCCTCACACCTCAAATATATATTTATTTTATATAAGCATGTAACCCGATTATTCATATTAATAACCACCCGAAAATAAATACATATATATATATATACATATATATATATACATATATATATATATACATATATATATACATATATATATATATATATATATATTTACAAATTAATATAGTTATTCACTATTATTTTTGGCATATATATTTATATGTATATAAACCCAACAAACACACACATACACCTTTTAACACACACCACTTAATGCACACACACCTCTACACACACACACACTTACGGCACATACATTGCACACACACTGCACATCTATACAATTCACGCACACACACACTAATCACACACAAACACCTCTAAACTCACACACACACTAATCACACCCAAATATATATCTACATACACGAGCAACATATACATATAGGCGTACGCACACGGTTATACGCATCCGAACACACGCATACATGCATCCATATATATACACATAATCGGTACATACACACCCACATATATGTATATACACGCCCGCACATACATAATACATACATACACAGTGACGCATATACACACAATGTGCACTCACACGCACAGTATATATATACACACACTGTCACATATATGCACCATATACACGCACGCACACAATACATATATATATATGCACACTGCCACATATATACACAATATACACACATATACCATATCTACATATACATACAACCTCAAACATCGACAAACCGTACCCCTAGAATCAACCGAACCGAAAGCAAGTGACACCGAACAACGTGAAAATGGACGAAACATGGTTTAAATGGATCGAGTACCTGCGAATCGACTAAACGGCGAGGCGGAAGCGATCGGCAGCGGCTAGAAGGCTCGAATTCGCGGTCGACAGAAAAACGTGCGTAGGGTTTCGGGGAAGAAAGTTTTGGCCGACGGTTTTGGTTTGTATTTAAATAGTTTATCATATTTACAATTTGGACCCCGAACTCTCAATTAATTATTCCCTCGAGTTTGCTTTATTTACAATCTAAACCCTGCACTTATTAATTATAATAATAATAACAATATTAATAATAATAATATTATTATTAATATTAATGGTAATAATAATAATAAAAGAAATTTTATTATTAGCGTTATTTAATATTAAGATTGGCACGAAAGGGAGATACGACGAGGTTTGGTTCGAAAACAAATTAATTTCGCAAAAAAATAAATGCATGAAAAGAGAGTTAACGAATTTCGAGTCAATTGACGGACCTGATAGTGACGGATGTCACTGTATCCCCCAGTTGAGAGAATTTCGTCCCGAAATTCAGCTGGAGTTAGGTCCTGAAGTTCTATCCACGAACAAATGCGGATATTTAGATTTAATTTGGTCTTCCTGTTCCCACGTAAACTCAGGCCCTCGCTTGGAGTTCCATCTCACTCTGACAATTGGAATTTTGCTGCGCTTCGGTTGTTTCACTTCTCGGTCCATAATTTCTATTGGTTCTTCCACAAAATGTAGCTTTTCATCAATCTTGATTTCCTTAATCGGTACATGATGGGATCCCTCGGCTAAACACTTCTTAAGGTTCGATACATGAAATGTATCATGTACACCACTAAGTTCTTGAGGTAACTTCAACCGATACGCTACGGGACCAATTCTTTCAGTGATCTCGAATGGTCCACATATCTCGGAGCCAATTTCCATTTCTTCCCAAAGTGCACGATTCCCTTCCACTGAGAAACTTTCAATAAGACATGATCAACAATGTTGAACTCTAAGGGTTTGCGACGGTTATCAGCATAGCTTTTCTGTCGGTCTCGACCTGCCTTAAGCCTATCCTTGATTTGAAATATTTTGTCAGTCGTTTCTTGGATAATCTTCGGGCCTATCAATTGGCTTTCACCTACTTCCGCCCAACACACCGGAGATCTACATTTTCTTCCATACAACGCCTCAAACGGAGCACATCCAATGCTCGTGTGGTAACTATTGTTGTAAGAGAACTCGATCAATGGT
Organism: Flaveria ramosissima; assembly: GCA_025215565.1. Lineage (NCBI taxonomy): Eukaryota > Viridiplantae > Streptophyta > Magnoliopsida > Asterales > Asteraceae > Flaveria > Flaveria ramosissima. Next base: position 33,253,947 of record CM046039.1, on the reverse strand, counting down.
AAGTGGGTATCCCAACTCCCACCAAAATCAATCACACATGACCTAAGCATGTCCTCTAAGGTTTGTATCGTTCGTTCACTTTGACCGTCGGTTTGTGGATGATAGGCGGTACTTAAGTCTAAGCGAGTACCCATCGCCTGCTGAAGAGTCTTCCAAAACCGAGATGTAAATCTACTATCTCGATCAGATATAATAGACACAGGCACTCCATGCCTAGTCACTATTTCATTCACATATAACCTTGCTAACTTCTCCATTTTGTAGTCCTCGCGAATAGGTAAGCAATGAGCAGATTTCGTCATACTATACACTATGACCCAAATTGAATCATGCCCACTACTTGTTCTAGGCAACTTAGTGATGAAATCCATCGTTATATTTTCCCACTTCCATTCGGGAATTTCTGGTTGTTGCAACAGACCTGACGGTTTCTGATGTTCGGCTTTGACTTTGGAACAAGTCAAGCATTCACTCACATACTTTGCAATATCCTTTTTCATGCCTGACCACCAATACAACTCCTTAAGATCTTCACACATCTTGTCTGCACCAGGATGAACAGAATACTTGGACTTGTGTGCTTCATTCATAACTAGGATTCGAATATCACCCCACTTAGGTACCCATATACGATCCACGGAATACCATACACCATCTTCTTTACAGTTCATCTGTTTGTCTAACCCTCGAAACTCTTCACATGCCATATTTTCTTCCTTTAGCGCTTCACCCTGCGCCAACAGTATTTGCTCTTTCAAGTTCGATTGAATAGTCATCCCTAATGCTCGCGCACGTAGTGGTTTAACACGCTCCTTCCTACTCAAGGCATCCGCTACTACATTCGCCTTCCCTGGATGATATCGAATCTCACAGTCATAATCACTTAAGAGTTCCACCCATCTCCTTTGGCGCATATTCAGTTCCTTTTGATCAAAGATGTGTTGAAGGCTTTTATGGTCAGTGTAGACGACACACTTAGTCCCATATAGATAATGCCTCCATATCTTTAGGGCGAATACCACTGCGCTTAGTTCCAGATCATGTGTCGTATAGTTCTTTTCATGAATTTTAAGTTGACGTGAGGCATAAGCAATCACCTTGTCCTTTTGCATAAGCACACAACCTAGGCCTTGATGTGATGCATCGCAAAACACCACAAAATCATTCGACCCATCAGGAAGGGTTAATATCGGTGCGTTGCATAGTCTTTCCTTCAACGTCTGAAATGCCTCCTCTTGCTTTCGTCTCAAATCAAACTTCTTATCCTTTTGTGTTAACATTGTCAACGGCTGTGCGATCTTAGAGAAGTTTGCAATGAATCGTCGATAGTAACCAGCCAATCCCAAAAATTGTCGTATCTCTGAGGGTGTCTTAGGAGTGTCCCACTTTTTAGCTGCTTCGATCTTTCCAGGATCAACGTGGATCCCCTTTTCATTAACCACGTGTCCTAAAAACTTCACTTCCCGCAACCAAAATTCACACTTCGAGAACTTGTCGTAAAGTTTCTCTTCCATCAACAATTTGAGTATCGCTCGAAGGTGTTGTTTGTGGTCTTCTTTGGATCTAAAATAGATGAGTATATCATCTATAAACACGATCACAAACTTGTCCAGATAGGGTTTACACACCCGGTTCATAAGATCCATGAATACTGCTGGAGCGTTGGTCAGCCCAAACGGCATGACTAAGAACTCGTAATGCCCATATCGGGTTCTGAATGCTGTCTTTGGTATGTCTGCCTCATGGACCCGTAACTAGTGATAACCTGATCGGAGATCGATCTTAGAGAAATATGACGCTCCCTGCAATTGATCAAATAGATCATCGATCCTGGGAAGTGGATATCGATTTTTCACGGTCAGCTTATTCAACTCTCGATAGTCTATGCACATTCGAAACGATCCATCCTTCTTCTTTACAAATAGTATCGGTGCTCCCCATGGCGAGTGACTTGGTCGTATGAAACCCTTATCTAGCAACTCTTGTAGTTGACTTGATAGCTCTTGCATTTCCGACGGAGCTAACCGATATGGCGTCTTTGCTACTGGTGTCGCCCCAGGTACCAATTCTATACGGAATTCCACTTGTCGAGGAAGGGGTAAACCAGACAAATCGTCAGGGAATACTTCCGAGAAGTCTCGTACTACTGGAATGTCTTCCGGTTTCCCTTCCTCGGGTTTCTTCTCCACTACATGTGCCAGAAACGCATAGCATTGCTTGAGCAGATAATGACGAGCTTTCATACATGAGATGATCTTTAGACTCCCTCCTGCTCGTTCTCCTTGAATCTTGAGCACGTCACCATTAGGCATAGGGATCCGTACTACCTTCTCTCGGCAAATAATTTCAGCTCCACGCTTCGATAACCAATCCATTCCCACTACCACATCGAAACTTCCCAATTCAAAAGGTATTAAATCTATGTCAAAGGCATGATCTTCTAATGTAATCGTGCACCCTCTAATTATTTCACTAGCTCTCACAAATTTACCGTTCGCCATTTTTACTGAGAAGCTAGTCTCTAAACAACTAGGGTTCAAACCAAGTAAGGGAACAAATTCAGCAGACACGAAGCTATTGTCTGCCCCGGTATCAAATAATACAAATGCAAAGTGATTATTGAGAAGGTACGTACCCGTAACAACATTCGGATCCTGGCGCGCGTTGTTTGCACCAATTACAAACGCACGTCCGGGCAGCATTTCCTTGATTACCTTTCCCTTGATTACCAGCGATCGCCATCACTTGATTTTGGTTATTCCATTGTTGACCCGGTGCCCGATTCAGCCTGGGGCACACATTCCGATAATGCTCGAGGCTCCCACACTCGTAGCAAACTCTAATGTTTCCAGTTGGATTGATTGCATTGTTTGGTGCAACCAAGTTGGGTGCCACTCTACAGTCCCTTTCAAGATGCCCTGGGCGCCTACAATTCGCACAAACTTGACACTGCGCCGCAGCAGGATGATGATAATTGCATTTCCCATACTTAGGATGTGGCCCAACATAATCCTTTCTCCCTTGATTCACTGCCACAAAACCTCTAGTCACCTTTGCCTTTTTATCAAATCTTCCGCCTGGTTGTCTGCTTGATTCCCCCGCGTCTCTCCTTTTCTCACCACCTTTGCCTAGTACTCCAGTTCTTACCATCTCATCAGTTAGAGTGCCCGCCTTCAAGATTGCACTCTGGATAGTCGAGGGTGCCGCAGCAGTCACCAGGCCACGTATTTGAGGCACTAAACCCCAAATGTAACGCTCGATCCGCTTTGATTCAGGTGTCACCAGGTGTGGCACCAATCTTGCCAGCTCATGAAGCCGGTCGGTGTAAGCAGCATGTCCCGAACCTACCATCGCATGATTCCAGAATTCATGCTCCAACTTCTGCATTTCGTTCATTGGACAATATTCTTCAGCTGCTAATGCTTTGAATTCTGCCCAGGTCATGGCCATTGCTGCCTCTCTTCCACGAGCCTGCACTTGGGTATTCCACCATGTTAACGCTTTTCCCACTAGCGAACATGTAGCATACTTCACCTTTTGATTTTCAGCACAGTTGCTGATGTCCATCACAGATTCCATCTTCTCAATCCATCGGGTCAAGGCGATGGCTCCACCTTTTCCATCAAACTCTTTTGGTTTACAAGTCATGAACTCCTTGTAAGTACAACCGACTATTCCTCCATTGCCATTTCCATTCACGTTTCCATTACCATTTCCATCGCCCATTCCACCTCCTTCTCCATTGTCATTTCCACCACCATTTCCATGTTCATTTCCATTATTCTCTTCATAACCATCATTTTCATCATCATGCCCAGTACCCTCATTACCACCTCCATTGTTATGATTGATGATATTATCACTCACCTGTGCCACTATGGTCGGAATGAGTGCTGCAAGTTGTTGAGCAATCATGGCTGCTATATCAGGGTTTCCAGCTCCCTGGTTATTATCACCATGCCCACCTTCATTTCCACCTACAGGTGCTTCACCCCTACCTCCTGCACCTCTTCCTTTACCTCTACCTCTACCTCTTGGAACAGCACCACCACGACTAGCACTGCGAGTAATTCTCCTGGGCGGCATCTTTCTAGTCAACATAAACAATACGTAAGCCCCAAATCTTAAAGTCAATAAATAAAGTAATACTTATGCAGTGAGTATCATTGCTGAGCTACGACCCTTTGAAGACCAGATTTTTTTTTCAAGGAAATAGTTGGTTGCATAACCATTGAAATGCTGGAGAGGGTGTTATCTCATAGGGACAGGAACCATTGTGACAATATGATCCCGTGAGTCTTTAGGTGAGTTAGAACTCACGTAAGTAATAAGGTGATGGATAATTTATCAAGATTGATAAGGTCTAATAAGAAACAGGACACTAATGTCCTAAGGTATGGAGTTGAGGATTCGTACTAACAATGACAGTTATCTTGCAGCAAGATTGACTAGACTTCGCATGCACGACAAATTGCATTTACGTGTGCACCCGTAATTGTAATTTGCTTTGCATGGTCAACCCCAGCTCACCCTAACCGAGTCAAACCGCCTTGTCAAGTACAAAGTGTTAATCAAGATAGAAGTATCAAAGGTATGATCGATAATCAAAAGTTAATTATCCGAAGTTGAACAAAGGAAATGAAATAGAATTATTAACACATTACGGATCATGAATAGTTTCAATAATTAAAGAACATACACGCATGGTCAAATGCACATAAGTCCTAATATGCATTCTACATGTAGGTTCTTAGGTTATAGTCTAGGTCGAATAATCCACCTAATTCTCTATAACCAATGGCTCTGATACCAATCTGTCACACCCCCACTTATAGCGGAAACACGATGATGTAACGGACGGGATCGTCATAACACATTGTTAAATTAATAGAGATGCATTATAGGATGAAGGTCAACGTGTCATGACGTCACCGGACACAAATGAAGACTTGTGCCATGGTTAGTCAGTTCCACGACAAACATAGTCATACAAAACAAATAAGTATAAGTCCCACAACCCGGGAACAAGTAATCAAATGTGAATAACAAGTAAATGTCAAATGCAACTGCCGAAGACATCCAAAGTTTAAATGATGTAAGTCTAGGGTCATCGCTAAGGCAGGATCCGTAGCAATCCTCAATGATTATTACCTGAAAAGATATGCTCAAAAATGGTCAACATAATGTTGGTGAGTTCGCAGGTTTAAATAATAACAAAACTTGATGCTGTATAATAGTATAGTAGGACATGAGTGCATACAGTTATAATCAAGTAATATCACATGAGCATCACAACTAAACCTACGACGTACACAAAGACTTTGTCGGAACATATTCACCCTAGGGCCCGTTCCTGGCCACTGTTAGTCCCAACTAGTATACTAACAAACAAGGGTGGGGGTGTCAACCCAATAGTACTATCAATATCTGTCCGTCGGCTCCAACACCGGAGTTAAATAGTTGTGAATACAGAACCACAAAGACAGCTCATGCATGTACTAGATAAATACTTACAAAACAGTATACACAACTGTCCCAAAAGAATTGAATAAGTTTACAGCATAAAAAGGGTGAGCATACTTTTCCCCCTAGTTTATAAATGTTTAAAATGAAAACGGGGCCGCGAAACTCACCTTGAATGAGACGAATTAAAATGGACAAAAACTTTAAATGATGAGAGCAAACGACGATCAAACACCTATATTTAATTATAATTAGAACGTTAAACACGTTCGATGAGAAAGGAGAACGTTCGGTCGGTTTCGGGTCGGTTCAGGTTTGTCGTGTGCCTCACACCTCAAATATATATTTATTTTATATAAGCATGTAACTCGATTATTCATATTAATAACCACCCGAAAATATATACATATATATATATATATATATATATATATATATATATATATATATATTTACAATTTGACATATTTATTCACTATTATTTTCGTGTATATATATTTATATGTATATAAACCCAACAAACACACACATACACCTTTTAACTGACACCACTTAATGCACACACACACACCTCTACACACACACCTCTACACACACACACTTACGGCACATACATTGCACACACACTGCACATCTAAACAATTCACGCACACACACACACTAATCACACACAAACACCTCTAAACTCACACACACACACACTAATCACACCCAAATATATATCTACATACACGAGCAACATATACATATAGGCGTACGCACACGGTTATACGCATCCGAACACACGCATTCATGCATCCATATATATACACATAATCGGTACATACACACCCACATATATGTATATACACGCCCGCACATACATAATACATACATACACAGTGACGCATATACACACAATGTACACTCACACGCACAGTATATATATACACACACTGTCACATATATGCACCATATACACGCACGCACACAATACATATATATATATGCACACTGCCGCATATATACACAATATACACACATATACCATATCTACATATACATACAACCTTAAACATTGACAAACCGTACCCCTCGAATCAACCGAACCGAAAGCAAGTGACACCGAACAATGTGAAAATGGACGAAACATGGTTTAAATGGATCGAGTACCTGCGAATCGACTAAACGGCGAGGCGGAAGCGATCGGCAGCGGCTAGAAAGCTCGAATTGGCGGTCGACGAAAAAACGTGCGTAGGGTTTCGGGGAAGAAAGTTTTGGCCGACGGTTTTGGTTTGTATTTAAATAGTTTTTCATATTTACAATTTGGACCCCGAACTCTCAATTAATTATTACCTCGAGTTTGCTTTATTTACAATCTAAACCTTGCACTTATTAATTATAATAATAATAACAATATTAATAATAATAATAATGTTATTAATATTAATGGTAATAATAATAATAATAAAAGAAATTTTATTATTAGCGTTATTTAATATTAAGATTGGCACGAAAGGGAGATACGACGAGGTTTGGTTCGAAAACCAATTAATTTCGCAAAAAAATAAATGCATGAGAAGAGAGTTAACGAATTTCGAGTCAATTGACGGACCTGATAGTGACGGATGTCACATCAAGCATGTGTGGAGGATAGTTAAAGACATTCCAAAGTACTCTGGGCCTACAAAAGTTTATGGTTATCAAGCTTTTGAAAGAACAAAGACAAGCATCACAGGGGTTATGCCTCTTCTGCTTCAGATGGCAACTTTGGCAATACTCCTGAATCAACTCAAGAGTGGGGGTATCACTTGATGATGATAATATTGATGATGATGTTCTTGGAATGCTACAAGAAGTTCAAGAGGAAGAACATCTAGAAGAAGAGTGTCAAGAGGAACCTCTAACACGTCCAATGGGGAGAGACAAGGCAAAGAAGCTGGCTAAAATAAAGGGTAAAGGCATGACTTCTTCTTCTTCACTTGCTTACGAAGCAAAGAGACAAAGTCTCGTTGATGACTTAGCCAAGACGACATGTAAGGCCCCGTTCCCGGGACGCCTACAGTTGGTCATTCATCGTACATAAAACATATAATTACTTTTATCTCTCATAAAAGATCGCAACGGAATTATTAAAATAGACATCTCATTGCTTTATAAAAGCTTTTGCCAAATAATACATCGTTACTCAGTTATAAAATATATTGTTACATTATATCACAAAAGCCCTATATAAATGGATGCCATCAAAAAGAGCTGAGTAGCCTCGCAGCGCCATCCTCAGCAACATTACCTGCCAACTGGAAACACATAAAAAGTCAGCGTTGCTGAGTGAGTTCTAGTTTTATAATAAAACATACTTACTTTCATTTAAAACCATTCGTTACTTTGCATGATCACACACCATACGTACACATAGAAAATATCTTTATTTTCTTCTTCATTCATTCGTTCATTCATCATTATATCTTTACTTGCGCATTTGATATCTTCCGTACCAATACCATGCGCTACACCCCAAACGATATGGCTACTGGGCCGAAGTCAATAAATGAACAGCTAAACATATGCCGCAGTACCCGGGGTAAGCGGTAGAGGTTCTATACAAATGGTCGGTCACAAAGACGGACCCCAATGTGCATCCTTCCGGGGTAGCGAACCCGCACACCGTTGGGCTAACACCTTATAATTGGCGTTTCCCGTTATCAAATGCTTGCAAGACCTTCATTACTTTCGTTCATTTATGCATGCATTCATTTCTTGTTCCCCTTTTTCATCATCTTTCACTTTACGTTACATAATACTTCATTCGTTCATTAACACGACACGTAAAGCCACAAGAAAGATAAACACACATGATAATAGGGAACATATCATACACAGTCATCATCATCATACAGGGTAACATCATACATACATAACATGGGAAAACATGCAACATCATCATCATCATGCCCAACATGCTCTCTAAGGTCATAACAGTCATCTTACATGCTCTTACGGGAACCTTTATGTCAAAACTTACATCTGCACTTTCCCTCGAAAGTCAGAAGTCGAACTACACTTTCCTTCGAGTACGACAGCCCTATTCGGGCGCATGGGCACCCTTTAGTCGCATGGCCTCCATGCGACTGAACATCATGCGAATGAACTAATGCGGATGAACACTCATGCGAATGAACACCCAATCGTGCGAATGGACTAATGCGGATAGACCTCATGCGAATGGGACTAATGCGGATGGACCTCATGCGACTGGACCTTCAATCGCATGACCTCCATGCGCCTGGACCCTCAATCGGGCGACTGGCACTTCAATCATGCGAATGGACCTCAATCGTGCGAATGGACCCCAATCGCATCCTATTCGGCCGTATGGCCTCCATTCGGTCGCCTAGCCCTAGCTGATGCAGAATGCAGTTCATCCCGAACCCAATCTGCCATTTTCGACCTCCAAGCTCATCCAAACCCATTTTAAGCCTAAATCAACCATCCTAAACCTTAGGAATGCATACCACAACACCATACAAACACACACAAGCCTGGAAACAAACTCTAAACGCATCACACGCAACACACCCAAATGGGTCAAACATATACACATACAAAAACGGGTTTTCTATGCTTTCCAGCCCAAATTCGTTTGAAAACAAGTAAAAGTGGGGTCCTAGAACTCACACAAACGACACCGAGAAGTAGAGCTTCGTTTTGACTCGCTACATGACGATTTTGCCCGCTCGAACCAACCCGAACCAACTTTTTCTCTCTTTTTCTCTTCTTTCTCTCTTCTCTTCTTTTTTGGCTGAAAATATGAGGGTGGGGAGAGGGTAAGGGCTGTCCTCTCCTTTTATATACCCCCACTCACCCGTCTTTCTTTCATTGGCGAGTTTGGTACCTCGACTTAGGACTTTATTTCTTTTTCTCCTTTCGTCGGCTTCAAAAAAGATAAATAACCGGGTGTTACACAACAAAGGCAAAGAAGAAAGCTATCCAACATTTCGATAAAAAAATTGAGAAATACATTGAGTTGGAAGAGAATTAGATCCTTTTCATCGACACAAGTCATATGGATCCATTCCAGCGTGCCGAACATGAAGAATTGTGTAACGAGATAAGAGAGAAATATGAAATGCCTCGTCGCAAGTAACAATTTTAGTTTAATTTATGTTGTGGTTTTAGTTTAATGTTGTATTAGTTTAATTCTCTATTTTAATGTAATTTTAGTTATTTAATCAATTTTGTATCGTCGTTTTTATTTTATTGTTTTACGTTATTGTTTTATTTTAATTAAATTTAATATATTTACAATATTTTAAATATCTTTATTTAAAGTAAATTAATAAAGAAAATATGAGGTGAAAAAATAAAGGTGTTTGTGGGAAGGATAGTGTTGGGGTAAAAAGTGTTTGTGGGAAGAATGGGTGAAAGTGAGTGGAAAGCTGATGTGGCATGCTGATTAGGACTGTTTGTGAGAAGGATGGACTGTAGCGTTGGGAACAGTCTTAGATTCGATTCGATAAACACCTTTACGAACATACATAATCTAAAATTCATTGCCTAACTAGCAATTTGGTTTGTTGCTTGAAAATTAAACAATAAGTTAATTTTGATAACCCTTATCATTTACATTTTTTGAACAACAAATGCATGAATCTGATTTGAAGGATATGTGTTATCTTGCTCAGGTCCATCTATCCGTTTTCTATCCAGGACCGCGCCCCAACCCCCTTACGAGAAAACGCACAGCTAGGAATACCTCATGGCTCAACCCTAAATATTATTGCTTAAATTGAGACTCAAACCCAATACCTTACTAATTTTAATTGTCCCTGGTACCTCAAATTAACCATTTGGGCTACGGATCATTTGTCTTATCTTTTACTTAGTAGGTGTTTTTATCTAGCTAGTCAGCTCAAATCTATCCGGTTATCTATTTGAGCCTGCACATGCATGTTCGACCCGACCCAAGGAACTCACGCTTTTGAAACTTAGCTATATAGTTTTTTATTGAGCATGTTTTGTTTATTTGTTATAAATTTGATTGTAATGAGTTTTGTTTCATTTACTGAATAATCTTTTGTAACATTTCTTATTTATTTGGAATGTGTAATTTATAGTTGCAGTTGCAGGATCTTAAAAGTATGTATTTTTTCCTTAAATGAAAACATACATCATCCAAAGTTAGGGTGCCGACGCTTATCTATCATCAAGTATTTGACTGATAGTTGGGCTTACCTTCTACCGAAAACTTCACTATGGTGAACATTCTTTGTTGATTTGTCATCAATCCAACATTGACCATAGTTGTCCATATGTAAGGCTCCGTTCCTGGAGACCTCACAGTTGGTCAATTAAGGCATTAAATACCTTAAAACATTATAAATTTAATGACTTAAGAAGCAGAATTAATTTATCAAAAACCATTCATTTTATTAAAACACTGTTGTTGAGCAATACACTATTGTTTAACCGATTACAAAAGAATTGTTTAATTGCATTACAAAACAACAACTATAACAAGTATGAATGGATGTCAGTCTATCCCTGCCGAGTAGCTTCACCCTCATGCCATCCTCAGCAATGATTACCTGCCAACTGAAAATGTATAAAAGTCAGCGTTGCTGAGTGAGTTCTAGATTTAAAAGTAATAAAATGCTTTCTGTATGTTGTATATGAAAATACTCTTTCTGTGAAAATTTATCTCTTTATACGTGAACACGCATTAACTATACAATCAGGTAATACTTTTTCTCTTTAATGTATGCCTTGTTTACTCTTTACTCTTTTATTTTTATCTTTCACTGTCTATGGGGACCGATGAGCAATATCCTAAACTATGTGCGCGGGGGAAATGGTGATGGGCCCTCTTTTTCCCACAACAGGCTCTACATACTGTATACAAGGCTGACCCAGACACCTAGAGTATGCTGCAAAGGTCCGCCAGTCTCAATTGACTGGCCCCGTGTGCATCTGAAGGTAGCTAACCCGCATCATAGTTGAGCTAACGACCTCATGGTCGTGACCCTCCTATAAGCTTGCAAGACTTGTTAACATTTTAGTTAAGTTCCACTTCTCTTCTTTATTACTCTTTCACTTTATTATTAGTAATACTTTACGTTACAATAATAAACACACCACGTAAAGTCACATACTAATAATAATAATAATAATAATAATAATAATAATAATAATAATAATAATAATAATAATAATAATAATAATAATAATAATCATAATAATAACCATAATGAACAATCATATAACAATCATAATTATGCATGAAACTCATCATCAATAAGCCCTAGTCAAACCTCGGTCTAAACCCTAAAAGCACGGACTCCCAAAAATTTTGAAAATAAATTCCAAGTGTTGGGCGCTTAGATACTATTTGGGCGCATGAGCCCTGTCTAGGCGTTTCATCACTATATAGGCGCATCAGCCAACCTTTAGCTGCTTTAACTCTTAGGCGCATGAACCATTCAGGCGCATGGACACTATTCGGGCGTATGACCCATTCGGTCGCATGGACACTTAGACGCATGGGTTTATTCGGGCGTATGGAAACTTAGGCGCATGGGAATGTTCAGACGCATGGGTACTATTGGGACGCATGGCCCTACACAGTCGTCCGACTAATATTTCTGGGCGCATGGGCTACTGTTCAGACGTATGGGCTATACTTAAACATTTCTAAGGCATTTTCAGGCGCATGAGCCTTATCTAGGGGCATGAACCTTCTGTTCAACGTGTTTCTAGTATGCTTTCGAACCCAATCGTCAAACCCATCTGTTCTAAGCTTAACATGGCTAATCTAAACATGAACAATCTATAAGCATCTAAGAACAACATCCAACATGCATAATACATACGGGTAAACATACATAAACATTGTAAAAACCACTTTAAATACATTTTCAGCCCCAATGATGTTTGAAACAAGTAGAAACTGGGGTCTAGAACTCACCTGGTGCAACTTGGGTGTTTCTTCCATCTAACCCTCTTGCAAAAGAGTTCAAACACCTAAAAACACACCAAAACACACACACACGGACACATACAAGCATATAAGCACGTAAGCATGTAACCGAGACAAAAACCCAACATGAACACTTAAAAACCTCGAATTCTTACCTTGAATTCGATCCTCTTCTTCTCTTCTTCTTCAAAACCAAGTGTGTTTCTGCTCTCTTCCTTTCTCTCTCTAAAATGCCCGAAGATTTTGGTGTAGAAAAGGTGATGGGCGGCCATGCCACCTTTACACCAACTTTTTCAAAGATTTTGTCCTTTTGGACACTTTTAGTCCCTCTACTTGGGCTTTATTGCTTTTCTTTCTTTTATTCTTCATTTCTTGTCTTTGTTTTAAAATAACAGGGTGTTACAAGTCCACCCCTCTTATATAGGTTTCGTTCCCGAAACCTTTATTCCTCAAACAGACGAGGGTAATGCTGCCTCATCTCCTCCTCAGTCTCCCATGTAGATTCGGATCCCTTCCTGTGCTTCCACTGTACACGCACAAGAGGAACCACTTTATTCCTCAGCCTCTTCTCTTTTCTATAGATAATTGCCACTGGTTGCTCCATATAATTGAGCCTTTCGTCTATTTCGATATCCTCCAGTGGAACAATCATGTCTTCATCAGCTAAGCACTTTCTCAGATGAGATACATGGAATGTCGGGTTAATTCCACTCAACTCATCCGGTAACTCCAATCTATAGGCCACCTCTCCTACTCGAGCAATGATTCGGAAAGGGCCTATATACCTTGGGCTCAACTTGCCCCACTTCCTGAATCGGATAATACCCTTCCAAGGTGAGACCTTCAACATAACCCGGTCACCTACCTGGAACTCAATTGGTCTGCGTCGTTTATCAGCGTACGACTTCTGTCTATCTTTGGCTGCCTTCATGAAGGCTTTAATTTTCTCAAGCTTTTCAGTCGTAACCTCGATTACCTCGACGCTCCACAATTCCTTCTGACCAACATCACCCCAACAAATGGGTGTTCTGCATCTCCTACCGTATAGCATCTCATAGGGTGGCATACCAATGCTGGCATGATAGCTGTTGTTGTACGAGAATTCGGCTAATGGTAGGTGGTCATCCCAACTTCCCCTAAAATCAATCACACATGCCTGAAGCATGTCTTCCAATGTCTGAATGGTCCTTTCTGACTGACCATCAGTTTGGGGATGATAAGCCGTGCTAATATGTAACCTCGTCCCCATGGCGTCGTGGAATTTCTTCCAAAATTTAAAGGTAAACCGGGTGTCACGATCAGACACGATAGACACCGGCACACCATGACGAGTTACAATTTCCTTGATGAACAAGTCAGCCAACCTCTCAGATGAATATGTCTCGCGGATCGGTAGGAAGTGGGCACTCTTCGTCAGACGGTCAACAATCACCCATATGGCATCGTATCCTTTCCGAGTACGCGGCAACTTTGTAATGAAATCCATGGTGATGTGCTCCCACTTCCATTCCGGTATATCCAAAGGTTTAATCTTCCCATACGGCTTTTGGTGCTCGGCCTTCACTTGTAAACAAGTAAGGCACTTACTCACATACTCCACCACATCACGCTTCATACCCGGCCACCAATAATCTTTCTTCATATCTTGATACATTTTTGTGGCACAAGGATGAATGGAGTATCGAGTCTTGTGAGCTTCATCCAAAATCTTCACTCGTAGATCCCCAAAACGAGGAATCCACACCCGTCCGCATCAGGTTTTAACACTGGGTGTGTTTTCACCCAATTTCCCAACCAGACCTCTCATCCTTTTAGAGTTAAGATGATCTTCTTTCAATGCCTCATCTTGAAACTCTTTAACTTGCTTCATCACATCAGAGGTCATGATTAGTTGATAAGCTTTCACCCGAATCGGCTCGGGCCTATCTTTCCGACTAAGGGGATCAGCCACTACATTTGCCTTGCCCGGATGGTAATGGATCTCACAATCATAGTCCTTTATAAGCTCCAACCATCGTCTCTACCTCATGTTCAGATCTTTTTGCTCGAAGAAGTACTTCAAGCTTTTGTGGTCAGTAAAGATAGTGCACTTTGTCCCGTACAGATAATGTCTCCAAATCTTTAGTGCAAAAACCACGGCTGCTAGCTCTAAGTCATGTGTAGGGTGATTGACCTCATGTACTTTCAACTGTCGGGATGCAAAGGCTATAACCTTCCCTCTCTGCATTAACACGCACCCTAACCCCGAGTAGGAAGCATCTGAATAGACCACCAAATCCTTGGTTCCTTCGGGTAATGACAGAACATGAGCTTGAGTCAACCTTGCCTTTAACTCCTCGAATGCTTTCTCTTGAGCTTGACCCCATACAAACTTCACATCTTTTCGGGTCAACTTGGTCAGTGGAGAAGCGATATTGGAAAAGTCTTGAATGAACCTTTGATAATATCCCGCCAACCCCAAGAAACTACGAATCTCGGAGGGCGTTTTCGGAGATTTCCATTGCATCACTGCCTCCACCTTTCCGGGGTCTACCATAATCCCGTCAGGATTCACCACATGACCCAAGAATTAAAATTCGCGCAACCAAAACGTGCACTTGGAGAATTTAGCATACAACTTCTCCCTCCTTAATGTCTCCAACACCTCCCGAATGTGACCGACAAGCTCTTCTTCGCTCTTCGAGTAGATCAGGATATCATCAATGAACACAATCACCGATCTATCCAACATCAGCCGGCACACTCGATTTATCAAATCCATAAAGGCTGCTGGCGTGTTAGTTAGACCAAAAGACATAACGAGGAACTCGTAGTGTCTATAACGCGTACGGAAAGCTGTCTTAGGAATGTCTTGTTCCTTCACTTTCAATTGATGGTAACCAGATCGTAGATCTATCCTCGAGAAGCAACTGGCACCTTGGAGCTGGTCGAACAAGTCATCAATCCTTGGTAACGGGTACCGATTCTTCACCGTCAACTTGTTCAGCTCTCATAATCGATGCACATCCGCATGCTTCCGTCCTTTTTCTTTACAAACAACACCGAAGCACCCCACGGAGAGATACTCGGTCGAATGAATCCCTTATCCATTAACTCCTGCAATTGGCTCATGAGTTCCTTCATCTTAGTCGGAGCTAATCGATATGGTGCTTTGGCAACAGGTTGAGCACCGGGTATCAAATCAATTTGGAACTCAATCTCGCGATCCGGTGGCACGCCGGTTAGGTCTTCCGGGAATACGTTCAGAAAGTCACACACCACTGGTACCTCAGATAATTGTGGTACCGACGCATCCACATCTTTTACGTAGGCCAAGTAGGCACTACATCCACGTTTCATGCACCTCCCCGTCACCGTCATCGAAATCACCTTCGGGACCGTAGTAACGCGATCTCCATAAATCGTAACCAAACTCTCATCAGACGCAACTAGTCGAATCATCTTCTTGCGACATACGATGTTTGCTTCATAGGTTGCTAACCAGTCCATCCCTAGTACTACATCAAATCCACCTAGGGGCATCACATGTAACCTAGCAGCAAACCTATGACCTTCTAGTTCTATAGCACAGTCCTCTATCACATTAGTAATTCTTGTGGACTTGCCAATAGCGGTTTCTACATCGAATGGTTCACTGACATTTCTACTACTAATAGGCAACTTAGCACAGAAAGTAGTGGAAACAAAACTCCTACTAGCACCGGAATCAAACAATACAGAGGCATAGGTTTGGTTTACTAGAAACATACCTGACACGACATCGGGATCAGTTCTGGCTTCCTCCCGGGTCATAGTGTAAGCTCTAGCACTTGCCCTCTGCCCTCTGCCCTCCATCCTCCGGCTTCTTCTTCGCTCCAGAGCTCTCCGCCCTCGGCTTCTTACAGTCTTTGGTCGCGTTGCCCTTCCCGCCACAGTTATAGCACTTCAGCACCCTACAGTCTCTAGCGATATGGCCAGGCTTGCCACACCTGAAGCATACATTCAGTCCCATCCTGCACTCACCGGTATGCTCCCTTCCACAACTACCACACTTATTCCGTCCTGATTTTGACGACACCCCACGGTCGTACACCTTCATCTTCTTGTTGTTTGGAGTGAAACCACCACGTCCAAACCTCTTTCCATTCCAGTTCTTACCATCCCCACTCATCTTCTTCACCTCCGCCACAATTTCCTCTCACTCATCATACAATCTACCCGCCAAATCCACCGCCGATCGAAAGGTACCTGGCTAAGCAGCAATCAGGTGTCTGCGAATATTAGCCGGTAGTCCTTGGATGTACCTATTGATCTTCCTCGACACCGGCGTCACCTGATCCGGCACCAGCCTCGCCATCTCATTGAATTTGGTGGTGTACTGCTGGTGGGTCATGGTTCCCGCTTCAAGTTGCAAGAACTCTCTCTCGATTTTATTGAGTTCCCTGTGAGGACATAATTCCTTGATAACCAACTGTTTAAACTCCTTCCATCGCATTTTCCTGATGGCTCTGGCACCCTCAGCTTGGACAAGGTTGTCCCACTAACACAGCGTTGAATCAACAAAAGAGTGACTCGCGAACTTCACCTTCTGGTCCTCACGGCACTCACTAATTTCCAAAACTGCCTCCATCTCCCTCACCCAGCGGTGAGCAGCAGCAACATTGCCATTGCCATCAAAAGTCGGGGGCTTACACCTTTGGAACGCCCCATAACTGCACCCTCTGGTCGCTACCCCCACTACATCATCCTCCTCCTCATCGGACAACACAGTCTCAGGCTCCGGTCGTTCCTCCTCCCCTCTGCTTCCCATGCCCAATGATCCCTTTTTAGTCTCCTTCTCCTTCCTCTCCTCACCTTTCACAGCCCTGATGACTTCAGTCACCACAGACGGTAAAACCGTCTGCATGACCTGGTGTACTTCATCAGCAATCGTCTCCCTAGCTGAGGCATTCAAGCTAGCATTCTCATTCTCTTTGCTCTGGCCATGAACCTCAAGGTTCTCATGGGTCATCTCAGGAGCCTTAGCACTACTCCTAATCACACGCGGACGGCCTCTACCTCTAGGAGTCTTGGAAGATTTCTGCCCAGCCATCCTCTAACACACTATAAGATTCAAACACTAACGCGGTCATTCAAGGTAATAACTCAGTTTATGTCAAGTATAGTAAGTCCCTAATTATAGTGGCCAGTTGTGATTAGCCACTTACTTTACTCTTCATACCCCAAACATTTCCTATCCTGACTTAATCAGTATCTGAATCTACTAAGAACACATAAATCAAATAGCATGCGCACATAATACTGGTTAACATTAAAAAAAGACATACATGATGGCACGTAGCTACTCGGGCTGACATCCCTCCATTTGTCCCATTTTCAAATTAAGTTTAGGTTTTAAAAATTTATTTAACCCAATTCTCTTAAACTTTGGCTCTGATACCAACTTGTAAGGCCCCGTTCCCAGAGACCTCACAGTTGGTCAATTAAGGCATTAAATACCTTAAAACATTATAAATTTAATGACTTAAGCAGCGGAATTAATTTATCAAAAACCATTCATTTCATTAAAACACTGTTGTTGAGCAATACACTATTGTTTAACCGATTACAAAAGAATTGTTTAATTGCATTACAAAACAACAACTATAACAAGTAAGAATGGATGTCAGTCTTTTCCTGCCGAGTAGCTTCACCCTCGTGCCATCCTCAGCAATGATTACCTGCCAACTGAAAATGTATAAAAGTCAGCGTTGCTGAGTGAGTTCTAGTTTTAAAAGTAATAAAATGCTTTCTGTATGTTGTATATGAAAATACTCTTTCTGTGAAAATTCATCTCTTTATACGTGAACACGCATTAACTATACAATCAGGCAATACTTTTTCTCTTTACTGTATGCCTTGTTTACTCTTTAATCTTTTATTTTTATCTTTCACTGTCTATGGGGACCGATGAGCAATACCCTAAACTATGTGCGCGGGGAAAATGGTATTGGGCCCTCTTTTTCCCACAAGGGGCTCTACATACTGTATACAAGGCTGACCCATACACCTAGGGTATGCTGCAAAGGTCTGCCAGTCTCAATTGACTGGCCCCGTGTGCATCTGAAGGTAACTAACCCGCATCACAGTTGAGCTAACGACCTCATGGTCGTGACCCTCCTATAAGCTTGCAAGACTTGTTAACATTTTAGTTAAGTTCCATTTCTCTTCTTTATTACTCTTTCACTTTAGTATTAGTAATACTTTACGTTACAATAATAAACACACCACGTAAAGTCACATACTAATAATAATAATAATAATAATAATAATCATAATAATAACCATAAGGAACAATCATATAACAATCATAATTATGCATGAAACTCATCATTAATAAGCCCTAGTCAAACCTCGGTCAAAACCCTAAAAGCACGGACTCCCAAAAATTCTGAAAATAAATTCCAAGTGTTGGGCGCTTAGATACTATTTGGGTGCATGAGCCCTGTCTAGGCGTTTCATCACTACATAGGCGCATCAGCCAACACTTAGCTGCTTTAAATCTTAGGCGCATGGACACTATTCGGGCGTATGACCCATTCGGTCGCATGGACACTTAGACGCATGGGTTTATTTGGGCGTATGGAAATTTAGGCGCATGAGAATGTTCAGACGCATGGGTACTATTGGGACGCATGGCCCTACACAGTCGTCCGACTAATATTTCTGGGCGCATGGGCTACTATTCAGACGTATGGGCTATACTTAAACATTTCTAAGGCATTTTCAGGCGCATGAGCCTTATCTAGGCGCATGAACCTTCTGTTCAACGTGTTTCTAGTATGCTTTCGAACCCAATCATCAAACCCATATGTTCTAAGCTTAACATGGCTAATCTAAACATGAACAACCTATAAGCATCTAAGAACCAACATCCAACATGCATAATACATACGGGTAAACATACATAAACATTGTAAAAACCACTTTAAATACATTTTCATCCCCAAAGATGTTTAAAACAAGTAGAAACCGGGGTCTAGAACTCACCTGGTGCAACTTGGGTGTTTCTTTCTCTAACCCGCTTGAAAAAGAGTTCAAACACCTAAAAACACACCAAAACACACACACACGGACACATACAAGCATATAAGCACGTAAGCATGTAACCGAGACAAAAACCCAACATGAACACTTAAAAACCTCGAATTCTTACCTTGAATTCGATCCTCTTCTTCTCTTCTTCTTCAAAACCGAGAGTGTTTCTGCTCTCTTCCTTTCTCTCTCTAAAATGTCCGAAGATTTGGGTGTAGAAAAGGTGATGGGCGGCCATGCCACCTTTACACCAACTTTTATAAAGATTTTGTCCTATTGGACACTTTTAGTCCCTCTACTTGGGCTTTATTGCTTTTCTTTCTTTTATTCTTCATTTCTTGTCTTTGTTTTAAAATAACCGGGTGTTACACCATAAGCACAATATGGTATATTGAATAATTGCATTACAAAGATACAGAAGGTTCATGACTTTTAATAGCCAAATACAACATATGGAAATACGTAAATTGAGGATCTAAACATGGTATACAATTATTGAATATTGATTAAAGAATATTACTAAGATTAAAATGAATTCAAATTTCAAATGGTGGATCAATTGTTTGGATGATCCGTAATACGCCCCCGCAAGATGGAGGAGCCGTCGGAGACTCCAATCTTGGAACGTAGACGAAGGAAGGTGAGACGACTTAGCGGTTAGGTGAGAGCATCTGCAAGCTGGTCTTTGGAGTTGATATGAAGAACCTGAATTGATCCATTTGTAACCTTTTCCCTCACAAAATGATAGTCCAATGCAACATGTTTCATACGTGAGTGATAAACGGGATTTGCACACAAGTAAGTTGCACCTGTATTGTCACAGTAAAGTGTTGGAGGTTTGGTTGTGTTGATACCAAGTTCTCGAAGAAGATTTTGAACCCAAGAGACTTCAGCGGCAGCATTGGCAAGCACCTTATACTCGGCCTCGGTCGAGGAACGTGAAACGATCTTTTGCTTTGTAGAACGCCAAGAGATAATGTTACTTCCAAGGTATAGAAGGTATGTTGTAGTAGACCGGCCAGCTGTAGAGACTCCTCCCCAATCGGAGTCGGAAAATGCCTTAAGATCAAGGCCAGTGTTTTTTCGTAGAAAAAGACCGTGGTCAATGGAACCTTTTAGATATCGAAGTAATCTTTTCAAAGCTTTCCAATGTGTTTGGGAAGGGGAGTGCATAAACTGGGATAGTTTGTTAACAGCAAATGAGATGTCCGGTCTAGTAAAGGCAAGATATTGGAGAGATCCCACAAGTGTTCGGTAAGGCGTCGGATCGACCGAGGGAGTGCCATCATCCGCTTGGAGAACAACTGATGTGTTGAGGGGTGTAGCAACTTCTTTCGCACCATCCATATGGAATTGTAGAAGAAGATCTTGAATATGATGGTGTTGAGACAGACAAAGACCCGAGGTGGTGGGAATAACCTTATTTCCTAGAAAGTGATGGAGAGGACCAAGGTCCTTTAAAGAGAATCTTTTAGCAAGAGTGTGGACAAAATGAGTTAAGAATGAGGAGTCATTACCGGTGAGAACGATGTCATCAACATAAACCATGAAAAAGCAAGTGATAGCTTTGTGATTATAAATTTAAAAAGACGCATCAACAAGTGATTTGGTGAAACCAAAGTTAAGGAGAACTGTAGTAAGGTCAATGTACCATGCTCTAGGCGCTTGCTTGAGACCATAGAGGGACTTTTTGAGCCTACATACGTGATTTGGATATTGTGGATGAGTGTAACCCGAGGGTTGGGTCATGAAAACCTCTTCATGTAACGTGCTCTATAGAACGACATTGTTGATATCAAGTTGACGAAGGGGCCAATTGTTGGAAAGTGCTATGGATAGAATTATACGAATGGTCACTGGTTTAGTGATGGGACTAAAGGTGTCAAAATAGTTTTTGCCATGTTGTTGGAGAAAACCTTTGGCCACTAAGCGAGCTTTGTACTTGTCAACTGAGCCATCTGGGTGACGTTTGATGCGGAAGACCTTCAACCAATTGGTTGATGAGTAGAGCGCGGAACAAGATCCCAAGTGCCATTTTGAAGCAATGCATTGAACTCACAATCCATCGCTTGGCGCCATTGTGGGTCTTTAATAGCTTGATTATGTGTGGTTGGCTCCAAGGTTATGGGAATGGGGTGAAGAGTAGTAGAGTTGATAAATTGGGAGTTGAAGTATTTGGAATTTTGTTTGCGGTTTCGAGGTGGCAAAGGAGGAGAAGGAGATGTAGATGAGTGGGAAGTGGGTAATGAAGATGAGGGGGGTGTGGATGATGTAACACCCGGAAATATTCTTTGAAGCCGACGAAAGAAGAAAAGAAATAAAGTCCAAAGTCGAGGGACCAAACTTGCCAAAACGGGGGAAAGATTGGAAGAGTGGGGAATTAAGAGGGGAGGGCAACCCACACCCTCCCCCACACTCACAAAAATCTGCCATAAAAAGAGAGAGAGAAAAGGGGTTTCAAGATTCGTTTTCGTGGATTCGGGCGTGAAAGTTGAAGTGTAGCGAGTTGGATTGAAGCTCTAATGACGGGGTTGTTTGTGTGAGTTCTAGGACCCCTCTTTTACACGTTTTCTACTGATTTGGGGCTGGAACACATCTGAAAACCCATTTTTGAAGCGTGTGTGTTGAACCCGTGTGTATGTGTTTGTGTGTGATTCGAGTGGGGTTTGATTTCGGGCTTGTGTGTGCTTGAATGGTGTTGTGGTAGGTGTTTCTAAGGTTTAGAATGGTTGATTTGAGCTTAGAACAGGTTTGGGTGAGCTTGGAGGCCGAAAATGGCAGTTTGCGTTCGGGATGAACTGCATTCTGCATCAGCTAGGGCTAGGCGACCGAATGGCATGCGACTGGAGGCCATACGGCCGAAAGGCATGCGACTGAAGTCCATGCGCATGGATGCCATGCGACTGAGGTCCATACGCATGGAAGTCATACGACTGAAGTTCATGCGCCTGTAAGGTATGCGATTGAAGGTTATGCGATTGAGGTCCATGCGCGTGGAGGCTATGCGACTGAGGTTCATACGCACAAATGGTATGCAACTGAAGCCCATGCGCCTGAAGTCATGCGACTGAAGGCCATACGCATGAAAGCTATGCGACTGAGAGTACATACACATAGGTGTCCATTCGCCCATAGTATTCATCCGCATAGGTCCATCCGCATAGGGTACATTCGCCTGATGTCCATTCGCCTAAGTGTTCAGTCGCTTGGGAAGCCATGCGACTGAAGGGTGCCCATACGCCTAAGTAGGGCTTGTGTGCCCGAGGGAAAGTAGTTTATTTACTGACTTTCGGGGGAAAGTGCAGATGTAGGTTTTGACGTGGGAGGTTCCCGGAAGTGCATGTAAGATGACTTATGAGGCCACAGAGGTTATGTTGGGCATGGATGATGATGATGTATGATGTTGTATGATTATGCATTTTGTATGTTATGTAAGTATGATGATGCCTTGTATGATGATGTTGACTGTGTATGTTGATGTTCCTTATTATTATGTATGATTATTTTCCCTTGGCTTTACGTGGAATGTTAATAAATGAAATAAAAGTATTATGTAACATATAGTGGAAGATAATGAAAGAGGAACATGATGAATGAATGCATGCATTAATGAACGATGGAAAGTAACGAAAGTCTTGCAAGCCTTGTATGTCGGGACACGCCCCAATGTAGGGTGTTAGCCCAACGGTGTGTAGGTTAGCTACCCCAGAAGGATGCATATCGGAGTCCTTCTTTGTGATTGACCATTTGTATAGAACCATTGTTGCTTACCTTCGGTACTGTGGCCAGGGTGCTGTGCACCGTGATGGAAGGTCTATGATAGGCTTCGGCGCAGTACCAGCTGACAGAAGGGTATAGTGCATGACAATGGTATACCTGAATTTTTACCTTCGGTATTGCGGCCAGGGTGCTGTGCACCGTGATGGAAGGTCTATGATAGGCTTCGGCCCAATACCAGCTGACGGAAGGGTAAAGTTCATGGTTTTGACGGAAAGAAAAGATGTAATGATGAACGAACGAATGAAAGTAAGAAAGTATGAATGAATGAAAGTTAATGGATGAATGATGAAGATAATAATGATATTATCTATGTGTACGTATGATGTATGACCACATACAAAAGTAAGGAACGGTTTTAAACGAAAGATGAAGTATTGTTTTACTATAAAACTAGAACTCACTCAGCAACGCTGACGTTTATGTGTTTCCAGTTAGCAGGTAATGGTTGCTGAGGATGGCACGGGGCGGCTACTCAGCTCTTTTGGATGACATCCATTTTTATAATGTTTTTGTGATGTAATGCAACATGTATTTTCAAACTTGATAACGATGTATTGTTTTGCAAAAGCTTTTGTAATGAAATGAGATGTTTATTTTGATGATTCCGCTGCGTTGTTTTATGAAGGTTAAACGTAATTATAAGTTTTATGAGCAATGATTAACCAGCTGTGAGCGTCCCGGGAACGGGGCCTTACAGATGAGGAGGTGGAAGGAGATGTAGGGCTGGGTGATGTGGCCGAGGAGGGTATGGATGAGATGTCTGGTGAAAGGGAGGTGGTTGAAGAGGTATTAGGTGTAGTTGAGGAGATGTCAGGTGAAGATGGGGGAATGATAGTATTGAAGGATGGTGTAATGGTATTGGATGGGGGGTATATATGGATAAATAGGAGATGGTGGAGATAAATCAAGGTCAGCAGAGGAGTGCACAGGTGAGGTTGTTGGTTGAGGCGAGGTAAAGAACATAGTGACACTAGGAATTTGGGTGGTGGATGAAAAAGGGTTTTTGGAAGGGAAGTGAGAGGGGATGAACTTAACGTGTCGAGAATGATAAAGACGTCGGGTCTTAGAGTCATAACATTTGTATGCCGACTTTGAGTTGGAGTAACCAAGAAAAATGCATGGTGAGGACCTTGGTTGGAGTTGGACGTGGTATAAGGTCGTAGCCATGGATAACACAAACACCCAAAAGGTTGAAGCTTGGAGTATTTTAGAAGTTGATGGAATAAACGTTGGAAAGGACTTGAGTTGTCAAGAATGGGAGTTGGTAGGCGGTTGATTAAGTAGACGGTAGTCTGAAAGGCATGGGACCAAAAAGTTAAAGGAAGGCCGACATAGTGTAAGAAAGCAAGTCCTGTTTCAACGACGTGTCGATGACGGCGTTCGGCTATACCATTTTGTTCTGGTGTGTGAGGAGGGGTGGTGTAGTGAGAGATGCCATGAGTTTTAAGAAATGGAATTAGACCTTGGTACTCACCACCATTATCAGTGAAGATTGAGACAAGTGGGGTGTTAAAGAATTTTTCAACCAAAGCTTTAAATTGGGGAAATAATTGAGAAACATCAGACTTTCGTTGCATTGGGTATAGCCAATTATACTTCGAGTATTAATCAACAAAGATAACATAATATGAAAAGTTATCAATCGAAGTTTGAACCGGTCCCAAGACATCGGAGTAAACAAGTTGTAGTGCTTTATTAGCACTAAACGAATTTTGGCCAAATGGTAATTTATGACTTTTATTGATAGTGTAAGGATTCTTATAAGTCTGATGCAGCCAAAACATCCAAATTCTCTATGCAAGCATGCACCAAAGAACAGAAGTAGAAATGCTTCGAAAGTTTTACATCATGCACTAGAAATATTCTAAGTGTAAAATCTTCCGAAGCCAAGACCAACATCTTCCGAAGCCAAAAGTGAAGTCTTCCGAAGCCAAAGAGTGAAGACAGATTTCTTCCGAAGAATTTTAGAGATATGCCTTTATCTGATGTACTTTACCATAAAGCTGGACCACCTTTCCGCTGCAACTCTGTAAAGTCACCAACTTACATGAGTTGGTGAAAGGTCCATGCTTTTTGGTAACTATACATTGAGGTCTTGAGTCCATGCTTTCTACTTTATGTACTTTTATTCTTTTTGTAATATAATAGGATCTGAGCTATGGCATGTCATAGTCACTAGTCAAAAGGCAAATCTACCTTTTGACTCTACAATTGATTTTGTAGTTGTCTAGTCAATTGTATCCAGCTGGCTTTCAAAGTATGGCCAGTTGTAGGATGTAGTATAAAGTATCTCAAGTACTTGTAACTTTCTATCGATGCTTTGTAACTTGTAATAGAACTTGAGAAGCAATATACAACATTCTTGAAAATCAAATACTTGTGTTGTTTGCAATCTTGTTTTGTCATATTTACTTCTGTTCTTAGCATCTTTCACTAACAAATTAACCAGTTCCCTATTTGATCTGTTAAGTGTTCGAAGTAACTCTCCTCATTGTGCTGTTGTGTTGTAAGTGCATACCCTTCACCGCTCCTGCATTTGGTATCAGAGCATTTCAGGCTCTTGATATAAGATCTCACCATCTTAAGATCCCCCACACACACAAAATACTTAACAACTCAAATGGAAACTATAACCAAAGCTGATATGGAAAATGGAACTATGACAAAGTGTCCACTGATCACTCCTGAAGACTTTGATACTTGGTGTCAAAGAATGGAAGGCTTCATCAAGTCTCAAAACTCCAGAACGTGGGACTCTGTTGTTGAAGAACCTTACATACCAAGCACCACTTATTCTACTGGTGGTGGTATGATTCCTAAGGCTGTGGCTGATTACTCTGAAGCAGATAGAAAAAGAATATAGATTGATCAGAAAGCCATGACAGCCCTTCAAACTGCTCTTCCAAACTCCATCTACAGAGGCTTCAAGAAGTGCGAAACTGTCAAGCAACTATGGGAAGCACTGAAGCTGATGTATGAGGGGTCTACTGAAGCAAAGGAGAACAAGAAGGATCTCCTAAAGCAGCAGTTTGAAAACTTCACCTTCAAGACAGGTGAAACCATGACTCAACAATACTTCAGGTATGTTGAGATTGTGGATACTCTAATGGATGTTGGAGTAACTCTTGAGAACAGGGACATTGTAAGGAAGTTTATGTCCTCTCTTCCTAGACAATGGACACATTACTGTGTTGTTATCAATATGACTGAGAACCTTAAGACTCTTACTCTTACAGAGTTGTATGGTATTCTTAGTGGCTACCATATGGAGATGAACATGCAAAATTCATCTAGTAACTCCAGCAATCAACTGAGTTCAGCCCTCCATGTGGTTGAAAGGGAGAGCGTTGAACCACAGCACCATCTCATATGCTTCCCTGAAAACTCACAAAAAGGCCCTTTCATCATCTTCCTAGAGACTCCAAGGGAAAGCTACACTCAAGGAAGTCCCTTCCAAGAGACAAGTTCTTCTCATGCCTTTGTCTCTGCTGATGAAACCTCATGTAACTTTCTCTTCACCCTTGAAGATTTGGACTGTATCCATCCAGATGATCTGGAGTATATGGAGATAGTTCAGCAGATGGCTCTTCTCACTCACAGAGCCAAGAAGTTCTATAATAGGACAGGGAGAAAGTTTCCAAGCAATGCAGCCAGTGAAAGTTTAGGCTGGATAAAAGCAAAGTAAAGTGTTACAACTGTAACCAGATAGGACACTTTGCAAGAGAGTGTAAGGCACCTAGGACAAATGGTGGCCAAGCACAAAGCAGACCAAACTACACTGAGAAAGCCCCCAGAATGAGAAGTCTAAGTAGCAACCTGCAGTTGCTGTTGAAGAAGGAGGCTTTGACTGGAGCTTTCAGGTAGAAGATGCATCTCCAAATCAAGCACTCATGGCAGACCATGATGAAGCCAAGGTATTGGAACATCTTTGTACTCCTGAATGTATTGCTAAAGTCAATAGATATAGGTCCTATAATTTAGAGATGAGATCTGATCTTGAGTCCTTAAATATCTTAAAAGCTGATTTTAAAAGAGTTGAAAATGATTATAAACTAAAGATAGAGGACTTAGAGAAAACCATTTCAACTCTTAAACATGAGCATACAAACTACAGGACTCAGATTAAAGATCTCATCACTAAGTTAACTGAATGCCAGGCTAAGCTTGTGATCAGCAAAGCCAAGGCAGAAAAATGTGTTCTTGAAGAAGAGACCTTCAAGAACATTATATCCTCATCCTTGCATGCAAAAGTTTGTTATCAAAATAAGCAGAGACTAGGATCTTGTAAGATAGCTCCTCCATACATAATCTTGTCTGTAAGATCTCCTAGGTGTGAAACTTGTGAAGATGAGCTTCCCCTCATAGATCCTGTGACTGAAGAGGATGAAGAGGAGATGGTGGAGAATGGCTCTGAGAAGAGTGAAGAAGAGCATTCTAAGAAGGGTCACCATCCCTCTGAGGAGAGCAAAGAAATTGAGATGACCAAGTCAAGAAGAAAGAACTTGATCAAGAAGGCCAAAAGAAAGTCCAAAAAGGCTCAAGAGATCAAGGCCACCTTCAATTCTGCATAAAAACAAGTCTTCATCTCTGCAGGATTTGAAGTGGTAAAGGCTGAAGACACAAACTTGAACTCCATCAACAAGAGTTCTAGTTCATGTCCAAATCATCCCATCATCAAGAAGAAGGCTGATCAGTTGTGCATTACTGCTGTACAACCTGAACCATCCAGCTCCAAAGGTAGTTCTAACCCCACAAGAACTGCCACAACATCTGCAAAGATGAAGATGGAGAAGGAAAGTGATCAACTTCAGCCTTGTTCTTAAAGAAGAACTCCTAGAAGGAAGAAAATGGACTGTGTTATGTGTGGGAGTACTTCTCATCTTGCTAAGGATTGTGTTTACAATCCAAAGAGTACTCTCCATATGACCAAGAAAGAAACTTCTAAGAGTTTGGAGAAGAAGAAGCAAGCTTCGGAAGGAAAATCTGTTTCCTTTGGAAGCTCCAAAATGAAGAAGAAGACAAGTGGAAACTTGCCTTCGGAGGAAAATTTGGTCTCGAAAGAAAGGAATACTTCCGAAGCACTAAAGCCTGCTGTAGTAAAAGCAAGATCTTTCGAAGGTCCAGTCATCAAAACTTTTGAAGTCATCAAAACTTCCAAAGTAATGAAGGTCAAGTCTAAGCTTCCAAAGGTGGTGTGGAAGTCAAAGAAAGATCAAGTGACTGAAAGTTCTTCATCAACATCAGCGAATGATCCTTCTAGCATGACTATAGGATCAATTACTGTTGCATTGTCTTCAACTTCTTTTGATGATCACAAGACCAATGAGGCTTGGGTTTCCAAATGTAACTAATCATCTCTTTTGTGCAGGGACAACACAAGACAAACAGAAATGTATGGATTATTGATAGTGGTTGTTCCAGGCACATGACAGGTAATAGGTCACTACTCCAAAAGTTTGAGAAAATTGATGGAGGACCAGTTTCCTTTGGAGGAGATGCATGAGGTTACATTACAGGAAGGGGCAATGTCACAAATGGTAAGCTCAGCATTGAGAAGGTAAACTTTGTCAAGGATCTTGGGTACAATCTTCTAAGTGTATCCTAATTTTGTGATCAGAGTTATAACATGCTCTTCATTGAGCATGAGTGTATTGTTCTTAGGCCCGGGGTGGTCATTCCTCATGAGCACATCTTGCTCAGAGCCCCCAGAAAAGGAAACATGTACAAGATGGACTTACAAGAAACATCTCCCTTAGGAGAAGTTTCATGCTTTCTGTCTAAAGCAATTAATGATGAATCTTTCCTCTGGCATAAAAGAATGTGCCATGTAAACTTTAAATATATGAATAAATTAATTAAGAATGATTTGGTAACTGGAATACCAAAGAAAGAGTTTACAAGTGATGACCACTGTGTTGCATGCCTGAAGGAGAAGCAACACAAGGTATCTCACAAGCCAAAGGAAAGAAATTCCATCATTAATCCCCTAAACTTATTACATATGGATCTCTTTGGCCCTACCAGTGTAATGAGTCTAGGAAGGACCTCTTACTGTTTAGTGATCATATATGATTTTACAAGATTCACTTGGGTCTTCTTTCTTAGAACTAAGGATGAGACCCCTGAGATTCTGAAGAATTTCATCTTAAAGATTGAGAATCAATGTGATCACAAGGTCAAAACCATAAGATGTGATCAAGGGACTGAATTCAAGAATCAAATCCTTGATACATTTTGTGATGAAAAGGGTATTACAAGACAATATAGTGCTCCCAGGACTCCTCAGCAAAATGGTGTTGCTGAGAGGAGAAACAGGACACTAATTGAAGCTGCAAGAACTATGTTGTCTGACTCTAAACTGCCCATCACCTTCTGGGCAGAGGCAGTGAACACTGCTTGCTATGTGCAAAACAGAGTTTTAGTAGTTAAGACACATGGTAAGACTCCTTATGAACTTTGGCACAAGAGAAAACCTTTCATTGGCTTTCTCAGGTCATTTGGATGTCCTTGCACCATCTTGAATACCAAAGATCAAATTGCCAAGTTTGCTAAGAAATCAGATGATGGACACTTTACTGGATACTCTTCTCAAGCTAAAGCTTATAGAGTATACAATCTCAGAACTAGAGTAGTTGAAGAGTCAGCCAATGTGACTTTCAATGAGCACACTCCCAGTGTGAAAGGTTCTGGTCCGGATTGGTTATTTGATCTTGATTTAGTTACCAACTGTTTTAACAAATCTTGTGAGAATGTTTCAGGATCTACAGATATACTACCTACTGGTGATCCTGACCCAAGATTTGAGCTAAGAAGACTTTCAAGTTACACATCTTCAGCTCCAGTGGTAACTAATCATAGCTAGTAGGCTAGATATCATGTTTGCCATATGCATTTGTGCAAGATATCAAGCCAACCCTAAGATGTCACACCTGATCACTGTCAAAAGGATCTTAAGATATCTCAAAGGTGCTCCATCACTTGGCCTTTGGTATCCAAAGAATTCTGACTTCAATCTGTATGCTTATACAGATAGTGACTATGGTGGTTGCAACATGACTGCAAAGTCTACATCTGGGGGATGTCAATTTCTTGGTGGAAGAGTAGTCTCTTGGTAATGCAAGAAACAATCCTGTGTGTCTGCATCAACTGCTGAGGCTGAATACATTGTTGTTGTGCTCAAGTGCTTTGGATTCAAAATCAGATGCTGGACTATGGATTCAACTTCAAAGCGACTCCCATCCACATAGATAACAATAGTGCTATCTCCATCACAGAGAATCTTATGCAGCACTCAAGGACAAAGCATATCAATATCAGGTATCATTTGATTAAAGATAATTTTGAAAAGGGATTAATCAAACTAGTCAAAGTTAACACAAATGAACAATATGCTGATCTGTTCACCAAAGCTTTTGATGAGCAGAGATTTAAATATCTTGTCTCAGCTATTGGGATTATTAACTTTGAGTAGCTTTTCTTGAAACTTAATCATATTTATTTCTAAAACCTATGTGTCCTAAGTTGTCTACTTTATCTCCTTCATAAGCCCTTGTTTTCTTTGGAAGAAAATCTTTTCAAAAGGTTTTTCTTAGATTTCTGAAAATCTTGATCTCTTCGGAAGATTAAAAATAATCTTCGAAAGAAGTTTATGTCTTAGTAAAAAAATAATTGCTTAAGTAATTTTACCTTTGGAAGAAATTTTGAAATATCTTCTGAAGCTTAAAATCAACTTAAGTATTTTGTATGTTTTCAAAGAACAAGTTTCTTCCGAAAGCAATTTACCTTCGGAAGTTTTTATTCTCCTTAGAATAAAATTCTCTGAGTATAAATTCTCTTCCGAAGCAAAATTCTCAAAAATGATTCAAATCTCTTCTAAAGCCAATTTGTCTTCGGAAGGTTTTTCTTCAGAACTTCCAAAGCAAATAACCTTCGAAAGATTTCTCGACTTCCAAGAAAACTACTTTTGGGGCTAAAGTAAACTACTTTTCAGAGGTGGGACCGATATCCGGATTTCAAAGTTTATCCTCTTTCATTAACTTTGTCTAAAATCCTTTTTATATAAATGCCCAACGGTTCCCCCTCTTTCACTATCTTCATCAATTCTACTATTCCTTAAACCTAATTTCTCCCAAAATGCCATTGTTATTCATCTTTCTTCATCCTTAAGCTTCTAAAATGGCCAACCTAAACCGCAGAAACAACCCAGATTTCTCCATGCAACTTCACAGGCAACACAACCAAGTTGCTCTGTTAAGCTTTGAGAAAGATGAAAGTTTCTCAGAGATTTGCCGCTTCTTAGCTCTATCAAACTACTTCACCTCCATTACCATTGATCATACTCTCTATGAGGATCATCTGCTTGAATTTTGGAAGACCTGCCAAGAGGTCATTATGGATGGGGAGAAGGCACTATCTGCCACAGTGCAAGGGAGGACAATCTTCATCACTCCGGCCATCATCAACACTCACTTGCAGCTGGATGATGAAGAAGGTGAGTTGTCCTTTCCAAAGGAAGCTATCAATTATTCTTTTGAGCAGATTGGCTATGAGGGAGATTTCTCTGTAAAGACCTTCAGGAAAGGGAAGGTCTCATCCCAGTGCAAATACCTGCTTCATGTGGTTATCCACAGCTTGTCAAACAAGCATGGAGGGTGGGACCAGATTTCTGAGGATCTCTCCTTCATAGTGCATGGAATGGTTCAAGGGGTCAAGTTCATGTACTCTTAGTTTGTATATACAAATTTGCTTGCTAACTTAGACTCCTTAGAGTATTATATGTTTACTAGATATGTTCAACACATTCTCAACTGTGAATTGGGCTCACAATTGAGGGAAACAGATAATATTCTTAAATTGGGACAGATGAAGCCCGACATCTTTAAAATCATGAAGAAGCCAACTGTAGGCTTCTCAGGGGTAGAAACAGCCCTTGTCCCAAAAATGTTAGAGCTCATTGCTCAAGGTGACAACCTAGCAACACAAGCTAGTGTTGAACCCACACCTTCTACCTCCCAACCGCCAAAAAGACCACAAATCACCCTCAACTACCAAAGAAAATCCAAACGAACCCTTGCTCAAGCTATTGAGTCTGTGCAAGTCCCCATATACTCACCCTATACAGGAGGAAGTGAACAGTAGAGCTCCCAATTCCCCTGAGGAGCAAACCACTCCCATCTCTTCAACAATCAGGGTTGAGGTTCCTCATGCTCACCCTGATGAGCTCACAAGCCTAACTACCTTAAGCCTTCACTCTGAGTCTCAACACTCAAGTGAACAACCTTCAGGGGACAGTTACCATCCCCAGCCTTTAGACTTAAATCAACCCATTCCCAACCTCTCATTATATACTGATGAAGACTTAGGTTTCAGTGGGTACCATGAGTCTCTCTATTCTTCCCCTACTCAAAGAGAGATGAGTACTCCTGAGTCTCCTTTTTCTAGCCCACATCAGTCACCCATCACTGAGATGGATACTTCTGAACCTGTTCAGGATCCCATATAGAAGAAGCTCTTACTTCTGTAAGTGACTAC
This sequence comes from Flaveria ramosissima, assembly GCA_025215565.1. Taxonomy (NCBI): domain Eukaryota; kingdom Viridiplantae; phylum Streptophyta; class Magnoliopsida; order Asterales; family Asteraceae; genus Flaveria; species Flaveria ramosissima. The sequence continues at coordinate 33,221,165 of CM046039.1, read as the reverse complement.
ATCATTAAGACCTCAACCATGGCAACTCAGCCCATTGACACATCCAGTGAGGATGTCAATGTGTAGAGGAAATCAGCAGCCAAGAACCTGAAGCTTGTAGTGAGAGAGAGCACTTCGGTCCAATAATCTCATCCCCCAATGATTCTTCTGATTAAGATGAGGGGAATCTGAGACTAAAGGTGCAAAAACTGTCAAAAACACTCTCCTATTTAGTCTCTAAGGTTAGTCACCTTAAATCTCAGGTGACTACCCTTCAAAATAAGGTCAATGATCAGCAACTTGAGATATCTCATCTCAGGAAAAAACTAGCTGGGAGACCTTTAAGAGGAGCTCAACCAGAAACACAAGAACCTGTGAATGTGATTGACCTAACCTCTAGCTCACATATGCAAGAGGGTGATTCTACCAAAAAGGGGGAGAAAGTCATTACAGTCACAGAACCTGGGAGTTCTTCAGGGAGTATGGACATTGAGGACTCACTATCCTCACTTGCAATTATGCATACTCAGCAACTTCCTCAAGTTCACATTAATGTGGACTCTATAGACTCTATCATTAGGAGTCTCTTTGAGGAAGGCATTCCAAGGGCTATGCCATCCCTTCCTCAAGGAACTTCAAACTATATATTTGGGTGGAGGTATGATGCTGATAGAAGAGCACTCATTCTTCATAGAGTTTAAGGGCAGCAAGAAGTATTTAATTTTCAGACCTTGAACTACTATGAAGGTCTTGATGTGATCAACATGCCACTTGTTAACCCAAGTCAATCAAGACAAGCTGACAGGTTAGCACTTAGGATTCAAGACAGAATTACTGAAGAGTTCAGCCTTAGAAGGAGACAAAGGCAATCAGGTAATGTCATTGGTTAACGGATGCTGAGGCAGACCCTGAGATTAGCTTCAAAGGGAAAACCTTGGCTGAAGGCCCAGTGATAGAGCCTGGGAGCCCTGTCACACCAACAACTGCTTCAGAAATTCATTCCCTCAGTGAAACACCTGCTGGTGAAGGTGTCTCACAACCTCTCTCTGGCCAAAGCCTGGATGCTACACCAAGCAATGAAGGCCAAAGCTCTCTCCACCCTGAGTCACAAAGGTCTGTGGGTGTCAAAGGGAAAAGGATTCTGACTCCTAAGGAGATTGAGGAGAAGGAGAGAGAGAGAGGAAGAGGAAGATAAGAAGAGAAAGTTCCTCTAGGTCTTTAGGCTTTATGCAAGCTGCAATCAGGGCTTCCCCCAGACTAAACACTCAAGATGATGAGTTAAGGGCAGTCAGGATTACTTACCTGCAGACCAGGAACTATGACATAGATGAGATTATATCTCTCCCCTTAGAGCAATTAAATGAACTGGCTGACATGGAAGTGTCAAGAGAGATGAAGGAAGCAGAGGATGCAAGGCTACTTCTCCAATTCAAAGAGGAGAAGAGACAGAAAAGGCTATACAAGCATGCTCCTACTCTCTCTCCAGTTCAAGAAAGCCCTGTGCAAGAGGCTGTGGCAGTTACACAAGAACCTCAGGTAGACAAAGAAACAGACAGACAAAACATGATCAACTACCTGAGTGCCACAGGTCTCTACCAGGCATCTGCACTTCTTCCCTTGTCCTTTGAGTACATTGAGTTTGAGTATCTCAAATAACATGAACTTCAAGTGCTCAAAGAATAAAAAGCAACAAAGACAAAGATGAGGGAAGATGCTGCAAAGCCAAGAGCCATTATACAAAAGAGTATGAAGAAGTCTGCTGACAGGCAAAGGATGATGAGCTTCTTGAAGCTGTATGGATTCTCTGGAAGGAGACTTAGCCCTATGTCTCTATCCACAATGGATGAACATATCAGGTTAATCAAGCAGAAGATCAAGAGTGGAGAGCTGATTGACTTACACTCCCCTCCAAGTCAAGTCCCACCTGAAGTTGAGGTTAAGGTTGAACAACCTAAGACAACACAACCTGGACCTCATGCTGAGCCTTAGCAAGCTTCATCTTCTGATCCACAGCAGGGTCATACTCCCTCTCCTTCTAAACCTGTGAGGGAGGAACACCCAACTGATAAAGACAAGGATGATCAACAAGGTGCTGTAGACCAGTCTTCTTAGTTAAAGTCTTCTAAGAGGAAGAAGAGGATGGCTTCCAAACCAAAGTCAAAGAAAAAGAAGCCTGAATCATCCACCTCTACACCTCAAGTTGAGTCAGATCAACCTGAGGAAGTGCATGAAGAGGTAGCCCAATAAACTCCAATTCAAGTGGCTCCTCTTGCAGCTGAGAGACCCACCTTATCCTGGACCTTCTCTACTAATCCAGAAAGATGGCATGTGATCAGAGATCAAGGTGTTGAGGATGTCTATACATGGCAAGACATAATCAACTTACCTCTGCATGATCTCTTTGAAATGAGAAGATACTATGAGAGTCTGAGGGATCCTGACCATTTGATGAAGAAGGGTATGGTCATCATTGTCCTGAAGACTACTAACATCTGAAGATCTTCTAAATTTTTTGGTAGCATCAGCCTAGGGGAGTTTGTAAGGATTCCTATAAGTCTGATGCAGCCAAAACATCCAAAGTCTCTATGCAAGCATGCACCAAAGAACAGAAGTAGAAATGCTTCGGAAGTTTTACATCATGCACTAGAAATATTCTGAGTGTAAAATCTTCCAAAGCCAAGAGCAACATCTTCCGAAGCCAAAAGTGAAGTCTTCCGAAGCTTCAAACACAAAGTCTTCCGAAGCCAAAGTGTGAAGACAGATTTCTTCTGAAGACTTTTAGAGATATGCCTTTATCTAATGTACTTTACCATAAAGCTGGACCACCTTTCCGCTACAACTCTGTAAAGTCACCAACTTACATGAGTTGGTGAAAGGTCCATGCTTTTGGTAACTGTACATTAAGGTCTTGAGTCCATGCTTTCTACTTTATGTACTTTTATCCTTTTTGTAATATAATAGGATGTGAGCTATGGCATCTCATAGTCACTAGTCAAAAGGCAAATCTGCCTTTTGACTCTACAATTAATTTTGTAGTTGTCTAGTCAATTGTATCCAGCTGGCTTTCAAAGTATAGCCGGATGTAGGATGTAGTATAAAGTATCTCAAGTACTTGTAACTTTCTATCGATGCTTTGTAACTTGTAATAGAACTTGAGAAGCAATATACAACATTCTTGAAAACTAAAAACTTGTGTTGTTTGCAATCTTGTTCTGTCTCATATTTACTTGTGTTCTTAGCATCTTTCATTAACAAATTAACAAGTTCCCTATTTGATCTGTTAAGTGTTCTAAGTAACTCTCCTTATTGTGCTGTTGTGTTGTGAGTGCATACCCTTCACCGGTCCTGCAGATAGAACAAGATTCACAATGATCATGAAAACTTGACATACGTTTAGAATTAAAACCTAAACATTTGATAATAGACTTAAAAACTTTAAGAGACGGGCAGCCAACTTTGTGATGCCAATCAAGGAAGGATAAGGTGGTGGTGGAGTTGACTTAGAGCTTGCTTTGTAGATTGGATTCTAATGTGGCATGATAAACATCATCAGTGTTCTCCCCCCGCATGAGACGCGCCCCCATTCGAAGATCCTTCACAAAAAATGAGAAGGAAAAAATTCAATAGAAACTTGGTTAGTGTGACATAATTTTGCAACCGAGATAAGGTTTCAATTTAAATGTGGCACACATAAAACATTTGGCAAATATAAAGTTTTAGAACCAGTTGCAATATGTTTTTGACCGATATGAGAAATGTGAAGACTCTTACCATCACCAAGTACAATCTCGTCTGGGCCACCATACTCGAAGAGATTGTGAAGATTTGCACGATTGGAGGTACATGGTTTGATGCTCCACTATCGAATAACCAAGGTGCAGCAGGGTTGGTAGGACCTGCAGTGGTAACATTGGCCACTGGTGCAGGCGAGTGTGCAGCCATAATAGTAATGTTGTTATCTTTTAAAAACTTGGCTAACTTCCTGCAATCTTGTGTGTTATGCCCCGGAATATTGCAGAATTGACAAAAGCTAGCAATACGATTTCAACGATTACCACTGGATTGTTGTAAGTTCTATGAAGTACGGTTAGGACGTTGTTGATTGGTGGATTAGAAGTGGCCCGGTCGAGGGCCATTAGCGTAATCATTACTGGATCGTGAAGATTGTCGATAAGTTTGCCCTTGTCGGTTGGTATAATTCACTATAGCAAGGCCTCATGTAGCAATAGGAGTAGCCTCCTTGAGGGACCTTTCAAAATCAAGAAGCTTGTCGAATAATTCTGGAAAAGATATTGAAGTTTCACGAACCTTTAGTGCAGCGACAATGGTCTTGTATTCATCACCAAATTCAGAAATAATGTGAACCAGGAGATCCTCTTCAGCAACCAGACTTTGAGCAAGAGCAAGATCATCAGTGATAGCTCTCATGTCATGTAAGAAATCCGTAATAGAACGATTACCTTTCGGATTTTGGACGATTCTGGATTTGAGAGATATAATACGTGACCGGGAGGCCCTTGCATAGCTCGTATTGAGTCGTTCCCAGGCTTCTCGTGTGACAACCCTAGATTTAGAGATTTTATACACTAGTTCATTTAATTATTCTAAACTACACCTAGGCTAACATATATATATTTCTATACATACATATACGTATGCATGCTTTCATTTTGCTTACACAGGTATCTTGTTTGCTTATATATATATGTATACGTATGCATGGCCGCATGCATACACACCCTTTTACGTGTGCATGTACCATCTTTTGCTAAGAAACATATGCACATCACATGAACATAAGTGTTGTTCATTTGCATGCTTGCATGCATATACAAGAAGTTACGTACGCATGTATCCATATTCATAACCTTTTGATACCAAACATTGCATGAACAAGAAACTCAACCACATGACACCAAACAAACACTAAGTAAACCAAAATATAATCCAACCAAACACCCCAATACAAAGATAACATCAAGAGAACTTGGCATCAAAACAAAACTAAGTAAACCTTAAACATATAAAACACTAACTAAAGCATCAAAGTCTCGGCCTAAACGCCTAGATTAACCACCTAAGCAATAATTAACATGGTAATTAAGGAACCGGTGACTCAAGGGGCTCTTGAGTCGACACCTAGTTTCACAAAGGAACACTCAACACATCCACAACTCGCCACCTATGCCTAAGAGGTGACTAAGCAAACCTAAACCTCACCACCACACTAACCTATAACCTAAACTCATCATTACAACCTCCACTTAATACCCCACTCGGCCGAAGGCCATTACCGACCACCACCATCTCGAAATCAATCACCACCATCCCTACTATCTTGTCTTTCGGCTAACATCATCACCCTCCATCTTGTCTCTCGGTTACCACTTCCAAACATCACCACCGTAAGCTACAATTCACCATCACACTCCTCTCGGTCACCACCTCTCCAACCAAATACCATCATCAACTTCACTCGGTCGACCACTAGCCACACACTCTCGGATACAAGGCAGCAACATCCAAGCCTCGTCGAAGCATCACCTCCCGAAAGATTGTCAAGAACACCAAAACCAAGCAAGCTTAGGCCATCCTCACCTTCTTCTCACACTCTCCTTCTGTCAAAATCAAGGTTCTAACCCCTAAAACCCTACTTGATTAAGATTATAAAAACCAAACATGTGTTAAATAAAACACATGTGATTAACCCTTTTGATTAAAACAATCAAGTTCTTATAAAAACATATACAAAATCAAACCTATTTTTCAGAACAAAAAGAAAGGTTTTAAGAATCTGGAAAAAAATAAAACAAATCTTAAAAATCAAATTTATAGCAAGAAATTATCAACAAAAGGGTTAAAATCTAGTTATAGTTTGTTAAATCAATTCTGCATATTAAATAACTGTGATTGTGGGAACAAACATTAAAAATTTATTTAGAATATTAGGAAATAGAACTCTGCAAAATTTGGTACCATTCCTATAAATAAATTAATTTATATACAATATTTAAGAATATAAAAAGAAAAATTATATCAGAAGAACCGACCCTAGTAAATGTATGGAAAAATTATATACTGACTATTACAAATTATAGAATCTACTGGAAAAATCTCGTGACCTAACTCAAAATTATATCTGAAATATGATTTTTAACTATTCTGTCAACTAAAAATCGGGAAAAATAATTAAATTATGAAATAAATTATGGAAAATTTATAGAAAATATAAGAATAAAAATAGAACAGTCTGTATAAAAATTAGAATTTTTGAGCATGTTCTGATAGTTTTAGCAAATAAGAGTAAAAAAGAAAAAATTATAAAAAATGACTCTGCTATGATTTAAAACATGAGAAAATTTTGAGAAACTATAAGAATTATAATTATTATTCTGACAAAATTCGACCAATTTTAGAGGCCCGAAGTTATTTCTAAAGAATTATTTGAATAATGTAAATACGATAAGAATTAGCCTGAAAATAGTTTAAATATGAAATTTTAGTATATTTTATCTAATATTAAGATACATCTACTGTGAAAATTTCGAAATTTATACAAAAACCTAACTTATGAAATAAATTCTTCAATCTGAGGTACTAAAAATGTTAAAGAAAAATACATTTACTAAACTATAAATATTTTTCTTGTTTATAGGTTACCATTTGGAGTAAAGGTGAGTTTCATAGCCCATTTTGTTTTTATAAAGTTTTGGGGAAAAAGCATACTAATTGATGCATTATTTTCTGAAATTTAAGTTACAACCATTAATTCGGATGTGGAACCGTTAGATAATATTGGTAGCGCTACTTAGAAAAAATATTTCCTGCACCAATGGGATGAGTGTTGTGATGCTATATTATCTGATTAATGAAATGTGTTATGACAGATACGAATGATCTGATTGCTATGTAAGGTTTGGTTGTATATAATGCATCAATGTTACATGTTTAATAAACCTGTGAAGCTCACCAACTTTATGTTGACTGTTTTGGGTATGCTTTTTTTTTCAGGAATTCACCATGACTAACAGCTTAATGTTCTCCTTTGATGTTTATAATGGCTGGGGAGAGGTTGTGGGAAAGTTTGTGTAAACCTGACAGTGAACTTGTATGATCTCAGTGTTTTGGTGGATGCACACTTCCATCGTCTCTGAAGATGTTGCTGTTATGATTTTAATGTAATAGGATTATGTTAGTTTAAATTTTGACTATCATAAATTAATGTAATCCTAACCCTTATATTATGAAGCATGTTATGTTATGTGATAAAATCTATTGTACTTTATTATAAAACTTGACATGTTTATGTGATAATTGGTAATAGTTGTATATCAATGAGTTCTGAGCAAACAGGTCACACCCTAAGCATTTCACGCTTCCGCCGGGATGTGACAGGTTGGTATCAGAGCCATTGGTTATAGAGAATTAGGTACCATGAAATACCTAGACTATAACCATAAGCTCATATCTGTATGATTATGTGTATATATGAATTTGTGTGAAATGATTCCATGAATATTTCAACAATTTCTTTGTAAAGAATTTATAATATATGGAAATAGGTAACTAACTGTTGAGTTCAAAATCATGAAAGGATTTGTTTTGCAGCCATGAGTATTGATAACAATTTCTGTGAGACTGACTCATCCGAATACTCGGATTATAACAATCACAAAGAACTTACGCCTGAACCTGAACCTCAGCAAATTTTAGAACCTTCTCCAACCAAAGATGAAGATAATCATAAGCCTAAATTTTATGTCCGTCGTGCACCTGTAATGGTAGGGGGATATACCATTAAAACTCCTAGGAAAAAGGTACGACCCGGAAACAAATTCAAAACCAAGCAAGACGAAGGCAAGGAGATACAAGAAACTGACTCCCTCAAAGACGAAGAAAGAAAGGCTAAAAGACAAAGGATGGATGAAGACCAAAACACAACCACTCAACAAACCCTTAAACAGCTCAAGAAAATTCAACAAGGGATCAGGAATATCCAGAAGGATGTTAAGGAACTAAAAGCACCCAAGGAAAACATCTTCTTAAGGATATGGAAATGGGTGCAGGGAAATTAGAAGCTAACTTTTAATATGAAATCTTTAATAAGAACTTAAATGAAAAACATCTTTTGTGTTTGAACTATTACCTGCTTGTGTGTTAGCTAGAATATTGTTAAGAATCTAAAATTCTTTTAATATTGACTACAATTAATTATAGAAAACATGCCGCCAAGAAGAAATACGCAACCCATAAGGAGGACTGCGCGAGTGGGACGACCCAGAACTAGACTTGGGGAAGAAACACCTGTTAACTCGACAGCCAATGAAGATGAAAGGATCTCCCGGATAGTGTCACAGCAATTGGAGGCTGCCATACCCATACTAGTAACTCAACTTCAACAAAACCTGAACCTCGGTGCAACAACACCCGGCAACGAAATACCAACGGATGATGCCATAAGAGAACAACCAGCAGAGGAGATTATAACGAGAAAGGATGTTCATACAAAGCCTTTATGTCATGTAGACCCCGAGAATTCGATGGTAGAGGAGGAGCAGTACAAGCTCTACGCTGGTTAGATGAGATGGAATCAACTCTGGAAATCAGCAAATGTGCCAATAACAACAGAACCTTGTTTGCCTCGCATTCATTAAAAGGGGAAGCACAATCCTGGTGGAAAATGGAGATGACCACTAAAGGTAGGCACGTTATGAATGAGTTAAGTTGGGAGGAATTCAGAGGATTAGTTATAGAAAAATACTGTCCTTATAATGAAATAGAAAAATTAGAAACTGAATTTTTAGCTTTAGAAATGAAAGGAGCAGCACATCGGGAATACACTGACAGGTACAATGAACTCTCAGGTTAGTACCACATCTAGTGGCCCCAGAATCAAAAAGAATAGGAAGATATATTTGGGGACTAGTGCCACAAATAAGGGGACTAGTAAAATCCGCTAGGCCCAAGACTTTTCAAGAAACTGTAAGTTTACAGGAAGCTTGACAGACGAGATGATAAGAAATGGATCATTAGGTAACCCTAGGTCAGGAGAAAAGAGAAAGTGGAATGAGGATAGTCCAGGAGGAAGATTTAAAGGAACCCCTCAGAAACGAATAGTTAGACAGCCCACTCGAAACTACCTAGGAATGACACGGGAAAAGAAACCCCAGGCAGAAAACCGCCATGGTGCAACACTTGCCAAAGATATCATCAAGGCAACTGTGCGATGGTAATCTGTTACAACTGCAAGAAAAAGGGGCATATATCCCGAGACTGCAAAAACCCTGCAAATCCAAAACCAGTCTGCTATCAATGTGGGAATGAAAACCATCGCCGAAACGAATGTCCACAGCTAAAAGGAAAGGCTCCGGTTAATCAGAACAACCCTCGGGGAGAGCATTCATAATACAGGCAGAAGAGCTCGACACGAACCAGAGGTTGTCACGGGTACGTTCCCTATAAACGATCAGTATGCTACTGTACTATTCGATACTGGAGCAACCCGTAGTTTCGTTTCAAATACGTTTAGACCACTACTTAACTTAACCTCAGAAAAGCTAAATCAAAAATATATGATAGAATTAGCTGATGGTAAGATAATCGAAGCTTATGAAATCATTCCTAATTGCACAATGAATTTAGATGAAAACTATTTCAATATAGATTTGATTCCTATTGATTTAGGAGGATTTGACATTGTTGTAGGAATGGATTGGTTAAGTAAAAATCAAGCTGAAATAGTATGTGGTAAGAAAATGATCAAAATTCCTTTGGTTAATGAGAATAGAACACTGTGTATATATGGTGAAAAACCTAGGGGCACCATAAAGATAATTTCTTGCAAAAATGCACAAAAATGTCTAAGGAAGAAATGTTTGGCTTATCTGACCCATATTGTTGACACTAAGATAGACAAAGTAAACCTGAAAGATGTTCCAATTGTCAATGAATATTCTGATGTATTTCCTGATAAATTACCTGGTTTACCACCCCCTCGTCAAGTAGAATTCAAAATTGAATTGATACCAGGAACAGCCCCTATTGCTAAGGCACCCTACCGTTTAGCACCTACTGAAATGAAGGAATTAATGAGCCAACTTCAGGAACTTTTGGATAAAGGATTTATACGCCCTAGTGTATCACCCTGGGGAGCACCAGTTTTAGTTGTTAAGAAAAAGGATGGAACGTTTAGAATGTGTATAGACTATAGGGAACTCATTAAGGTAACTGTGAAGAATAGGTATCCCTTACCTAGAATAGACGATCTATTTGATCAATTACAGGGATCTAGTTACTTTTCAAAAATAGACTTAAGATCAGGGTATCATCAGTTGAGAATCAGGATGAAGATATACCTAAGACAGCATTCAGAACAAGATATGGACATTATGAATTCCTGGTAATGCCATTTGGATTAACCAATGCTCCCGCCATATTTATGGATCTGATGAATAGGATATGTAAACCCTATTTAGATAAGTTTGTCATAGTCTTTATAGATGACATTTTAATCTATTCTAAAAATAAGGAGGATCATGAGCAACACCTAAGATTGACCTTGGAGTTGTTAAGAAAAGAAAAACTATACGCAAAATTCTCAAAATGTGAATTTTGGAAAAGAGAAGTGCAATTCCTTGGACACATAGTCAATCAAGAAGGAATACAGGTAGATCCAGCAAAATAGAAGCTGTTAAGAAATGGGAGGATCCCAAGACACCAACAGAAGTACGCCAATTCTTAGGACTAGCAGGATATTATAGAAGGTTCATAGAAAATTTCTCAAGGATAGCTCAACCCTTGACTGAACTAACTCAAAAGGACAAGCCATATGTCTGGGGAGAAAAACAAAAGAGTGCATTCGAACTCTTAAAAAGTAAGTTATGTAGTGCACCTATTTTGTCATTACCAGAAGGGACTGATGATTTTGTAGTATATTGTGATGCGTCTCGTCAAGGATTTGGATGTGTATTAATGCAACGAAGTAGAGTCATTGCATATGCCTCTAGACAACTTAGGGGAAGTGAGAAGAACTACACTACTCATGATTTGGAATTAGGAGCAGTAATCTTTGCACTTAAGATCTGGAGACATTATCTGTATGGGACAAAATGTACAATATATACAGATCATAAGAGTTTACAGCATATATTTGTATAGAAAATGCTAAACATGAGACAAAGGAGATGGATAGAATTATTGAGTGATTATGATTGTGAAATCAAATACCATCCAGGTAAAGCAAATGTAGTTGCAGATGCTTTAAGTAGAAAAGATAGGGTTAAACCATTACGAGTACGAGCCATGAGAATGGAACTACAATCAGACCTGTTAAGACAAATATGGGAAGCCCAACAGAAAGGTAAATTAGAAATAAAAGGACAAGTGAGAGATTTACAGGAAGATACAAATGGAATTCTAAGGTTTAAAGGAAGGACCTGGATACCCGATGATGCTATACTTAGAAGAATTATACTACAAGAAGCACATAAGTCAAAATACTCAGTACATCCAGGAAATAACAAAATGTATAAGGATTTGAAAAGTCATTACTGGTGGCCCGGCATGAAAAGATCAGTTGGAGAGTTTGTAGAAAAATGCAATACGTGTTCAAGAGTTAAAGCAGAACATCAAAAACCTTCAGGATATCTACAACAACCTGAGATTCCAGAATGGAAATGGGATCAAATTACTATGGATTTTGTAACCAAGTTACCAAGGACCTCAAGTGGATATGACACAATCTGGGTTATAATAGATAGGTTAACCAAATCAGCACACTTCTTGCCAATCAGGGAGGATTACAAAATAGAGAAATTAGCAAGAATTTACATACGAGAAATCGTATCCAGACATGGGATACCAATCTCCATTATATCCGATAGAGACAATAGATTCATATCAAGGTTTTGGCAAACCCTACAAAAAGCTTTAGGAACCCAAATAAATCTTAGCACAGCCTTCCACCCACAAACAGATGGACAAAGTGAAAGAACAATACAAACACTAGAAGATATGTTACGTGCTTGTGCATTAGACTTTGGTGGCAACTGGGATATGCATCTACCTCTGATAGAATTTTCTTATAATAATAGCTATCATTCCAGCACTAAAACCGCCCCATTTGAAGCCTTGTATGGAAGAAAATGCAGATCGCCACTATGTTGGAATGAAATAGGAGATAGACAACTTATAGGCCCTGACCTAATTCAAGAAACATCTGACAAAAGCAAAGAAATCAAAAATAGATTAAAGACAGCACGGGATCGGCAGAAAAGTTACGCGGATAAAAGAAGAAAGCCATTAGAATTTCAAATTGGAGAGAAGGTCTATCTAAGAATATCACCCACCAAAGGAATCTTTCGATTTGGAAAGAGAAATAAGTTGAACCCAAGATATGTTGGACCATTTGAAGTTATTGACAAAATTGGTCCTGTTGCGTATAAGCTAGATTTACCCCAAGAATTAAGTAAAGTACACAACACGTTCCATGTGTCCAATCTGAAGAAATGTTTAACAGATGAAACATTAAAAGTTCCAGTTCAATAAATAAAGATAGACGAGAAGCTTCATTTTACAGAAGAACCAATAGCCATATTAGACAAAGAAGTTAAAAAGCTAAGAAGGAGCAAAATCCCCATAGTGAAAGTTAAGTGGAACGCTAGGAGAGGACCAGAGTATACGTGGGAAAGAGAAGATGAAATCAGAAGAAGATACCCCCATCTATTTTAAGTCAATGGTCAGATAAGTTCATTACTATCCAAATATAATTTTGGGACGAAATTATTTTTACGGGGGGAGAATGTGACAACCCTAGATTTAGAGATTTTATACACTAGTTCATTCAATTATTCTAAACTACACCTAGGCTAACATATATATATTTTATACATACATATACGTATGCATGCTTTCATTTTGCTTACACAGGTATGTTGTTTGCTTATATATATATGTATACGTATGCATGGCCGCATGCATACACACCCTTTTACGTGTGCATGTACCATCTTTTGCTAAGAAACATATGCACATCACATGAACATAAGTGTTGTTCATTTGCATGCTTGCATGCATATACAAGAAGTTACGTACGCATGTATCCATATTCATAACCTTTTGATACCAAACATTGCATGAACAAGAAACTCAACCACATGACACCAAACAAACACTAAGTAAACCAAAATATAATCCAACCAAACACCCCAATACAAAGATAACATCAAGAGAACTTGGCATCAAAACAAAACTAAGTAAACCTTAAACATATAAAACACTAACTAAAGCATCAAAGTCTCGGCCTAAACGACTAGATTAACCACCTAAGCGATAATTAACATGGTAATTAAGGAACCGGTGACTCAAGGGGCTCTTGAGTCGACACCTAGCTTCACAAAGGAACACTCAACACATCCACAACTCGCCACCTATGCCTAAGAGGTGACTAAGCAAACCTAAACCTCACCACCTCACTAACCTATAACCTAAACTCATCATTATAACCTCCACTTAATACCCCACTCGGCCGAAGGCCATTACCGACCACCACCATCTCGAAATCAATCACCACCATCCCTACTATCTTGTCTCTCGGCTAACACCATCACCCTCCATCTTGTCTCTCGGTTACCACTTCCAAACATCACCACCGTAAGCTACAAGTCACCATCACAATCCTCTCGGTCACCACCTCTCCAACCAAATACCATCATCAACTTCACTCGGTCGACCACTAGCCACACACTCTCGGATACAAGGCAGCAACATCCAAGCCTCGTGGAAGCATCACCTCCCGAAAGATTGTCAAGAACACCAAAACCAAGCAAGCTTAGGCCATCCTCACCTTCTTCTCACACTCTTCTTTTGCCAAAATCAAGGTTCTAACCCCTAAAACCTACTTGATTAAGATTATGAAAACCAAACATGTGTTAAATAAAACACATGTGATTAACCCTTTTGATTAAAACAATCAAGTTCTTATAAAAACATATACAAAATCAAACCTGTTTTTCAGAACAAAAAGAAAGGTTTTAAGAATCTGGAAAAAATAAAACAAATCTTAAAAATCAAATTTATAGCAAGTAATTATCAACAAAAGGGTTAAAATCTAGTTATAGATTGTTAAATCAATTCTGCATATTAAATAACTGTGATTGTGGGAACAAACATTAAAAATATATTTAGAATATTAGGAAATAGAACTCTGCAAAATTTGGTACCATTCCTATAAATAAATTAATTTATATACAATATTTAAGAATATAAAAAGAAAAATTATATCAGAAGAACCGACCCTAGCAAATGTATGGAAAAATTATATACTGACTATTACAAATTATAGAATCTACTGGAAAAATCTCGTGACCTAACTCAAAATTATATCTGAAATATGAAATTTTAACTATTCTGTCAACTAAAATTCGGGAAAAATACTTAAATTATGAAATAAATTATGGAAAATTTAAAGAAAATATAAGAATAAAAATAGAACAGTCTGTGTAAAAATTAGAATTTTTGAGCATGTTCTGATATTTTTAGCAAATAAGAGTAAAATAGGAAAAATTATAAAAAATGACTCTACTATGATTTAAAACATGAGAAAACTTAGAAAAACTATAAGAATTATAATGATTATTCTGACAAAATTCGACTAATTTTAGAGGCCCGAAGGTATTTCTAAAGAATTATTTGAATAATATAAAAATGATAAGAATTAGCCTGAAAATAGTTTAAATATGAAATTTTAGTATATTTTATCTAATATTAAGATACATCTATTGTGAAAATTTCAAAATTTATACAAAAACCTAACTTATGAAATAAATTCTTCAATCTGAGGTACTAAAAATGTTAAAGAAAAATACATTTACTAAACTATAAATATTTTTCTTGTTTATAGGTTACCATTTGGAGTAAAGGTGAGTTTCATAGCCCATTTTGTTTTTATAAAGTTTTGGGGAAAAAGCATACTAATTGATGCATTATTTTCTGAAATTTATGTTACAACCATTAATTCGGATGTGGAACCGTTAGATAATATTGGTAGCGCTACTTAGGAAAAATATTTCCTGCACCAATGGGATGAGTGTTGCGATGCTATATTATCTGATTTATGAAATGTGTTATGACAGATACGAATGATCTTATTGCTATGTAAGGTTTGGTTGTATATAATGCATCAATGTTACATGTTTAATAAACCTGTGAAGCTCACCAACTTTATGTTGACTGTTTTGGGTATGCTTTTTTTTCAAGAATTCACCATGACTAACGGCTTAATGTTCTCCTTTGATGTTTATAATGTCTGGGGAGAGGTTGTGGGGAAAGTTTTTGTAAACCTGACAGTGAACTTGTATGATCTCAGTGTTTCGGTGGATGCACACTTCCATCGTCTCTGAAGATGTTGCTGTTAGGATTTTAATGTAATAGGATTATGTTAGTTTAAATTTTGACTATCATAAATTAATGTAATCCTAACCCTTATATTATGAAGCATGTTATGTTATGTGATAAATTCTATTGTACTTTATTATAAAACTTGACATGTTTATGTGATAATTGGTAATAGTTGTATATCAACGAGTTCTGAGCAAACAGGTCACACCCTAAGCATTTCACGCTTCCGCCGGGATATGACATCTCGAGCCATATTTGCAGAGGAAACAATCGGTTGAATGGCATCGGAACAACTGCCTAGTTTTGCACTGATGAGAATTTGGTCTTGCCTAAACCAAAGAAGGTATTCTGGATTAGGTTTGGTTGTTGTGTCTTTGTCCGCAACACGTTTGGTCAGAGGTTGCAGAGAGCCGTCGAGGTAGCCAAACAAATCGAGTCCAATTAGGGTCGACTGGACCAGTTTTCTCCATACGGGAAAGTTAGTATCGATAAGTTTTATGGGAAAATGGGTGGCGATAGTAAGTTGAATGACTGTGGTAATGTTTGCCATGGGAGAAGATGAAGAAAGAAAAATGATGAATAAAGGAAGAAGCAGGATCAAGACTCGTTTGAGAATATGGGCTCTGATACCCTAAGCACAATATGGTATATTGAATAATTGCAATACAAAGATACAGAAGGTTCATGGCTTTTAATAGCCAAATACAACATATGGAAATACGCAAATTGAGGATCTAAACATGGTATACAATTATTGAATATTGACTAAAGAATATTACTAAGATTAAAATGAATTCAAATTTCAAATGGTGGATCAATTGTTTGGATGATCCGTAATAGTCCAACCATAATATTCGTCAAGAGTCTGTTAGTGATCCATTAGTAAAGTTTGTAGCATGTCAATTTTAAAAGATTATCACCGGCTATCGCTTACACTCGTGGATTTCTGACTCATGCAAAGCATAATGTTTTGTAGCTAGTGAAAGAATTTAAAAAATAAATTAATCAAACAATTACCCTCTTTCACAACTCATGTAAACTATTGGTAGATGTGGTATAAGAATTTAACATATATAAAAATGCCTAAAGAGTCAATTGTACAAAAACTACGGTTGCCTATTTCTTCGTTGCAGCAGTCATGTTAAGAAATATGCTACTAGATGAATAATCAGAGTTTTGGGTTTGATGGGGTTGATTTAGATTGGGAATATCCTCAAACCCAAACCTATATGGACAACTTTGGTGTCTTGCTTAACGAGTGGCGTGTGGCGGTTAATGAAGAAGCTAAGTCAACCGGTAGGCCGCAACTTTTTCTTTTAGCTGCCACTCATTATAAGCCAGAAGTTATGTTTGATGTATTGGTTAAGTACCCTGTGGAATCCATAAATAAGAATTTGGATTAGATAAATGCAATGTGTTACGATTATCACGGGTCGTGGGATGTCACTGCAACAGGGACCCTAGCCGCATTATATGATCCAAGTGGTGATGTTAGCACAAGTGACGGGCTACAATCATGGATCAATGCTGGGATCCAACGAAAAAAATTGGTCATGGGGTTGCCATTATATGGTCGGACATGGAAACTAAAAGATCGGGCTATAAATGGTATTGGGGCTCCAGCTGTGGGTTTGGGACCAGGAAATGAAGGCGCAATGCTTTATTCAGAAGTGCAAGAGTTTAATGTCCAAAATAATACCAAGGTTGTATTTGACAAGTCATCTGTATCTTATTATTCTGTTGCAGGAACCTCTTGGATTAGATACGACGATGTTGAATCAGTAAAACGAAAGATAGAATATGCACAATCACTTAACATAGGAGGATATTTCTTTTGGACCGTCGTAGGTGACCAAGACTGGAAAATCTCCCGACTAGGTACACATTTAATTTTATCATTTTACTAGTCAATGATTTTAATTGTTGTTTTATAAAAACTAAGCCATGAATAATTATCCATTAAAAATGAAACCTTAACCTTATTGCTCTTCTTTGTTCATGTAGCTTCGGAGACATGGACTAAATAAAGAACCAAGAATGGCAAAGTGACTAGAGGAGTGAAACATGCATTATTGTGTTGTTTCATTACAAATTATATATATGTTTACAATATCGTAAACTGTATGTGTATCTTTTATTAAGTCTGAATGTTTCGGTTTGATAGTAAAGTTTGATATAAATAAATAAACAACCAACTTTGTTAGTTGGGTGCAGCAAAATTATGAATATATAATTTTGATATAAAGTTTACAATCTGATTGGAATTTCAAGTAAGAACTTCAACGTTCTGCTTTCGTTGTAAATTGTTTGTTGTTGTTATCCACACATGGTTCCTGAACGAACTCAAACCAAAAGCATGTACAATAATAAATACGTAATGAGCAACAAATTTTAGTGTGTATGAACCTATAAACACTTTAAAGTAGTGTGTTTTAGTTGATTTTTTTATTTCTAAAAGATTATAATTCATAGATTTTTTTTAATTACAAAAGCACACTATATGTAAACTACACTATAAACTACTCTCTATTTAGTTTAAACATATGTTTACGGTAAATATAAGAAATATATATCAAACACATTAACATTTAGACAACCTTCACTAGCCTCACTTATTTGACTATTGTATTTCAATTCAGAAGCGTGTTCAAGACACTAAAATTTATCACCACGTACTCGGTACTCCCACATGCTTTGTTACTTATTACTCATGTACACCTACAATTAACAATCTTTGATGACTATAACAAGTCATCATGAATAATCAAACCTCTCACTTACCCACTTAACACGTATTTATGGCCACAACAATATAAACATTTATCATAAGGCCTTATCCAATGTAAGTTGTTGGACGCGTTTGGACGGCACATTTTGATCAAATGCTAGCTTTGGAGCTTCCATTCGTGATGTTCTACAAGAGGGATACACTACATTATCAGCAATTATCAGCAATTTGAACATGATTGATATTGTGAATTTTAATAACAATCTGATCTGCTTTATAAGTAGAACTCTCAATAGAAGCATTATTTAATCAAATCAACAAAAAACACAAAGAAATCACTTAAAATCAGAAGATATTGAGTGATATCACAAAAATGAATCACCTTCTCTATTGATAATAAGCGACTGAGAATTATGCATCGTATAGTTTGGATTAAGGATCAGGAACAAAAAATCATCCACCCGTTATTTACACATGTGTAAATTAGTCATTACACATGTGTAAATCTAGTTTTACATATGTGTAAATTTCATTAAAAAGTTTTTTTTTATTTTTTATAACTTTTTATGAAAGACAGAAACAATGAAAACATTTTTGTTTTTTATGTTATTTTTCGTTTTATAAATTTTATTGGATCTAGAGAGGCTGTTACAACCAAAACTAAGTCACTTAGAAGATTTTGAGTACAACATACAAAGGACTTCCGAAGCCAAGTGAAGAACTTCCGAAGGAAGAAGGAGCTCTTCCGAAGTCTAAATGTAAAATGCACTTCCGAAGGAAAACTCCAACTTCCGAAGACAAAGAAGCTATTTCCGAAGATCAAGACTTAAAGACAAAGATCTGAAGTCAACTTCCGAAGTACAAGAAGTCCTCAAAGCCTCAGAAGCATAGAAGCATCTTCCGAAGTATAAGTGGCTTCGGAAGAACTTGTTCTTCCGAAGCCAGTTAACCTTCGGAAGACACTTCTATTATCCAGTGGACATAAGTATGGCCTGTCTGACACTCCGCTGCAAACCTCTGAGATACTGCATGGCGTTTTCTCAAAAGGAATGTAGTTGACCATACTTTAATCCACTGTTTACCTTTTTATGTTAAGTACAGTTGCCATCTTTAGTTGGTGACAAAAGGTAAGTCATGGACATGTCATGACTACCATATCTTAAATAATACTTTATCTAAGATACCTTAACTATAGCATTGTAGTATATGCTTTAGTCGTAGGTTTCCAGCTGGTATCAAGTATAACCGGCTGTAGGATCTAGTATATATAGTTTCTCATTGTAACTCTTGTTTTATGCTTGTAAGTGTCTTGTAATCTTGAGTTGAGAAGTAATATATACAAGTATCTTGAAAATATATTTCTGCTTGTTCCTTTGATTACTTACTATATTATTATCAACTCTTGTTAAAGGCATTGTTTCATCTCATTTGAGTGTTATTATAAGCGAGTTTGAGAGAATCACAAGTGTTTAAGTGACAAAACCCGATCCTACAATTGGTATCAGAGCTTTTTAGGCTCTTGATTGTGAGATCTTACCATCCTAATCAACCAGTTTTTCACTCCTCCTTATACCTCACTCAAAATGGCCCTCAACAAATCTGAAGTTGAGATGGGAACGATGACCAAAGCTCCCATCATCGCCCCTGAAAACTTTAGGTCTTGGAGCAGAAGAATGGAAGGCTTCATCAGATACCAGGATAGCAAGATGTGGCAATCCATCGTTAATGGCCCGTATAAGCCAAAAGTTGCTGGTGGAAACGGTGCCATGATCGAGAAGGCCGTTGAAGATTATTCTGATGAAGACAGGAAGAAGCTTGACATAGACATCAATGCTATGACTGTTCTTATGACTGCAATCCCAAACTCCATCATGGTGGGGTTTGAGCATTGTAAGTCTGCCAAAGAACTCTTTGATGCTCTTGCTCAAATGTACTCAAGCTCGAATGATTCAAAGAAGGACTCACTGAAGCCTCAGTTTGAGAACTTCACCTATGTTGCTGGAGAGACTCTTAGCCAGCAATATTTCAGGTATATGGATCTCATCTCTTCCCTTCAATCTGTGGGAATCACTCATGAACTTAGAGACCTCACTAGAAAGTTTATGAGTGCTCTACCCAATAAGTGGACATTCTACTGTGTCTCCATCAAGAGAACAGAGAATTTGAATACACTCACCATGACCAAACTCTATGGGATCCTTGATAGATACCGTTTGGAAATGGAAAGCAAGAGGAGTCACCAGGCAAGCAGACCCTTGAGCCTTCCTGCTAGCAACGCTTTAATGGTTGCTGAAGGCTCAGGCATCTCCCAGTCTCAGCAGTACCTGACATACACCCAGCAGCCATCTTGTTCCTCTGGGCCTTACATCACATTCCCTGTGTCACACCCCAACCTTGACGGCGGAAACGTCGAGGAGTGAGAGTTAAGATCGTTCACAGCCACATAACGCTATTAATAATCCAATTATAATTTAAACATAAGTTTCAATTGTCACATTAAAAACATAAGTCTCAAAGAAAATAAAAGCATAACTTAGAATGTAACAAATCATTCTTATTTTAATTATTTATCTAGGTCCATTCCTAGATGTGCAAGCTTCAAAGTGTAGATATCAAACTTGGGCGTTTCCTGAAACATGTTAAAAATAAAAGGTAAACAATAATGTTGATGAGCATTCCATAGTTTTTAATACATAGATTATATAAAAGATGGCAATTCAAGTCATAAGTTAGTGAATAAAGTGGTTAGGGATGTTATGAACAATGCAACAATCAAACCTCGGCAAAGTTTTACAAGTCTCAAACGTTTAAAAGTATATACGATCAGCTAAGTGTACTTGGATCAACCAAAGCAAGCTTGTCTTGCCCACAGATCTATGATTTCGCTGGGCTAGCAATAGTTAATGATTGTACATATAACGCCATAACATGGTAACCACAAAAGTTCAACTAACCACAACTATACAAGATGAATTGCCATGGTTTACAAGTCTCAATAAGTTTACAAGTGCAATAGTAATAGTTAACATGTTTCACCCCAAAGTGTGAAAATAAGAAAAGGGGGTATAGAAATACTCACTTGGCTAAAAGTATAAGTAATAAGATTGATAATAAACGTTGTTCCAAGATGAACGTCACAAGGCACCTAAATATATATATTCACAAGGTTAAAGTTATATAATAAGTTTAACGTTTTAGTGGAAACTAAGGTTTTAATTGGATTTTGGGATGTTAATAATTATAACCCAACTAACATGATAAATTTTGGTTATGCTTTGTGTCAATATATTATTTAATCGTTTTAATACTACGAAATAAAGAAAACATTTGTAACAAAGTCTAAATATAATTTAAACAATCTTTTAAGATAACTCTTATTTTAAACAATAATATATATTTGTTATTTGAACAAATAATAATTAGATGAGTTATAACAATATTTAATGTCTATTTTATAAAAAAAAATAGTTTAAACATATTATTTGAACAAACAACTATTTAGTAGATTAAAACTATATTTTAAGTTTAACTTATAAGAAATAATCTAAATATATCATTTGAACAAATAATAATTTAAATAATTAATCAACATTAAAAATCCATTTTTTTATAAAAATTTAACTAATTATATCATTTGTTTTGTAAAAAAAAGATAAGAATATAAATTTCCAGACAATATTTAGAAACATCTAAAATTTTCAGCTTTTATAAAATGTCTTTTTATAATTTTTAAAAATATTTAAAAATGTTGTAGAAGGCTAAAAAGCCTCAAAAAGAAAATGTGGAGTGGCCCGGGGTCGAACCCGGGACCTCCAGGTTCACATGGGGACAAGTTACCATTAGGCGAGGTCGCCTATGCCTGACAGAAGTTGAATCTTAATTCTTAAAAACATAATTACAATGAATCCCCAAACCATATGAACCCTAGATTGATTCAAACCCAAAATCGAAGATCCAATCGATGTTGTTAACGATCTAAATCATAGGGCTTTTGTTTCCCAAGTTAATACGAGCATGTATGTATAACTAATTACCCGAATCGAAAACGAATCGAAGGTGCACACGTCGAGGAACAGGTCGCGACCGAGAGGTGAGGGAACGATGTGCAAATGTTGATGATAATCCAATTAACTTTGTGTGGAGCTTCGTATGATGTTCATGATGTAAAGCCCTCTATCAATTCGGACTAAACAAGCTCTGAAGACCGATTTCACTAAGGTTGCAGGTCGCGACGGAGTTGTTAATCGAACGGTTTGATTTGTGTGTTTTGAGGTGCAATTGAAAGTTGTATTTGGTTAATGATTGATAGAGGATCGTTTAGGTTAGTTTAATTGGATTATTATGAGGAGTGATTGCTCGAACGGCTAATTGGTTTAATGGTCTCGGTTACTCGCTCAATTGAGGTTGTAACCGGTGTTTTAATGCATTTAAAGTTCGTAATGGGTTTTGAATCATGATAACGAAGCGTTTGAGATGATTTGAGCACAAAACGGTGATGTTTAGAGGTTTTAAGACCTCGCCGGCGCCGCGCCGGACATGGCCGGCCGGCGACCGGGGTTACGGGGAGAGAGAAAGGGAAAGGGGGTTGGGTTTTGTACTTTACACAAATGGTCCCTGCGGTTTTAGAAGTTAACATTTTATGTTTATAAACATTCTTTTAAGGTTTCAAAAATAACAAAACTCCCCCCTTGAGTTAATAAACTCCAAGTTTTAAATATTGTTCTTTGTTTTAAGTTTGAAAACTTTTATACATTATTATTACTATTACTATTATTATTATTATTATTATCATTATTATTATTATTTTTATTGTTATTATTTAATATTATTATTAGTATTAGTATTATTATTATTATTATTATTATTATTATTATTATTATTATTAATATAACTTTTATCATTATATAATAATTATCAATATAACCTTAAAGAATTAAAAGACCAATTAAAGTAATATGCATAAGCTACCCATAAGTTTCATGAATGACAAACATGGTCCTTAAACAAATTTAACAAAGTTAACTTTAATTTAACCTAAAAATACAAGATGTTACACCCTGAGACTCCAAGGTCTCAACAAGCTCAGCAAAGCTCCTTTCAGGAGGGCTGTGCATTTGTCTCAGGGAGTGGACACTCTAATGATTATCAATACTGCTTTGATGATCTAGAGTGCTTTAGCCCGGATGACATAGAGTATGTGGACATAGTCCAACAAATGGTTCTTCTAACTTACAGAGAGAAGAAGTTCTTTAAAAGAACTGGAAGGCAATTCCCTCAGAACCCAATCACCAGCAAGTTTGGGTTTGACAATAGCAAGGCCAAATGTTACAACTGTAACCAACTTGGCCATTTTGCAAGGGAATGCAAGGCTCCCAAGTCCAACCCGGGAACCTCACAGGCCTCCACACATCCTTCTACACCAAAGCCCAACGGAAAGTCAACTGAAACTGCAGCAATGGCTCAAGAAGTTGACTGGAGCTTCATGGTTCAAGATGTGACTCCTGCTCAAGCACTCATGGCAGGAATAGATGAAAACAAGGTATATGAACATCTCTGTACCCCTGCTTGCATTACTAAGGTTAAACTGTATCAGGACTACAATATGGAAATTAAATCTGATATTGAGTCTTTAAATGTTTTAAAATCTGACTTTAAAAGGGCTGAATCTGACTACCAAAAGAAAATTGAGGAGTTAGAGAAAAATGTGTCCCTCTTAAAACATGAACACACCAACTACAAGACTCAAATGAAGGATTTAATATCCAAATTGATTGAGGCTCTGCCCAGCTTGTCACTGCTGAGGCTCAAGCCAGGAAGTATGCTATTTCCGAGCAAAACTTCCAAGCCATTCTTGCATCATCCTCTCACTCCAAACTTTGTTATCAAAACAAAAGTGGGTTGGAAACCAATGAAATTGCTCCACCACACTCTTATGAGTCTGTAAGACAATCAAGGTGTGGTACTGAAGAGCAAGAGGTTCCATCTGTTGACCCACCTTCTCAAGAGTCAAAGAGTGATGCAACTATGGAGACCATGACCATCACAGGGAAGGAACAGGTAATTGTGCCCTCCCCAGCCAATGATGATCAAACCCTGACCACCAAAGCCAGAAGAAGCAGGGCTGAAGCAGCCAGAAAAACTGCCAAGAAGGTGGCTGAATCCAAACTGAAGATAGACCCAAAGCAAAAGGGTGTATTCATATCAGCTGGATTCCAGGTGGTTGGACCTTCTGATTCAGGAAAAGAGTACAATACCAATACTCCTATCCTACCAAAGGATCAGAAGTTAAAGGGAAAGGTTGCTGATGAGGAGAAAAAGAACAAGAAACAGCAACCCTCTCATTCCCAGAAAGTTAACATTGCATGCATAATGTGTGGTCTGCAAAACCACATGGCTAAAGATTGTTAATACAATCCTGCTAGCACACATTATGCAAATAATGTTAAAAGAGAAGGAGTCAGGAAAGGTTTCACATTTGGACCATATCAAATGGTTCAAGTGATGAAAAAGGGAAAGCTTGTTTCCGAAGCAAGGCTTCTCTCGGAAGAAAACTCTTCTTTCGAAAGGAAAAAGGCTTCGGAAGTTAAACCTGCAAAGACTCAGAAAATTAAAAGAGTCCCCTTGAAACCATCCCAGACTGCTTCGGAAGAAAAGGTGGTAAAGGTCTCTTCCGAAAAGAAAGAAGCTTCTGAAAAATGCCAAGCTACAAAAGCTTCAACAAGCTCATCTTCTATGATCAACCAAGGGATGGAATGGAAGATCAAGGAAGATGCTGTAGCCTAAACCTCTTCTTCAAAGACATCAATTGAACCCCCATGCATAAACTTTGGTTCAATTATGTCACTCTCATTGGAAGAACCCAAGACCAACAAGGCTTGGGTTTCCAATCAAAACTAATTATCTCACCTTATGTGCAAGGACATCCATATGACAAGAATAACAACATTTGGATTGTAGATACTGGATGCTCCAGGCACATGACAGGGAACAGATCTCTCCTTCAACAATTTCAACATTATGATGGAGGTCCTGTCCAGTTTGGAGGTGAGGCCAGAGGATATATTTCTGGCAGAGGGAGTATATCCAATGGAAAGTTAAAAGTTGACAAAGTTAATATTGTCAAACAGCTTGAACACAATCTGTTAAGTGTTTCTCAATTCTGTGATCAGAAGCATCAAATGCTTTTCACAGAACATGAGTGCATCATCCTCAAACCTGGGATGACAATTCCTCAGGAATTGGTGCTTCTTAGATCTCCCAGGAGAGGGGATATGTACAAGCTTGATATGAACAATGCTTCCCCAATGGGAGAAGTATCATGCTTTCTTTCCAAAGCTAATGGTGATGAGTCAACACTATGGCATAAACGAATGTGTCATGTCAATTTTAAGACAATGAATAAATTGGCTAAAAATAATTTGGTACATGGTTTGCCTAAAAAGGAATTTTTCTGCAAATATAACTGTGTTGCTTGCCTGAAAGGGAAACAACACAGGTCTTCTCATAAATCCAAAGTTGTTAACTCTATCACCACTCCATTACACTTATTGCACATGGATCTCTTTGGTCCCACAGGTATAATGAGCATTGGAAGGAAATCATATTGCCTTGTGGTAGTTGATGATTTTACTAGATTTACATGGGAATTCTTTTTAAGAACTAAAGATGAAACTGCTGAAACTTTAAAATCTTTTATTCTTAAAATAGAAAATCAAGTTGATCACAAGGTCAAAATAATTAGAAGTGATCAAGGGACTGAGTTTAAGAACTTTGTTCTTGACTTATTTTGTAACTCAAAAGGGATTGCCAGACAATACAGTGCTCCTAGAACTCCTCAACAAAATGGTGTTGCTGAGAGGAGAAATAGGACACTTATTGAGGCTGCTCGGACTATGTTAGCTGATTCAAAGCTGCCTCTAACATTCTGGGCAGGCAGTCAACACTGCATGCTATGTGCAGAACAGAGTTCTTGTAGTAAAGCCACATGGAAAGACCCCTTATGAGTTATGGAACAAGAGGCCACCGTTCATTGGCTTTCTAAGGTCCTTTGGCAGCAGGTGTACCATACTTAACACAAAAG
Organism: Flaveria ramosissima; assembly: GCA_025215565.1. NCBI lineage: Eukaryota > Viridiplantae > Streptophyta > Magnoliopsida > Asterales > Asteraceae > Flaveria > Flaveria ramosissima. Next base: position 33,194,982 of record CM046039.1, on the reverse strand, counting down.
ACAATTTGGCAAAATTTGCTGAAAAGTCAGATGATGCTATCTTTGTTGGATATTCCTCCTATTCTAAAGCATACAAGGTTTATAATATTAAAAACCAACAATTTGAGGAATCTTCCAACATTGTAGTTAATGAGCACACTCCTTGTGTTAGGGGGAATGGCCCTGATCATATCTTTGATTTAGAATTGTTTCCAAACTATTCTAAACCATCTTGTGAGAATGTTTCAGCTGGAACAGGTGCTCAAAGCAATTCTGATGAAGCTCAACTGTTTGAGCTTCCCAGACCTACTCCAAGTTCTCCAAGAGCTACAACAAATCAAGTTCCCACTATTGAAAGATCTGACAGCATAACCATTTCAAGAGATAGTGGAACTTCAACAAGGGATTCACCTGATGATTTTCAAATCTCTTCAGGTGATCCTGCACAACACCAAGCTGATGGAAGCAGCATTTTGAAGGAACAGGCAACTGTTAATGATGCTTCACAGCAAAGAAATGATGATGTTTCTCTTTCATTCAATCAGTCCTCATTGAATGAGCTTGAAACAACAGCTGGACCAAGTATTCAAGCTCCTGAGCAAAATATGTCCAACTTGGACCTATCTTTGCAACTGGAGGTGATTCCAAGACTCAGAATTCACAATACTCATCCAGCTGAAAACATCATAGGGGATGTCTCTGAGGGTGTGAGAACAAGAGGACAAACTCATAATGGGAATGTCTGCTTGTACTCATGCTTCTTATCCACAATGGAACCCAAGAAGGTGGAAGATGCCTTGAAAGATAGTAGCTGGGTTGAATCAATGCAAGAGGAGCTGCTTCAATTCAAAAGACAAAAGGTTTGGAACCTATGTCCGCTACCATCTGGTCAAGTACCTATAGGCACCAAATGGGTATTCAGGAACAAAAGAGATGATAGAGGCTTGATTATCAAGAACAAGGCAAGACTGGTGGTTCAAGGATACACTCAAGAGGAAGGAATCGATTATACTGATGTCTTTGCACCTGTTGCAAGACTTGAGGCAGTTAGGATCTTCCTTGCTTATGCTGCATCCAAGAATTTCACTGTCTACCAGCTTGATGTCAAGTGTGCCTTTCTATATGGGGATATAGATAGGGAAGTCTATGTATGCCAGCCTCCAGGATTTGAAGACCCACAGCATCCAAACTATGTGTGCAAGTTGGATAAAGCTCTATATGGGCTGCACCAAGCACCTAGGCTGTGGTATGAGACATTGTCTCAATTTCTCCTGAAGAATGGTTATACTAGAGGTACCATTGATAAGACTCTCTTCATTAGAAAGTCTGGGAAAGACATTTTGCTTGTTCAAGTCTATGTTGATGACATCATATTTGGTTCCTCAAATGACCAAATGTGCAAAGACTTTGAGAGCATTATGAAGAAGAAGTTCGAGATGAGTTCCATGGGAAAAATGGACTTTTTCCTTGGAATTCAGGTAAAGCAATTGAAGGAAGGGTTCTTCATCAATCAATCTAAGTATGTCAATGATATCTTAGAGAGATTTGATATGAAGGATTGTAAAGCAGCAAAGACACCTATACCCAGAAACCATGATTTATGCCCTGATTCTGAGGGGGAGGATACTGATCAACATCAGTATAGAGCAATCATTGGTTCTCTGATGTATCTCACAGCAAGTAGACCTGATATCATGTTTGCAACTTGCATCTGTGCAAGATATCAGGCTGCTCCAAAGGTGTCTCACCTAATTGCTGCCAAGAGAATCCTCAGATACCTCAAAGGAGCACCTAAATTAGGTCTCTGGTATCCAAGAAATAGTGATTTTAATCTCTATGGTTACTCTGACAGTGATTATGGTGGCTGCAACATCAACAAGAAATCAACATCAGGTGGATGTCAATTTCTTGGTGGAAGGATCATCTCATGGCAATGCAAAAAGCAATCCTGTGTCTCTACATCAACTGCTGAAGCTGAATACATTGCTGCTGCTAGTTGTTGTGCTCAGCTGCTGTGGATTCAAAACCAGATGATAGACTATGGATTCAACTTCATGAGCACTCCTATCCACATTGACAACAACAGTGCTATATCCATTACTGAAAATCCAGTGAAGCACTCCAAGACAAAGCACATTGATATCAGGTATCATTTCATTAGAGATATTCATGAGAAAAATCTTATCAAACTAATCAAAGTTGATTCAAATGAACAATATGCTGATTTGTTCACCAAAGCATTTGATGAACAGAGATTTAAATATCTCATTACAGCTATTGGGATGATAAACATTGATTAGTCAATCTCAATTGAAAACCTTTTTAATGTGTAAAGTCTTATGTCAAAACAATCTAAGCCCTGTTACAAAAGATCTTTTCTTAAATTTATCTAAGTATAAGTTCTTCCGAAGAGAAATTAACCCTCGGAAGATATCTTGCATATCTTCCGAAGCAAATTTCTCACAGGATAATTTTCTTCTCGGAAGAGTGTTAAGTCTCGGAAGAAGCGATTGAGTTCACCTCAGATCTACTTCCGAAGCACTTAACACACTCCATCTGAAAGCAACATATACTCTCGGAAGTAAGCAATTTACCTTCGGAAGTAAATTTGCCTTCGGAAGAACATTACCTTCGGAAATACTTTATACTCGGAAGAAAGATTTTACTGTGTAACGGAAATCTTTTGGGCCCCACACTGTAAAAAGTAAAGATTTTGTTAATGATGTCGGATTATTTAAATGGTCTAACCTTACCGCCCATGTCACATCATCCACTGAACCCTCACATCATCTTATCCAAACCACCCTTTAAACCGCCATTTCACCCATTTAAATACTTCCGGTTAATCACTTACACTCTTTTTACCCAAATTACTGCCCTAAAAGCTTTCTTCTTCTCCAATTTACCTACTCCGAACTATTCTACTGTTATCTTCCTCAATGGCCTTAAACCCTCAGCACAACCAGGTCGCACTCCTTGACTCTTCAAGGGATGATGACTTCTCAGATATCATTTCTTTCCTAGCCCAATCTTCATACTACACTGCTTTGACCGTAAACCCCACCATCTACTCAAACCAAATGTCCGAATTTTGGGCAAATGGTCGGATTGAAACCCTAAACGGGGTTCGTGCTATTAGGTCAAGCATTTGTGGCCAAGAGTTGGTCATCACTGAACAGATCATCAGGGAGCATCTCGAGCTCCATGATGAGGGCGCTCCGACGGAATTCCCCAAATCAGATTTGGATAGTTCTTATCTCCAAATGGGATACGGTGGAGATGTAAGCAGGTCAACGGTCTACAAATTCAACTTCTCCTACAAGTGGAAGTTCCTGCTGCATGTGGTTCTTCACTGTCTATCTAACAAATCTGGGGGATGGGATCAAATCCCTTATGAACTCGGGTGCTTAGTTCACGGGTTGGTACAAAGCCTCCGCTTCAACTATTCAAGGTTTGTGCTGACTAACCTTATGGGAAATCTGCAAAGGGACACATTCTTTATGTATCCCAGGTTTCTCCAGCACATCATCAACTGTGAGCTGGATCAGGGTAAGCTTGTCTGTGCAGCTGCTCTGTCTGCTCCCCAAATGAGGCCGACCATCTTCAAGATCTTGAAGAGAGTGTCTACCAACTACACTGGAAGAGATACCGCACTACTTCCAGGTATGATTGAGCCAATGGCTCCTGGTGACATCCCTGTTCACCCCACAGGTGATGAACCCACACCAGCAACTACCCTCACCATCCCAAATCTACCTTCTCCACCCATTACTGTCACATACCAGAGACGTCCCAAACGAACCCTTGTTCAATCTACTCTGATTGAACAAGCCCCTCCTCTTCAAACCAAAAAGGCTAGAGTGGAACAAAGGGCTCCCACTCAGCCAGAGGTCCACCCATCCTTCACTATTGACCTCAATATGGGTCTTGAGTCTCCTCAGTCTCAGACCCATGAGCCCAAAACCCCAGCTGATAGCCCTCAGGGTGAGTCTCTATACTCCCCTGAGCAGCCACAAAGGGACAGCTCAATGCCTTTTGACATTGATCAAAGTCCCGGGTCCTTAGGTCTTCACTCCTTTTCTTTTACTGACCTTTTGACCGGAGCTGGTGAAGAGATTATGTCTCTTAAAGGCGATGAAGTTGATCCACTACACCCTCTCAAGGATCAACAGAGCCTAGAGAGACCCCTTATCTCTAGCCCACACCAGCAAAGCCCTACTGAGGTGAGTCCCACTGATGTGGAGGGGACTCATGTAGATTCAGCTGCCACTACTGAAGGAGCCTCAATGGATCCTCAGGACAGTGGTAACGACAGTCAGACTGAATCTACGGCAACCATGCCCTTTGATGCCTCTGAAAGAGACATCATTGTGCAAGGGAAACCAGGGTGCCAAGAAACCACATCTGGTGGTGAGGATGAACATACCAGGTATGTTACCTCATCTCCCCGTGATTCTTCAAAAGAAGATGAGGGAAGTATGCAACTCACCATTCAAGACCTACTTTCTAAAGTCTCAAACTTGAATCAAAGGTTAAGACTTTAGAGGATAGGTCTGCCACTCAGCAACTTGAGATTGAAACTCTCAAGGCCAAACTAGCTGAGAAACAGATTGAGAGATCTGTTAGGCATGTACCAGTTCAGGTCTCCTTGACCTCTTCCTCTAGCTCATCTAGCTCTCAAGATGATGCTACCAAAAAGGGGGAGAGTGTTGAGAGACAAAGCCAAAGACAGGAAACCCAAGGTCAAGCTCTTACTTCTTTGAGCTCAAGATATCCAATGCAACAAGCTGCTATCTTCCCTGAGCCTCCTCCAGTTGTCTTTCAAGTGGATCAAAGGATGCTCCAGGATCTCAATAGGTTCTTCAACAAGTTCCTTTTGGAATCCCTCATAGAACAGCCTAGCCTAGATATGTCTGTGATTTACTTTGGAGCTCAAGAGCTTCAGAGGTTGAATGCACCTCCTACCACTGTTGAGGAAGTTGGTCAACCTAAGGCCCAAGTGGAACCTGAGATTAATTTCGAAGGGGAAACTAGGACTGATGGCCCAGCAACTGAAACAGTTGGGACAAAAGGTGTATTTTCACAGACTTCCGAAGCACAATTCAAAGCCTCGGAAGAACAAGCTCAAACTTCCGAAGCTGAGATTGCTGCTGCGGAAGGACTATTTTCTCTTTCCGATGATCTAATAGTCACAGATGCAATTCTGGAACTTGCATCTGAGGTTAATAGGGAGGACTTTCTCAGCCAACCATTGGCTCTAACATCTGCATTGACTCCAGCTCCTACCTCTACCACCCAACCTGGATCTTCTATCCAAGAACCCCCCAAAGTCTAGCACTTCCGAAGACATAAAAGGCAAGAGGAAGATGACTTCGGAAGAGCTTCAGGAAGAAGAAAGGTTGGAGAAGCTCAAAAGGAAAGGTAGACTACCAACTGGGAAACTGTTAGCTGCAAGTACCAAAGCAGCTGCAGCCAACCAGGAGGCAGTCAACAATCGAAGAAGGGTAGAGGTTATAGACAGACTTGTCAGTCTAGGGGCTGCTTCGGAAGATGTACTCCTGCTACCATTAGAGGAGCTGATAGAGCTGGAAAAGGCAACCTTGCTGCAAAAACAGCAAAAAGAAGAGGCTGCAAGGTTGGCCTTAGAAGAGGAAAGGCAGAGAAAGGAAAGGGAAGCTGATCTGCAGCTCAGGAGAGAAAGGATCACTTTCCTACTCTCCAGAGGATTCTCTCAAGAGGAATTGTCTCCACACAACAGTGATACGATCTTATGGCTCTTCAACAAAGAGCAAGATCAAATGGAGAAGGAGAGAAAGAGAGCTGCAAGGGAGAAGCTTGTGGAAAGGAGGAAGAAAGAAGAAGAAGCTGGACTGTCTGCCGCCAAGAAGATAGGTGAGAAAGCTTGGATGAAAAGTTATCTCAAAGCTCACGGCTTCTCTGGCAGGCAGGTGGGTCCCATGTCTGAGAAGACTCTCCAACGACATGTCAGTGACATCAAGGCTGACATTCGTGCGGGGAGAAGAAAAGAGATGTATAGAAGGGGACAGGGGATGACCTTCAAAGCAACCTCTCAACCCAAAATCCAAACCCAACCTCAACCTGAACCTATACCCTTTCCCTTCCCAATCAAAACTGAACCCACTTCTGAACCATTCACCCCTGAACCTACACCATCACACCTACCAACCTCTTCACCTCAACCACCCAAACTACCCATCATTCAATTCAAAACCTTAGCCAGAACCCAAACTCCTAAAACTACCCAACAACCAATCAAACCATCCCCTCAGCCTTCCAAACATCTCTCTATGGAGGAATTCAAGGCGATCAAGACTAAGCTCATCAACTGTACAACTCTGAGCGACATCTCCTGTGAGGAGGATTCAGTCAACTTGACTTATGTTGATGGATCCTCAAGTTCCCTCATAAGAGATAAATTTCTTGATCTGCCTAGAGGAACTTTGGACCAAGCTGCAAAACTCCTTGGCATCAATTCAGATACATTGAATGAGGAAGAAAAGAAGCTGAGGAGAAAGCTGGTGACTCTGCTAGATACAAAGAAAGGAGATAGGGTACCAAGACAACCTCTTGTACCCAGAAAGAAGATAATCCAGTGGAGGTTCGAAGACTCTTCTCACAACTTTGTTGTTGAGAGAGAGAATGGAGAGCTTAACAGGCTGAATGCCTCATCTCTGCTACACTTAAGCAGGTTCGACATTGTTGAGTTAGCAGAGAAACCATTCTCCAACCCTTCAAACTCCGATGTAGCTGCCCACTTCAGAAATCATCTAGGCAGCCTTCATATGGCCGAGCTTACTGCTAGAAGCAAGGTCGAAGAGGAGTTAAAACTGAGAGAGGAGGAGGAAAGGAAAGGATCAGCAACCAAAGGCAAAGCCTTTCTTCAAATGGTTGAAGGTCCTGAACTTGAGACCATAGTTAGATGGGAGTATGACTATAACTCCCGTCAACTAACTCTCTTCGGAGGGTCACAACAGAGGGTACATGTCATTCAAAGTGATAGACTGGATCTCCTATCCACGAATGACTTGTACAAGCTTCTCAGCACTACTTCTGGGAAGAACAGAGAGACAGACAAATATCTTTTGTCCCTGGTGCTGAAAGCTTTGAGAAGCAGAAATAAGTGAAGTTTTGGTAGCATCAGCCTAGGGGGAGTTTGTTGGATCTAGAGAGGCTGTTGCAACCAAAACTAAGTCACTTAGAAGATTTTGAGTACAACATACAAAGGACTTCCGAAGCCAAGTGAAGAACTTCCGAAGGAAGAAGGAGCTCTTCCGAAGTCTAAGTGTAAAATGCACTTCCGAAGGAAAACTCCAACTTCCGAAGACAAAGAAGCTACTTCCGAAGATCAAGACTTAAAGAAAAAGATCTGAAGTCAACTTCCGAAGTACAAGAAGTCCTTAAAGCCTCGGAAGCATAGAAGCATCTTCCGAAGTATAAGTGGCTTTGGAAGAACTTGTTCTTCCGAAGCCAGTTAACCTTTGGAAGACACTTCTATTATCCAGTGGACATAAGTATGGCCTGTCTGACACTCCGCTGCAAACCTCTGAGATACTGCATGGCGTTTTCTCAAAAGCCATGTAGTTGACCATACTTTAATCCACTGTTTACCTTTTTATGTTAAGTACAGTTGCCATCTTTAGTTGGTGACAAAAGGTAAGTCATGGACATGTCATGACTACCATATCTTAGATAATACTTTATCTAAGATACCTTAACTATAGCATTGTAGTATATGCTTTAGTCGTAGGTTTCCAGCTGGTATCAAGTATAACCGGCTGTAGGATCTAGTATATAATGATTTTCATTGTAACTCTTGTTTTATGCTTGTAAGTGTCTTGTAATCTTGAGTTGAGAAGTAATATATACAAGTTCCTTGAAAATATATTTCTGCTTGTTCCTTTGATTACTTATTATATTATTATCAACTCTTGTTAAAGGCATTGCTTCATCTCATTTGAGTGTTATTATAAGCGAGTTTGAGAGAATCACAAGTGTTTAAGTGACAAAACCCGATCCTGCAAATTTTTATTATATTTTCATTATTTATCATTTTGTCATTAAAAATGTGTGGCTTGCATTATATCCTAAAGTTTTCACAAAAATAGAGAGTTCTTCTTTGAACCATTTTGCCATTTCTACACACACACACACACACACACACACACACACACACACACACACACACATATATATATATATATATATATATATATATATATATATATATATATATATATATATATATATATATATATATATGTGAGAAAGATTCAAATACAAAGTATTTTAAAACTAAAAAGTATAAGAAAAGATTAGGATGTTGACACGTATTCTTTTGATCAAAATTAGTTTGAGGGCAAAATTGGTAATGTCCCCCCTTCCAAAGTTCCATCTTTTCTTTTAAACATGCATAACTTTTACATACGATAGTATTTTTTTAAAAAAACTACAACATAAAATTGAGTATATTTAATCTTTAAAATGAGTATAGTGTTGATATGAAAAATATTTTTCTTAAAATTATTGTGTAATTTGTTCAGGTCATTGTGTAATCTTCTAAATTGATAAATATTACACAATTATCTAATAAGAAATACATAATGAACTTGAAACATAAAAAGTTTACTTTCTTATTATTGTGTTATTCGAAAATTATCATTTTAAAAAAACATAAATCATAACACAATGGTCAACATTAGAGAAAATGTGTAACACTATAACCAACAATAGACTCGATGATTAGCAATCGGCGTCATGAGCTGCTTGACGAGCATTATACAATGACAAGATCAAGATTATATAATAAACTGAAAAACATAAAAAGTTATATTTTTAGTATTGTGTTATTTGAAAATTGTCATTCTAAAATAACAATGCATAAGATGATAGTCAAAGTTAGACAAAATTGATAACACAATAACCAACAGACTAGATCTGATGAGAAATATAAAATAAATTTGAAACATAAATTTTTTTACATTTCTTATAATTGTATTTTTCGTAAATCATCATTATAAAAGACAGAATGCATAACACAATGGTCAACATTAGACAAATTGGTAACACAATGACCAGCACTATACTCAATTATTATCAGTCGACACAATGAGCTGCTTGACGAAAATTACACATTAACATGATCAGTATTACATAATGAATAGAAAAACATAAAAACTTTACGCTTTTAGCATTGTGTTATTTAAAAATCATCATTTTAAAAAACATAATGCATAACACAATATTCAGTATTAGACACAATGGGTAACACATTTACCAACACTAGACTCTATTTGACGAGGAATACATAATGAACTTTGAAACATAAAAAGTTTACATTTGTTATTATTGTGTTATTTGAAAATCAACATTTAAAAAAACACATTTTCAAATAACAAAATGGTCAACATTAGACAAAAGTGATAACACAGTAACAAATACTAGACTCGATGATTAGGAATCGACACAATGAGCTGTTTGACGAGAATTACACAATTAACTGATCAGTATTACACAATAAAATGGAAACAAAAATGTAAAAAAATTACATTTTATACATTGTGTTATTTGAAAATCATCATTTTAAAAAAACGTTGCATAGTACAATAGTTAACATTAGACACAATGGGTAACACAATTACCAATACTAAACTTGATAATCAGCAATAGACACAATAAGTTGTTTGACGAATATTACACAATAACATGATCAGTATTACACAATAAACTATAGAAACTGTTGGATCTAGAAAGGCTGGTGCAACCAAAACCAAAACACTTAGACAAATTCGGTACAACTTATAAAGGTCTTCCGAAGCTAAGTACAGAACTTTTGAAGGCAAATGGAATTCTTCCAAAGGCAAAGACAGAACTTCCAAAGATCATGTCTAAAGGATCTTCCGAAGGAAGACTCCAGCTTCCGAAGACAAAGTCTTCTCTTTTCTGAAGTTCAAGACTTTAAAGAAATCAAGACAACAACTTCCGAAGTATGAAGATTTGAAGAAGTCTTTAAGCCTCGGAAAAAGTAGCCTCTTCCGAAGTATAAGTGGCTTCGGAAGAACAAGTTCTTCTGAAGCCAATTAACCTTCGGAAGACACTACTATGAACAAGTGGATATAGTTATGGCCCTTCTGACACTCCGCTGCAAGTCTCTAAGATACCACATGGCGCTTTCCCACGCCCATGTAGTTGACCATACTTTATTCCACTGTTCACCTTTTATCAGTTAGTATAGTTACCAACTTTAGTTGGTGACAAAAGGTAAGTCATGGACATGTCATGACTACCTTACCTTAGATATACTTTATCTAAAGTATCTGCTTTAGTCGTAGGTTTCCAGCTGGTATCAAAGTATATTTGGCTGTAGGATCTAGTATATATAGTTTCTCATTGTAACTCATGTAATATGCTTGTAAGAGTTTTGTAATACTTTGAGTTGAGAAGTAATATATACAAGTACCTTGAAAATTATTTCTTTGTGTTCTTTGTTACTTAGTATATTATAATCAACTCTTAGAAGGGATTCTGCATCATCATCTGAACCGAGTGTGTTTCAAGTGACTTTGAGAGAAAAATTATGTGTTAAGTGACAAAAACCGATCCTGCAATTGGTATCAGAGCTTTTTAGGCTCTTGATTGTGAGATCTTACCATCCAAATCAACCTATTTTTCACTCCTCCTTTCACCATACTCAATGATGGCCCTCAACCAAAAGTCTGAAGTTGAGATGGGACGATGACTAAAGCACCTATCATCACCCCTTAAAACTTTAGATCATGGAGCAGACGCATGAAAGGCTTCATCAGATATCAAGACAACAAACTGTGGCAATCTATTGTCAATGGCCTTACTATCCAAAGGTGGCAGCACCATGTGGAAACGGTGTCATGATAGAGAAGGCGGTAGAAGACTACTCTGATGAAGACCGAAAGAAGCTGGACATTTATAGCAATGCCATGACTGTTCTGATGACTGCGATACCTAACTCTATCATGGTGGGGTTTGAGCATTGCAAGTCAGCTAAAGAACTGTTTGATGCACTATCTCAAATGTACTCCAGCTCTATTGACTCCAAGAAAGATTCACTGAAGCAAAAGTTCGAGAACTTCACTTATATTACTAGAGAGACCCTCAGCCAGCAATACTTCAGGTATATGGATCTTATTTTCTCCATTCAGTCTGTGGGAATTGCCCTTGAATTTAGAGATCTCACAAGAAAATTCATGAGTGCACTCCCAAATGAGTGGACGTTCTACTGTATCTCTATCAAGAGGATAGAAAATCTGAACTCCCTCACTATGACTGAACTTTATGGCAACCTTGATGGACACCGTTTAGAGATGGAGAACAAGAGAGGCCACCAGATGAGCATACCCTCAAGCCTTCCTGCTAGCAACGTTTTAATGGTTGTTGAAGGCTCAAGACCCCCCAACCTCAGCAGTAACTAACATACACCCAGTAGCCATCCTACTCTTCTAGGCCATACATCACATTCCCTGAGACTCCAAGGTCTCAACAGGCTTAGCAAAGTTCTTTTCAGGACAGTTGTGCCTTTGTCTCAGGAAATGGGCAATCTAGTGACTATTAGTATTGCTTTGATGATCTAGAGTGTTTCAGCCCATATGATGTGGAGTATGTGGATATAGTCGAACAGATGGCTCTGTTAACCTATAGAGCGAAGAAGTTCTTCAAGAGAACTGGAAGACAATTTCCCCAGAACCCAACAAACAGCAAGTTTGGGTTTGACAAGACAAAGGCCAAATGTTACAACTATAACCAACTTGATCACTTTGCCAGGGAATGCAAGGCTCCCAAGTCAAATCCGGGAACCCCACAAGCCTCCACACATCCCTCTACACCAAAAGCTACTGGAAAGTCAACTAAGACAGCTGTTGTGGCTCAAGAAGTTGATTGGAGCTTCATGGTACAAGATGCGACTCCTGCTCAAGCACTCATGGCTGGAACAGATGCCAACAAGGTATATGAACTTCTCTGTACTCCAGTTTGTATCGCTAAGGTTAACTTATATTAGGACTACAATATGGAAATTAAATCTGATATTGAGTCTTTAAATATTTTAAAATCTGATTTTAAAAGGGCTGAATCTGACTATCAAAATAAAATTAAAGAGTTAGAGAAAATTGTATCCTTGTTAAAACATGAACAGACAAATTACAAGACTCAAATCAATAATTTAATATCCAAATTGTCTGAGGCTCAAGCCAAGCTTGTCACAGCTGAGGCTCAAGCCAGGAAGCATGCTATCTCTAAGCAAAACTTCCATGCCATTCTTGCATTATCCTCTCACTCAAAACTTTGTTATCAAAACAAAGGTGGGTTGGGAACCAATGAAATTGCTCCGCCACATTCTTATGAGTCTATTAGACAACCAAGGTGTGGTACTGAAGAGCAAGAGGTTCCATCTGTCACACCCCAACCTTGACGGCGGAAACGTCGAGATGTGAGGGTTACGATTGTTCACAGCCACATAACGCTATTTATTAAATCCAAATATAATTTAAACATAAGTTTCAATTGTCACATTACATACATAAGTCTCATAAAGAATAAAAGCAAAACATAGAATGTACAAATGATTCTTATTTTATTTATTTATCTAGGTCCATTCCTAGATGTGCAAGCTTCAAAGAGTAGATCACAAACTTGGGGTATTCCTGAAACATGTTAAAAATAAAGGGTCAACATAAAAATGTTGGTGAGCATTCCATAGTTTTCAATACATAAGTATATAAAAGATGGCAATTCAAGTCATAAGTTAGTGAATTAAGTGATTAGGGATGTTATGAACAATGCAACAATCAAACCTTGACAATAGTTTTACAAGTCTCAAACGTTAAAAGTATATACGATCAGCTAAGTGTACTTGGATCAACCAAGCAGGCTTGTCTTACCCATAGATCTATGACTTCGCTGGGCTAGCAATAGTTAATGATTGTACATATAACGCCATAACATGGTAACCACAAAAGTTCAACTAACCACAACTTTACAAGATGAATTGCCATAAAGATTACAAGTCTCAAATAAGTTTACAAGTGCAATGATAATAATTTAACATGTTTCACCCCAAAGTGTGAAAATAAGCAAAAAGGGGTATGGAAATACTCACATTGATATAAGCATTACAAGATGATAATTAAAGATTAAAGGATGATCCAAAGTAATCCCAAGTATTCATTACAAGGCACCTAAATATGTATTACAAGATGAAAATTATAATATGATTAACGTTCAAATGATGGTTAGGGTTTCAATAGTTTTGAGGGGTTTTTTGACAAGTAACTAAATTTATAGAATAATTATTCTATAAATTTAGTTACTTGTCAAAAAACCCCTCAAAACTATTGAAACCCTAACCATCATTTGAACGTTAATCATATTATTAATTTTCATCTTGTAATACATATTTAGGTGCCTTGTAATGAATACTTGGGATTACTTTGGATCATCCTTTAATCTTTAATTATCATCTTGTAATGCTTATATCAATGTGAGTATTTCCATACCCCTTTTTGCTTATTTTCACACTTTGGGGTGAAACATGTTAAATTATTATCATTGCACTTGTAAACTTATTTGAGACTTGTAATCTTTATGGCAATTCATCTTGTAAAGTTGTGGTTAGTTGAACTTTTGTGGTTACCATGTTATGGCGTTATATGTACAATCATTAACTATTGCTAGCCCAGCGAAGTCATAGATCTATGGGTAAGACAAGCCTGCTTGGTTGATCCAAGTACACTTAGCTGATCGTATATACTTTTAACGTTTGAGACTTGTAAAACTATTGTCAAGGTTTGATTGTTGCATTGTTCATAACATCCCTAATCACTTAATTCACTAACTTATGACTTGAATTGCCATCTTTTATATACTTATGTATTGAAAACTATGGAATGCTCACCAACATTTTTATGTTGACCCTTTATTTTTAACATGTTTCAGGAATACCCCAAGTTTGTGATCTACTCTTTGAAGCTTGCACATCTAGAAATGGACCTAGATAAATAAATAAAATAAGAATCATTTGTACATTCTATGTTTTGCTTTTATTCTTTATGAGACTTATGTATGTAATGTGACAATTGAAACTTATGTTTAAATTATATTTGGATTTAATAAATAGCGTTATGTGGCTGTGAACAATCGTAACCCTCACATCTCGACGTTTCCGCCGTCAAGGTTGGGGTGTGACAGATTGGTATCAGAGCCCATAACTATAGGGATTTAGGTTATTAGAAATGGTGACCTAGACTATAGTTGCATGAACCTCATAGAAAGATCATTATACTTTGTGATTACTTATTGTTTGCATGCTACATAATGCTATGCCTTTTGTGCAACTTGATGCCTTAGCATAGGATTGCCTTATATATGCTTAAAGTTAGTTACTTGTCTCCCTAAACTTAACTTTAACTCTTTGATTCTCCCCGACAAATGAACTTCCTAAACCTATTCTCAACGTCATGTGGAATCTACACTTATCATCTGGGTTCAAATCCTTAGACTCTATGTCTAATCTATGAAAATCTCATCAAGGTTTGATTTCATAAACCTAAGAAATTTGTGTGATACATAGACACCTGTATTCTGGATTTCCTGGCAAAAGGCCTTCGGGCTAAGGCAAGCATATCGTATAAATCTCATTGTGAGACAAGTTATGCTTACCTGGGGATTTCTGGGATGAGTGATAAACTATGGTCAACATACACAAGTCTCTAAGGCAAATGGGTCAATTTACCTTGACGTGTCAACGATTCCAAATGGTAATGCGTTACCAAATGGAACCATCCTCTTTGTGTCTTAAAAGTCCTTGATTCTTTGATCTGGTTTATCACCAAAGTTTTAATATCTTCTCGTTCTTATCATACATAATGTCCCTGTTAATATTGAACCTATCCTACATTTCAACTCTTGCGTTTAAACACCGTTATACGTTGAGCGTTTCATATAACTATTTCTATATCTTGACCAACGCGAACATGGAGCTTAATATACCCAAAGATATTGGGAATCTAAACCGAATGGTCATCAAAAACTTTAAACCGTTACTTATGGTTCTCAAGTTTTCTTAAGGATGTGTCCCGTAACTAAGAACATGCAACGCTATAAGTGGAATTCCTATATCTCGAGATACTTTGTCTAGGCAAAGTGTAAATGGTGATTTGACTCGATCATTGAATCCATTTACATGACTCGAAACCCTTGAGATGAATGATCACTTATAAGTACGTGTGGCTTCAATAGGACCATGGTTGACCTCATATCTTGAGAAGTCTGTGTATTCCTTTCGATTGTGAATCGAACGTTCACATCTCGTTGTGGCGTTGAATAATTTCCTGCCCTTAATTTTGTCTTCCCGATTGAAACCATCCAAGATTTGAACACCACAACAACTTCTGTTATCTTGAACTTTGATCTTAAGCTTGTAAGCATGATTTTTTTCCTTTTGTTACATTGATGTAACTTGAAATTTTCCGAATTTCTAATTGATATTATTTTCCTTTCGTCGTTAAGCCAAACTCCGTACCGTCTGCACCGTGAGAGATGCAAGTGTTTGAAAGTCAACCTATGACTAAGAACACCCGTATCTCCTAAATGATTCTAACTCATCAAAACAGGGGTGATTCCCTTACTTTGATGATTTTCTATTCGTTTCGATAAATGGTTTCCAATTATGATTTCATCCTCTGGATCGGGGTGATTTCCTTATCCCGAGGATTGACTTCAATTGTTTTCTTTAGAATGGCATTTCACAAATGACATGATCTCACCAAAATAGGATTGAAACCCGTACTTTGGTGACAACTGTCAATCTTCGATTGTTTTCTTGCTATTATGAAATTCAATCATCAAGATAGGCGTGAATTCCATACCTTGATGATAATATCATCTTTAAGAATTGTATTTGTTCAAATGAGACGACTTCATCAAAGTAGGAGTGAATTCTGGATTTTGATGAAGAAGTTCATCTTGTTATATTTTGTTTTTGTAAAACTTCACCGTTAAGATAGGAGTGATTTCCCTTACCTTAATGGTGAGTTACCTCGTCTTATTTTTGTGGATCCTCAACAAGGAGTTGGGATCGAACTTTTTGATTGGAAGGTTAGTGGTCATACCTTGGGAATACACCATCAAGTTAGGAGTGAAAACCGCACCTTGATGGCTATTCTCATTTATTGATCTCCAACTTACCAAGGTTTTAATCAAGTGACAAGAAACGTGTAGTAACTTGAAGGGTGAACCAATGTTAGGGTTTGAAACTATCAAGCCAAAGCATGATTTCTGAACTTGTAAGGAGACCCGATCACTCTAGGTTGATTTTGATTCCGAGCTTGGAGCATTTAAATTCTTAAATTGATTTCTTTCCCTTTATCCTTATGTTTTGATATGATCTAGCTATATCGAACCATTTATTCCTTACTTATCAACTTTCATTTTGAGATATTATCAACACATGTTTGTGTGATGGTAGCATTCTTAAACGATCTTTTTACTAAATAAAGACATTATCAACTTGTGGATATGTCTTTCTAGTCATACGAATGTCCTCGACTGTATTTATGGGTTTGATGAATTACGTATGCAATCTATATTTGGAGCTACCTTGCAAATGCATGTCTTATTGTTTGCGTTACTTCTTGAATCCCTTTTAAACCCTAATCTTGGAAATCTTTAAAACACTATCTTGATTTCAATCAACGAGACTCGTTATTACTTACATTGTGACGCGGATATAAAGGTTCATAAACCTTCGTAATTTGTAGTCATGGGTTTGGCATAACTTGGCATGTGTCCAAATATCTTATCTTTACATATGACAAAACCTAACCTCCGTGTTCCTGTGAATCCTCGGTTTAACTTTTCATCACTAAGTGCCTCTTATCTTAGATGCTAAGATGATAAATGGTGCATTATAGACCAATTTACTAATCTTATATTGACTCATGTGAGATAACGGGTCGAGAAATTGACTTGTATCTATCTCAAATAGCCGTATACCGTGGTATGGCGTTAAAACATCGATCGTTATTTTGGGTGACCGACTCATTTTCCTGCTTTTAACAATGTTTCTAACCATCGTCGTGAACTTATTCCAAAATCTTCGCATATCGTATTATTCTTAGACCGATGATTGGTCAAAGGAGAGATACATATTCACAAGATATGCGTTAAGATCGTTTCATATAGTGACATTTGGGATTCTTAAATCCTGACGGTTAATCCTTCTTATCATTGTTGGTCTTTTATTGATCTCTAGACATCATTTCACTATGAAGTTATACAAATCCAAGGGACCACGGTAACTTGTCATCTTTTCCAACGTTTCATCTCAAAACGTCACGCGTTTTATTATGATAGGAATCTTGTAAGATTCCATAAAGTGAGGCGGTTCACCTGTAATCAAATGTCAAACACAGTTCGTGGTACACTTACCTTTCATTATAATTCCTTTGTTCATTTAAGTTCATTTTTAATTTCGGGACGAAATTCTTTTAAGTTGGGGAGACTGTGACATCTCGTAATTTTGTTAACTTAGAAGTTAACGATGTTAAATCTTAAAAGGGTCTTTCATGCCGTTTTGAAACTTTGGGGTTGTTATAATTAATAATTAATTTGGTGATTAACAAATTAATTAAATGAATAATAGAAATAATATTTAAAACGTTTAGTTATTATTATAAAACTTAACGTTAAGTATAATAATCTTGATAAAGAAGATTTTTATAATAATAAAACTAGTACTCGTAATAATGCAAGTAACTTCGACATTTGATCTTGTTGTTAAAAATAATAATAATAATAATAATAATAATAATAATAATATTATTATTAATAATAAAAGTAATAATAAACATAA
Organism: Flaveria ramosissima; assembly: GCA_025215565.1. Lineage (NCBI taxonomy): Eukaryota > Viridiplantae > Streptophyta > Magnoliopsida > Asterales > Asteraceae > Flaveria > Flaveria ramosissima. Next base: position 33,177,104 of record CM046039.1, on the reverse strand, counting down.
GTTATGTACCAATCTTTAAAGTGTTTAAAAACTTGAATTACAAAATTCTAGGGGGTTTAAAAGTAATTTATGAAACTTGATTTTAGAAGTTTATTCATAAAATAATATCTTTGGAAACTTCAGGGACCAGTAGTGTAAATTGTAAAAAAAAAACAACCTCCCACTCTCATTCTCTCTCCCCGCATTTCCGGCGGTACTCCGGCCAACCACCGGCGACCCGCCGGCGACCTCCAAACGACCATAACCTCTTCAAATTTCGACCCCAAACGCTCCTAACCGGTTCATGGAAACGATTCGAGCATGATTACGAACTTTAATTGAGTTAACAACTGTTACAAACTCCAAACAAGTCGTATAACCGAAGCATTGAATTCTCGAGCCGTTCAATCATTTAAACCCAATAATAATCAGATTAAACAGATCCTAATCGAATGTTAAACTAATACAAAGCTTTCTGTAACAACAATTTCAATCGCAAAACACGAAATCAATCCCGTCGATCACCATCTCCAATCGTGACCTGCAACTCAACGGGGATCTATGTTGGGAGCTTTATTAAACCAAATTGGTTGAGGGTTTTCGTTCGAGATGATGACCCGAAGCCTCCCACTGGTTTAATTTGATTATCGTCGAAGATTGATCCTCCTTTGTACACCTACGGCCGCAAATCGTTTCTTCGGGTATTCTTATTATCATTTAGTGACAATATCAGGTAATTGAACCATCTTTATACTCGGTTTAACACGAGGAAACAAAGCCCTAACATTAATTGGATTAACACGAACGATTCGGTGTTCAATTTGGCACAAATCGAAACTAGGGTTCTTTGTATTTGGGGGGATTCCATTTGAGTTGCTTTATAACATATAGAAATGGGATTTTATTAGGCATAGGCGCCCAGCCTAATTGGTAAAACCGCACATTGTCCACCTTGAGGTCCCGGGTTCGAACCCGGGCACCTCCATTTGTTTTTTTTTAGCCTTTTAATTACAAATTAATTTATAGAAAAATTATAAATAATATAAAAACCATCTTTGATAATTAATATAATGGTTTTTAGACACTAAAATATTTTCTGCAATTTTTCTAATTTAAATATATAATATATATATATATATTTATATGTATATATATATATATATATATATATATATATATATATATATATATATATATATATATATATATATATATATATATATATATATATATATATATATATATTTAGTTATTCCTTATAAAATGGATTTAAAATGATGGTTTTAATTAATAAATTATCATTGATCCAAATGTTACTTTTAAAATTATGATTGTTTTTTTTAAAAATATGTATTTACTTAAATTTTTATATATTTAAACTTTATTAGTTGTTACAAAAGGTTTTCCTTTAAATTAATTAAATATTTATTTATAGTTGGACTTAAAAATATTTATGAACACTTAATTCTTTAAGGAATTAGATTCATAAATTGTAGTAATTATATATAATTACTTAAAATAATTAAAAATATTATTATAAAACATATTTTAGCTAATTAATATTTTTAATTATTTTAAGTAATTATATATAATTACTACAATTTATGAATCTAATTCCTTAAAGAATTAAGTGTTCATAAATATTTTTAAGTCCAACTATAAATAAATATTTAATTAATTTAAAGGAAAACCTTTTGTAACAACTAATAAAGTTTAAATATATAAAAATTTAAGTAAATACATATTTTTAAAAAAAACAATCATAATTTTAAAAGTAACATTTGGATCAATGATAATTTATTAATTAAAACCATCATTTTAAATCCATTTTATAAGGAATAACTAAATATATATATATATATATATATATATATATATATACATATAAATATATATATATATATATTATATATTTAAATTAGAAAAATTGCAGAAAATATTTTAGTGTCTAAAAACCATTATATTAATTATCAAAGATGGTTTTTATATTATTTATAATTTTTCTATAAATTAATTTGTAATTAAAAGGCTAAAAAAAACAAATGGAGGTGCCCGGGTTCGAACCCGGGACCTCAAGGTGGACAATTTGCGGTTTTACCAATTAGGCTGGGCGCCTATGCCTGATAAAATCCCATTTCTATATGTTATAAAGCAACTCAAACGGAATCCCCCCAAATACAAAGAACCCTAGTTTCGATTTGTGCCAAATTGAACACCGAATCGTTCGTGTTAATCCAATTAATGTTAGGGCTTTGTTTCCTCGTGTTAAACCGAGTATAAAGATGGTTCAATTACCTGATATTGTCACTAAATGATAATAAGAATACCCGAAGAAACGATTTGCGGCCGTAGGTGTACAAAGGAGGATCAATCTTCGACGATAATCAAATTAAACCAGTGGGAGGCTTCGGGTCATCATCTCGAACGAAAACCCTCAACCAATTTGGTTTAATAAAGCTCCCAACATAGATCCCCGTTGAGTTGCAGGTCACGATTGGAGATGGTGATCGACGGGATTGATTTCGTGTTTTGCGATTGAAATTGTTGTTACAGAAAGCTTTGTATTAGTTTAACATTCGATTAGGATCTGTTTAATCTGATTATTATTGGGTTTAAATGATTGAACGGCTCGAGAATTCAATGCTTCGGTTATACGACTTGTTTGGAGTTTGTAACAGTTGTTAACTCAATTAAAGTTCGTAATCATGCTCGAATCGTTTCCATGAACCGGTTAGGAGCGTTTGGGGTCGAAATTTGAAGAGGTTATGGTCGTTTGGAGGTCGGCGGCGGGTCGGCTGACCCACCTTCCCATGAGTCAAAGAGTGATACAACTATGAAGACCATCACAGGGAAGAACCAGGTAATTTTACCCATTCCTACCGGTGATGATCAGCCCCTGACCACCAAAGCCAAAAGAAGCCAAGCTAAAGCAGCCAGAAAAACTTCCAAAAAAGTGGGTGAGTCCAAGTTGAAGATAGACCCAAAACAAAAGGGTGTGTTCATCTCAGCCGGATTCCAGGTGGTAGGAAACTTTGATTCAGGAAAAGAGTGTAGTACCAGCACTCCTGCCCTACAAAAGGATCAAAAGTTAAAGGGAAAGATTTCTGATGAAGAAAAGAAGAACAAGAAACAACAATCCTAAAGTTCCCAGAAAATTAACATTGCATGCATAATGTGTGGTCTGAAAAACCACATGGCCAAAGATTGTTACATGCAAATAATTTTAAAAAGGAAGGAGTCAGGGAAGGTTCATATTTGGAACTTATCATATGGTTCAAGTGATGAAGAAAGGAAAGCTTGTCTTGGAAGCAAAGTTGCTTTCGGAAAAAACTCATTCTTCCGAAGGGAAAATTGCTTGGGAAGACAAGGCTAAGAAAATTCAAAAGAACAAGAGAGTTCCTTTGAGACCTTCCGAGAAAAAGACTGCTTTGGAAGAAAAGGTGGTGAAGGTTTCTTCCGAAAAGAAAGAAGCTTCGGAAGAATGCCAAGCTGCACAAGCTTCAACAAGACTATGATCAACTAAGGGATGGAATGGAAGATCAAAGAAGATGCTGCAGCCCAAACCTCTTCTTCAAAGACATCCATTAAACCCCATGCATAAACTTTAGTTCAATTATGTCACTATCATTAGAAGAACCCAAGACCAACAAGGCTTGGGTTTCCAATCAAAACTAATCTTCTCATCTTATGTGCAGGGACATCCATATGACAAGAATAACAATGTATGGATTGTGGATAGTGGATGATCCAGGCACATGACAGGGAACCGATCTCTCCTTCAACAATTTCAATATTTTGATGGAGGTCCTGTCTAGTTGGGAGGTGAGGCCGGAGGATAAATTTCTGGCAGAGGAAGTATATCCAATGGTAATTTAAAAGATGAAAAAGTACACTTTATCAAACAGCTTGAACACAACCTGTTAAGTGTTTCTTAGTTTTGTGATCAAAAGCACCAAATACTTTTCACTAAACATGAGTGCATTATCCTCAAACCCGGGATGACAATTCCTCAGAAATTGGTGCTTCTTAGATCTCCAGGAAAGGGGATATGTACAAACTTGATATGAACAATGCTTCCCCGCTGGGTGAAGTATCATGCTTTCTTTCTAAATCTGATGGTGATGAGTCAATATTATGGCATAAACAAATGTGTCATGTCAATTTTAAAATAATGAATAAATTGGTTTGTAAATCATGTATTTTTTGTTAACTAAAAGTTAACTTTGTTAAATTCTTGTAAGGACTATGGTTGGCATTTATGAATCTTATGGATTATTTATGTTTATTTCTTAGTTGTCATTAATCCAAGTTAATAGTTAGGTTTATTAAAAATAAACATAGTAATTAAAATTAAAATAATAATATAATCAAAGTGATCACTACTAATAAAAATAATAAGTGTAATATTGATAAAAGAATAAATAAGAGTAATAATAATAATGTTAATAAAAAAATAGAATGATAACAATAATAATAATATTAGTAATAATAATAATAATAATAGATTGTACAAGTTAAAAGTTAAATTCTATAAAACTCAAAGTTGATTAATTTCAAGGGGTCTTTTTGTTAGGAAACTTCAAACATTAAAGTTTGGGCATAAAATAATAAGATTAAAAACTACAGGGACCATTTATGTAAACTCTTAAAATCAAACCTAACTTTTCCCTCTTAACCCGCAAAAGCGACGAGTATTCCGGCGGAGCTCCGGCGAGCTCCGGCAGCCGTATAACCCATTAAAAACTTCGAATAAAGAACTAAAACCATTTCCAATCGATTTGTTGGCGTGATTTGAACCAATTGGGGTATTATATTAAAGATCTAACATCGGTTACAGGAGCATTCGAGCTCGAGTAACAGTCGGTCATTAATCACCAGCCATATAACAATCAAACCTAATAATAATCTAATTAATCAAACATAAACGATCGTTTAACTATTTCTAAACCATTAACATTTCCCATTTCACCTGAAACACACTTAATCCTTTCTAACAACCTCCATTTTTATGTCGGGCCTGCAACACAACCAAATACCCTACTCCGGCCTGTCTAACCTGAAATTGATCGAGGGTTCCGATTCGTGGCTGTTCTTTGAAGCCTCAGACGCGTTTAATTTGATTAACACCAACTATTCCATATCAAACACATTGAAGACTCGGTCGCGTATCACCGATGTATTGTTCTCACTCATTTAGCATCAATACGAATAATCAAGTGCGTCCTTAGACTTGAAATCACATGGGAATCGAAAGTCCCAATGTTGATTTCATTATCATTATGGTTTTGATGTTTAATTTGGTCCGATTTCATTCTAGGGTTCTTGGGGTTTGGCGGCACTTTATTGATTTGGTTTAAGAGAATTTAAAACCAAGAAAGAACGTGGCTGAGGCCTTGGTTCAGCGGTAACACTTAAGACTTCTAAACAAGAGGTCCCCGGTTCGAACCCGGGGAACCTCATGTTTTATTTTTAAGGTTTTTAGCCTTTGTTTTAAATTCAGAATTTTTTAATAATTTATAATGTGACATCCGGTTTCAACATGGGGATAATGTGACATCCGGTAAATTTCCGTTACCAAACTCCGTTAGTTCCGTTAAGTCTTGCATACACGTGTCGTGAACACACACTAGTTGTCGTTTAACGTTGGTGACCTAATAATAATGAATAATGTTAAATTAATGTGAATCTAATTGATTATGTGATTATTGTATTATGTTTATGTGTTTGCATGTTTTTATATGTTAATTGTGAATTAATCGCGTAACGTGGAAACGTGTGTATTAGTTCGTATGTTTGTGTTTTATAAAGATAAAACATATAATTTGTTACCATGAGTTATATGTTTATTATTATAGTTAAAAATATTAAAAGTGTTTAAAAGAGTGCTTTTTAATAAAATACAAACACAAGGTTTAACTTGTCATTTTAAGTTTAACTAAACAAAACAAACCCAACCCAACCCACCCCCATTCGGCGCAACCTCCCTTCTATCCCTCTCAATCTTCGAAATTCAGCCTAGAACTAGCAACAATCTGCGATTTTGGTTCGAGTTCAAGCAATACAACACATAGGAATCATCAATTGCAAGCTATAACACGTTTAAAGGTTAGATTTTTCATGTTTTTGTGAGTTGTTCATCTGGGCCGAACCTAAGTACGAAATTGGTCTTCATGGAGTCGATTTGGGTGTTGTTTGATGTTGTTATTCATTAGTTAGATTGTTTACATGTTGTTTAACGTGGATTATGTATGAATTGGATGTTTCTAGTGGATTGATCATGATCTTTGGTGATATACAAACCCTAATTCGAATTCTAGTATGATTTGTATGGATGATGATTGTTTGATGAATGTTTGATGATTATTGGGTTGTATGAATGTTAGAATACATTGATCTTACAAGAAAGTTGGGATTTTGATGCATTGTTCATAGGTTACTAAGAATAGTAACTTTATTTTGCATGAAGTAGTGATCTAGTGATGGATTGATGTTATGGATGAGTTCATGATGATAATTAGATGCTAGATTGTTGTTATGAATGCTAGAAATCTTTGAATGCATGTTGTTAGTTCATAGCTTGCCAAAAGTAGAACTTTTGTTTATGAAGATGGTTAGATTATGGTGTTTAGGTGTTGTTGATCATGCATAGATGTTGATATGAGCTTGAATTGGTATATTATTAATGAATTCATGAATGTATAGGATGTTTGATAGATTTTGGGATGTTCTTTCTCAAAAGGGAAACTTTATTTGTGTAAAGTTGATGTATGATGATATGAACATGTTTGGGATATTAGGAGCATGTTAGTGTGATCATGGATGAATTCTAAGGTGATGAATCATGTTGAATTAGTTGTATGGGATGTTTGGATAATCATGGATGATATTTGGATTTTGGTGATCATGTATGAAGTTGTGTTGATTAGTTGCTAGGGTATCATGTTTGGGTTTAGTGAGTAATGATTATGGTGTATGTTGAATGCTATGAGCATGGCTAAGACTTAAGGGTTATGTATGGATAATGTAGCATGTGTATGATACTGTTTGAATGTTAGTCATGTATGTTATATGTTCTCATTGGCTCTATTGAATTGTAACTCATAATGTCACCAACGGGTCAAACGGGTCAACTAGGTCAAACGTGTCTATTTGTCTGGAAGCTTGAGTCTTTGTTTTGGTATGATTAGGGTTTCACATGTCTTTCATTTACACGTACTTATGTACTCGCATGATCTAGGTAACCTTTGAAGGTTGGCTATCCACTCGTTTCTCAAATAAACCCTAAGTACTCTTTGCATACATCAGGTGAGTTCATGCCCCACGCTTTATTTAATCTCTTTTGGGGGAGATAGCATACTGGTATTTTATGAACGCTTTTAAATTTAAGTTGTGTTTAATATTGATATAGTGTTATTTATCATGGAAAGTCCTCACACTTTCGAATTGTTAATATTAAATAGCGGGGAAACTTGGGTAGTACTACTGGGTCTGACGAGCCCCACCTGTGTGACTCGAGGTCAACCGGGTGCAATTTGTCCTATTGAACATTGTCACGACATGGTAAGTCGTGACAGGAGGCAACAACTATCACAGTCAGCTTCAATTGCGAAATCACTATGTATTAATATTTGATGTTAATAGACTAGCTATCTATTGCAATACACTGCTATATATATATCACAACTGTTTATATGTTTACTGAACTCAAACTCTTGAACTCACCAACCTATGTGTTGACATTTAGTATGCTTTTCTCAGGTCATTAAGCTGCTTGCCTCTAGGAGCACTCCACGGTTCACTTGCATACTAAGACTCGGTTTTCAAGACATTAGCATTTTAATGAAATGTTTTACTATTTTGGGTTGGCACATGTTTTGCCACATTTATACTTTTAGTTGTTTGAGTTGTTTTCAAAACGCTTCCGCACTGTTTCAAACTAAAATTTGGTTGTTTTATTTACTTGTGGCATATAGAGTCGTTCTATGTAACTACTGACTGTGATCCTGGTTTGTTCACACGCCTCGCGGTAAAACCCCGCACGTGGATTTTGAGGGTGTGACAGATTGGTATCAGAGCCATTGGTTATAGGGAACTAGGTTGCATACACACTAGACTATAACCGCACACAGTTAGTTAGTTACTTGTACTTTATTTTCATCTACTGTATACTCATTGGCATACACGTCACACTATCTGCAGCATGGCATCGTCATCAAGAGCTTCTGGAAAACGACCTGCATCACCTGCGCGATCCGAGTCCCCACCTCCTGCACCTGTACCTGATGATGGACTCGACTGGCCTCGTTTTGATTATCCTCGAGGGGAGTTTGACTGGGATCAACCTTTCGCGTTGATGAAGCGTGACCCCCAAGGGACTGGAGCTTTTATCCTAGGTTTGTCAACCACCTCATGTATAGGGAACGCGTGCCCGAGCCGAGACCCAGAACGAGAGGTAGCTCTGATTCAGCAGTACCTTCACTACCCCGGACGGAGCAGTCCAACGAGCAGTTGATTGCTGCATTGGTGGCAGCATTAGACACAGAACAGCATCGAGTCAGGCGACTCATTAGCGACGTTTGTACACTACAGACCGAGGTGTACAACCTAAGGCATGGGATGGATGAGCTTGATGGGCGTCATGGAGAGACCCTAGACGGGTGCTACCAAATGAGGGACGGGATTGTAGCCCTCAGTGGACGCGTGACTACTTGCGAGCAGAGGGATGCTGTGGTTGATGACAGGATTGCTGCTTTGGAGGCACAGCTAGCAGCACTCCAGATTGCTATGGCTCCTGCACCTGCAGAGGAACCTGAGGAGGAAGAACCTGAGGAGGAGAGGAGGAACCAGAGGAAGAAGAGGAGGAACCTGAAGAGGAGGAGGATGAGAGTGATGGATCTGACATTGTTGATTGATTTTTGATGATTTATTATTCCTTTATTGTTTACTGTACTTCAATGAGATAAATGTGTTTGATGTTACTCATTATTGTATTTGTGGATGTAAAGTGAACAATGGACGCACGTGGACGTGGTCGTGGACGTGGTCGTGGGCGCGTCGTGGACGTGGCGCCGGAGACCATGGCGCCGGAGATCATGGCGCTGGTGCCGTTAATATGACCCCTGCTGAGTTAACTGCCCTGATTCAGGCAGCGGTGGCTGCTGCCCAAGCGGGACAGCCAGCAGGTAAACAATGATTGGAAAAATTAAACCAAATATCTTGCATAACCGTATAGGTTGTCTGATCAATAATTGTTGTGTTAAAGCAGGACCACCAGCATGTACTTATAAGTCCTTCATGGACTGTAAGCCCCATACCTACAGCGGCACTGAAGGCGCTGTGGGACTGGTACGCTGGTTCGAGAAGACGGAGTCCGTATTCTCCAAGTGCAACTGTCCACCTGCTGATCAGGTGAAATATGCCACCGGGACCCTGGAGGGTGCCGCCTTATCCTGGTGGAATGCCCAAGTTCAGATGTTGGGACAAGCATTGGCTAATGGACTGCCGTGGGCCGAGTTCAAAACCATGATGACCGAGGAGTACTGTCCTCGCAATGAGGTGCAAAAGTTGGAGATAGAGTTCTGGCAACTGAAAATGCAGGGCTCAGAAATCGAGGCTTACACCACTAGAACTCACGAGCTAGCAACATTATGCCCGGGGATGGTAAATGAGATGCACAAGAGGATCGAGCACTACATACGGGGACTTGTACCCGAAATACAGAGTATGGTAACTGCTTCTAATCCAGCCACCATACAGCAAGCCATTCAGTTAGCCCATAAGCTAACTGACCAAGCAGTGGAACAGGGTCGTCTACCCAAGCGGGGCGCCGTGGCAAGCGTGCCCGATAACAAAAGAAAGTGGGATGGTAGTAGTAACACCAAAGCATCATCATCTTCAGGCGGTCAACCTCAACCTCAGCAGCAACAACAACCGGTCCAACAACAACGTAGGTTTGACAACAATCGTAACTTCAACCAAACAACTGCAACTAATCAAGGACCCAGTGGTTATGGTGGAAGACACCCGAAGTGCAACCGGTGCAACTACCATCACGTGGGACGATGTGATAGCTTCAAATGTCAGCGATGTGGTAAAATTGGACACGCTGCGAAGGATTGCCGTGGCGAACTGGTTAGGAGGACGCAACAACCCCAGGAAACTCCTAAGGGTTGTTTTGAATGTGGAAAGGAGGGGCACTACAAGCGAAATTGCCCGCAACTAAGGAGAAATGGAAATGGAAACAATGGAAATGGACACAACAACAACAACAATAACAACAACAACAATGGTAACAACAACGGTGGCAATGGCAACGGTAATGGCGGTAATAAGGATGGAGCAAAAGGGAGAGCCTTCGTCATTGGCTCAGGTGAGGCTCTAAATGATCCTACAACTGTTACTGGTAGATTTCTCTGTTAATGGTTGCTTTGTACTATCGATACTATTCGATACTGGAGCTGATAGGAGTTTCGTGTCCTTAAAATTCTGTAGTCTTTTAAGTGATATACCCTCCGCCCTAGAATCTAAGTACACCGTAGAGTTGGCTGACGGTAAACAGATTCACGTAACTCATATCCTTAAAGACTGTAAGATAGAGCTTGCTGGTCATACTTTCGTTATAGATCTTATGCCTGTTACTCTGGGGAGTTTTGATGTTGTGATAGGCATGGATTGGCTTTCTAGCAAGCAAGCAGAAGTTATGTGTCATGAAAAGATCATACGAATTCCTGTTGATGACACAATTCTGACAGTCCGAGGTGATAGAAGTGGTGCTGTGATAGGCATCATCTCGTTCATGAAAGCCCAAAAGTTACTACGAAAGGGTCGTGTGGCTATTCTAGCACTTAGTGATATGAAGATAAGCGGCGAAGGAAAGAAGAATGGAGGATATTCCCATAGTGCGCGACTTTCCAGAGGTGTTTCCAGAGGATCTTCCTGGATTACCACCTCATCGTCAAGTGGAATTCCAAATTGAGCTAACTCCCGGCGCAGCCCCGATTGCTAGAGCACCTTATCGATTAGCACCGAACGAACTACAGGAGTTGTCGTCACAACTCCAGGAGCTATTAGATAAGGGTTTTATTCGCCCTAGTACATCACCCTGGGGAGCCCCTGTCCTGTTTGTGAAGAAGAAGGATGGCACGTTTCGGATGTGTATTGACTATAGGGAGCTAAATAAAAGTAACAGTCAAGAACCGATACCCTCTACCCCGTATCGATGACTTGTTTGACCAACTTCAGGGATCAAGTTACTATTCGAAGATTGACTTGAGATCTGGCTATCATCAACTCAGAGTACGCGAAGAAGACATTTCCAAAACCGCGTTTCGTACCCGCTACGGTCATTATGAGTTCTTGGTCATGCCTTTTGGGTTGACAAATGCACCTGCTGTGTTCATGGACCTCATGAACCGTGTGTGCAAACCCTACCTCGATCAGTTTGTCATTGTGTTATCGATGATATACTGATATATTCCAGGACCAAGGAAGACCATGAGGAGCATTTGCGGATGATTTTAGAGCTGCTGAAAAGGGAACAGCTGTACGCCAAATTCTCTAAGTGTGACTTTTGGATACGAGAAGTACAATTCTTAGGTCATATTGTTAATGAGAAAGGGATACATGTTGATCCTGCCAAAATTGAGGCGATCAAGAATTGGACCACACCTAAAACGCCGAGTGAAATAAGACAATTCTTGGGATTAGCAGGTTACTATCGGCGATTCATAGAGGGATTCTCTAAGATTGCACAACCTCTCACAGCTTTGACTCACAAAGGGACTACATACAAATGGGGTGAAAGCCAAGAATCAGCTTTTCAATCGCTAAAGCAGAAGCTATGTACCGCGCCGATACTAGCACTGCCAGAGGGGACGGATGACTTCGTGGTATATTGTGATGCATCCATTCAAGGCTTGGGTTGTGTCTTAATGCAGCGAGACAAAGTGATAGCCTACGCCTCGAGACAATTAAAAGTTCATGAGAAGAACTATACTACTCATGACTTAGAGTTGGGTGCAGTAGTCTTTGCCTTAAAGATTTGGATTACATTACTGGTACGGTACAAGTGCACTATCTACCGATCACAAGAGTCTTCAACATATCTTTGAGCAAAAGGAATTGAATATGAGGCAACGACGTTGGGTGGAGCTGCTAAACGACTATGATTGCGCTATTAAATACCATCCGGGAAAGGCGAATGTGGTTGCTGATGCCTTAAGCCGGAAGGAAACAGCTAAACCCAGACGGGTGCGAGCTTTACAGCTCACTATTAACTCAACTGCCTGAACAAGTTAAGGAGGCACAGGTAGAAGCTTTGAAAGCAGAAAACATTGGTTCTGAGTCGCTGAGAGGAATGGAAAAACAGCTGGTGATGAAGGAAGATGGGATTCGATATTTCATGGATAGACTTTGGGTGCCTACCTATGGAAATTTGAGAGACCTGGTTATGAGTGAGGCACACAAATCCAAGTACTCTATACATCCTGGATCTGATAAAATGTATCATGATCTGAAGGCGCACTATTGGTGGCCTAATATGAAAGCGGATGTGGCTACATATGTGAGCAAGTGCTTGACCTGCTCGAAGGTGAAGGTGGAGTATCAAAAACCATCTGGACTATTGCAGCAACCCGAGATACCGATGTGGAAATGGGAACAAATCTCCATGGATTTTATTACCAAGCTGCCCAGGACTAGTAATGGTTGTGATACAATATGGGTTATTGTGGATCGATTGACAAAATCTGCTCATTTTCTTGCTATAAAGGAAACTGACAAGATGGAGAAGTTAACCCGCCTGTACCTCAAGGAGATCGTTTCCAGACACGGTGTACCGATCTCCATTATCTCTGATCGTGATGCTCGTTTCACGTCACACTTCTGGCAATCATTGCAGAAATCTTTGGGAACACGATTAGATATGAGTACTGCTTATCACCCGCAAACGGATGGCCAGAGTGAGCGTACCATACAGACGTTGGAAGATATGCTACGTGCTTGTGTGATTGATTTCGGGAATAACTGGGAAATTCACCTGCCATTGGTGGAATTTTCTTATAACAACAGTTATCACACTAGCATACAAGCAGCACCTTTCGAGGCTTTGTATGGGAGAAAATGTAGATCACCTGTTTTGGGCGGAAATTGGCGATAGTCAACTGACTGGTCCCGAGTTGATTCATGAAACAACTGAGAAGATCGTACAGATACGGAACCGTATGGCAGCAGCGCGAGACCGACAAAAGAGTTATGCTGATAAAAGACGGAAACCTTTAGAGTTTCAGGTGGTGACAAGGTTTTGTTGAAAGTTTCACCATGGAAAGGCGTAGTTCGGTTTGGCAAGCGAGGGAAGCTAAACCCGAGGTACGTTGGACCATTTGAAATAGTGGAAAGAATAGGTCCAGTGGCCTATCGTCTAGCCCTACCTGATTCGCTAAGTGGAATCCATGATGTATTTCACGTATCAAACTTGAAGAAATGCATAACTGATGAAACGATGGTCGTACCGCTAGAAGAGGTTCAAGTGGATGAGCAACTACGTTTTATTGAAGAACCAGTGGAGGTGATGGACCGTGAGGTGAAAACACTTAAGCAGAGCAAGATACCTATTGTCAAAATCCGTTGGAATTCGCGACGTGGACCGGAATTCACATGGGAACGGGAAGATCAAATGAAGCTTAAGTATCCTCATCTATTCGAGAAGACGATGTCTGCAGACGAAGGTATTGATTTAAATTTCGGGACGAAATTTCTTTCAACATGGGGATGATGTGACAACTCATCCAAAACTCACTCGATTTCGATTTCTGTGTGCCATGCAGCAGTAGACCAGTGATGGAACACTCTCACCATGTAACGCAATTTTCGGGACGAAAATTCTTTCAACATGGGGATAATGTGACATCCGGTTTCAACATGGGGATAATGTGACATCCGGTAAATTTCCGTTACCAAACTCCGTTAGTTTCGTTAAGTCTTGCATACACGTGTCGTGAACACACACTAGTTGTCGTTTAACGTTGGTGACCTAATAATAATGAATAATGTTAAATTAATGTGAATCTAATTGATTATGTGATTATTGTATTATGTTTATGTGTTTGCATGTTTTTATATGTTAATTGTGAATTAATCGCGTAACGTGGAAACGTGTGTATTAGTTCGTATGTGTTTTTATAAAGATAAAACATATAATTTGTTACCATGAGTTATATGTTTATTATTATAGTTAAAAATCATTTAAAAGTGTTTAAAAGAGTGCCTTTTAATAAAATACAAAACACAAGGGTTAACTTGTCATTTTACAAAGTTTAACTAAACAAAAAACCCAAACCCTAACCCACCCCATTCGGCCGCAACCTCCCTTCTATCCCTCTCAATCTTCGAAATTCAGCCTAGAACTAGCAACAATCTGCGATTTTGGTACGAGTTCAAGCAATACAACACATAGGAATCATCAATTGCAAGCTATAACACGTTTAAAGGTTAGATTTTTCATGTTTTGTGAGTTGTTCATCTGGGCCGAACCTTAAGTACGAAATTGGTCTTCATGGAGTCGATTTGGGTGTTGTTTGATGTTGTTAATTCATTAGTTAGATTGTTTACATGTTGTGTTTTACGTGGATTATGTATGAATTGGATGTTTCTAGTGGATTGATCATGATCTTTGGTGATGTACAAACCTAATTCGAATTCTAGTATGATTTTGTATGGATGATGATTGTTTGATGAATGTTTGATGATTATTGGGTTGTATGAATGTTAGAATACATTGATCTTACAAGAAAGTTGGGATTTTGATGCATTGTTCATAGGTTACTAAGAATAGTAACTTTATTTTGCATGAAGTAGTGATCTAGTGATGGATTGATGTTATGGATGAGTTCATGATGATAATTAGATGCTAGATTGTTGTTATGAATGCTAGAAATCTTTGAATGCATGTTGTTAGTTCATAGCTTGCCAAAAGTAGAAACTTTTGTTTATGAAGATGGTTAGATTATGGTGTTTAGGTGTTGTTGATCATGCATAGATGTTGATATGAGCTTGAATTGGTATATTATTAATGAATTCATGAATGTATAGGATGTTTGATAGATTTTGGGATGTTCTTTCTCAAAAGGGAAACTTTATTTGTGTAAAGTTGATGTATGATGATATGAACATGTTTGGGATATTAGGAGCATGTTAGTGTGATCATGGATGAATTCTAAGGTGATGAATCATGTTGAATTAGTTGTATGGGATGTTTTGGATAATCATGGATGATATTTGGATTTTGGTGATCATGTATGAAGTTGATGTTGATTAGTTGCTAGGGTATCATGTTTGGGTTTAGTGAGTAATGATTATGGTGTATGTTGAATGCTATGAGCATGGCTAAGACTTAAGGGTTATGTATGGATAATGTAGCATGTGTATGATACTGTTTGAATGTTAGTCATGTATGTTATATGTTCTCATTGGCTCTATTTGAATTGTAACTCATAATGTCACCAACGGGTCAAACGGGTCAACTAGGTCAAACGTGTCTATTTGTCTGGAAGCTTGAGTCTTTGGTTTTGGTATGATTAGGGTTTCACATGTCTTTCATTTACACGTACTTATGTACTCGCATGATCTAGGTAACCTTTGAAGGTTGGCTATCCACTCGTTTCTCAAATAAACCCTAAGTACTCTTTGCATACATCAGGTGAGTTCATGCCCCACGCTTTATTTAATCTCTTTTGGGGGAGATAGCATACTGGTATTTTATGAACGCTTTTAATATTTAAGTTGTGTTTAATATTGATATAGTGTTATTTATCATGGAAAGTCCTCACACTTTCGAATTGTTAATATTAAATAGCGGGGAAACTTGGGTAGTACTACTGGGTCTGACGAGCCCCACCTGTGTGACTCGAGGTCAACCGGGTGCAATTTGTCCTATTGAACATTGTCACGACATGGTAAGTCGTGACAGGAGGCAACAACTATCACAGTCAGCTTCAATTGCGAAATCACTATGTATTAATATTGATGTTAATAGACTAGCTATCTATTGCAATACACTGCTATATATATATCACAACCGTTTATATGTTTACTGAACTCAAACTCTTGAACTCACCAACCTATGTGTTGACATTTTAGTATGCTTTTCTCAGGTCATTAAGCTGCTTGCCTCTAGGAGCACTCCACAGTTCACTTGCATACTAAGACTCGGTTTTCAAGACATTAGCATTTTAATGAATATGTTTTACTATTTTGGGTTGGCACATGTTTTGCCACATTTATTCTTTTAGTTGTTTGAGTTGTTTTCAAAACGCTTCCGCACTGTTTCAAACTAAATCTTTGGTTGTTTTATTTACTTGTGGCATATAGAGTCGTTCTATGTAACTACTGACTGTGATCCTGGTTTGTTCACACGCCTCGCGGTAAAACTCCGCACGTGGATTTTGAGGGTGTGACATATAAAAAATCAATTTATAAACTTGTTAATTTCTAAAGACACCATACTATTTTTTGCAAATTTATTTCATAAAACATCTTAATTTTTTTTATTAAATATTTTAGACAAACAATATATTTAGTTTATTATCTTATGAAATAGACTTAAATAAAGTTTTAAATCACTTAATTATTATTGGTTCAAACATTATCTTTAAAATTATTTAAATCATGATTATTTCAAATAATTACTCAAATATTATATTTAAACTCTACTAATTATTATAAACGATTCAGTTACCTTTTCTTTATATTAAAACATATAAGGAATACATTTTTGTATTTAAAGTACTTATAAAAATACCCAAATACTCAAATTGAACTCTAGTCCTTGTTAACTCGTTAAACTTATAATTAAACTAGAATCTTGTAAATATATATATATTTAGGTACCTTGTGAAAGAATACGTTGGAATGACGACTATTATTTCTTATAAATCATCAATTCTATATTTATTGAATATGTGAGTATTTCTATACCACTTTTGCTTATTGTTACACTTTGGGGTGAAACATGTTACCTTATGACTATTGCACTTGTAAACTCGTTTGAAATTTGTAAACATTTGGGCAATTCACCTCGTTTGTAGTGGTTAGTTGAACTTTAGTAATTATAATGTATTGACTATTATATGTGCAATCATTAACTATTGCTAGCCTAGCGACATCATAGATCTATGGGCCTGACAAGCCTGCTTGGTTAATCCAAGTACACTTAGCTAATCGTATAATCTTGTAAACATGTAATCTTGTAAACTGTCAAGGTTTGATTGTTACATCTGTCATACATCCCTAGTTACTTTGCTCACTAACTTATGACATGAATTGCCATCTTTGATATATGTATGTATAAAAACTATGGAAATCTCACCAATGTTATGTTGACCTTTTATTTCTAAATTGTTTCATGAAACGCCCAAGTTTGATGCTATCTTTGAAGTTTATCCATATCTAGGATTGGACCTAGTTTAATAAACGAAATGTCTTGGATTATTTACATCTTATGTTATGTCTATTTTCATATTTGAGACTTATGTTTGTAATGTTACATTTGAAACTTATGATTATAATATTTGAATTAAATAATAGCGTTATGTGGTTGTGAACAATCTTAACCCTCACATCTCGACGATTCCGCCGTCAAGGTTGGTGTGTGACAGATTAGTATTCGAGCCCATAACTGTAGGGATTTAGGTTATTAGAAATAGTGACCTAGACTGTAGTTTATGCATGAACCTTATAGAATAATATTTATATTTTTTTAAATATATATATTGTTCACATGCCACATGATGCTATGCCTTCTTATGTGCAACTTGATGCCTTAGGATAGGATTGCCTTGTAATTAGTTAAACTTTGTTGCTTGTTTCCCCTAAAATTTTTCTTGACTCTTTAATTCACCTCGACGAATGAAACTTCTTAAACTTATTCTCGACGACACGTGGGTTCGTACGCTTTATATCTATGGTTTAAATCTTTAGACTTTATGTCTAATCTATACAAATCTCATCAAGGTTTTGATTCCATGAACCTAAAAAATATTGTGTGACACATAGACACCTGTATTATGGATTTCCTGGCAAAAGGCCTTCGGGCTAAGGTAAACATTTCGCATAAATCCTGCGAGACTAATTATGCTTACCTGGGTATTTCTGAGAGGAGTGATAAACTATGGTCAACATACACAAGTTTCTAAGGCAAATGGGTCAATTTACCTTGACGTGTCAAGGTTTCCAAATGGTAATGCGTTACCAAATGGAACCATTCCATGTGCCTTACAACCCTTGACTTATTCTTGTTTAAATTACTATCCTTTATTATTCTCATTCCCGTGTCTAGCTCATTTTGTATCCAGCATGTCTCGTCACCATGGAAAGCGTGGAAGTTCCAATCGTAAACTCGCTGCAATGATCGCCCGGAAAATGGCTGTTGTGCTCCGGTCAATGGTTGCTGAACTTAAAAGCGCCTTAATGGCCAATAACAACAACAACACTAATGGAAACAATAGTGGTAATGACAACAATGCCCATGGGGAGAATAGCAACAACCAAAACGGGAACAATCGCACCTATACCTTTAAGCATTTCAACTCGTGTAAACCCACTAGATTTAGTGGAAAAGAAGGAACCACTGGACTTCTCGAGTGGTTCGAGAGTATGGAGAATACGTTTATCGTTAGCGAGTGTCCCGATGAATTCAAGGTTTGCTATGCAGCAAGCGTCCTTCAACAACGGGCGCTCACGTGGTGGAATAGTGAGAAAAGAAACCGAGGGACTGAAGCTGCCTTGGCATTGCCTTGGGAAGAATTTAAGGACATAATGATCCAAAAGTTCTGCCGGAGAGTGAATTGCAGAAGCTGGAGGAATAATTTTGGAATCTCAAGCAAGACGGTAGAAATCATTTGGCTTATTCCACCCGGTATCATGAGTTGAGCATGCTCCTACCCCACATGGTGGATAACGTGCCCTGCAACATCGAGAAGTTTATTAAGGGGATACCACCTCAAATTCAAGATGTTGTGGTGGGTAGTAGGCCCACAACCTTGGAAGAGGCGATTACTATCACCGCCCTGCTCACTGAAAACCATATTAGGGCTGGTACTTTGTCGGTGAAAGGTACCAAAACTTCTGCAAAGGTGACACCCGAGGCTACAAAGGAGGTGAAGGCCGAGTCCTCTTTCCAAAACAAGAAGCGCAAGTTCACACCTACCCGCAATTACATGGTGACAGTACCAAATGCTCCTCAAAGGCAAGTTGTTGTTGCAAATCAAGCTCTAGTGGCGAGAGCTTATTCTGGGCCGTATCCGATGTGCAATACTTGCAAGTACCATCACGCGAGTAACACTCCATGCTGAGTTTTCTCTTTGTGCGGGAAGTATGGGCATTTAGTGGCCACTTGTCTTTGTGGTCCAACAATACCGCGATGCTTGCTAATTGAGCCTGCTACAATTGTGACGAACCTGGACATATTCGTCCACAATGTCCTCGTAATGCGGGAACTGTGCCACCGGCTCGTGGAGGGGCCTTCAACATCAACGTCAACCAAGCTTAAGCCAACAACGACGTGGTGAATGGTACGTCATTAATTTTCTTTTAATCATCCTTTGTTTTGTAAAAATCCCTACCTGCGTTCATTATACCAATAATAGGTCATTACTGAACAGGTATGTATCTTGTAAATAGTCATTATGCTTCTGTACTGTTTGATTTGGGTGCCGATAAGAATTTTGTGTCTTTGGAGTTCGAGCCCATTCTTTCTAAGCCGCGTGCTAATCTAGAAAGACCCTTTACGGTCAAAGTCGCCAATGGAAAATCGATCGTTGTTGGCGTCGTAATACGTGATTGTACCTTGAGTCTTAACGAGCACGAGTTCCTCATCGACCTTATCCCTATGCAACTGGAAGCTTTGACGTTATTATTGGCATGGATTGGTTAGCCAAACAACACGCGGAAATCATGTGCTTCGAAAAGTGCATTCGAGTTCCTTTACCATCGGGTGATACTTTGAAAGTCTTCGGGGAGAAATCATCTCAAAGACTCAAACTTATGTCTTGCATCAAGGCCCGAAAGTGCTTAAGTAAAAACTACGTAGCTTTCATGGCTTATGTAGTCAACACAAAAGCCAAGGGTAAAGAACTGAAGGAAATTCCTGCCATGCGAGATTTTCCCGAGGTGTTTCCCGAGGATCTTAGTGGGGTACCTCCCGTACGGGAAGTTGAATTCAAAATCGACTTGATCCCTGGTGCAAACCCTGTAGCTAAGTTACCTTATCGTCTTGCACCATCCGAAATGCAAGAACTAGCTAGCCAACTGCAAGAGTTGACCGGTAAGGGTTTTATTCGTCCCAGCTCTTCACCATGGGGTGCACCTGTGTTATTTGTGAAGAAGAAAGATGGTTCTTTCCGTATGTGTATCGACTACCGGGAACTCAACAAGCTCACAATCAAGAACCGATATCTTCTTCCTCGAATCGATGATCTCTTCAATCAACTTCAAGGAGCTACACAATTCTCTAAGATCGACCTACGTTCTAGGATCTCATCACAATTACATGTTCACGTATGATGATATTCTAAAAAAACGCTTTCCTACTCGATATGGACATTTCGAGTTCATTGTTATGCCTTTTGGTTTAACCAATGCACCTGTTGTGTCATGGATCTCATGAATCGAGTATGTAAACCATACTTGGAAAAAATTTGTGATCGTGTTCATCGATGATATTCTTATCTATTCCAAGACAAAAACCGATCATGAGGTTTGCACTTGCAACAAGTTCTCGAACTTTTGGAAGGAAGGAACAACTATACGCCAAGTTCTCTAAGTGTGAGTTCTGGATGGAAGAGGTCCAATTCTTAGGTCATGTGATGAATAGCCAAGGAATTCACGTCGACCCCCTGCTAAAATAGAAGCCGTGAAAAACTAGTGCGTTCCCACGACCCCAACCGAAGTTCGTTCTTTTCTGGGTTTTAGCAGGTTATTACCGTAGATTCATCGCAAACATTTTGAAGATTGCGAGACCACTTACGGTGAAAATCGACTCTTTGATTGGGGACCCGACGAAAAGAAGAGGCTTTCGAGACATTGAAACGCAAGTTGTGTAACGCTCCTATTCTAACACTCCCCAATGGAAACGACGATTTTATCGTGTACTGTGATGCCTCTAATAAAGGTCTTGGTTGTGTTCTCATGCAACCAGGAAAAGTCATAGCATACGCGTCGAGACAACTGAAGGTTCAGGAAGTGAACTACACAACCCACGATCTTGAACTTGGTGTCGTGGTTTTTGCGTTGAAGACTAGCGGCACTATCTTATGGGACGCAATGCATAGTCTACACCGATCATAAGAGTCTCCAACACGTGTTCAATCAAAAGGATCTCAACATGAGACAAAGACGTTGGATCGAGTTGATTAGCGACTACGACTCTGACATTCGCTATCACCCTGGAAAGGCGAATGTTCTAGCGGACACGCTGAGTCGCAAGATCAACAACAAGACTGTCTCGCTACAAGAAGTTCGAGATTGAAGGCAGTGGTTTAACACGTAAGGGGAATTTGATACTGAGATTCATGTGGATGTTAACGAGGCTACTATCATGCTTTAAAACATAAGGATTGATAGTGATCTCGAGTTATGCATTCGCGAGGCTCAACAAGCAGCGTTAACCGAGAAAGGGAAAGATGAAGATTTGGCGTTTAACGTTCGGTCACAACTGGAGACAAAACCAAACGGCATGTGGTATTTCTTGAATCGACTTTGGATCCCGAATCGTGACAATCTCCGTCACTTCATCATGAACGAAGCTCAACAAACCCGATATTCTATTCATCTCGGGTCCGATAAGATGTACATGGATCTGCATGGTCAATATTGGTGGCCGGGAATGAAGAGAGATATCGCGTCTTATGTTTCAAAGTGCCTCACATGTGCAAGATTCAAAGCCGAACACCAACGACCGAGTGGTTTACTTGAACAACTCGAAATCCCTATGTGGAAATGGGAGCATATATCCATGGATTTCATAACCAAGTTACCATGTACCCCTCGTGGCCATGACAGTATATGGGTAATTGTTGATCGTTTGACCAAAACGGCACATTTCATACCAATACGAGACTTCATGGCGTGCCGTTTCACATTGATGAAATTATGAGTCTTCATGGCGTGCCGTTTCACATTATTTCCGATCGTGATGCTCGTTTCACTTCGCATTTCTGGTCTTCAATGCAAGAACTCTTGGGTACTCAATTGGATTTAAGCACGGCTTACCATCCTCAAACGGACGGTCAAACCGAACGAACAATTCAAACCCTCGAGGACTTGCTACGTCTGTGTGTCCTTGACTTTGGTAGTGATTGGGATACGCATTTACCGCTCACGGAATTTTTCGTATACCAATAGTTATCACTCGAGTATCAAGATGGCACCATTTGAAGCACTTTATGGTCGTAAGTGTCGTTCACCGATCTGCTGGACCGACATTGGTGAAAACTTCATCATTGGTCCTAAACTTATACAAGAAACGACCAATAAAGTATCTATAATAATCCGCATGAACCTTGAAGTAGCAAGAAGTCGACAAAAGAGCTATGCCGAAAAGCGACGCAAGCCATTGGAGTTCCAAGTTGGGGATATGGTTCTTCTTAAGATTTCACCGTGGAAAGGTGTTGTTCGCTTTGGAAAGAAGGGTAAACTGGCATTAAGATTTGTAGGACCTTTTAAAATCCTGAAAAGGATTGGGAAAGTGGCTTATAAACTGGAACTACCTTCTGACCTTGGTGGAGTTCATCCTGTTCCCACGTCTCAAATTTGAGAAGGTGCTTGGCTGACGAAAGTTTGCATGTTCCGTGGGAAGACATTCAGATTGACGAGTCATTGCACTTTTTTGAGAACCTATTGAAATTATGGATCACATTAAGAAGAATACTAGAACCAAATACCCCAATTGTCAAGGTTCGTTGGGAGAATAAGTGTGGAACTGAGTTCACTTGGGAGCGTGAGGACCATATAAGGAGAAATACCCGCATTTGTTCGTTTAGTTCATTCTTAATTTCGAGACGAAATTCTTTTAAGTTGGGGAGACTGTAAGATCATGTATTTTTGGTTAACTAAAAGTTAATTTCGTTAAATTCTTGTAAGGACTATGGTTGGCATTTATGAATCTTATGGATTATTTATGTTTATTTCTTACTTGTCATTAATCCAAGTTAATAATTAGGTTTATTAAAAAAAACATAGTAATTATAATTGAAATAATAATAATAATCAAAGTGATCACTACTAATAAAAATAATAAGTGTAATATTGATAAAAGAATAAATAAGAGTAATAATAAAATATTAATAAAAAATAGAATGATAACAACAATAACAATATTAGTAATAATAATAATAATAGATTGTACAAGTTAAAAGTTAAATTATATAAAACTTAAAGTTAATTAAGTTCAAGGGGTCTTTTTGTTAATTAGGAAACTTCAAACATTAAAGTTTGGGCATAAAATAATAAGATTGAAAACTATAGGGACCATTTATGTAAACTCTTAAAATCAAACCTAACTTTTCCCTCTTAACCCGCAAACCGGCGAGTATTCCGGCAGAGCTCCGGCGGCCATATAACCCATTAAAAACTTCGAATAATGAACTAAAACCGTTTCCAATCGATTTGTTGGCGTGATTCGAACTAATTGGGGTATTATATTAAAGATCTCACACCGGTTACAGGAGAATTCGAGCTCGAGTAACCGTCGGTCATTGATCACCAGCCATATAACAATTAAACCTAATAATAATCTAATTAATCGAACATAAACGATCGTTTAACTATTCCTAAACCATTAACATTTCCAATTTCACCTGAAACACACTTAATCCTTTCGAACAACCTCCATTTTTATGTCGAACCTGCAACACAACCAAATACCCTACTCTTGTATGTCTAACCTGAAATTGATCGAGGGTTTCGATTCGTGGCTGTTCTTTGAAGCCTTAGACGCGTTTAATTTGATTAACACCAACAATTTCATATCAAACACATTGAAGACTCGGTCGCGTTTCACCGATGTATAGTTCTCACTCATTTAGCATCAATACGGGTCAAGTCATAGCTCGTATGACTCAATAAACACATCGACATTTGCCCAATGTTGATTTCATTATCATTATGGTTTTGATGTTCAATTTAGTCTGATTTCATTCTGGGGTTCTTGGAGTTTTGGGGCACTTTATTAATTTGATTAATAGAATTTAAAACCAAGATAGAACGCGGTTGAGGCTTTGGTTCAGCGGTAACACTTAAGACTTCTAAACAAGAGGTCCCCGGTTCGAACCCGGGGAACCTCATGTTTTAGTTTTAAGGTTTTTAGCCTTTTTTTAAAATTCAGAATTTTTTTTAAATTTATAAAAAATCAATTTATGAACTTGTTAATTTCTAAATACACCATACTATTTTCTACAAATGTATTTCATAAAACATTTTAATATTTTTTTATTAAATATTTTAGACAAACAATATATTTAGTTTATTTTCTTATGAAATAGACTTTAAATAAAGTTTTAATTCACTAAATTATTATTGGTTCAAACATTATCTTTAAAATTATTTAAATCATGATTATTTCAAATAATTACTCAAATATTATATTTAAACTCTATTAATTATTATAAACGATTCAATTACTTTTCTTTATATTAAAATATATAAGGAATACATTTTTGTATTTAAAGTACTTATAAAATGCCGAATAACCCAAATTGAACTCTAGGTCCTCGTTAACTCGTTAAACTTATATAAACTAGAATCTTGTATATATATATATATATATATATATATATATATATAGATATATATATATATATCTAGATAGAGAGATCTCTCTATATAGATCTCTAGAGATCTCTCTGTCTAGATCTAGTATATGTCTCTTCTATCTGTCTCTCTCTCTTATCTGTCTATATCTCTCTGTATCTCTATCTCTGTTTCTCTATCTATCTAGTCTCTCTCTATATCTAGATATATATATCTATATATATATATATAGATCTATCTCTATATATATATATATATATATATATATATCTCTATATATATATATAGGGGAGGGTTCAAATGAGACTCACTTTTTTTGTGACAACTCTAGGAACCCTCTCCCCCTAGTTTTCAATGGCAAAATGGTAATTACAAAATACATAATAAAAAAAATTCTAAAATGAAAAATAACATACAAAATAGAAAAAATAAAAACCCCCAAATGTTCCCTAGTTTTCCTCTTTCATAAAAAAAAATTATAAAAATAAAAAAAATCTCGTCTTTTTTACGAAATACTATTTACACATGTGAATACCAGATTTACACATGTGTAAATCCAGTATTACACATGTGTATAACCAGATTTACACATGTGTAACAACGGATGTACGATTTTTTTTAAAAAGTATATCAATGGGTAGGCGTTGAAAAGATAAAAAAATACTAAATTTATGGTGAAATTTTTGTGAAAAATGATGTCGTGAAAAAAAGTTAAGAACGTCTTAAAAAAAGGGGGGAAATAACATGTGATATGCATGTGATCAAGAATGAGTGGCTCATATTGGTTCCTAGAGTTCTCACAAAAAAAGTTAGTTCTCATTTGAACTCTCCCCTATATATATATATACATATATATATATATATATATATATATATAATATATAATATATATATTATATATATATATATATTATATATATCTATATATATCTATATATATATATATATATATCTATCTATATATATATATATATATTTAGGTATCTTGTGAAGGAATACGTTTGAAACGACGACTATTATTTCTTATAAATCATTAATTCTATATTTATTGAATAAGTGAGTATTTATATACCCCTTTTGCTTATTTTTACACTTTGGGGTGAAACATGTTACCTTATGACTATTGCACTTGTAAACTCGTTTGAATCTTGTAAACATTTGGGCAATTCAACTCGTTTGTTGTGTTTAGTTGAACTTTAGTAATTACAATGTATTGACTATTATATGTGCAATCATTAACTATTGCTAGCCTAGTGACGTCATAGATCTATGTGTCTGACAAGCCTGCTTGGTTAATCCAAGTACACTTAGCTAATCGTATAATCTTGTAAACATGTAATCTTGTAAACTGTCAAGGTTTGATTGTTACATCTGTCATACATCCCTAGTTACTTTGCTCACTAACTTATGACATGAATTGCCATCTTTGATATATGTATGTATAAAAACTATGGAAATCTCACCAACGTTATATTGACCTTTTATTTTTAACATGTTTCAGAAAACGTCCAAGTTTGATGCTATCTTTGAAGTTTATCCACATCTAGGATTGGACCTACTTTAATAAACGAAATGTCTTGGATTATTTACATCTTATGTTATGTCTATTTTCATATTTGAGACTTATGTTTGTAATGTTATATTTGAAACTTATGATTATAATATTTGAATTAAATAATAGCGTTATGTGGTTGTGAACAATCTTAACCCTCACATCTCGACGATTCTGCCGTCAAGGTTGGGGTGTGACATGGTTAAAAATAACTTGGTACATGGTTTGCCTAAAAATGAATTTTTATGTAAAGATAACTGTGTTGCATGCCTGAAAGGGAAGCAACACAGGGTATCTCATAAATCCAAAGTTGTTAACTCTATCACCACTCCATTACACTTATTGCACATGGATCTGTTTGGTCCCATAATTATAATGAGCATTGGAAGGAAACCATATTGCCTTGGGATTGTTAATGATTTTACAAGATTTACATGGGTATTTTTTTTAAGAACTAAAGATGAAACTGCTGAAACTTTAACATATTTTATTCTTAAAATAGAAAATCAAATTGATCACAAGGTTAAGGTAATTAGAAATGATCAAGGGACTGAGTTTAAGAGTCAAGTTCTTGACTCATTCTGTAACTCAAAAAGGATTGCCAGACAATATAGTGCTCCTAGAACTCTTCAACAAAATGGTGTTGCTAAGAGAAGGAATAGGACACTTATTGAGGCTGCTCGGACCATGTTAGTTGATTCAAAGCTGCCTCTAACATTCTAGGCAGAGGCAGTCAGCATTGCATGCTATGTGCAGAACAGGGTTCTTATAGTTAAGCCACATGGAAAACCCCTTATGAGCTATGAAACAAGAGGCCACCTTTCATTGGCTTTCTAAGGTCCTTTGGCAGCAGGTGTACCATACTTAACACAAAGGACAATTTGGCAAAATCTGCTGAAAAGTCGGATGATGCTATCTTTGTTGGATATTCCTCCAACTCTATTGCTTATAGAGTTTATAACATAAAAAATCAACAATTTGAGGAATCTTTTAACATTGTTATTAATGAGCACACTCCTTGTGTTAAAGGGGATGGGCCTGATCATATCTTTGATTTAGAATTATTTCCAAACTATTCTTGTGAGAATATTTCAGCTAGAACATGTACTCAAAGTGATTCTGACAATGATCAACTATTTGAGTTACCCAGACATAGTCCAAGTTCTCCAAGAGTTGCTGAAAACCAAGCTCCCACTATTGGCAGATCTGATAGTATAACTATCTCAAGAGATAGTGGAGCTTCAACCAGTGGTCCACCTAGTGAGGCTCAAAACTCATCTGGTGACATTGCATATCACCAGGCTGATGGAAGTAGCATCTTAAAGGAACAGGAAA
Source organism: Flaveria ramosissima (assembly GCA_025215565.1). Taxonomy (NCBI): domain Eukaryota; kingdom Viridiplantae; phylum Streptophyta; class Magnoliopsida; order Asterales; family Asteraceae; genus Flaveria; species Flaveria ramosissima. The sequence continues at coordinate 33,149,437 of CM046039.1, read as the reverse complement.
CTGTTAATGCTGCTTCACAACCAACAAATGATGATGGTATTTCTCATTCATTCAATCAGTCCTCATTGAATGAGTTTGAAACAACAGCTGGTCCAAGTGTTCAAGCTCCTGAGCAAAATATGTCCAGTCTGGATCTATCTTTGCAACTAGAGGTGATTCCTAGACTTACGATTCACAACACTCATCCAGCTGAGAACATCATAGGAGAAGTCTCTGAAGGTGTGAGAACAAGAGGACAAACTCACAATGGGAATATCTGTTTGTACTCATGCTTTTTATCCCAGATGGAACCCAAGAATGTAGAAGATTCCTTGAAAGATAGTAGGTGGGTTGAGTCAATGCAAGAGGAATTGCTTCAATTCAAAAGACAAAAGGTTTGGAACCTATGTCTGCTACCATCCGGTCAAGTACCAATAGGCACCATATGGGTTTTCAGGAACAAGAGAGATGATAGAGGCTTGATTATCAAGAATAAGGTAAGACTGGTAGTTCAAGGATACACTCAAGAGGAGGGAATCAATTATACTGATGTCTTTGCACCTGTTGCAAGACTTGAGGCAGTTAGGATTTCCTTGCTTATGCTGCATCCAAGAATTTTACTATCTACCAGCTTGATGTCAAGTGTGCCTTTCTATATGGGGATATAGATAGAGAAGTCTATGTGTGCCAGCCTCCGGGATTTGAAGACCCACAGCACCCCAACTATGTGTGCAAACTGGATAAAGCTCTCTATGGGCTGCACTAGGCACCTAGGTTGTGGGATGAGACATTGTCTCAGTTTCTCCTGAAGAATGGTTACACTAGAGGTACCTTGACAAGACTTTATTCATAAGAAAGTCTAGGAAAGACATTTTGCTCGTTCAAGTCTATGTTTATGACATCATATTTGGTTCCTCAAATAACCAAATGTGTAAAGACTTTGAGAGCATCATGAAGAAGAAGTTTGAGATGAGTTTCATAGGAAAAATAGACTTTTTCCTTGGAATTCAGGTGAAGCAAATGAAGGAAGGGTTCCTTATTTAATCAATCTAAATATGTCAATGACATTTTAGAAAGATTCGATATGAAAGATTGTAAGCCAGCCAAGACACATATACCCAGAAACCACAATCTGTGTCCTGACTCTGAGGGGGAGGATACTGATCAACATTAGTATAGGGCTATCATTGGTTTCTCTGATGTATCTCACAGCAAGTAGACCTGATATCATGTTTCCAACTTGCATTTGTGCAAGATATCAGGCTGCTCCAAAGGTGTCTCACCTAGTTGCTGCCAAGAGAATCCTCAGATACCTCAAAGGAGCACTTAAACTGAGTCTCTGGTATCAAAGGAAAACGATTTCAATCTCTATGGCTATTCTGATAGTGACTATGGTGGTTACAATATCAACAAGAAATCAACATCAGGTGGATGTCAATTTTTTGTGGAAGGATCATCTCATGGCAATGCAAGAAGCAATCCTGCATTTCAACATCTACTGCTAAAGCTGAATACATTGATGCTGCTAGTTGTTGTTCTCAGCTGCTGTGGATTCAGAACCAGATGATAGACTATGGTTCAACTTCATGAGTACCCCCAACATTGACAACAATAGTTCTATCTCCATTACTGAAATCCAGTGAAGCACTCTAAGACAAAGCACATTGATACCAGGTATCATTTCATTAGAGATATTCATGAGAAAAATCTGATTAAGCTAATCAAAGTTGACTCAAATAAAGAGTATGCTGATTTGTTCACCAAAGCCTTTGAAGAACAAAGATTTAAATAACTCATTATAGCTATTGGGATGATAAACATGGATTAGTCTATCTCATTTGAAAATATTTTTAATATGTGTAATGTCTTGTGTCAAAACAATCTAAGCCCTGTTACAAAAGGTCTTTCTCTGAAATTTCACTAAGTATAGATTCTTCCGAAGAGGAATTAACCCTCAGAAGATGTTTTATGTATCTTTCGAAGCAAAATTCCTCCAAGGAAAATCTTCTTCTCGGAAGAGTTGTTAGTCTCGGAAGAAGCGATTGATTATATATCAGATCTACTTTCGAAGCTTATAAACTTATCCATTCGGAAAGCACTTTTTACTCTCGGAAGTAAGAAACTTACCTTCGGAAGTAAAATTAGCTTCGGAAGAAGATTACCTTCGGAAATGTTTTATACTCGGAAGAGAGATTTTATCGTGTAACGGAAATCTTTAGGGCCCCACTCTGTAAAAAGCAAAGATTTTATCGATGATGTTGGAATATATAAATGGATTAAACTTTACCGCCCTTGTCACATCATACACCAAACCATCTTTTCACCTTATCCAACCCCCAAAACCGTCATTTCACCCATTTAAATAACCCTGATTCATCACTTTAATCTTTTTACCAAATTTACTGCCCAAAGCTTCCTTCGTCTCCAATTTACCCAAGTTCAAACTCATTTCTCTGCAACTTTTTCCACAATGGCACTTAACCCTCATCACAACCGGGTCGCGCTCCTTGATTCATCGAAGGATGTTGACTTCTCAGATATCATCTCCTTGCTCACCTAATCTACCTATTACATCGCTCTGACTGTTAACCCCACTGTCTATTCAAACCATATGGCCGAATTCTGGGGCAACAGTCAGATTGAAACCCAAAATGGAGTTAGGGTTATAAGGTCGAGCATTTGTGGTCAGGAGTTGATCATATCAGACCAACTCATTACGGAGCATCTAAAGCTTCACGATGAAGGCACTCCTACTGAATTCCCCAAGACAGACCTAGAGGACACATATACCCAAATGGGACATGGTGGAGATGTGAGCAGGTCTACCATTTACAAGTTTAACTTCTTATATAACTGGAAGTTCCTACTTCACGTTGTTCTCCACTGCTTGTCAAATAAGTCTGGGGGATGGGATCAAATCCCATATGAACTAGGATGCCTAGTTCATGGATTGGTGAAAAGCCTTCGCTTCAATTACTCAAGATTTGTGCTAATTAACCTTATGGGGAACCTCCAGAGGGACACATTCTATATGTATCCCAGGTTTATTCAGTATCTTATCAACTGTGACTTGGACCAGAGTCAGCTTGTCTGTGCAACTACTCTACCAGTCCCTCAAATGAGGCCGACCATCTTCAAAGTCTTGAAGAGAGTGTCCACCAACTACACTAGAAGACACACTGAGCTTCTTCCAGGTATGATGAGCCAGTGGCTCCTAGTGACATACCTGTTAACCTCACAAGTGATGAACCCACACCAAAAACTACCCTCACTTTTCCAAATCTACCTTCTCACCCCATCATAATCACATACCAGAGACGCCCCAAACGAACCCTTATTCAATGTACTCTGATTGAACAAGCTCCCCGTGTTTAATACAAAAATACTAGACTGGAAACATGGGCTCCCACTCAGTCTGAGGTCTCACCATCCTTCACTTTTGACCTCAATATGGGTATTGAGTCTCCTCAGTCTCAATCCCATGAGCCTGAAACCCAAGCTGTAAACCCTCAGGGTGAGTCTCTATACTCCCCTGAGCAGCCAAAAAAGGACAACCCTACCATAGGCTCAATGCCAATAGACATTGACCAAGGTCCCAGGTCATTAAGCTTAACCTCAATATCCTTTACTGACCTTCTTATTGGAACTGTTGAGGAGATTATGTCTCTTCAGGGCAATGAAGTTGATCCACAACACCCTCTCAAGGATCAACAGAGCCTGGAGAGACCTTTTATCTCTAGCCCCCATCAGCAAGCCCCAACTGAGGTGAGTCCCACTGATGTGGAGGGGATTCATGTAGATTCAGCTGCCACTACTGAAGGAGCCTCATTGGACCTTTAGGATAGTGGTAACATTACTGAGACTGAATCTACGACAACCATGTCATTTGATGACTCTGAAGAGACATCATTAGGCAAGGGAAACCAGTGTGCCAAGAAACCACATCTGGTGGTGAGGATGAACATACTAGGTATGTTACCTCATCTCCCTATGATTCTTCAAAAGAAGATGAGGGAATTCTGCAACTCACCATTCAAGACCTACTTTCTAAAGTCTCAAACCTTGAATCTAAGGCTAAGACTTTAGAGGATAGGTCTGCCACTCAGCAACTTGAGATTGAAAATCTCAAGGCCAAACTAGCTGAGCAACATATTGAGAGATCTGTTAGGCATGTACCTATTCAGGTCTCATTGACCTCTTCCTCTAGCTCATCAAGCTCTCAGGATGATGCTACCAAAAAGGGGGAGAGTGTTCAGGGACAAATGCATGAGGAACCACATAGTCAAGCTCTTTCTACCTTAACTTCAAGATACCCTACTCAGCAAGCTTCAGTTTTTCCTGAGCCTCCTCCAATTGTCATTCAAACGGACCAAAGGATGCTCCAAAATCTTAACAGGTTCTTTTCCAGTTCCTGATGGGATCTTTCGTTGAACAGCCAAGCCCTGATGTGTCTGTGTTGTACTTTGGAGCTCAAGAGCTTTAGAGGTTGAATGCATCCTCTACCACTGTGCAAGAAGTTGGTCAACCTAAGGTCCAAGTTGAACCTGAGATTGATTTTGAAGGGGAAATGGGACAGAGAGTGCCTTCCCACATACTTCCGAAGCAGAAGTTAAAGCCTCGGAAGAACCATTCCAAACTTCCGAAGCTGAGATTGAAACTGCGAAAGGGCTATTTTCTCTATCCGATGATCTAGTTGTCACATATGAAATTCTAGAACTAGCATATGAGTTCAATAGGGAGGATTTTCTCACCCAACCCCTTGCTCAATCATCATCACTATCTCTTGCTACCATCACCACCACTCAACCTGAAACCTCTACTCAAGAACCTCCAAAGACTAGCACATCCAAAGACACCAAAAGGAAGAGGAAGATAACTGAGGAAGAACTAATGGAGGAAGAAAGGTTGGAGAAGCTTAAAAGGAAAGGAAGACTCCCAACTGGGAAGCTGCTAGCTGCAAGTAGCAAAGCAGCTGCAGCCAACCAGGAGGCTATCAACAACAAGAAAAGGGTGAAGATCATTGACAGGCTTGTCAAGCTTTGTTAATGAAGATGTGCTCCTGCTACCATTAGAGAGCTAATTGATTTAGAAAAGGAAACTCTGCTGCAAATTTAGCAAAAAGAAGAAGCAGCAAGGTTGGCCTTAGAGGAAGAGAGGGAGAGAAAGAAAAGAGAGGCTGATCAGCAGCTAAGGAGTGAAAGGATAACTTTCCTAAGCTCCAGGGGTTTCTCTCTAGAGGAATTGACTCCTCACGACAATGATACGATCTTATGGCTTTTTAAGAAAGAGGAAGATCAAATGGAGAAAGAGAGAAAGAAAGCTGCAAAGGAGAAGCTAAGGGAGAAGAAGAAGGAGGAAGAAGAAGCAGGACTCGCTGCTACCAGGAAGATAGGTGATATCATGGATGAAGACTATCTCCAGGCTCATGGCTTCTCTGGTAGGCAGGTGGGTCCAATGTCTGAGAAGACCCTGTAGCAACATGTCAGTGACATCAAGGCTAACATTGGCTCAAGGAAAAGGAAAGAGATGTACAGAAGGGGAAAGGGGATGACCTTCAAGCCAAGACCTCAACCACAATCACAACCTCAACCTCAACCTAAACCTAAACCTGAACCAATCCCTTTCCCATTTCCCATCAAAACTGAACCAACCTCTGAGCCTTACACCCCTGAACCTACACCATCATCCATACTTGCCTCTTCACCACAACCACCTTAACTACCCATCCTCAAATCCAAAACACTTCCTAGAACCCAAACACCACTACCTGCCCAACAGCCACCCAAACCATCCCTTCAACCTTCCAAACATCTCTCCTTAGAGGAGTTTAAGGAGATCAAGATGAAGCTCATTAAATGTACAACCTTGAGCGACATCTCTTGTGAGGAGGGGTCAGTCAAGCTAACTTATGTTGATGGCTCCTCATGTTCCCTCACTAGAGATCAATTCCTTGATATGCCTAGAGGAACATTGGACCAAGCCGCTACACTCTTTGGTCTCAACTCGGATTCAGTAATAAAGAAAAGAAGAAGCTAAGAAGAAGGTTGGTGACTCTGGTGGATACAAAGAAAGGGGATAAAGTGCCAAGTCATTCCCTTGTGCCTAGAAAGAAGATTATCCAGTGGAGGTTTGAAGACTTTTCTCACAACTTTGTTGTTGAGAGAGAGAATGGAGAGCTAAATAGGCTCAAAGCCTCATCTCTGCTACACTTAAGCAGATTTGATATTGCTGAGTTAGCAGAGAAGTCATTCTCCAACCCCTCCAACTCTAAGATAGCTGCTCATATCATAAATCATCTGAGCAGTCTTCATCTGGCCGAGCTAACTGCTAGGACCAAGATTGAAGACGAGTTGAGACTAGAGAGGAGGAGGAAAGAAAAGGATCAGCAACCAAAGGCAAAGCCTTTCTTCAAATGGTTGAAGGTCCTGAACTTGAAGAACCATAGTTAGATGGGAGTATGACTACAACTCCCGTCAACTAATTCTCTTCAGGGGGACACAACAAAGGGTGCATGTCATTCAGAGTGATAGACTGTATCTACTATCCATGAATGACTTGTACAAACTTCTCAGCACCACTTCAGGGAAGAACAAAGAAACAGATAAACATCTTCTGTCCCTGGTGCTGAAGGTTTTGAGAAGTAGGAATAAGTGAGGTTTTGGTAGCATCAGCCTAGGGGGAGTTGTTGGATCTAGAAAGGCTGCTGCAACCAAAACCAAAACACTTAAACAATTTTGATACAACTTACAAAGGTCTTCCGAAGCTAAGTACAGAACTTCCAAAGGCAAATGGAGTTCTTTCGAAGGCAAAGACAGAACTTCCGAAGATCATGTCTGAAGGATCTTCCAAAGGAAGACTCCAGCTTCCGAAGACAAAGTCTTCTCTGTTCCGAAGTTCTAGACTTAGAAGAAATCAAGACAACAACTTCCAAAGTATGAAGATCTGAAGAAGTCCTTAAGCCTCGGAAGAAGTAGCCTCTTCCAAAGTATAAGTGGCTTCGGAAGAACAAGTTCTTCCAAAGCCAATTAGCCTTCTGAAGACACTACTATGAACCAGTGGACATAAGTATGGCCCTTCTAACACTCCGCTGCAAGTCTCTGAGATACTGCATGGCGCTTTCCCATGTCCATGTAGTTGACCATACTTTATTCCACTGTTTACCTTTTATCAGTTAGTACAGTTACCAACTTTAGTTGGTGACAAAAGGTAAGTCATGGACATGTCATGACTACCTTATCTTAGATAATAATTTATCTAAGATACATTAACTTTAGCATTGTAGTATCTGCTTTAATCAGAGGTTTCTAGCTGGTATCAAAGTATATCCGGCTATAGAATCTAGTATATATAGTTTCTCATTGTAACTTATGTAATATGCTTGTAAGAGTCTTGTAATACTTGAGTTGAGAAGTAATATATACAAGTACCTTGAAAATTATTTTTTTGTGTTCTTTATTACTTAGTATATTAAAATCAACTCTTAGATGGGATTCTGCATCGTCATCTGAACCGAGTGTGTTTCAAGTGAGTTTGAGAGAAAAATTAATTGTTAAGTGACAAAAACCGATCCTGCAGAAACGTAAAAAAATTAGTATTAGACACAATGGGTAACACATTCAAAAATACTAAACTTGATAATTAGCAATAGATACAATAAGCTGCTTGGCGAATATTACACAATAACCTGATCAGTATTACACAATAAACTATAGAAAGGTAAAAATAATAAAATATCAGCATTGTTTTATTTGAAAATAATCATTTTAAAAAACACAATGGGTAACACAATAACTAGCACAAGACTCAATGATTAGCAATAGACACAATTAGGTGTTTGATGAGGATTACACAATAAAATGCTTAGGATTACACAAGTAACTGCAAATCATACAAAAATTATATTTTTAGCATTGTTTATTTGAAAATCAGCATTTTAAAAAATACAATGCATAACAAAATAGTCAATATTAGTCATAATGATCTGATAATTATTACACAATTAGCTGTCGAATATTACACAATGAGTTGAAATAACATGTAAAAAAATATTTTTTATTTATCAAAGTTATATGCATTTTAAAGATCAAAAAACACTTGTTTTATGGTGTAATTTTTTTTTTAAAAAAATTATTATTGTATGTAAAAGTTACGATCATTTTAAACAAATGTAAAACTTGAAAATGTGATTAAGATTAAAATACCATTGGCCTATCATTTAAAATTTCAATTATTTACCGTTATGCCATCGGATTTTCTTAACCTTAGGATCCAAGATCTAATGTATAATAATCCTTCTCATACTTTTTAATTTTTCTTTTATTTTTACAATAACCCCACCATATATATATATATATAGATATATATATATATATATATAGATATATATAATAAATAGATATAGAGATATATATAGAGAGATCTATAGATAGATAATATATTCTATATTAGAGAGATCTCTCTAGAGATATATAATCTATCTATAATAGATCTCTACACACTAAGTTATAACACATATAGAGATATCTCCCCCTCCTATCTTAGATCACCTATAGATCTCTCTCTCTATAGATCTCTCTATCCTCCTCGATATATCTAGAGAGATCTCTATCTCTCTCTCTATCCTTCTGTACTCTCTATCTATCCTCCTCTCTCTATCCTCTACTTAGCTCCCTGCTATCTATTATATATATATCTATCTATATATCTCCTCTATCTATCTCCGATATATATATCCTATATATATCTCTATGTGTGTGTATATATCTATATATAGGTCCACCCTCAAAATCTACGTGTAGAGTTTGACCACGAGGGTGTGAATAAACCATAGATAGATATAGATAGATAGATATAGAGGAGATAATATAGAAGAGAGAATAGATAGAGATATCTATATATATAGATATATAGATATACTAAGATCGAGATATACTATATCTATCTATTATATATATCTAGATATCTAATCTATATAATATCTATATATATATACCTACATATATATATATACATATACATATATGTATCATAATATATTATATACATATATATATAGAGGAGGGTTCAAATGAGAACCACCTTTTTTGTGAGAACTCTAGGAACCAATCTCAGCCACTCGTTTTCTATCACATGCAAATCACATGTCATTTCCCCCTTTTTTTTAAAACATTCATAACTTTTTTTCACGACATCATTTTTCCAAAAAAAATTCACCATAAAATTCAGTATTTTTTTTATCTTTTCAACACCTACCATATTGATATACTTTTCTAAAAAATCGACATTCGTTGTTTACATATGTGTAAATCTAGTGATACACATGTGTAGTACTGGATTTACACATGTGTAAATCCGATATTACACATGTGTAAAACGAATTTTGTTAAAAAACGGGAATTTTTTTTATTTTTTATAAATTTTGTTTTATTTTTTTTATGTAAGTGGGAAAGTAGGGGAACATTTTTGTGTTTTTATTTTTTTTATTTTTATATTATTTTTTGATTTATAAATTTTTAAAATATGTTTTTATTAATTACAATTTTGCCATTGAGAACTAGTGGTTGAGATTGTTCCTAGAGTTCTCACAAAAAAACTAGTTCCATTTGATCCCTCCCCTATAGATATATACATATATATATACATATTATATATATATGTATATATATATATATTATATACATATATATTACATATATATATATATATATATATATATATACATATATATACATATTATATATACATATATATATATATATATATATATCTTCTCTTCTCTTCTCTCTATACCTCTCTCATCTCTCTTCTATGTATTCTCTCTCTCCATCTCTCTCTCTCTCTGTCTCTCTCTCTCTCTGTATCTCTCTCTCTGTCTATATCTATCTATGTCATATCTATCTACCACCTCTCTATATATATGTATATATATATCTCTCTGTGTGTATCTATATATATATATGTATGTGCATATATATATAGTCCCAACCTCAAAATCTACGTGTAGAGTTTTACCGCGAGGTGTGTGAATAAACCAGGATCACAGTCACTAGCTACTTAAAATGACACTATATGCCACTTTAAAACAAAACCAACCAAAGTTCAAACTTTAAAACCATGCGGAAGCGTTTGAAAATAAAACAACCCAAAGTATATAAATGTAAATATTTGGCAAAACACGCGCCAACCCAATATTTAAAACTCATAAATAAAAACCAAGTGTTATGTCTTTAAATTAAAGTCTTAGGATGCATGATGGACCCCTGATGTGCTCTTAATGGCAACCTGAGTTAACGACCTGAGATTAGCATACTAAAAATGTCAACAAAATGGTTGGTGAGTTCAAGAGTTGTGTTTAATCATAAACAATAAAATTTTTATAACATAAGAAGTGCATTGAAATAGTCTATATTCACAAGTAATAACCATAGTGATTTCGCGATCGAAGCTGACTGGGTTGCGTTTGATGCCTCCTGTCACGACTTACCCGGTCGTGACGATGTTTGTGTTTAGGACAATATTGCACCTGTTTGACCTCGAGTCCCACAGATGGGGCTTGTCAAACCCAGTAGTATTACCCAAGATTTTCTGCTAGTTACCATTATTAACGATCCGAATGTGTGAGGACTTTCAAGGTATAACGCACTATGTTAAACTGTACACAAATTATAATAATAAAGCATTTGTAACAAGTATGTTATCTCCCCCAAAAGAGAGTGTATAAAAAGTGTGGGGCATGAACTCACCTGATGTGCAATGAACAATAACAAAGATAACTGACGATGAACAAAAAGACAACCTTTAAAGGTTACCTAGAACACACAAGTACATAAGTACATATGCACAGAAAGCTTAACAACTCTAAGTTAACCTAGTTGACCCGTTTGACCCATTGGTGACATATTAGTTGAAATATCATTAAATCAAACATATCAACTTAGCATACATAAACATCATACAAGTTATCCACGCGTATCACATCATCAACCCAATTCTACCAAAGTCATCATACAACACTAGATCATCATACAACTCATGCAAATCTCAAACAATCAACATGTCCAACACAATTATAAATACATCATAATTAATAATTCATACGTGAAGTCTAATCATGCATTACATACCATGTGAAGCCATTCACGACTTCACATCCTAAACCCTGCCAATCCTACTAAGTAGGGGCCTCAGATTAGCATGCATGTATGACAGTCATAATCATATTCATCAACAAGGTTCATTCCAACCAACATCAGTGTTGTAAAACTCGGCCTAGGCGGCCGAGTACTCGGCGATTACTCGGAACTCGGAGGTTTACTTAGGGGCTTTTCTTCAACTCGATCAACCTTACTCGGAATCGGTCCAACTCGGCCCTACTCGGACCAACTCAGCCTAACTCGAACCTACTCGGTCCAACTCGGCTCTACTCGGCCCAACTCGGCCTATTCGGCCCAACTCGGCCTACTCGGTCCAACTCGGACTTTTGCTGTTTTTCATCGATTTTCGCTATTTTTCACCCATTTTTGTTGTATTTTTGTTGTTTTTCAATAATTTACTTTGAAAGATGAGTATTAAATGATTACTATGTGTATACATATTAAATAATGAATATCATATTTTAAAATACTATACTATGTGAACATATTCTTTTAATACATATTGATTTTCACGTAATATGTTAAAAATATTTGTAAACTTATTATATTTGACATATATATATTTTCTTAAAAATTAATTTCTTTATAATTTACCATGTCCGAGTACTTCCCGAGTACTCCCCGCCTAGGCCGAGTACGCGCAACTCCCCAGTCGACCGACCTGGCAGCGCTTAGCGACATTTGCAACCATGACCAACATACACAATAATGATCAAGTCCAATCCCAAACATGATTTTCTAATCACTAATCACAAATCATCATCATGTATGATCACCAAAACCTAGATTCCTTACATGACCAACGAAGCATCCATACAACTCAATTAACACATTCTATCATATTAAACATCATCAACAATCATTCTAACATGATAAGCATCATTAAATCATCAAAATTCCCAATTATCATGCATAAAAGTTTCTACTTTTAGTATGTTATGATCAACACCTCAAATTCATGAGTTTTCTTGCACAATCCAATTAGACTAACATCTAAACATTGTATCCAACATCATATCATCATCAAATCATGAATTCCAAAAACAAAAAGTTTCTTCTTAAGGCAATGTATGAACTACATGATCAATCCATAGATTTCTTGCATAATCAACATAATCTAACATTCATACGACCTAACTAACATCATATTAACATTTAACAATCATCAATTTCATGTTTTCATCACCAATTTCGAAACTAGGGTTCATCAAGATCAAAAACTATAAAAAAACCAATCAAAACTAACCTTTAAACATATAGAATCAACAATTGCACTTGCTAGCACCTTGCAACACTTGAAACTAGAATCAAATCCGAATTGTATGTGTGTTCTTGGATAAAAATCGCAAAGTATGGGTGCTTGGGGGTGTTCAGCCGATTGAGGGGGTGTAAGGGGGGCTAGGGTTTTGATTTTTGGTAACATTTAGTTAAATGGTACTTACAAATTAAATCCCTCTTGTTTAAATTTTATAAAAGTTAATCTTTTAACAATTTTTAAATAGTTTTAACTACAAAACACAAGCATTATTAACCAACAATAATAATCATAAACATTTTAACTAATAACAAAACTTATGAAATATGTATTACTCGTAGTCACGTTATCAAGTAAAATTCACAAAATAATTATCTATAATTCTATAAATTCATGAAGCATATAATCGCAACTAATAATCAACATTATTAATTAGGTTATTATTGTTTATCATAGATTATTATTATTAAGTCACCAACGTTCAACGACAATTAGTGTATGCTCACGACACGTGTATGCAAGACCTAACGGAAATAACGAAAATTACCGGATGTCATATATATATATATATATATATATATATATATATATATATATATATATATATATATATATATATATATAAGAAACAGTCAACAACAAAACCAATTAATGGAAAGTAAAAGTGATACCATCTCCAGTGGTCAGCAGGTTACCTTCTCTACTAACCACAATATAATATCAAAGTTGATAAGCACATATACATGCAAGTAAAAAGATGACAAAGAACTTGATTCAAATGAGTGTGAATGATCAGTAGGATAACTCGATAGGCCAGCCAAATCACTTTTGGCACTTCCCTCCCTGCAAGATCTGTAAAATAAGTGTAGATAATCAGTTCGCCGACACAAAAATCACCTAACATAGATGTACTGGTAATGAGATCCGAATCTTGAAAAGTACTTCAATCAACCAACAGATTGATTTGCTACTAAACATTATTTAAAATACACTGATAAGTCCACAAACAACATTAAATCCAATTCTCTTTACACCACAACCAATTGTATCATATTCAACTAAGAAACAACAACTACAGAAGTAGTGTTAGTATACAATTGAAATGTAATAGTTGAGGGACTTAAAATGTCATATGCAATAGTTAAGGGATCAATTGTAATTGTAGTTCAATGCTATTGTAACGAACTTAACGGTAATAAAAGAAACTATAGCTAATCGGAGAAGGTTAGCTTGGAATTCTGAATCTTCTACTTCTTCTTTCTTGTTCTAATTCTAAGCCTAACAGTGGTATCAGAGCCACCGATTCTCATCGGAACTCTGAAATTCCACCAATTGTACCATGACAACACGAAATCAAGAGATCGAGAAATTGATCAAGGAGCATGAGATAGCTCTGCTTCGACTGGAGACGACGATGGAGAAGAATCGCATGGAATTGGAAGGCATTAGAGTAGTTTCAGAGAAACAGATGGTCGAGATGTCAAACATGAAGAATCAATTGACGACGGAGATGTCTTCTTTGAGATCTCAAATGATGGAGGTAATCAAGAGTCTTCAGGTGATGAATGGCACTATAGTCGTAATCGCGACGATGGAGCTGAGAGTAATACTAATGTTCATCGCAATGAGGAAGAAACACGGCTTAATCGAAGTAACAACCGTTTTTCAAGAATTGAATTTCCAATATTTGATGGAACCGAAGTTGAAAGTTGGATTCAGAGATGCGAGCATTTCTTCACCATTGATGAAACACCGGAGAGACTTAAGGTTCGTTATGCGGCTGTTCACATCAAAGGACGAGCTGTTCAATGGCATAATAATTTTGTGAAATCAAGAGGCACTGCAGTTACTGAGATTCCATGGGATGAGTATATGCGGTCGATTGTGGAAGATGCGATGGAAGCTCTTAAAGCTCTAAATCAATTGTATGATTTGTAGGAATATTATGATAAATTTGACTTGTTGTTGAACAAGGTAGACATTCCCAAGGAATATGCAGTGAGTTTGTTCATCAAAGGATTGAAACCTGACATTAAATGTTATGTTAGGCTTTTCAAACCAAAATTGTTAAGAGAAGCCCATTCTTTAGCTCGATTATAAAATTAGGCTAATGCCACAGTATCAAACAACAAATCATCCTATAAGCCTATAACCAAACCACATTACAATCAATTAATTGGAGCAACTTCAAAATTACCATTGTTACCTTCACCTTTAATCAAAGCCAATCCAATTAATTTCACAAGAACTACTAAGCGGTTGACTAGTTAAGAATTCGATGACAAACGAGCCACTTGGGAATGTCTTTGGTGTACACCAGGGCATAAGTGTTCAAACACCAAGCAATTATTCTTAATCGAAGTAATAGAAGATTTGGATGAAGAGAAACAATCTTCCAAAGAGTGTGTTGGTCTTCCGAAACCAACCACAGTTCAGGAAGTTTATGATCCTCACATTTCATTTCATGCAATCACAGGTATACCTTCTTACTCTACTATGAACGTGGTTGGTGCATTGGGTACTAGGCAATTGCATATCTTAACTGACAGTGGATCTACCCATAATTTTGTTAATCAACAATTGGCTATTAAGATGAAATGTCCGATGCAAACGATAGCTGATATGCCTATTAGAATTGTTGGTGGCAACCAGATACCTTGTGTCCAACTTTGTAAAGATTTCCAATGGACCATTCAAGGTAAAAGGTTCAAAGTTAATATGTTGGTCATTCCGTTGAACAATTATGATATTGTTCTAGGAATCCAATGGTTACAAACACTTAATGACATTGTATGGAATTTCAATACTTTGTTAATGAAGTTTTCAGTAAATCACCATCCCTTTGAACTTAAGGGTACTACTAATCAAGGTATCAATATATGCACTATGGAGAAGATGACTTCTTACTTGCAATCTCCAACCCATACAGTACAAGCCCACTTATTTAGTCTTCAAACTAAGCAAGGATTCCAACACAGCCCAGCTATTTCTAATCTTACCCCGAATGCACAAATATCCCAATTACTATCGGAATTTGCAGATATCTTTGCAATTACCTCGGGACTTCCCCCAAGAAGGGCTTGTGATCATCGTATTCGGTTGAAAGATGAGTCTAAAGTGTTCAACATGAAACCTTATATATACCCGAGTGCATAAAAGAATATGATTGAACAAATGACTCAAGAGTTGTTAGATTCTGAGGTTATTCGTAATAGCACCAGTTCATTTGCAGAACCAGTGGCGTTGGTCAAGAAAAAAGACAACACTTTTAGAATGTGTGTGGATTACCGGAGATTGAATGATACCACTATTAAAGATGGATACCCTATTCCCTTGATCAAAGAACTATCTGATGAACTAGGGGAAGCATGTTTTTTTTCTAAATTGGATTTGCGGTCTGGTTATAACCAAATCCGTATGCATGAAGGGGATATTCACAAAACAGCCTTTAAAACTCATCAAGGCCAAATTTTTGGTCCTTCCTTTTCGTCTTACAAATGCCCCAGCTACATTCCAATCACTCATGAACTCTATCTTCCAACCTGTTTTAAGGAAAACTACCTTGGTTTTCTTTGATGACATACTAGTTTACAGTTCTTCCTTGGAACAACATTTAAAAGACTTGCATGAGGTTCTAACTCTTATGAGGACCCATCATCTTCGAGCTAAACAATTGAAGTGCTTTTTTGGTGGTGATAGTGTAGAGTATTTGGGCCACATTATCATATGTGAAGGGGTTTCTACAGATCCTAATAAGCTTGCAGCTATTGGAAATTGGCCTATTCCATCCACTGTCATATAATTAAAGGGTCCTTGGGCACTACCCTGCATTCTACCATTCATATCTCCCCTTTTGAAGCATTATTTGATTACAAACCCACCATTTACATTCCTTTTATGGCGGGGGATACTAATATTGTTGCGGTTGAAGAGTTGCCTCATGATCGTGAGGTGATGATTCAGACTCTTAAAAGGCATTTGCATGTTGCTCGCAATCAAATGAAGCAATTTGCTGAAAGTCATCGTTCGGAAAGAGTCTTTGAGGTGGGTAATTGGGTTTATGTAAAGCTGCAACCTATGGTTCAAATCATGCTTAAATTGCATCGTAATGCCAAGTTGGCTCCTCGATATTTTGGTCCCTTTCTCATTGTTGTAAAGTTCGGATCTTGTACTTATTGGCTGGATCTTCCGCCTGATGCTATGATTCATTCCACCTTTCATGTCTCCCTCCTTAAACTTGCTTATGGTGCTCACTCCCTGGTGGTTCCATTACCTACTGCACCTCGTTTCTTGCTACAACCTAAAGCTATCTTGGATCATCGTCTTATTAAACCCGGCCATCGTTCCACTTCTCAAGTGCTCGTTCATTAGCAAGATCTTCCTGTCACAGATGCTTCGTGGGAGTTCAAAGATGAATTTCGTTTGCGTTTTCTTCAATTTTACTTTTTAGGACAAAAGTCTTCTTAAGGGGAGGGTATTGTTAGTATACAATTGAAATGTAATAGTTGAGGGACTTAAAATTTCATATGCAATAGTTAAGGGATCCGTTGTAATTATAGTTCAATTCTGCTGTAACGAACTTAACGGTAATAAAAGGAACCATAGCTAATCGGAGAAGGTTAGCTTGGAATTGTGAATCTTCTTCTTCTTCTTTCTTGTTCTAATTCTAAGCCTAACAAGTAGAAACAATGATACGTAAAAGACAAACAACAACATACCCCATAGAAGAAGACACGCTTACTTAAAAAGGTAAAGATTAAACCATGGAACGGCAAGAATAGGTTGAGCGGACCGCCATTCAATCAGAGAACTGGAGTAACATAGCACATAAAAATACAATCTAGCAACCACGGTACACATCAAAGAAAGACATGTTGATAAAAACTAACATAGCATACTTGCAGATTCAAATCCATGATGCATATCATAACACACAACAAAAAATCACATCATCAAAAATCTACAAAACAATTACACCATCACTAAATCAAGAGTCTCATGTTATCCTTAACGATTGATAGTGTGAACCTTCTAAGTCAATATCTTCCTACTCTAATAAAAGAGTAACTTGAGCTGTTACGTGGCAGCACCACAATCTTTCTCACCAAAATTTTCACGCATCTCTCCATCTTAAATAATTACCTTAACTACTAATAATATTATTTAACATTCTTTTACATTTAACAAATTAAAAAAAAAGATCTATTTATTAATGTTATTTCTAAATAAGCAATATTTTTATAAAATAATAATTTTTTCTAAAGCATAAAACTTTTTTAAAGATATGAAATAGTTTAAAAAGTGGTATTTTTAAAAATTCAATTTTTTAAAACAAAAAATATTTAACTTGGGAGTTATAATAAGAAAATTTTTAAAATTGACATTTTTATATGGTTTATTTTAAAAAAAATTGGAAAAAATTAAAACAAAAATAAGTTGATATAACTTTTATATTAGTTATAGTCAATTCTTGTACGTAATTTTTCAGTCATATCTTATAATATCATTTTATAATTAATAAATTTATTATATTAAATATTTTATTTATTCAACCCGTGTAATAAATAAGTTTGTTAAAGCTAGTATATTACTATAAGCAACTAATCAAATTACAATCACAATATTATGATATGATTATATAATTTATATTTAAAGTCATCCATATCTTTTCCAAATCAAGGCTTAGGTTTTAAATATTCAAATCATAGGCCCATTTAAATAAAAATTATGAAAAGTTCATTGAATTTAACAATCCTAACTTAGGTGATCTTTGAAGTAAGATGTAGAATTGGATCTAAAGTTACAAATCAATTGTCAAAAACACTTTAAATTGGGAATAAGCTATGAAATCAATCGTGAAAATAAATGTATTTCCCACTCACATAATAGTTCATCTTTCAATCACTAATTATGCATATCAAAATTTTGATGAGCCCTCACGTATCTAAACAAAAACTGATAATTACATATTAGTAAATTTAGAATTTCAATAACAAAATAAAAAAGACCAGTCGCACACAAAATCAAAATCATACACGACTTGGTGAACTAAAACATTCATGAATGAAAACTTTTACCTGTGATGCGATGGCAGACCATGACTACGAACATTACATTACCACAATTGAGATTCAAAACCAATTCGTAATTAGAATCCTAAGCTGACAACAAAAAAGATAATCTACTAATTCATAGAGAAAACAAATCAAAGAGTAAACCCGAGCATCTTAGATCACAAAATACACAAAATGGAATTGGAAAAATTACCATTAAGAAATGTAATGAGGATTTGAAGAAAACTTACGAATATTTAAGACAGTTCTTTGAAAAGTTAAGTTAGAGATGATGAGGAGTGTTGTTTCCAGTGCCATTTTGTTTCTCATTCTCTAGATCTTTATTGTTTCCCATCTTCAAACTCGCGATAGTAAATTGAACAACAAAAACTAAAAACAAACAACATGAAGGATTGATAAGAATATGACGAATATGAATATAAATTGTAGCACCCAGTTATTTGTTATGAAGCCGACGAATGAAGAAAAAGAAATAAAGTCCAAAGTCGGGAGACCAAACTCGCCAACGAGAGAAAGTTGGGTAAGTGGAGATATTTGAAGGGAGAGAGCAGCCATTACCCTCTCCCCACACCCACATTTTCAACCAAAGAAAGAGAGGAGAAGAAGAAAGGGAGAAAAAAAAAAAGAGAAAAAGGTTGGTTCGAGTAGATCCAAGCGTGCAAAATCGAAGTGTAGCGTGTTGATTCGAAGTTCTTCTCGTTGTGGTCGTTTGTGTGAGTTCTAGGACCCCTCTTTTACATGTTTACAAACGATTTTGGGGCTGGAAAACATAGAAAACCTGTTTTTGTATGTGTGTGTGTTTGACCCATTTGTAGGTGTTTGCGTGTGATGCGTTTGGAGTTTGTTTCCGGGCTTGTGTGTGCTTGAATGGTGTTGTAGTATGCATTCCTAAGGTTTAGGATGGTTGATTTAGGCTTAGAATGGGTTTGGATGAGCTTGGAGGTTAAGGGTTGTTGTGGCGTGGAGGGCCACATGAGTAGGGATTGTAAGAAGCCGAGGGCTGAGGGTTCCGGGGAGAAGAAGACGGGAAGTGAAGGACCGAGGGCGAGCGCCAGGGCATTCACCATGACACAGAAGGAAGCTAGGACGGACCCTGATGTTTTGTCCGGTACGTTTCTAGTAAACCAAACTTTAGCTTATGTGTTATTTGATTCTGGTGCTAGTAAAAGTTTTATTTCTGCTGCTTTCTGTGCTAAGCTGCCTGTTAGTAGTAGACGTGTTGATGCGCCCTTTGATGTAAAAACTTCCATAGGTAAGTCTACCTGGATTTCTAAGATGATAAAAGACTGTGATGTGGAACTAGAAGGTCATAAGTTTCCTGTTAGACCGTTCGTGATGACTTTATTTCGATTTGGTTCTTGGGATGGATTGGTTAGCGGACTACGAGGCGAACATTGTGTGTCGCAAGAAGATAATTCGGTTGGCAGCGCCTGACGGGAGTTCGGTGACGGTTTATGGTGATCGGGTCACGACGATTCCGAAAGTAATTTCGATGGCGGTGGCGGGAAAGTGTATGAGGCGTGGATGTAGTGCCTACTTGGCCTATGTAAAGGATGTGGATACGCCAACACCACAACTAGCTAATGTACCGGTTGTGTGTGACTTTCTAGACGTGTTCCCAGAAGACTTACCAGGAGTGCCACCTGACCGAGGAATCGAGTTTCAGATTGATCTAATACCGGCTGGCTCTGACGGAGATGAAAGAGTTGATGGAGCAATTGCAAGAACTGCTTGATAAGGGATTCATTAGACCGAGTATCTCTCCTTGGGGTGCTCCGGTACTATTCGTGAAGAAGAAAGACGGTAGTATGAGGATGTGTATTGACTACTGTGAGCTGAATAAGTTGACGATAAAGAACCGATACCCCTTACCGAGAATCGATGATTTGTTTGATCAGCTTCAAGGTGCCAGTTGGTTTTCAAGGATAGATCTTTGATCAGGAAACCATCAGTTGAAGGTGAAAGAGCAGGATATCCCTAAAACAGCTTTCCGCACGCTATATGGTCACTACGAGTTCTTTGTCATGTCTTTTGGTTTGACCAATGCGCCAGCTGCTTTTATGGATCTAATGAATCGAGTGTGTCGGCCGATGTTGGATAAATCAGTGATTGTGTTTATTGATGATAACCTGATTTATTCGAAGAGCGAGATAGAGCATGCCTGTCACATTCGGGAGGTTCTAGAGACGTTCAGAAGGGAGAATTTGTACGCCAAGTTCTCCAAGTGCGCGTTCTGGTTGCGCAAGGTTCAATTCTTGGGTCATGTGGTGAATCCTGACGGGATTATGGTGGACCCGACAAAGGTGGAGGCGATGATGCAATGGAAGTCTCCAAAGACGCCATCTGAAACTTGTAGTTTCTTGGGTTTGACGGGCTACTACAGGAGGTTCATCCAAGACTTCTCTAAGATCGCCTCTCCACTAACCAAGTTGACCCGGAAAGATGTGAAGTTTGTATGGGGTCAGGCTCAAGAGAAGGCGTTCGAGGAATTGAAGGCGAGATTGACTCAAGCTCTTGTTCTGTCATTACCCGATGGAAGTGAAGATCTGATGGTCTATTCTGATGCTTCCTACTTGGGGTTGGGGTGCGTGTTAATACAGAGAGGAAAGGTTATAGCCTATGCATCTCGAAGTTGAAAGTTCATGAGGTCAAGACCTTTCTCGTTTTCTGGTTAGGCAGCAGAGCAACCTCATTGCAGGAACCACTGTATCCTACTCATAACTTGGAGCTAGCAGCTGTAGTCTTTGCACTAAAGATTTGGAGGCACTATCTTTACGGGACGAAGTGCACCATCTTCAATGACCACAAGAGCTTGAAGTACTTCTTCGAGCAGAAGAACCTGAACATGAGGCAGAGACGATGGTTGGAGCTCATAAAGGATTATGATTGCGAGATCCATTACCATCCGGGCAAAGCCAACGTGGTGGCGAATGCCCTTAGCCGAAAAGAGAGGCCCGAGCCGATTCGGGTGAAAGCATACCAGTTGATCATGACCTCGGATGTGATGAAGCAAGTCAAAGAGTTTCAAGATGAGACATTGAAGGAAGATCATCTTAACTCTGAAAGAATGAGAGGTCTGGTCGCGGAGTTGGGTGAAAACACACTTGGTTTTAGAACCCGATTTGGATGAATGTGGATTCCTTGCTTTGGGGATCTACGGGTGAAGATTATGGATGAAGCTCACAAGACTCATTACTCTATTCATCCCGGTGCCACAAAGATATACCAAGACATGAAGAAAAATTATTGGTGGTCGGGTATGAAGCGTAATGTGGTAGAGAATGTGAGTAAATGCCTCACTTGTCTACAGGTGAAGGCTGAACATCAAAAGTCGTATGGAAAGATCCAACCTTTGGATATACCGGAATGGAAGTGGGAGTACATCACCATGGATTTCATTAGGAAGCTACCGCGTACCCTGAAAGGGTATGATGCCATATAGGTGATAGTTGACCGTTTAACGAAGAGTGCTCACTTTCTACCGATCCGCGAGACATATTCACCTGAGAGGTTGGTTGATCTATTCATCAAAGAAATTGTAACTCGTCATGGTGTACCGGTATCTATTGTGCCTGATCGTGACACCCGGTTTACATCCAAATTCTGGAAGAAGTTCCACAACGCCATGGGGACGAGGTTACATATTAGCACGGCTTATCATCCTCAGACTGATAGTTAGTCAGAAAGGACCATTCACATTGGAGGACATGCTTCGGGCATGTGTTATTGATTTTGGAGGAAGTTTGGATGACCACTTACCGTTAGCTGAATTCTTTTACAACAACAGTTATCATGCCAGCATTGGTATACCCCCATATGAGATGCTATACAGTAGGATATGCAGAACACCCGTCTGTTGGGGTGATATTGGTCATAAAGAGTTAGGGAGCGTCGAGGTGATCGAGGCTACGACTGAGAAGCTTGAAAGGATCAAAGCCTTCATGAAGGCAGCCAAAGATAGACAGAAGTCGTTTGCCGATAAACGACGCAGACCGATTGAGTTCTAGGTGGGTGACCGGGTTATGTTGAAGGTCTCACCTTGGAAGGGTATTATTCGGTTCCGAAAGCGGGGCAAGTTGAGCCCGAGATACATAGGCCCTTTCCGAATCATTGCTCGAGTAGGAGAGGTGGCCTATAGATTGGAGTTACCAGATGAGTTAAGTGGAATTCACTCGACATTCCACGTATCTCATCTAAGAAAGTGCTTGGCGGATGAAGATATGATTGTTCCAATGGAGGATATCGAAGTAGATGAACTGCTCAAGTATGTGGTGCAACCAGTGGCAATCATCGATCGGAAAGAAAAGAGGTTGAGAAATAAAGTGGTTCCTCTTGTGCGTGTACAGTGGAAGCACAGGAAAGGATCTGAGTCAACGTGGGAGACTGAGGAAGAAATGAGGCATCATTACCCACGTTTGTTTGAGTAATAACAGGTTTCGGGGACGAACCCTATTTAAGGGGGGTGGACTTGTAACACCTAGTTATTTATTTTGAAGCCGACGAATAAAGAAAAAGAAATAAAGTCCAAAGTCGGGGGACCAAACTCGCTAAAGAGAGAAAGTTGGGTAAGTGGAGATATTTGAAGGGAGAGGGCAGCCATTACCCTCTCCCCACACCCACATTTTCAGCCAAAGAAAGAGAGGAGAATAAGAAAGGGAGAAAAAAGAGAAAAAGGTTGGTTCGAGTAGATCCAAGCATGCAAAATTGAAGTGTAGCGTGTTGATTCGAAGCTCTTCTCGTTGTGGTCATTTGTGTGAGTTCTAGGACCCCTCTTTTACATGTTTACAAATGATTTTGGGGCTGGAAAACATAGAAAACCCGTTTTTGTATGTGTGTGTGTTTGACCCATTTGTAGGTGTTTGCGTGTGATGCGTTTGGAGTTTGTTTCCGGGCTTGTGTGTGCTTGAATGGTGTTGTGGTATGCATTCCTAAGGTTTAGGATGGTTGATTTAGGCTTAGAATAGGTTTGGATGAGCTTGGAGGTTGAAAATGGCAGATTGGGTTCGGGATGAACTCCATTCTGCATCAGCTAGGGCTAGGCGACCGAATGGAGGCCATACGGCCGATTGAGGTGCGATTGAGGTTCATTCGCACGATTGAGGGTTCATTCGCACAATTGAGAAATTCATTCGTACGATTGGGGGCCAGTCGCATGGGGAGTCATGCGACTGAGGGCCCAGTCGCATAGGTGCTCATCCGCATTAGTTTCATCCGCATGAGGTCCATTCTCGTTAGTTCCAGTAGCATAGGACTCATTCGCATTGAGTCCATCCACATGAGGTCATTCGCATGGGTGTTCATTCGCTTGGGTGTTCATCTGCATGAGGTCCATTCGCACGACTGGGTGTTCATCCGCATAGGTGTTCATCCGCATTGGTCCATTCGCATGATGTTTAGTCGCCTGGAGGCCATGCGACTGAAGGGTGTCCATACGCACAAGTAGGGCTGTTGTACCCGAGGAAATGTGTAGTTTAATTATTGACTTGAGGGGGAAAGTGCAGATGTAAGTTTGACATGGAAATTCCTGTAAATTCATGTAAGATGACTGTTGAGGCCTTAGAGGGTATGTTGGGCATGATGATGATGATGATGCATATTTATGCATGATGTATGTTATGTATGTATGATGTTGCCCTGTATGATAATGATGACTGTGTATGTTGATGTTCCTGATTATGATGAATGTGTATCTTTTGTTGATGCATGTATGTCCCTAGATCATGATTTGTAATGTAATGAATCTTGTCTGTCTGATTATGATGTAATTTGTATTGATTAATGAAATGACATGAATTGGTTGTTACTTGTGATGTTTAATATTTCATTAATGAGTCGTGATTGAATTGATTGGGTTTATGATTGTTTGAATGGTTAGACATTATGTTATATTAATTAAAACATTCAAACTTAACTTAATGAAGTTCTCATACGAATGGCCCATGCGAATGGACCACACGCATGAATAACATCATACGATTGACTCAATCGCACGACTGAACCAGGAGACTGGATCAGTCGTATGATTGACACATAAGATTGACTCAATCGCACGACTGAACACTCAGTCGTGCGTATGAATCAACCGCATGGTTCAATCGCACGACTGAACCATACTTATGGCCCAGTCGCACGATTGAACAATACTAACCTATAAATAGACCCAATTCGTGGAAAAACGTAAGCATTCATCCCATTACGATTCCAGACGTACCCTAGCCGTCCAGAGACCTCCCAAATCGTTCTCCAAGTTCACAGAACACATTAGATCGATTGCTAATCGATTTCTAACGTTGGATTCAATTCTTGATTGATTCTTCGTGTGTTCTCACTGATTGGATCGCCAATCAAATAGGATTCCGCACTATTTGAGTTGGTCTAACACGCTAATCACTAGGTATTTCGTTCAAATACCAGGTCCTAACAAGTGGTATCAGAGCTTTGGCTCTTGATTACGTGTTATTCAATCAAGATTGCATAAAAGTTTGTGTTTTTGCACTAAAAACGCAATCTTTGGCATCAAAAGTGATCTTGGACGTTCCCTGCTCATCGAAGTTTGGTTTCTGCGGACTTAGGCGATTAGAACTTGTGAAATTTTGAATTTTTACGGCTGAAACCCGTCAAACCTAGAAATTTTCGCAAAACAGCAGCTTCAGTCGCACGAGTGAACCATTCGCACGACTGGACTCCATT